>JAJHJA010000154.1:0-623673 GCA_021202915.1 Heliconius himera | reverse complement strand
GCCCTCTGACTTCGGGGATGAGAGCTTTCAATGAAAGGATTTTTTTTCATCTCCTCATTCCCTTTGTACTTAATTTAAATTTCGTTTATATCAATGCTCCGAGTTTCCTTTTCGGGTGTGTTTTCTCTTTTACTTTGTCGCGTTTATCCTCTCCAATTTGTTGTGTTCGAGTTGGTACTGTAATTAAATTTAGTGTTCTATAATCTGTTTCTAATTTTTTTTCCCTCACTTGCCCGACTGCCGGTGTAATTGCAATTGTATGAATTAGGTGTGCCTTTGATTTCGCTTCCCAGTGATCCCTACTTTAATAAGACTAGATTGTTTTTTTCCCTTTTGGCGCCGCTCGCTTTGAAGATGTTTCCTAGAAACACTTTTTTTTATCTCTACGACAGTATTAAATATTCTATACGAATACTTCAAAGACATATTTATTTTAGGTAAAGGAAGCCTTTCGTACACAATTAAAAAGATTAATTTTATTAGACTCTTAAAATAAGTTTATTATTATAATTATTATAAGATACTTTAACTACCTTTTTATTTATATTTTGTTATAATATATAAAGTAAAAATCTTATAAATGTATAGTGTAAATTAAAAAATATACTCTTATATTCTCTTTGTTGAATATATATTTTTTTTATATTTTCCCAGGACATATGTAAAAATATTGAGAGTGTCCACTTTTATGTAATGAGGGAGTTTAGTATGCAAGTGTGCTCGTTAGTTTTTCATCAGATGCCGGGCC
Source organism: Heliconius himera (assembly GCA_021202915.1). Taxonomy (NCBI): domain Eukaryota; kingdom Metazoa; phylum Arthropoda; class Insecta; order Lepidoptera; family Nymphalidae; genus Heliconius; species Heliconius himera. The sequence goes on along the minus strand of JAJHJA010000154.1, from coordinate 622,925 downwards.
GTGTCCTTTGTCCGAGTTGCGACGCGCCAAGAGGCCGGCACAAAGTTACCTCTAACTAAAACACACCCATACGAATTTCCACGACAAAGACATCACTCAAGTCTTTTTAGAATTAAACATCAAACGTGTACCTAAGGGTCTTTGATCTCCCAACATCATCGATACAGGCGAACTCACTAACACGTAATATCGTGCCTTCTGATGTTAATTGTACATGTACTGGGTGACTTCAAAGCCGTATAGCTTCTATTATTTCAATGAAATTTAATCGTTCCATCTTTCATTTGAAATTTAATATAATGTATTCGTTTCGAATGTTATATAGATATGTATGCTAAAACGGTGTTCTTTTATTATGAAGTGCAGCAAATATCGATAAAGGAAATGTCTCTTGTAAATGTCGATGTCTTAATAACAGACATCGACATTTACAAGAGACATTAGTACGAAGATGTATTGTGAAGACATTGAAAGACAAAGCGTTTATCGTACTGGGGAATAGAAACACACGGCGCTTCCCGCGGCGGCGGTGGCGCTCACAAAGGCGCCACTTTGTGGAGTCGTCTTTGACTTTGTGTCTCGAGAGTGTGTGACCCAACATTAATAACCTACTAATAGCTCTTGTTCTCTACTCTTTTACATTCAGAATTAACTTCCATTCTGCTTTATTTGTTTTTGCCTAACTGAGTATTGAATAAATTATTTTATGGCCGTTCTAGATTCCTGTCAAAGTAAATTGCTTTAATATCCTCCCATCTATTCGCGTTATTCTCCGATAAATACTATATTACAAGCGAAACGTTCGATTTTTTCCCATAATTATATTAGTGACAGTTTAATTAGCAGAGCTTTCATCGGAGCCGCTTTGAGTTTGAACGTTTCAAATAGATTTCACAAGAAGCACTTTCAAAGAGAGCACCCCTAATAAGTACTGAAGAGTCCTCGCACGTGTTTATCAAAGACAGCCTTTCGTTATTCACCGTCTGAATGGCCTCAAAAGAAACTCGTGTAAAATGCTCCACAAAGTGCTGTATCAAAGGGAGAGGCGGTCGCAAATATCTGTTTCGTAAACTAGTAAAAACGGCGCTCTCAAAGGTAGCAGGTAGGCACTGCGTACTCGCGGCAAATTAGGCGGAGCTTATTATTTATGTAAGTCCTACCTAATCGTCAAAGACTCCCCCGGGATTCATTTTTGACAATATCACCCGTTCGGTCCGAGCGGGGCCGGGGGCAGAGCGCTCGCGTGCGCCTCGCATGTGTATCCATTTGATGCTCAATTCCCATATAATTTAACTTTGCGATCAAAGAGAAATTTTGCGAGCAGCTAGCTACCCGGCGGCAGCGGCGGCGGGCGGCGGGAGCGAGCGAGATCAAATGCTGGGCCAAATTAGTCACTCTCCGTCTCTCTATCTCAAAGCCGATCCGTAGTAAAGTTTGCGCGAAGATGACATCAAAAGGAAACCACACACCGGGGGGCGCGCCCGACGCCCCCGTCCCCGTGCTCGATGCCACCGTGTTTCGAGCTGTCTTATTGACACGCCGCTGACAACTTGCCGAGTCGCCAACGACGTCGTCTGTTTAGGAGACGCGCTCGCTTTGGCTGACTTATTTAGTTAATTAATACGGTATGTCCTATCAACTCGCAAGTCTCTCAACTCCCACAAGGCTGATATACACTAGCGCGGCTCAACTCCAAGGAAACTAATCGGGCGGGCCCGGTCCCACGAACTAATGTCTTTAATTACCTATTGGGATTGATGGAATTGGTTTTCGAACGAAGAATATTTGTGCTGTAGTTTAACTTTGCCGTGCCTTTGAGCCGGTATCACATCTTAATCCAATTTAAGCAAGCCTTTATTTAGTTGCGTTTGAGGCCAGTCGTGGCGTAAACGTGACTGGTTGTGGATTCGATCTTTATTTCAGGAAATGAAATATTTGTTAATTTCGAGGCAAAGCGCGGCGTTGAGTTCCGCCACTCAACACGCAATGCCTCCAAAATTCAACGAAAAATGGGCAACGGAGTGTCTTGACACTAGGTTCTTTCTGTCAACCCTGCTGCGTGCGGGATACAGCGTGAAGCTAGATATTTTTATTTAGTTTATGCATCAATTCCTAAGTAATAATGGATGTAGCAATTAAATTTCTTACTTATAAAATAATCGATGGCCTTGCGTAATAAAATTGAGAGCCGCAAACCAAAACCATTTCGTCCTAAACGTAATTGGAGTTGTAAATAAAATTGCGAAAGCTTTCCTTAGGTCCGTCGAAGTTTGGAAACCTTAAAAGAAACACATTTTGAAATTTCTTAAAACAACACTGGACTAAAGTAATTGTTTTTCTTTTTTCTGAAAAATATCGTTTATTTTTTTTAGGTAAGCGAAAAAATATGTATTAATAAAACTTTTTTTTTCGTTACGTTGCTAATATTTATTTATGTACTACTAGCGGCCTGCCCGCTTGAATTACATGATTATTCATTTAAGAAATATAGATATTACAAACAGCCTTAACTATTAATTAACTGATTTGGATAAGTACTCACGATATTATTTGTAAAATAACTTATCTAGCTCCTGTACAGTTTTTAAATTAGTAACATATATTATTAGTTAAATATATAATTGGTATACAGAATATACATAGAAAGCACGTTTTTAGGCACTTTTATATAATCTATAAAATAATCAACATTTTCGGTCAAGTTCAAGTCGTACTCATGCCCCGAGAGTTTCGTACCAATTTCATGAATGGAGATACATCAAAAGAATAATTAATTAAGTTGTCATTTTGTATCAAATTAAGTACAGATTAAAGTTTGTACCTAATGGGTCTTTTCTGTGACACAAAATACAATAAGTATTCAATTTTTGAAAAATAATTTTGGAATTTTCCTTTTATACGTGCCGTAAATTTTAACTTCTTAACAAATTTCGTAATTGTATATCAACGGGAAGTACCTTATAGTTATGATAGAAAATGCGACAACAAACGAAGCATAAACCCTCATATTTCATCGTCATTTGATTGCGATGATTTAGAAGATAGATTTTTTGTGCTCTAAGGGAATATAGACTTGAACATTGAGGTATCTAACCCTTAGCCGATTTTGTACAAAATAGTCTTGATAGACGGACAGACGGAAAAACAACAAAGTTATCTTATAATAATTTTGAGGTATGTACCCTAAAATACCCTTGGCACATACATACATGCAACATACAGGTGCAATAGTGCAATGTCGGTACGTGTCGCTTGTAAGTTATAAAATAATACTGCGGGATATTTTTATAAACAGTGTCAGAGCATTTTTTCTTGAGACACAATTTTTTTAGAGGTTGCTCCCAAAAGTTAATTATTTTATACGTTTCTTAAAAAAATATTAATAACATAAACGAACGAACGGACTGAAGAACCTATTCAAAATATTTCTTTGAATATTAAGTCATTCTTTATCGCTGTTATTTAACATAATTACGAATTAAGCTAGACTGTTACGAAGGTAATCTTCACCAAAAATTCAATTTAGTTTACTTTGTAGTTAGTACTATGAACAATTGTACTTTAAAAATACGTAAATTTATCAACAGTCAAATAAATAAGACGTTTCTAAAGTCATTTTTTTGGACTTACAATTGAACTGTAACCATTCGAACATTGTTAGAAAAATACTACTATGTTTATGTTAAATTTATTGTAAGTATAGAACTTGACACTTACAAGACGTAATTAACGTTAAGGAAATAATAACTCAACAATATAACATTCATTATGATATGTAGTCACTAGATATCATTGCGTATGTTTTTTCTTTTTCAAATATAAATATCTTTAAAACTTTAAGTACATTATTTTTTGATAGAGTGTAGCGGTAACCTTTTCAAACTATAAAAATATTTTTTTTTTTATTCAAAGCGCCATCTATTTAGATGCGCCATCTATTTAGATTTAAAATAAAGGGCAGTTTAAAAATGCTGTTTTTATGTTAAATTTCACCTAACGTAAAATTATTTTAACCGAAAACGATGTTGTGCTAAAGTATTAAAATGATTATTATTCCTCCCCGTAATTAGTGTTTAACTCCACAGAATGTTCTTTGCGTTATCAAGATTCGTTAGTACCTACTATTTATTGTCAATAGATAACGTTACTTGTATCGATTTTTTACTATCTCAAATATAAACTTCTTGAAAACTGAAATACTTATATCTTTTGATAGAGTGAAGCGTTTACAATGAAATAAACACTAAAAGTTACTTTGATTTACTTGTAATTTTTATGTATAAAAGTTGCTTAAATTTATTGTGTAATTTTTACGTGATACGTTTTGACATAAACAGATAAACAGACAAAAATTTCAAAAATGTTGGAAATGGATTCTGTTAATTATCCTTTAACACCCTAGCTATTTTTTTTTTAATTATTTTCAATGTACAGAAACGACTTTTCTACAGATTTATTATAAGTATAGATTAAGACTTTAAATATTTATTCTTATCATTTCTTAACTGTATGCAACAATTCGCCTATTCTACGTTTCGTATCATGTTAATAAAAAATCAGCTTCACGCTGTATCCTAGGACCTAGTGTTAAGACACTCCGTTCCCCACTTTCCGCCAAGTTTTGAAGGCATTACGTGTTGAGTGGCGGAACTCAACGCCGCGCTTTGACTCGACACCAGAGCGAAGAAATTAAAATATAAATGTAAATAAATATTTCTTTTCCTCGAGTGGGCATTGAACCCACAACCAGTCGTTTTTACGGTCACACTCTGTGCCCCTGCGCTACGACTGGCTACAGTTATTCTATAGTAATAAGCTTTTATTACTATATATTAACTGTAGCCAGTATTAGGATATTATTTAATTTGTTTTTATCCAAAATTGTTTTAATTAACTTAAGGAGACGTTATCTCCTTGCTATAAAACAACATGTCTTCTTTATTTATATTATGATATAAGCAACACCACTATGCCTGGAAAAAAGGAATCTGTTAAGTATTTTTATAAATTAACTCAAAGGAACTTCCCTTTTGAAACCCTTTTTATCTTTTCCCATGTCCATTTCGCTTATTTGCAAAAGTTGCTCGTTGCTTTCAAGATTCATTCGCAGCTTTGTTTCTTTTCGAACATAGATGTTATTTAAGAGTACAAAAGAGTACCAATATGATTAATCTTAGGACACAGACTTGCTACATATATAATTTATTTACCTTATTTTGTTAAAATTAACTAAAATAAAAATAAATCAGCTTCACGCTGTATTCCGCACACAGCAGGGTATGCAGAGGGAACCTAGTGTAACGACACTCTGATCCCCACACTCCGCTAAATTCTGGAAGCATTGCGTGTTCAGTGGCGGAATTCAACACCGCGCTTTCGACACCAGAGCAAAGAAATGGAAATATACATTTAAATGTATATTTCATTTCCTCGAGATCGAACCCACAACCAGTCGCGTTTACAGTCACTTTTTTCCTCTATACCACGACCATAAACCAAAAACCATCAAATTATTATATTAGGAAGCGACAGAGTTAAAATATATATCATTAGATTAGATTACCTATACATTGTTCAAATTTATAAACTGGTTCATAATATAATTTTTTTTTTAAATATGCCGTTTAAAAAGGCACTTAGAATAACTATAAATAAATAAGAAAGTCGAATTCACGTTAGTATTTATTAAACATCATAAAAATAATTCCGTAAAAGATAAAAAAAAATAAGAATCTCTCATATTTTTTTGGCGTCCGGCGAGTCGAGCCATTGTGCGCAAGAGTTTACGGCTCTCTTCCAGGAACAGCAGGCCTACCTACCTAAGTCCTTTTGTGACGTCACTCGGCCTGGCCTCCCCCTAATTGAACTATGCTGTCTTAGTTATTTGATCTATTTAAATTGTTTTTTGAAAACTAATAGTGTTGTTTTTTTTTGTTTCTCATTTTATGGATCCTAATATAATCTTTGTTTGTATTTTAAAAATGTTTTATTTATGAAAACAAGACTAATAAAATGTTAATTAAGTATTTGTTTATTGGTTATATACTTTGATAATAGTTACAATGCAGACAAAAACAAACAATTTTATTTATTACTTCAAATTATGAGGCCAGTCGTGACGCAGCGGCACAAAGTGTGACTGTAAAACCGAGTGGTTGTGCGTTCGATCCCCACTCGAGGAGATGAAGTATTTGCTTAAATTTATATTTCCGTTTCTTCGCTCTGGTGTCGAGATTAAGCGCAGCGTTGAGTTCTGCCACTCAACACGCAATGCCTCCAGAATTCGGCAGAAAGTGTGCAGGATACAGCGTGAAGCTGATTTACTTCAAATTATTATTTGAAGTAATAAATAAACAATTGTTTTTAATATCACTTAACAATACACGAATATCAATACTACAATAATATAACTATAGCAATTATGTAGACATGAATTTAAGTCAAATTATTACTAGCTTTTTCAAATATAATAACTAAGTTTTTCTTTATTTGTTTTCATAATAAATCTTAATAATTTTTATTGAAATCTGTGACTGTTATGGAGACAAAATTACGTAGCTATAGTTTTTGTTACAAGACTAGAAACTACATACCAAACGAATTTTTTATTAAGAGAATAGAATTGGACCACCGGAGAGGCTATTCTATAAAGAGCTTCTATTACAAATTCAGTATTAGATATTTCCTAATATATGGAGCCACCACTCAACACGCAATATATCGAAAAATTCAACGAAAAGTGGAGCACGGAGTGTCTTAACACTAGGTTCCCTTCACCTACCCTGCTAAATGCGGGATACATTGGGAAGCTGTTTTTTTATATACTGTATGAATTGAAAATGGCAAATAAAAATGCAAGATGCGTTGACGTTGAATATTTTTTGTTCGAATTAAAATTTCTATAGACAACATCAAAAGTTCTTCTTTCCGTTTCACTTTCATTATCAATCCATCGATCACATCTCCATCGGCTGCACAAGTCGAGTCCAAACGCCCATTTGATATTCTGCGTGGCGGCTGCCATCATTTAACTTTTTGTCCTGTATTGTTCATAACATGCTTATATTTCCCTTATATGTACATATATACATTGGTTGTGTGTTCGATTCCCACTCGAGAATCGAGAACCGAGAGTGATGAGGCAAAGCGCGGTGTTGAGTTCCGCAACTCAAAACGCAACGCCTCCAGAAATCAGCGTAAAATAAAGAACAGAGTTTTTTAAGTTCCCTCTGCCTACCTCACAGTGTGCGGGATACAGCAAAACAAAAAGTAAACAAACAAAAAGATCGTCTTTTACTTGATATATACATAGAATGGTGTAAATGTTCGCGTCGTCCATTCAGCCGGGACCGGTTCGGTGGCGGAATGCCGCGGCACCAGCGGCTTTTTGCCTTAGATGCGTTCGCCCACGCGGTCGACCCTCAGGCCCGCCGGCGCCGGCGCTGCCTTCGTTCCATGCACGATAAGGGACTCGTTGCAAATATATAATATGTAACCTTACACTTTATGATGGTCTTTCAATATGTTTAGAATTTTAAAAAAATTGCGTGTTGTTTGTAGTTTGTTTTTGGTTTTGATGGTTGTTTATATTTGTGTATATGTTTACTGTAAATACTTAAAATTGATCATTTAATACGTCTATTATAACTTATTATATTTTATAGCTATGTAAGAGGTCATCGTGGCGCAGAGGCGTAATGGTGTGACTAATGCGACGGTCGTGGGTTCGGTCCCCACTCGAGGGAATGTATTATTATTTAATAATATTATCATTTCTTCGCTTTGGCACGTAGGCATAAGCCCGGCGTTGAGTTCCGCCACTCAACACGCAATGTCTTAAAAAAATCTAAAAAGGCTAGAGGTGGAGAACAGAGTGTCTTAACACTAGGTTCCCTGTGCCTACCCTGTGCTAATAATATTTTTATATAACATTGTTAGGGTAATATTTGTAAAGTAAACATAAAGAATTATTCTACCACGATAGCCGTGCACTGGAGCGACGCTGGATAGCTCTGTAAACAAACAGATCATCTGCCATTAGCTGATTGTCAGCGTGTCTATTTGTTTGTGTTTCGGGAAGCGTCTTGTTTGTTTAGTTATTTCGCTAGTTTCTTGATTTTCGGACTTGTGGTTTATTATATTTCCTTTTTGTTGACTGGTACTTTTGAATGTTAATATTTTTTCAATCTCTTGTATGGTTTTTTAGCTGTACCCTGAACATAGTAGAGTGGGCAGAGGGAACCTGGGAACTTATGCTTAAAGCTTAATATTAATATACTCCATTTTAATTAAGATACTTCCGTTCTCCACATTCAGTCGAATTCAGGAGGCATTGCGTGTTGTCGGAATTAAATAACGTGCTTTGTCTCATAGCCAGGGCGAGGAACTGAAAATATAATTTTTTTTTCTCGAGAGGTAATCGAATCCAAAACCTTCTTCTCCTTTTCTTACTTATTTTTGAATATATAGCATTAAAAGTATCATTAGAAAATATATCTTTAATAGTTTAATTTCTTGCTTTGTCGTTTTTTTTATTTCTAGTGTTCTTCCTCTATAAATAATAAAATTTTATTTTCTTTGTTTCAGAATGTTATTCTCTTCATACGCGGCACCTTTTAGCTAAAATTTGAAGGTAAGGTCAATTGTAAAGTAATTGCTTTTCAATCAGAAATTTATTATTTAACTGTAACTGAAAATCCCTGTTCTTTATTAAATATTGTGAGTTTTATTAAGTAATAAATAGAATAGTAAAATCTTTAAAACTTAATTATCTTATCTTTGTATCCTTGTTTGTTTACTAGTAATATTAAACAAAAGGGAAGTCTTTACATTAGATAATTAGAAGTTATGGGAAAAAGTCCTAAACTACTCATTATTGCATTGAAATATAAATTAAAGATATCTAAGAGAAATTTCTATTTTATCTTATCTTTAAATTAGATGAAGCCAGTTGTGGCGCAGGGGCATATAGTCTGACTGTGAAACCGACTGGTTGTAGGTTCGATCCCCACTCGAGGAGATGAAATATTTACTTAAATTTATATTTCCATTTCTTCGCTCTGGTGTCGAGGTTAAGCGCGGCGTTGAGTTCTGCCACTCAACACGCAATGCCTCGAGAATTCGGCAGAAAATGGGGAACGGAGTGTCTTAACACTATTTTCCCTCTGTCTACCCTGCAGTGTGCGGAATACAGCGTGAAGCTGACTTATTTAAATTAGATTTCAACCCTCTCAATTCTTTTCTCTACTATACTTTATGTAATACCCCCACGTTTCTAATTCACAACACTAATTCCCAGTTTCTGTGAATATTTTCTCACGTCAGCATTTCATTTAACGTTATCGATACATCGTCGCTTAGATTCGTTAAAACCGTATAATAACGACTAAACCCTCTTTTGTGGGACCATTTTCCGTCTACCAGTTACGCTGACGTCGGTGTGCTCTTTCAGTATTTTCATTGACGTTTTTGGTCATTTAATTGGAGCAAAACAGTTTTTATTGACGACGTGTGTGGAATTCTGACAGAATTATTGAGCGCTAAAGCAACTTGCTTTTTTTTTTAAATATAAAATATAGTTTATGATGATCGGTTAGAAAAAGTAGCGTGTGTTTCTTTAACTACCATTAGTAGAAGTGATATCTGAGTAAAAAGTTTGGACAGTGTCTTAATTACTAAGAATTATGTAAGAAAACAATAATAATATTTTCTTATGAAATTCAATTGCTTGAGGATTCGACAATTTTATGAGGGAGTTTTAAATTAGATTAAGTACAGTTTAGTTTTCTTTTTTTTTCTTATATTGTCTACAATACTTAATCTACGGATTTATTCAACTTTGATTTATATTATTTTATTATTTGAAGCAATAACTAATAAAAAACGTTTCAAGTATCAACAAATAATATAATATACATACATACGTATTATGTTGTATACATATAAAGCTACATAATAAAGTTAGTAAATCGAAACTAATTCTTAGCCATTTAAAAATTAAGACTTAGCATCGTCACTAATTAGGCCGATAATTTCAAAGAGAATTTAAAATTCCGACGTCAATACTCCACTTTGGAATCGGGCCTGTGAATTTTGATTTCAATTTAGCTCCATATAATATAATTTCCCTTTAAAACCTACCTAGCGAAAACCAAAACTACCGATCTCATAATCCCATTACTTCTACGCGTTTACTCTCAAAAGAGGCAACAGTAAAACGTATAAACCCGCGTCGCGGGAGGGAAAATAAAAAAAAAAAAACGAGCGAATTTTTATATTAAAACCAGCTCTCGTAAGCTGCATTCACCTGAGGAGGCTCTAGACGGCAAATTAAGTGACATTAGAGGCATAATGCCGGTCGAGGGAGACGTGAATACCGAGTGCTGGGGACAATCACAGCGGTTCACGTCGCCGTGGTTCCCACTACCTCACAAGCTAATATAGCCGTTGTTCCCACCTGAAACTGGCTCAAATTCCCATGAACGAATATAGCCAGTTTTTTTGCAAATCGTTGCAGCCCAGTGTACAAGTCGACAACGCAACGGTAGTCGTAGTAGTGCGTGGTTGGCCCCAGTCCGTAAATCTACTATGAATATCGCGAGGAATGAGGCTGTAGTCGAAAAGAGTCTTTGTTTTGACACAAGTGCGGTTAACTTATACGGAACGTGCGAAGAACCGCGCGCGGAATGTGGTTTTTTTTTTTTTTTTGCAAGAATCTAAGCCAATCCTAACGTTTCGTTTTCGTTCCGTAAGGCAGTTTCATTTTGTCCAACGACTAATGTTGCCACAGCTAGAGCTGTATGAATTTTGCCGGATTTTTTTTTGTATTTTTTTTTTTCATGTATCACGAATTGTGTAAATTAACTAACTTAGTACTTAAAAAAAATATATTATTATAATAACAACAAAATTTATACATAAGTATTCAAGCAAGCGTATGAAGAATATAAATAAAATCAGTTTCACGCTGTATCCTGCACACAGCAGGTCAGAGGGAACCTATTATTCTCCGTTCTCCACTTTCCGCCGAATTTTCGAGGCATTGAATGGCGAGCTTTAGCATTGGTACCAGAATGAAGAAATGAAAATATTTATAAATAATAATTTATATCTAAGAAATACAATTTTACTAAGTTTTATGTGAGTAAATTGGCATCGTTCATACATTTTAAAAATGTGTTTATGTTTAAGTATTCTGAGGCCTATTTTAGAAATGGCAAGCAGATTTGTTTTAAATTGAATATTTTTTAGTTACGTTTTGCAGAATTACAGATAGCGTTCGAAGCAGCTGCGTTTTGCAAAGAAATAGCTTTTATCTAATTTTCATCTCATTCCTTTTCGATTTATTTTTTGCAACCATTTACAGAGTTTTAATTTTGTAGCAGTTCTTGTTTGATAAGAAAATGTATCGCTCTTGGTTCCCTTACGTGATTACGTTGGCCCGAAGTCCAATTCCCACTAAAGTATTTGTGGGAATATCATCATTAAATATTTCATTATTTACTTAAATTTATTTTTCCATATCTTCGCTCTGGTGTCGAGGCAAAGCGCGGCGTTGAGTTCTGCCACTCAACACGCAATGCCTCCAGAATCCGGCAGAAAGTGGGGAACTGAGTGCCTTAACACTAGGTTCCCTCTGCTTACCCTGCTGTTTGAGGGATACTGCGTGAAGCTGAAAAAAAATCCTACATTTTGTTTTTATTCATTGATTTGTTAAATAGGCGTGTCAATTATCCAAATTTATAATTATTAATTATTATGACTTAAAATCATTTTTTTTCCGGGAAATTTCTTAAACATTTTAGTATAAAGATAATATTTTTTTATATTTTATATATAAAAATTTTGTTAAAATCTTGTAATATTCTATTAAATAGGATTTGTCTACTCGAATCAAGATAATTTTTTTTGTGTGTTGCGACAAAAGAGGCGGGACAGGCGAAAATAGAGCCCCTCAACTCTATCCCGGGAGGCTTACCGACAATTATACTGTGTCCACAATGGCTTTTGCAACGTCTTCCCGGTGTAATAACGCGGCAGATTAAAGCATTGTGTCGCCGGCCAGTGGACGACGAACCTTTATATCTGCGTAATAGCTTTCGGACTTCGTATTAATGCGCTGGCTAAGCTTTTGCTATGTTTTAAAAGAGAATTTTTAAAACATCGTCCCGAAAGAAGGCAACGTTTTTGTTTTTGATCGTGTATATTTTCTAAGTATTTTTTTTGGCTATATGCGGGATACAGCATCCCGCATGTAGCAGGATAGGCAGAAGGAACCTAGTGTTAGGACACTCCGTTCCCCACTTTCTTCCGATTTCTGGAGGCATTGCGTGTTGATTGTTGAGTGGCGGAATTTGCAACGTTACCAGAGCGAGTGTGTTTGTTAGTTTTAATAAAATCACAAATTTTTGTTTCCTAGGTAGCAAAAAAAGCGACTTTGAAACTATACTTATATACATATATACCTATATGCACAAACGTAAGTTAAAACTAAATCGTACATAATAATATTTTAATTTCTTCAAAGTAAACAATAATTTGATTTAAAATCCGATAATTTTGGAATCGGTGTCAACATGGGTATTGTAGTTAGTAATTAAATTTTTTTTATAGTTTTTGTAAACCTCGAACGTCCTCCTTATCGAAAAAAGAAGTCAGTTAATAGAAACTTCACAAGACATAGTTATATGCCGTTATTAGGTTACCGATGATTCCATTTCAAACATGATCATTATGCGATATTTAAGTGTTATATGTTCTTATAAATATGCGAGTATATATTTTCCATCTAACTAAAACTTTAATTATTGACATACGCAGCGATCTCCATGACGCTGGAAAAGTTACTGGCACAATTAAAGAATTGGGGCATTAGACTAGTGAGCATATATGTATAATATAAGATATTAAAAATATAGTTCTTTTAGCTTCACGCTGTATCCTGATCATAGCAGGCAGAGGGAACCTAGTGTCAAGTGTACCAAGACACTCCCGTTCGCCACTGCCCGCCGATTCTGGAGGCATTGCGTGTTGACTGGCGGAATTTAACGCCGTAAAATCTATTTGCTATTATTACACGTCTCTTTATAAGTTTAGTCTAGATATCAGGACTAATTTGCAATACCTAAATGACAATTTTGACGGAATTCTCGTCGAATTATCACTTTAGAATACATAGAAGAAGATCCCTTTCTGAACTATTATATTATAAAAATCATAAACTTTTAGCCGGCGTTGAGTTCCACCACTCAAAACGCAGTGCCTTGAAATATTCGGCGGAAAGTGGGGAACGAAACGTCATTACGCTTGGTTCCCTCTGCCTACCCTGCTATGCATGCATATGCGAGATGCAGCGTGAACTTTAATTTAATAGATACAAATTATATATATAAAAAAAATTCAACTGAATCTAAGATTCATTAAATTTACAAGCCTCCTTGTATAATATCATCTTTTCACACATATAATTTCACAGATAATATAACAAAAAAAAATACATTTTTTATCTACAACAGAATTATGTTTTGCAATAGTGTATGGCGCCGTACGGTTAATATAAGATGTACTCGTATGCACTTTATTTCATATCCCGGCAATATGATTACCGCGGCTGCGTTGCCTGGAGTCTACAAATGAGATCTGCTGTAACCCCTGAACTTCATATTTATTACATATCCAGTAAGGGTAGGTATAGGTAGGTTGGTACTACTATGCAGGTTTTGAATTTCCAATTATTGGAGAAAATTATTAGGTACGTTGCCATATAGTTTGTTAGATTGCTTCGTATCTTGATATTGTATTGTATTTTTTTATTTATTTGTTTAGTTTAACGTTGTAACAACGTTGTGATCCTAGTGTTAAATCACTCTGTTCTTATTAAATAGGTACTTCAGTTTCCCACTTGGCACCGATTTCTGGAGGCATTGCGTGTTAAGGAAATAAAAACATTAAATATTTTAATTCTTCGAAATGGAATCGAAGACACACCCTGTCACGTTTACTGTCAAACGCCTGTGTCTCTACGCCACGATTGGTTTCATATTTTGCATATTGCTGGATGAAAATTAATTTATTAAGAAAGCGAAAAACCCTTATTGATGTATAAGTTGTTGGCAACTGGGATGAAGTTTAAGAATTAAATCGATCTCATAATATCTTTTGAGAGGAATTTAATTGTTTATTGAATATGAATAATAATTTTTATTTATTTTCATATCTTCTTTCTGTATCGAATAGTGGGAACATAGTGTCTTAACACTAGGTTCCTACCCTATATTTCCTACCCTGCTGTGACGTGTGCAGGGTACAGCATGAAAAAAAAATAAGTTTACGTCTTTTTACGGTTGTCTCTTGCAAATGCAAGAGACAACCACTGATTTGCGTGCAAAACAATACATATTTATAGCATGACAGTGAGCAGCATAGATGTCAGCGGCAGATGTAACCGGCTGCTTAAGTCGACGGGTGGTCCTCGCCGGGACGTGCCGCGATGCCGGTTTTGTTTTTTTTATTGATAATATAACTGATTATAAATATATATTATAAATAAGTTATGTAAATTATTTCATTTTTTTTTAAACTACCTTCTAAAAATATTGCCTTTAAGCAGTATTAAAAGTGAATATGCTGTCATTAGGATTAAACATATTTTTTGTACTTTTCGTATATTTTTTTTATGAAATTTTAAATAACAATAAAAGAATTATTGTTACTTTTGCTGACAGCATAAAAAGTCGTAAGAAAAAATATTTTATAGTTATAGATAATATATTCCCTTATTATTTTTATGTGTAAGTTACAAAACATTAATAAGATAGTTTTGTAATTAGTTTGTATGTATGGAGATTAAATTTGACATACTTTACAGGACAGCAGTGCCAAAACTTTTTAATACAAAACTTATGACATCGAAAATGGACAAACGCTTAATGAACGGATTTCTATAAAAACTTAAACTTTACTGTCAGTTAGGATTAAAATGGTTTTTTTTGGTAGTTTTTGGTATATTTTTATTAAATTTTAACCCTTTCATTGTAAATTATGTTAAACTCTATGTTTAATACATACATAGTTAAATAGAATAAACTCCATATTTATTTATTTGTTGGTACAGTAGTATAAAAGTAGATATATGTTTAATATTCAACCCTTCGTGGGACAGACACATGTCCAGAGCAATCGAAACGCATGAACGGTCTTAAATTCGTTCAGTTGAACAAAAATGCGTATAGCTAAATTGTCAATTCCAATTAGTGATGCTCCTTTATTTTATTGTCTTTAGCATTCGTCTAAAATAATAAATATTAAATATATACTACAGAATTCGACGCAAAGTGGACAACGAAAGTGTGTTGATGGGAACATAGTGTCTTGACACTACCCAGATTCCCTCTATCTTCCCTGTTATATACGAGATACAGCGTGAACCTAAAAAAATATATACGTACATAAATTTGGAATATTTACTATCTTTATGTTCTTCCTTTCCTCTTTAATAATGCAATATCATACACTTTTATAAATTGAATGTTTGTTGGTATTATTCGAGCCCAGAATAATTGAATGGTGCATAATTGTCCGCTCGCCTTATATTATACAAATTGCCGGATCTTTTATTCATCAATCCAATCATCCGTGCCACAGAGTGCTATCTAGAGGCGTCGCGGACACGAGTGCGTTTATTTTTGTTAGGCCCTCTTTACCTCTTAATAATTCCTCGTTAGGCGACAGAGTCAGACCATAGACAACAAATTATTGGCTTAGTTAACCACAATCTTCTTAAATTCACGTTTTGACAATTAATCACTGACAGCTGTCAATTATGCTGTCTCTGTCAAAAGAGGGTAAATGTTTTAAATATTTTATTTTATCTGTCCGCAATGTGACACTGACACGCCATTCGGTATTTTTTTGATATGTTGCGGTCGAAACCTATCGAACATGTCGATTGTGAGGACACAACGAGTTACTTCGGAACAGACAAAACCAAATCAACTTTAACCGCGTCATATTGCATTGCTGTAGCGTTTGTTTTTACTGTTACAAATTATTACTGAAGTTTTCATAATTTTTATTAAACAAGACAAAAAATATATTTATAATCAAAATGTATAAAAGCAACAAAAAATTTAAAAGAAGCGCGCTGATTGCTAAGTAGCTGCTTGCAATTTTCGTGTATATTTCCTTCTAAATGCCGTGACGAGTGCACCTGTCCCAATTTTCAGGACCGCGAGCGAGCTGTCACGTTTTCCCCATCCCGACCCGTTCGCTTGTCACGCCACGGGACATTGTATGCAAAACGTCTCGCGCAAGCCGTGTCCATTGTTCCTCAAGATTAAGTCGAATCCCATTATTCTGAAACCCCCAGGGCCTGGATTCCGCATTTCATTGTTTGGCTGATTGCAAGATTTATTTACCTGGAGACGCTCCACAAGTTTAATCAGGCCTGCAATTGGGGAAACAAATGAGTATTGTCAAATTGGATGGTCCGCTTGCGGGCTCGTTTTCTTTTCACCATATATATTCGTAGTATTAGAATAGGTATACCGTTTTCGGTTTCTGCAAGTGAGAGACAAGAACGAATTAGGCTTTAGGACCAGTTAAGTGTGCAAAGCTTCAATCTCTTGTTTTATGTTTTTTTTAACCGACTTCAAATGTTCTGTATTCGATGGCTATATATTTTGAAATAGAGGGGCATTATGTATGTGCCTCGGTTTGTCCATAGATTGTAAACCGATTATTTTACTTTAATTTTCTCTTCTTACTTTTATTTTAATATAAATAATTTTTATAATTTCTACGAGAGGCCGTCATGGCCACAAGGGTGTTATCAATTAATGTTTCATTTCTTCGTTCTGACGCCAAGGCCAAAAGCACGGCGTTGAGTTCCACCACTCAACACGCAATACCTCGAGAAATTCGGCGGAAAGTGATAAATTATCAGACCAATATGTATAATAGCAAAATTATATATATATATATATATATATATATATATATATATATATATATATATATATATATATATATATATATATATATGTATGTATGTATGTATGTTTATTAAATTATAGCGGGACTAATGCTTGCAACACGTGCGATTCCCAATTTCCTTTTTCGTTAAAAGATTCAATCGCCTCGTACCGGAAGGCGTGAACATGCGCGATTGAATCCTTATTGTCGATTATATAGTTTATTTTTACGTGACAAGGATTGAATGGAGGATATTTTTTTTTGATTTTATCTCATTTTAAACTTATTTCAAAAAAATCAAATCAAATCAGCTTCACGCTGTATTCCGCACACAGCAGGGTAGGCAGGGGGAACCTAGTGTTAAGACACTCCATTCCCCACTTTCTGCCGAATTCTGGAGGCATTGCGTGTTGAGTGGCAGAACTCAACGCCTCGCTTAACCTCGACACCAAAGCGAAGAAATGAAAATATAAATTTAAGTAAATATTTCATCTCCTCGAGTGGGGATCGAACCCACAACTGATCGGTTTTACAGTCACACCTCGTGCCACTGCGCCACGACTTATTTCATTTAAACACATAATATATTTATAAAAAATCTGTTATGGTTTTCAGCGTATCCTAAAAGAAATATAAACATTAGGTTCTTCATTTTCTATTTAAATTATTATAAGCAATTAGTTAAACATCACACTTTTTATATGATTTTTTTAATAATTTTCAACTAGGTTGTTACGCCTCATACCTTACTGAAAAGATTGTAAACATATATTTTTTAATAAAAATAGCTTTAAAAATTATACCAGAGCAACTTTATTCATATTTCATTTAAACTTTCCTTTCTAATATTCTGTCGTTTCGCTACACTTCAGTAATTTTTGGAAACTTCTTCTCAACAAATGTGACCGACCAGAATACCAAGTACAGGACACTGGAAAATATTTGATATCTGCGGTATTCCGAATTTCCAATATGTATTATAGAATGCATGCCGTGGTCAAGGCGGCAGTTTTCTCGGCTGACTGACGCTTCTTACTCTACGGTCCCCTAAACCGCTAACATTTGAATAAAATTCTATATTATATGGTAGATATGTGGTAAAAATATTTGGTGTTTTCCACTTGTGTTGTTAGTCTATATTGAAATTTTGAAATGAATCTGGAAAATAAGAAAATATTTTCTTGAAAGTTTTTTTTTATATTAATACAATAATATAAAATGCTAATACAAAATATAGCAATAGTTCGAACTATTAATTAATGATTGATTTTAAGTTACGCTTTAAAATCAAACAAAATGAATGTATAAAAAATATTTTAAAAATCAGCATGTGCATGAAGCACACTACAGGGTAGGCAGAAGGAACTTAGTGTTAAGACACTCCGTTCCCCACATTCCGCCGAATTCCGGAGGCATTGCGTGTTGAGCAGTTGGCGGAAGTCAACGCCGCGCTTTGCGCACGCACCAGAGCGAAGAAACGGAAATATAAATTTAAATAAATATTTCATTTCCTCGATAGGGGATCGAACCCACAACCAGTCGCTTAGCAAAGTTGTTAAACTGTTGGATTAAAACATTTAATTCTTATGAAATAATTGTCGCTATACTAAAAACTATATATTTCCCGACTGCAGGAAGGTCTGTTAATTCTAATAAACTATTAGACTTGTTTATTTTCTTTTTAGTTTTATGCAGTCGGGGTTTTTTGTTTTTACAAATATTTTTTTTTATACGTGCTTTCCTTATATAATAAAAAAAAAACATCTTTAATAAGTAATACTAAAAGCAGTAGTTTTGTTAAATTCTTTGACAAAACTTATTTTTTTTATTGACTTACTTTATTCACACTTCATTTTTATTTCACACTTCCTCTAAGTTACAAATGAAAATAACTAGAACATTGCACTCATATTTGTCAATGTTGAAGCACCAAAGGCTTTACCAAAAAGTAGAGCACTCAAGACGTGCAAAAAAGAGTATCAGAAGAGCGTGTCACAAAGTCTCTCAGACGCCGTAAAAGGGTGTGAAGTTTCACTTTTCCTTTTTTCCTATCGACTCGAGTAACAATACATGGACGTGACCTCAACACCAGGGAATCTTAGCGCATAGTATGTGATTATGTCACGTCATTTCCATATTGTTTATAGGCTTGTATGTGGGCTGTATGATTTTTTTTATATTTGCATTTAAAATGTTGTCGTCTATTTTTTTTTGTTTTTGGGTTTTTTTACTATTGTTTTAGTAATGATTGGTCTTGAATAATATTCTAAATATTCAACAACTATTTTTTTCCAGCTTATCGATGAATCCCGTTGGGTAAGCAGAGGGAGCCTAATGTTAAGACACTCCGCTCCCCACTTATTGCAAATTTATGGAGATATTTCGTGATGTTTGGCGCTCCTCAACGCCGCCCTTTACCTTGACACCAGAGCGAGCACCAGAGAAATTAAAATATAAAATATTTCATTAACTCGAGTGGACATCGAACCCGCAACCTGTCATGTTTGTTATACTCTTATACTCCTGTGCCACGACCTTAACTAAATAAACATAGTGTACATTTTACATACTATGTTGAACTAAATACCTATTGAATGTATGTACATATATATACTTATTCTACGCTGCCACAGTCTTTATATTCGCGGAACACTTCATTACAGTGGCGGCTTGCGGTTAACGAAGCTAATTATATCGATATGCGAGTGTCGTACGAAATAGGTGTATGTATGCATGTATGTATGTATGTATGTATGTGCCATACAAATTGTATGGGTAATATTGTTACGCGTGATTTAGTTTGCCGCGCCGCGCCGTCGTCGGCTGATTTTATTAGAGAGTGCGTGTTCTGGAGAACTTGGGTTTTGTCTCAATAATATAAATGTAAATAAATAAATAAATAAATCAGCTTCACGCTGTATCCCACACCTAGCAGGGTAGACAGAAGGAACCTAGTGTTAAAACACTCCGTTCTATCATCACTATCTGCCGAAATCTGGAGACATTGCGTGTTGAGTGGCTGAACTCAACGCCGTGCGTTGTCTCGACACCAGACCGAAGAAATGGAAATATAAATTTAAGTAAATATTTCATCTCGAGTGGGGATCGAACCCACAACCAGTCGATTTTACGGTCACACTTTGAGCCCCTGCGCCTGGGTCCCTCTGCCTACCCTACTGTGTGCGGTGACACAGCGTGAAGCTGTTTTTTATTTATATATAAATCTATGACTTAATAAATGTTTAATAAGAATTAGTTTATACAAAAAACAAATAAAGACGTTTAGATCAAAAACTTTCGTGCAGTATCGCCTCAAAGTAAGATAATGTCCGATATCTGTAATTAGTAAATAAATTGCTCTTATCGTTGTTAATCTGACAAGCTTTAGTTAGCTAAAGGTCGTTAAATTTGAATACGATTAAGTCAATCGAAGGGCGCGCACCCTTTGATAAATTTACCGCAATGGTAATTTAAACAACATTTTTACTGTAGTTGAGTTAAATAAAGTATTTTATAATATGATAAAATACTGATATATGACAATTCGAGGCCAGTCGTGGCGCAGTGGCACAAAGTGTGACTGTACAACCGATTGGTTGTGGGCTCGATCCCCACTCGAGGAGATGAAATATTTACTTAAATTTATATTTCCATTTCTTCGCTCTGGTGTCGAGGCAAAGTGTGGCGTTGAGTTCTGCCACTTAACACTTAATGCCTCCAGAATTCGGCAGAAAGTGGGGAACGGAGTGTCTTAACACTAAGTTCCCTCTGCTTACCCTGCTGTGTGCGGGATACAGCGTGAAGCTAATTGTTTATTTTTTTATAAAATACTTTATTACTTTATATGATATGAATAAGCACTTTTTTATTAGAAATTTCGGTATTTGTAGTAGGTATGTATAATTTAAATGTTACTTTTATAATTTTTTATCGATCGTGGATCAATCATTCTGATGTTTTTTTGAAAGCTATAAATGTGACATGAAATATTTTTAAAATATACCTATTATCAGTATTATCCCATAAAAATGAACAAATATCAATTACGTCGTTTGGCACCTAACCTATATTTGTTATGAAACAGAAAAAAAGAGGTGATTTTAGAGAAATTTGTAAGGTTTCCATCGCAAGATAACAAGATTACCATTGGTAACAAAATTATAATAATATATGACAGTAGAAACTTTACAACTAAAAACAGAATTTCTTAGTAAAGCATTTAATTATGATAAGGAACAAAATCCACTTGCCGGTCCGAAGCTGAGTGAAATGAGAGCGGTCGCTGATTACCATGAGTTGCACAAAGGCAGCCCACCCTTTGACGAATTAGCCATACCAACATTACCCAGTAACCTAGCTGCTGAGGAGTATTGTAGTTATGTTTCTTGTAATGTTGTATTTACTTAAATTTTTTTATATTATATTATATCAGCTTCACGCTGTATCCCGTACACTGCAGGTTAGGCAGAGGGAAGCTAGTGTTAAGATGCATCGTTCCCCACTCCGTTATATTATATTTATGTTGTAATTTTATAAATAGAAATATTATAAAAAATATCTATTTAAATTGTTTAATTGTATCTTTTTTTTGTCTTGGCAGCAAGAATTTACAAATGCTGCTTTATATACTGTTTTAATCTACTAATCTACCTACTGCTTTTTATTTTTAAAAAAATCTAATACAGTTTGTTTTTTTTTATTTATGAATGTCACTAGCTTAGTCCGTGTAAATTATAAATGAGGCACATAATATCGATTTAAAATAATTAAAAAAATATTAGAAATTAGCCGAATAATATTCGCCAATAAAATTTTGCATAAAAAACTTATAAAGACTTCCATTTTTACTTTAACCCTATTGTTAAAATAAAACTTATTCACACTCCATGCATTTTCTTGTCGTCTTTTAGGACTTCAGATTACTTCAAATTTTTTTTTAGTTTATTTTCGTCCTCACATTGTATGCTCCCAAAAAGCTGTATATAGCCCTGACGTTCATATAGAAAATAATGCTTTTTTTCGTAAGCTCGTCATTACAGCACTACAAGGGAGCATTAAGCCTTCTGTCAGTCCAAACTGGACTTTGTTTCTTTCTTTCAAAGTACTTTATTCTGTACGAAGATAAAAAATTGCTTTCCAAGAACATCCCTCTGTAACGAAGATCTAACTCTTTCAGTTTCTTTTTCACATAAGCTTTCTTTTTGTATAGAAGTTTGATCTTTGTTTGTAATTCTTTCGAAGTAACAAGAGGAGTATCTAGTCCGCTAAATTGTCGTCATCGTAAGGTACGACACCTTCAGTACTAAGTTGGAAATAAATCTCACCAAATCTTCGGTAGATCGGTAGATTCGTCTCATATTTGTGTGTAAATTGAATATTTTCTAATATTAACCAATTTATACTTGCTTTTATTTTATTCCACTATAACACAAAACATATTTTCCAGGGCCTGATCAGGGATCAAAACATATTAGGCATATAATTTATAAAATATGAAATCTCATAAAACCTGTGAAAATAAAATGTCCATTTCTAAGATGTAAGACTTGTTTCTTGTATATTAATGGATAATTATAAAAGCCTTTATAATCTATATATTTTTTTTTAGCTTCATGCTGTAGCAGTGGCAAAGTAGGCAGAGAATACCTAGTGTGAAAACATTCCGTTCTCCATTTTCCGGTGAATTCTTCTCCAATTTGGGCGAGCTGGCGATTGCGTTTTGAGTGGCGGAGTTCAATGCCGTGCTTAACCTCGACCCCAGAGCGAAGAAGTTAAAAAAAATAAATATTAAATTTCTTCGGATGGTAATCGGACTCACAATCTGTTGCCTTTTCAGTCACACGCGTGTGCCCCTGCGCCGCGACTGGTCTCATCTATATTCATCTTTTTAAAGATTATGTTATATTTACCAATGTTCTCTAACTGAGAATTAATGTTGCCGACTAATAGAAGAATTCATGAAAATATATTTTTTTCTCTTTTATTTATTTTATTCTTTATTCTTTTTCTCTTATAAATAAAAAAATAAAAATAAAATAAACGCTTAATTTTGCGAGCTTATGAGAATCAGTAGACCATTATGTCGGTTTTCCTCTTTGTGTCACTTTATTATTCCCGTCATTTTCTACCTTTTGTTGCGGTAAGTCTGAATTCGTAGAAGGAACGTGTGACATTAATGACAAAAATCGGCACATATTTAAAGTTCTTAAATAAACCCTGATGAAACAAACATATTTATTGAAATATGAAAATTTACAGAAATAAAAGAAGTCGGCGCGTACTTACGGAGTACAGGATTTAATACGAAAAGCCAAACATATGATTTAAATTATATCTATTCCCTAGTCGACAAGAAGAATAAGCTTCTATAAAGGTTATTCCAGTTGTATAGTTATTTCTAGTCTTAACTTAAAATTAATATTATCGTTTTTTTAAATAAATAAATGGTTTAATTATCTGTATGATTGTGTTATGCGCTTCTAAAAGGATATTTTTAAGGGTTAAATGTTAAGAACACTAGGTTTCCAGGTTCCCTCTGCCTACTCTGCTGTGTGCGGGATACAGCGTCAAGTTAATGTAATGAACAGAATGTGTGAAGACGAATTTAACTGAATTTTAACATGACAACTTGATGATTTGGTTACATTGGCAGGAAATAATAATTTATTACAACTGTGAAAGTTTTCTTTTTTTTCAATTAAAAACTGATTATTTTACAATTTAAGTATTAACTTCACTAACATAAAATACAGCAATAATATGCAAGTACATCGACATTAAGCCGTCCGTTTAAGCAAAAGCCAATGGTAGGGGCGACGGAATTGATTTCGCGATGATCAAAAGAATCAAACTCTCAAAGGAAGGTAATTTATTTGACCGCCCGCCCGCGGACCGCCGCGCCGCGCCGCCCGCGACACCGCCGCGCGCCGCCCCGGCAAACGTACGCTTCTTGGTATTGCTTTCAAAATTGTAATTGTTCATTTATATATTGTAAAAAAAAACTGCCGCACTCTTTGCTTTACACCAGTATAATTATTAATTACCACTTTTAGCTATCACAATCAAAGATCAAAATGTTATCGCTTCGTTTGGCAAAACAACCCGTCCTCCCCGAAGTGACATCAAAACATTATATTTTCGCGGGCGCCCATCCACAGATAAAACACGCTTGAGACCACAGTGCCACGCGGTGTTGCCAACACGGCCATGCTGCATGGTGCCCGCCCCGGGCACCCCACGAGTCGGGATAAATCACTGTAACAATAAACAGCAGTTAGTCGTGCGCCTAAATTATACTGTATCATAAAACAGTCCCATAATGGAATTCTGCTCATTTTATCATTCTTTACACTGAAATAGCTCGACAACATGACCCAAATTAAAAGGAATATGCCGCACTTAGGAAACCCTAAAGGGACTATACCACACTTAGGAAACCCTAAAGGGACTATGCCACACTTAGAAAACCCTAAAGGGACTATGCCACACTTAGGAAACCCTAAAGGGACTATGCCACACTTAGGAACCCAGACTCATAGCTCAACACAACTTGCCCTTAAAGAGCATTTTACTCACTTAAGCGTACCAAGTTGTTAAAGTCGTCTCCCTCTTAAAGAGTATTTTTCTCACTTAAGAGTACCAAGATCAACTTTGAGCCCACATGTCAATATTCAAATGATATTATAAAATTATTGAGCAATATTCCAGATTATACTCTTAGTGTATATTTTATCACGGCTCGCTTAAATTTCAAAATTAAGAATTGCAATTTGTCAAACTAAAAGTAGCAATACATAAATGACATTCTTACACTTTTTTTTTTTTAACGGGAAATATCAATTTATTTATTAATCATCGGCAAATATTATCGATTCTGTTCCTCTTTTGCAGTTTCATATAAAAATATATATATTAATACAAGATCTTCTTTGCCAACACGGTTATAATCATGAAAATTAGAGATTTTCTTGATCTAGGTCCCAATTACCAATATTAATCCAAGGTTTCATATTTTCCGCCACAGCCGTGCCATTATATTTCCTAGAACTTCTTTCACTTCCTCTCAGATCCACTACCGCATACCTGTCATGACCCAAAACTTTCTTAACTTGGAATGGACCTCTAAAAGATGGTAATAATTTTCTACTTTGTCCGTCGTTACTCTGGCTTTGTATTTTTACCAATACCAAGTCTCCTTCAGTATACTGTTTAGCTTTTACGCGGCAGTTATCAAATTTTCTTTTCTGATATTCAGCACTGGTCTTTATATTACTATCAACTTTTTCACGTAATTGGGTTACATCTAGCGGTACCTCATCGTGAGAGTCTGGAGCTAAACTATCATTATCCATGCGTAATCTATAACCGAACATGACTTCACAAGGAACAGCTCGAGTAGTTTTATGTATTGTACTATTTAAACCTTGTTGTAAAGCCTTAATGCATTGGTCCCACTTGTCGTCGTTAGTATCAGCGCCCATAGCTTTCAGAGATTCTAAAATAGTCTTATTAAACCTTTCAACCTGTCCATTAGCACGAGGAACACCCGTTGCCACTATGTGTAATCTTATGTTTCTATTCGCGCAATATTGAGTAAATTTAGATGAAGTAAAACACGAAGCTGCATCAGTGATTATTCGTCTAGCGTTACCGAATGTTTTAGATATGTTTTCTAATTCTTTAATTACCCCTACTGTACAGGTCTTACGAACGGCGGATATAAAAACGAATTTTGTAAATGCGTCTACAACAACCAGTATATACTTGTTTTTATTTTTAGTAGTCACGAAAGGACCAAGATGGTCTAAATGTAACGTGTGAAACGGTTGCGCATATTTGGGTAATGGATAAAGCTCTCCCTCTTTTGGTCCACCTTTATTTTTATGATATATACAATTCAAACAGTTTTTAATATATTTTTTTACTATTTTCCGCATGCGTGGAAACCAATATAAAGAATGAATACGCTCAACCGTTTTATCTAACGAGAAGTGACCTACGTCATCATGGTTACTTCTTATTATCTGCCAAATACAGCTTTTTGGAACAACCCAACGACGGCCATAATTAGTTCTGCGATACACTTTTCCACCTAATAATTCGTAATTGTTAAAAATTTCCTTATTTATTTCGGCCTGTCCTGATTCTAGGATTTCCCTGATTTTAACTAATTTTGGATCTTGGACCTGAACTGCAAGTAACCAATCACTTTCCGTTATTGACATGATAATTTCGGTTTCTGATTTTTGACCAGAAGGTACAGGGTTACGACTAAGAGCATCAACGTGTTGCATTCGACTACCATCCCTATGTAATATATCAAATGAAAACTCCTGGGTCGACAATACCCACCTTGCTATTCGAGGAATAATATCTTTCTTGTTTATAGCGTATCTGACAGCACTACAATCCGTGATAATTTTGAAATGGCTACCTAATAAGTATAAACGAAATTTTTGTAGTGAACAAACTATTGCCAACAGTTCCAGTTCGAAAGAGTGATATTTCTTTTCGTCGTCAGTAGTCTGTCTACTATAATAATGTACGACCTTTTCACCTTCGTCTCCAACTTGTGTTAAAATTCCAGCTAACCCTTCTCTACTAGCATCCGTATACAAAATAGTTTCCTTATTAGGGTCAAAAATAGCTAAAACACTTTCGGTTGTTAGTTTTTCTCTTAAATCGTTAAAAGCTTTAGTTTGTACTTCTCCCCATTCCCAGACAGAATTTTTCTTTAATAGTTTTGTAAGAGGAGTTGACAAAATAGCACAATTTCTTATAAATTTCCGAAAATAGCTAATAAGACCCAAAAATTGCCGAAGTTGATGCACTGTTTTTGGTATAGGGAAATTCTTTACTGCTTCCAATTTGGTTTCATTTGGCATAACGCACCCCGATTTAATTTTATATCCTAAGAATTCAATCTCATGTTTAAAGAAATTGCACTTTTTCAAATTTAATGTTAAACCATTTTGCTTAAATATTTTTAAAATGTTTTCGAGTAATTTTATATTTTCCTCTACAGTTTGTGAATTTGCATTTATTTCAGATGTAACAACATGATTACAAATCTCCTTTAAATCACTCGCATATTGAAATTGCAAAAGATCACCTACTCTAGAATATACTAAATCAGAACGCTCTGTTATGTTTCTTCCAATTAATAAATCACAACCAACCAAGTCATCAATTACATAAAAATCCACATCATGTAACGCAATTGAATCAAAAGAAATATCAACTAAAACTTTTTTGGTTACTTTTTTATAATTTTGTTTAGAAAAACCTTGTAATATTACAGGGAAAGGTAATTCAGTAAATTTCAATGAAAGTTTATTTACTAATGACTCAGCAATAAGTGAGCAACTACTTCCAGTATCTATGAAAGCCTCGTGACAGGTGTCAAAAATAAGAACCTTTTTAATGAACTTTTGTTTTGAATCTGAAGAAATGAATTTTGTTTCGTGCTGCTCCGGTTTAACAGCAGATTTAACTAAATTCTTTTTTTGATAACATACAGATTCTATGTGCCCCCTTTTTCCACAAAAATCACACTTATTTGCCTCACAATGCATTTTTTTGTGATTACCCCCACAAATGTAACACTTGATAATTTTTCGATTTTGGGTTTGATTGTAATTATTATTATTATTATTACTATCCGAACTAACACATGAAGAGCTAGGATGATTTGACACATTTGAATGTACTTGTAAACTTCTATCAACTGATATTAATTTTTGATTACTAATAGTTTTAGTTTGCCCGTCACGTGAATTATTTATTTGCTTAATATTTTTTTTATAAAATCGTCCATGTAAATAGCTAGCTAACTCATCACATGTTTTGAAATTACCAGATTCTAAGGTAGAATAATCACTGATGTTACCTACTATAATAGACACAATGTCTTGCTCTGAAAAGTTTAAACACAAACGATCAATTTTACATTTTTGTTCAAAATAAAATTCGTACAGCGATTGATTGTCTACAGGCTTTCTCTCAACGATGTCTTTTAAAAGTTCGAACATGTTCCTCTGTATTTGAAAAGTTGCTAGTAATTTAGATTTCCAATCCTTCCATTGCCATAAGGGCCACTGGACATCTGTACGTAATAATGAATCGTACCAAACTTTAGCCGGGCCTTTTAGCTTATTTAGGGCTTGAAAACGCGTTGTCTCATCCGACCATGCAAAGGTTTGCGCGTAAGATTTTATAATGTTTAACCATGCATTTATGTTGTCTTGTAACGGGTCAAAGTCCGGTATTATATTGTTTAGAGTACTCACAGCCTCGGTATCTTTACGAGATACCTTATTGCGTTTCTTTGGAGGTGATGGTGTTCTAGCACTCGAAGAACTTGAAGTAGAACGAGCTCGACTGCGTTTAGACCGTTTTCTTCCCATGGCGTAAGTTGCAACACACTTCTGATGTAAAAAAAAACTGCCGCACTCTTTGCTTTACACCAGTATAATTATTAATTACCACTTTTAGCTATCACAATCAAAGATCAAAATGTTATCGCTTCGTTTGGCAAAACAACCCGTCCTCCCCGAAGTGACATCAAAACATTATATTTTCGCGGGCGCCCATCCACAGATAAAACACGCTTGAGACCACAGTGCCACGCGGTGTTGCCAACAATATGCAGATTGTTGCGTTTTTTTGTTTTGTATGCAATACAAGATGATATTTAAAAATATTTTATAATAGTGCAGCTATGGCCAGTCGTGCCGCATGGGCTCAAAAGTGTAACGCGACAGGTTGGGGGTTCGAGGTGGGATGACACTAGAGGAAATTAAATATTAAATATTTTAATTTCTTCGCTCTGGAGTCGAGGCAAAGAAACATGCGAAGCCTCAAGAATTCAACGGTGGGGAAAAGTAGTGTCTTAATGGGAACGGAATGTCATCACACTAGGTTCCCAGGTTTCTTGTGCCTACTCTGCTATGTGGGGCACGGCACATAAATTTAATTATTATTTGCATTTGCCATTTTCTGTACAATGCGTTTATTGCGAATTTCATAATCAAAGAGCCGTTGTTTATTTTATCAGCGGAATAAATGAAACGTATGCAATAAAATTTCAACATCACCAAAATATGTTTGTGCTTTATTTATTTGTATTCCATCTAATTAAAAATGTTCACAGCGTGTATGAGCTCCACTGATCAGACATTTTTATTTGTTCAATCGATGCACAGAGCACAACACTGTGCAGTGCATTCGCACATTACGCATTGTCAATCGTTATTGTTCGCAGTTTAGGTGGTATCAGCGCTCAAAGGACGAGTGCCGACAAAGAGAGGCCGCGCGGTGCGGCGCTCTCCTAGGGTTGGCTGTGTGGCCCTATTTGTGCGCGTTTATTTGTTAATATTAATTATTTTACATTCGTTGGTTTGTTTAATTTGGTTAGTAATGGACTGAGTGTGTGTTTGACTGCTCATACATACACTTTGTGTCTAATATCTCTTTAAATTAAATGTTTTAGGTACTTATATTGATATTGATGCAGTAAATATCACATTTTTTTATAAGCATCACACTGTATCCCGCAGACACCAGGAAAGACAGAGGTAACGTAGTGTTAAGACATTTGACGTTCTCTACTTTCCGCCAACTGGCGGAACTTAGTGCCGGGCTTTTGCCAGTGCAAAGAAATTAAAGTATTAATAAATAATAATTCATTCCCCCGAGCGGGTATCGAACCCACAACCATCGCGATACAGTCGCACCCTTGCGCCCCTGCGCCACGATGACTTTACACTAAATATCACATTTATTCTCTTATCATCGTTTCCAAAAAAGAT
Source organism: Heliconius himera (assembly GCA_021202915.1). Lineage (NCBI taxonomy): Eukaryota > Metazoa > Arthropoda > Insecta > Lepidoptera > Nymphalidae > Heliconius > Heliconius himera. The sequence continues at coordinate 593,145 of JAJHJA010000154.1, read as the reverse complement.
GTAAGTGCGTATTTTAATGCGTAGCGTAGGAGTCCACTAATTTATGATTTAGTGATTTGCTATGGATATTATTATTTTTGCCTACATATGGAATCAAAGGATTGCGGACATATCAGGATAAATAATAGAAAATGAGTAACTTAGTTAATCACTAATATTATTAATATACAAAGACATTTCACACACAAGATTTTTAGCTTTAAAATTAAATCAACTTAAATAAACTTCTTCATGTATCCCGCACACAGCTGAGTAGGCAGAGGGATCGTAGTGTTAAGCCATTCCGTTCCCCATTTTCCGCCGAATTCTGGACGCAAGGCGTGTTGAATGGCGGAAGTTAACTCCGCGCTTTGACTCGACACCAGAGCCACGAAATGAAAATATGATACAAATAACATAGCGTTTACGGTAACACACTTGTGCCCCTGCGCCATGACTGGCCTCTTACTCTCACTTACTTAAAAAAGTACAATGTACAGCTATATAGATGAACAATTTCAAAATAGAAACGTACCTACTTATGTTGTGGCTGGATTATTTTCATACTCGCGCTTCATTAGGGCGACATTGTTGCCGCGACAGCCCTGACCTCTCAGCCCCGGCTCAAAGTGAGTGTGTTACTCTTTAACCTGAGCGATTCGCGACCGGCTAAACTTACCACTCCGCTAAATAAAGTTAAAAGGCTCCTCTAGCTTTGTCTCGGCCCGCCTTTGATGTTCCGAGGAGCCACCCCCCGCCCTCTCCCTCGCAAACAGTTCACCGCAAGCTGAAACTATTGCCTTTAATACCTTTTCCGATCGGATATACGTACGTACGTACATACGTACATACGAGTGATTAGTGCCGAAGGTATTCCTGAGAAGTCCGTTCAAAGTGCCTCTTTTGTCTATGGTTGCTGCTGAACGATCCTTGTTTTTGATTAGCGCGCTCGTCAAAGGGTTATTGGTGATTGTGATTATTTTCGTCGTCTTGCTAACAAATGTGATATATTGTTCATTTATTCGGAATTAAATATATTAATAACTGAAGCCTGGACTACTCAATTATTTATTTTTTCGTCTGTATTGCTTTCGTGATCTAACGGTTATATCATTTAAAGATAAAATTCATACATCGATAGCTAAAATTTTAGCCAATTCAAGAGAACATTTATTTTGTAGCAATATTGTCGCATGCGATTATTTATATTGATTTAACTTTTTTATTTGTGAACCAATTGTAATAAAACAAACACTAAATGTCAAAGAAAGCTTGTCAGATTTCAATAGTGACTGCATTTAAATTGTTTAAGCCGTTTCAGACGTTAGCGCGTACAAACAAATGAACAGACAAAAATTATAATATTTTTATTTTTTTCCCAATATTTTTTTCTTATATATGTAAAATATATAAGAAAAAATATTGGGAAAAAAATTACAGATACCGATCCGTTACGATTTTATTACAGTTATACATTTCTGAATGTTTTATTTTATGTTATTTTTTTATATAGGTACGTATTTATACCATATATTTATGACTAAGAGGGTGGATTTAATTCGATATAACCTTTTATTTCGTAACATTTTTAATCTTTCTAAACAGATTTTCAATAAATATATATACTAGAGAATCAAACGTGAAACTATGATAAAATCAATAATTTTTAATCGTGAAATGAACAAATTCCACCGTCGAAATGTATTACTGGTAACACTGTCCGAATCCTGTCCCATTAGCGCGGCGCGGACTTTGCGAAAATTCAATTAGTGTAATAACATCGCAGCAGCCATTATAGCAATCAAAGGAAAACGGAAAGTTTGTGCACATCAAAGAGTCGCTTAGTGCGTGCCCGGCTAATGAAGCCTCAGTGATGTGGTGGTGGATATGGTAATTTTATAACGTCGATATATGTTATTTGGTTGTGGACTTGAAATTTGATGTCCTTGTTTTGTGTTTACTATGGTTATTTATTGTTTTTTTTTTTAGTGATTCTAGGTATGTTATGTATATTGTTTTTCTTTTGTCGTTACGCATGTGGCGTGCGGAGTATAGAAAAAATCTAGTAATGTAATAATAGACTATGTTGTGAATTGTGAAATCCAATACCGCGTCATGTCAAACTAGACTAAATTAATGACAATATTTTAAATCAATGACTAATTAAAAGAAAGTATGTAACAATATTCTAGCCGAGAAAGCCTATCTCTTACTTTGTACATAATATTAATATAACTATTCTTTGAGAGATGTTACAGGAGTACAACAGTGCTTAATGTGCTACAAAGTTGTCAGTTATATTTACTTGTTCATCCTTAGACGCTATAAATTTACATAATATATATATTATTTATTATAACTAACAAAATGATTTTTAATATCCATTTATCATATTTCCATTTCGCCCTTAGACTAAAATTAATATAAACGTCTTAAAAATAAAAAAATAATAATTCGTGTATCCTTCTCTACATTAAATCTCTTTGTTACAGATATAATCAACTTAAAAATTGGTATGACAAACAAAAAAGATGCAGCGGCAATAAGCTGCTAACAGGCAAGTATTTTATTTGTAAAAATTTTATACATTTATTTAAATATTAAGTTAATCAAACTCGTTTTAAATTATTTACTTTAATATAAATTGGAGATTCCCGCCAAAACAACATTTAGCCATTGTGACCTGTCCTGTCATCTACTGGTGACTTTTGGCGGTATGCAAATGAATGTCGTCACGGCAACCAGCAGATTTGCGTAGGGATAGAATTCATAGTACGCCACTAGATGGCGACACATTAGGCAAGTCTAATGTCACCTCGGCCGCGCTTGTCAAGTGACATCTCACTGACAAACGTCAAGCCCCCGTCGCTGTTGTATACAAAACCAGACCGAGCCAAGCTAATCTATTATTTATTTACGTTAACTTTTCTATTTAACGCGTTCTCTATTCTTGTTTCGTATAGATCGTCACGTTTCTGTAAAGAGTGAGCGTGTCCATTTTAATATAGTGTTTCACTCAATATGTTCCATAAATATTGTCCTTCCGGGTTTCTGGGAAGGAATTCGGTGTTTACAACTGCCAGTTCCACGTTATTATGCTGTTACGAAGAATTAAACATTGACTTATGACTGAAAGTTGCATACAATTTTTACGAACGCTTCTTCCGTGAGCGTGTAATATATGACTTTTTCTTTGTTTGTAACTCGTTAGTCGTTTTATGCTCGTCATCCTCAATAAAAACTACTCTGGTGATCTGTGAATAACCACCCCTGATATACTAACGTATGAATCTCCCAAAGTATTGCCCTTACATAAAGTAAGTATGGATTTATTTTATGATAAATATATTATTTTTATAAAGAGTTACACTAAATAGCTTCATTATTAACATTATTTCAACATTAACATTATTCCATAGCATAAAATGTTTATTTTTTTGATATAGTAATTTAACACTTAACAGAAAGCATGTTATTTATCACGGGACCAATAATAGGATAGTTAAACCTTTATTGAACACAAAAACTCCGAAGCTTTTTTTTGTGTAATATTGATTTTAATATTTGTATAAACCCTATCATAACCATATCTATAACACATTGTACAGGGGTACAAGTAAAGTTCGATCGGAGTCTATTGTATTACAGCATCCAACTTCCACTCGGACCATTGCCATTGCACTGCGCAGTCGTGCTTTTTTGAATAATACTTTAATATTTTCAACAAAAAATATTAATAAATCCACCAAGTATATTTATAGTTAATTCAAGTTTTTTTATTAGTGGTAAAGTACCTTAATAAATTGTTTGTGTTGTCGCTATGAACATGGTAAGGCCCTTTATGGTTTTTGCTTTTGTTGTTTTTTTTTTCATCTACATGCTCATTGAACTGTGAAGTTATGATATAATTTGTTATGACAGCATCCTATTATTAATTATCCCTTTTATTGTATAATATTACTAGGCTTTAAAACGTTTTTATGTTGTTGTGCTCCGCTTAAAATTAAATTATTGAAATATTTTAAGAAATTTGATCTGCAAGCTTATTTTATTGAATCAGTGCCTTAAATAGTATTTGTTAAGGTTTTTTTATAAAGCTTAAGTATACAGCAAATTGATTTAAAACTATTGTTATATTCCTATGGTACGCCGATCGATGATGGAGACTCTTGACTTTGTGGCCGTGGTTTCATCTTTTTTAGGCTCTCTCTTTCTAACATACAGAGATTACAGACCAAACATAATGCCATGATCCTTTTTATGTGCCGTATTGATTTCTTTCCCTTGGTTTTTGGTTCGGGCTAACATGTTTTTGGTAATGTTAATAACATATACTTCAATATAATATTTTTAGAAATGTATTATTTTTTGTGATATTTGAATTGTTTTATTGCCATATGATTTGTTCTGAATCTGAATTTCTAATTCAGATTTTTGAGTTATCACTTTTAAAACCTATTGTTTTACAAAATTTTTACTAAATTATTACTTATGAAGATATTGATAATATTTTTTGAGTGTACCACTTCTTAAGTGAACCACAAAATTTATATAGTTTATATAAGACAAATATGGACAAATTTACATGAATTTAAATCATGAACTTGTTTTATACATAAAAGCATAAAAGTAAATTTTAGTTATAACAATAAAAGATATACTAATGAATTTAAATTTCGCTTACAGGTAGTGTCTCGCCATGCAGCGCGCGGGTGGGAGCAGGGCCTGTGCGCCATGAGCCACACTCCTATAGGCGGCCACCCGCAAGGTAACTTTGAAGCATTTTCACGTTCTCAAAAGTCACGAGAGCTGCCTCAAAAGTCAAGACACTCTTTTTGATTTCTACCCGAATTTAAAACATTTTGTATTCAAGCGGCGGAACTCAGCGCAGCGCTTTGTCTTGTTAATATTTTGATTAAAGTCAGCCCGACGCTGACTGGCTGGCGGCTGCTCATAACTCAATGAAAATCTCCCAGCTATTCACTATTTATCAAAAGTTTAAAAAAATAGACGGATGACGGATGAAGAATTTTTGACTTATAGTTTTACAGTTTTCTTGCAGTAGATTCAAAGTTTTGGGGCTTTTTCGAATCTGCGCAGCCATCCGAAGCTAATTAAGACCAAGACTCGTCAACCGTACTGTACATGTTATTAAATAATTATTGACCAATTATTAACTGTCCTGTCAGGTTGGGAGCACAAGCTTGCAGACAGGTCGTCGCTGCCGCCGGCGTCGGGGGAGGAGAAAAGCAAATCTCAATCTAGACATGTGTTCACACAGCCACATCTTCCTAAGTATGGTTTATTGCAGTTTTTTTGGGCTTTACGCTGTATTTTGCATAAATTAAAGTAGGCAATTCCAACTAAGCTAGTGTTAAATAAATTCGTTTCCCATTTTATGTCCAGTTTTCTTGATATTGTATATGACGAGGAAATGAAAACAAAAAAATCCTCTGAGTATGAATCGCGCCCACAACTATAGCGTTTCACTAAAACCCCACGTGAGACTATAAGTTTATTACAGCTAACATTTTATTCTTAAAATTATTTTATTCATAATTTTTTTTATGAATTATTATATATTACTACAGTGTAGTAGTATTTAATTATTGTATATTATTATATAATATTGTTTTATCGAATTTTTTTCTACGTTATCATTTAAAAACAAGAAAAAATAGTGATTTTGCTAATATGTTTCCGCAGAACGGGTATGGCGTCGTGGCGCGAGGAGACGGAGGGCTCGTCGGGCAGCTCCGTGCGCTCGCCCGCCTCGCCGCCCTACATCCGGTGGGCCAAGACCTTGCATCACTTGCTCGAGGTACTGGCACTTGCTTATATAGTCTTAAGGCAATATTGTTATAACATTCCTCTATAAGTTGACTATCCAACAAAAAATGTTTTTATTATTTAGTACCAATAGTTCCTGAGATTATCGAGAACAAACAATTAATGTGTTCCGTTTTATAACATTAGTTTCCTTTGAACAATTCAATTTATTGAAATTAGGTAAAAAATTCGTCCTTTGATAGATGATGATGCTGTAGAGATTTTTTTAGAAAGCTTAGATTTTTTTAAAATAATTCATAGATTAACAGGGCAGTTAAATCAAATCAGCTTCGAGCTGTATCCCGCACTGCTGTGTGTGGAATAGGGGTAGGCAAAAGGAACCTAGTCTTAAGACACTCCGTTTCCTATTTTCTGCCGAATTCTGGAGGCATTGCGTGTTGAGTGGCAGAACTCAACGCTGCGCTTTGTTTCGACATCAGAGCGAAGAAAATGGAAATATAAATTTAAGAAAATATTTCATCTCCGCGAGTGGAGATCGAACCCACAACCAATCGGTTTTACAGTCACACTTTGTGCCCCTGCGCCACGACTGGCCTGGCAGTTAAATTGCAGTAAAGTGGTAGTATAAATTAAATGTACAGTAACAGTAAAATGTTTATGGTTAACAATTGATTTTGTGAGTTCAAATATTATTATCTTATAAATGCGAAATAACTGTGTATTTTGCTCTGGAGCATAAAATTCTATAACAAATTATTATATTCCGTTGTAAGAAATTGTTTTGCTGTAAATATCCCATAATATATGAACGTTAATTGAAATGAAGAAATAATATTTTTGTCTGAAAATGAAATAACCGGTAATGCCAGGACGCGGAGGGCGTGCGCCTGTTCCGCAAGTTCGTGGGCGGCGCGGGCGGCCTGCACGTGGACCGCCTCAACTTCTACTTCGCCGTGCAGGGCCTGCGCCAGGAGGCCGAGCCCGCCAAGATACGCCAGGTCGTCTCCGCCATCTACAAGTTAGTCGCTCTGCATTCTTTACTTTTTATTGGATTATGAAATTTGACGCCGCGCTTGATCTTATTACCAGATACAGGAAAGAAAAATATTTTTTTTTCCTGAGCCAAATAATCGAATCCATGACATTCATAGTGACTTATAAACTGCAGCCACGTTTGCGTGGTCAAATATAAATAAATAACTTAGAGTTGTGTATGACACATGATAAATTTTAAGTATCCGAAGTAACTTATTAGGCTTACCGCATCAGATTTCGATGAAATAATTAACGTGATGTTGCATAATATATAGAATATAGCATATTTCCTCGATGAATCGTATGGTAATGTGATAAATGCACAAAAAGAATGTATCAGTTTGAATCAGTAGATCCTGAGATTATATTTGGGAGTATTACTGAACAACTTTGTTACTGTACACTATACTAGACAGTTGACAACAAAATAATTTATGTTTTTATATATATATATTTTTATCAATCTATTTCTTTTTAAACTAAATGAGTGAAGTCTTGTTACATATAGTATGTATGTGAGTTCCACATGAAGTATTTTTAAAATGTACGAAAAACTAAAAATGAAGGGACTTTTTAATAAGTTTTCTCGGTCTATTGTACTTTTATGATGCCTTTACATATTAAAAATACTTAGTAAATATTTATCGGTTTTGCTTAAGTATAAAGCTTTTTTATTAATGTAATGATATATATATATATATTTTTGTTATAAATAGATTTTTACGCAAGTCTCAGCTAGCGATGCCCGAGGAGTTGAAGCAGCGTGTAAAGCAGAGCCTCAAAGATGGCACCAACATCGAGAAGACCATTTTCGATAATATGGAACAGGAGGTCAGTATTTTATAAATCTTTGTAAATTCGGCAGTAATCAATCAACTAAAAGATGAAAATAATTGTAGATTCTAATTATTATATATTATTAAGTTCTTGTTCATTATTATTATTAGTAGGAGAAAATATAAAATAATTATGATTTCTAGCTATGGTTAAAAAATAAGGATGGATTGTAGCACAGCGGGTCAGAGTGCGACAGTGTTCACGATGGTTGTGGCTTCGATCCACTGATACTGATGTAAATGTGTGTGCAGGTGACGCGCGCCATCACGGAGTCCACGTACCAGTCGTTCCTGCGCTCGGAGGCCTACGTGTCGTACGTGAGCGCCGCCACGCAGCCGCTGTCCTCGCCCGACGCCGAGCCGCCGCACGCCAAGGAGGTACTTCAAGGAGGAGATTCAATATTTACTTATATTTATATTTTCATTTCTTCGCTCTGGTGTCGAGGCGTTGAGTTCCGCCACTCAACACGCAATGCCTCCGGAACTCGGTGGGAAGTGGGCAACGGTGTGTCTTAACACTAGGTTCCCTCTATCTACCCTGCTGTGCGCGGGATACAGCGTGGAGCTGATTTAATTTAATTTTTGATTTAAGTAAACCTCTTCTTTAATTTAAATAATCTGTGTTTTATGTATTTCATCACTACGTCCGACGTAGTAACGGTTGTAATATTCGTTTTTTTTTACAAGCTTTTCAAACGTAACTCATTTGTAAGGGGGCGCAGCTCGTACTGTATAAAAATTTACTACGTCAACCATAGACAATACATGTCTGCTTCGCTACGAATTAAAAAGCATGCGCGTAACTTTCTCTATGGTAACCGCAGACAGCCGTGTGTAGTACTACACTTTAAACTAATACTATTTATATGTATATTTTTTCATATGCTATTATATCAAAAATATGCTGTGTATTAGTAGTAGTAATTAAGATTAAATGATGTTTAGAGTTTTGTTAGTTTTATATGTATTGTTTATTTATATAAATTTTACCTTAAAAATATAAACACTTAACGATAATTATAAGCTAAATATGCATATGTAAAGAAATGTAATATTTTATCGATTTTAAAATTAAATGAAAATAATTCTGCTCCTGCTATAATTTTTTTAAATTGAAAATGTATGGCTTATTATTATAATATATAAGTATATAAGAATATAATCGCGTATATATTTAATATTATACTTTTTTGGAAACCTGACATTTTGAATACTTTGCAATAGTCCGTGGTGATAGGTAGACAGTCTACCCATAATGACATTGTTAATCTGGTTAAAGAAGTTAAGTAAAAATGTATAAAAATCTTTGAATTTCAGAATATAAAGATTTTATACTATACTAGCGATTCGCTTGCGGCCTCGCTCGCTAGAACTACAAAATTATTTATTTACTAATCTCAATTAATAATTCAATAATAAAAATATTTTGTGGTAGTTCTGCTGAACCAAATGTTTTATATTGATATAACGTTTTTTATTAACGAACCGATTTAAGTAAACACACAACGTTAAGGGAACTTTTCCTAAATACAATAGAGAAACTGCACTTAAATTGATTAGGCCAATTCGGAGATTACTGTTAACAAACGTACAGACTAGAGTCCATTGGGTCCTGGGTTAGAACATGGCTTCCACGTGGGCCTCTTGTTTACCATCCAAGTGTTTAGAGCGTTGTAATGAAGCTACATGAGAAGTGTACCTCGCAGGCGGGCGTGGGCGGGCTGGCCACGCTGCACGAGGGGCAGGAGCTGGGCGCAGGGGGAGTGGGCGCGCGCCTCACGCACGACGCGCTGCTGCTCACGCAGTCGCGCCGCCTGCACTGCGACGTCGCGCCGTGAGTGCCCTCTTCATCTACCCTGCAGTCTTTACCAGGATAAATCTACTTCCATACATTTTTTTTTTCATAATTAACAATATGCCTAAATCGATTGATCTGTTTTACAGCATAACTGAGGCTTGTATTTTATTTTAAATAAATCCTTACTAAATAACTGAATATGGTATAACAGATATGTATGGAAATCGATTTGTTAACTTAATCACGTCTGGTTTTGATATATATTCATACACTTGTACATATATTTTTGTATTAGGTATATAGAAAAGTATCTCTGTTGACTATATGTTGTATTGACGAACTGACTTTTTTAAAATTTATATTAATTTTAGTTATGTTATAAATAGGATAAGTTTTTAAATATGTGATACTTTTCTTATATATTTAAAAAAAAAAAAAATTAAAATTAAAATTAGCTTCACGCTGTATCCCGCACACAGCAGGGTAGGCAGAGGGAACCTAGTGTAACACACTCCGTTCCCCACTTTCTGCCGAATTCTGGAGGCATTGCGTGTTGAGGGGCAGAACTCAACGCCGCGCTTAACCTCGACACCAGAGCGAAGAAATGGAAATATAAATTTAAGTAAATATTTCATCTCCTCGAGTGGGAATCGAACCCAGAACCAGTCGGTTTTGCAGTCACACCTCGTGCCGCTGCGCCACGACCGGCCTCATTATATATATATATTTTTTTTTTTTTTGTAAAATTTAAAATATTCATTATCATTTATTACCATAGTGTGACTGCTACGTTAAAGTGTTAGTGACTATAGAATAGTGCTAGCAGTGTGACCCCCGCAGTGCATGAGTAAACTAGATTTACGCTTCTTTTCAATTTAATTATTATTTCGAGCTTTACTTATTTTGCGTTATTGTTTTTCCCCCATGTTTGTGCCCCGCATGCTGCCCCGACATTGTGCACCTGCTATGCTGATGACCACTTGACATACAAATCCTTAATCCTTACTCATACACCCTCTAACTGAGTTAAACAATCATTTCATACAATATTCCTTCCTATTCAAATTTAAAATTCGAATCATCAATAATTTAATAAATTTTATCCTCAATTCTTTGTCAAAAACCTATCATATATTCAAATAAATCCCTACTTTCGCCTTAACCTCCCATTTAAAAAACCAACGACCTATCTCAATCATGTTTTGAATTGAATTCCTTTTAAAAAATTGAACATATCCCTGAAACCGTTGTACCTCCCGGTCCGTCCCAACTAAACCCCGGCGGCGGGCAGTCGCAAGCGGTCGGTGTACAGCGCGCACGTGTCGTACGCGGGCTACACGCCCGCCTCGCGCCAGGACTCGGAGCGCGCCAGCCTCAGCAGCGGCCGCACCGACAGCGACGCCGTGTCGCTGTCCGGCAGCAGTCTGTGAGTAGCCCCCCACCCACCAACCACCCTGAGACCGTTGTACCTCCCGGTCCGTCCCAACTAAACCCCGGCGGCGGGCAGTCGCAAGCGGTCGGTGTACAGCGCGCACGTGTCGTACGCGGGCTACACGCCCGCCTCGCGCCAGGACTCGGAGCGCGCCAGCCTCAGCAGCGGCCGCACCGACAGCGACGCCGTGTCGCTGTCCGGCAGCAGTCTGTGAGTAGCCCCCCACCCACCAACCACCCTGAGACCGTTGTACCTCCCGGTCCGTCCCAACTAAACCCCGGCGGCGGGCAGTCGCAAGCGGTCGGTGTACAGCGCGCACGTGTCGTACGCGGGCTACACGCCCGCCTCGCGCCAGGACTCGGAGCGCGCCAGCCTCAGCAGCGGCCGCACCGACAGCGACGCCGTGTCGCTGTCCGGCAGCAGTCTGTGAGTAGCCCCCCACCCACCAACCACCCTGAGACCGTTGTACCTCCCGGTCCGTCCCAACTAAACCCCGGCGGCGGGCAGTCGCAAGCGGTCGGTGTACAGCGCGCACGTGTCGTACGCGGGCTACACGCCCGCCTCGCGCCAGGACTCGGAGCGCGCCAGCCTCAGCAGCGGCCGCACCGACAGCGACGCCGTGTCGCTGTCCGGCAGCAGTCTGTGAGTAGCCCCCCACCCACCAACCACCCTGAGACCGTTGTACCTCCCGGTCCGTCCCAACTAAACCCCGGCGGCGGGCAGTCGCAAGCGGTCGGTGTACAGCGCGCACGTGTCGTACGCGGGCTACACGCCCGCCTCGCGCCAGGACTCGGAGCGCGCCAGCCTCAGCAGCGGCCGCACCGACAGCGACGCCGTGTCGCTGTCCGGCAGCAGTCTGTGAGTAGCCCCCCACCCACCAACCACCCTGAGACCGTTGTACCTCCCGGTCCGTCCCAACTAAACCCCGGCGGCGGGCAGTCGCAAGCGGTCGGTGTACAGCGCGCACGTGTCGTACGCGGGCTACACGCCCGCCTCGCGCCAGGACTCGGAGCGCGCCAGCCTCAGCAGCGGCCGCACCGACAGCGACGCCGTGTCGCTGTCCGGCAGCAGTCTGTGAGTAGCCCCCCACCCACCAACCACCCTGAGACCGTTGTACCTCCCGGTCCGTCCCAACTAAACCCCGGCGGCGGGCAGTCGCAAGCGGTCGGTGTACAGCGCGCACGTGTCGTACGCGGGCTACACGCCCGCCTCGCGCCAGGACTCGGAGCGCGCCAGCCTCAGCAGCGGCCGCACCGACAGCGACGCCGTGTCGCTGTCCGGCAGCAGTCTGTGAGTAGCCCCCCACCCACCAACCACCCTGAGACCGTTGTACCTCCCGGTCCGTCCCAACTAAACCCCGGCGGCGGGCAGTCGCAAGCGGTCGGTGTACAGCGCGCACGTGTCGTACGCGGGCTACACGCCCGCCTCGCGCCAGGACTCGGAGCGCGCCAGCCTCAGCAGCGGCCGCACCGACAGCGACGCCGTGTCGCTGTCCGGCAGCAGTCTGTGAGTAGCCCCCCACCCACCAACCACCCTGAGACCGTTGTACCTCCCGGTCCGTCCCAACTAAACCCCGGCGGCGGGCAGTCGCAAGCGGTCGGTGTACAGCGCGCACGTGTCGTACGCGGGCTACACGCCCGCCTCGCGCCAGGACTCGGAGCGCGCCAGCCTCAGCAGCGGCCGCACCGACAGCGACGCCGTGTCGCTGTCCGGCAGCAGTCTGTGAGTAGCCCCCCACCCACCAACCACCCTGAGACCGTTGTACCTCCCGGTCCGTCACAACTAAACCCCGGCGGCGGGCAGTCGCAAGCGGTCGGTGTACAGCGCGCACGTGTCGTACGCGGGCTACACGCCCGCCTCGCGCCAGGACTCGGAGCGCGCCAGCCTCAGCAGCGGCCGCACCGACAGCGACGCCGTGTCGCTGTCCGGCAGCAGTCTGTGAGTAGCCCCCCACCCACCAACCACCCTGAGACCGTTGTACCTCCCGGTCCGTCCCAACTAAACCCCGGCGGCGGGCAGTCGCAAGCGGTCGGTGTACAGCGCGCACGTGTCGTACGCGGGCTACACGCCCGCCTCGCGCCAGGACTCGGAGCGCGCCAGCCTCAGCAGCGGCCGCACCGACAGCGACGCCGTGTCGCTGTCCGGCAGCAGTCTGTGAGTAGCCCCCCACCCACCAACCACCCTGAGACCGTTGTACCTCCCGGTCCGTCCCAACTAAACCCCGGCGGCGGGCAGTCGCAAGCGGTCGGTGTACAGCGCGCACGTGTCGTACGCGGGCTACACGCCCGCCTCGCGCCAGGACTCGGAGCGCGCCAGCCTCAGCAGCGGCCGCACCGACAGCGACGCCGTGTCGCTGTCCGGCAGCAGTCTGTGAGTAGCCCCCCACCCACCAACCACCCTGAGACCGTTGTACCTCCCGGTCCGTCCCAACTAAACCCCGGCGGCGGGCAGTCGCAAGCGGTCGGTGTACAGCGCGCACGTGTCGTACGCGGGCTACACGCCCGCCTCGCGCCAGGACTCGGAGCGCGCCAGCCTCAGCAGCGGCCGCACCGACAGCGACGCCGTGTCGCTGTCCGGCAGCAGTCTGTGAGTAGCCCCCCACCCACCAACCACCCTGAGACCGTTGTACCTCCCGGTCCGTCCCAACTAAACCCCGGCGGCGGGCAGTCGCAAGCGGTCGGTGTACAGCGCGCACGTGTCGTACGCGGGCTACACGCCCGCCTCGCGCCAGGACTCGGAGCGCGCCAGCCTCAGCAGCGGCCGCACCGACAGCGACGCCGTGTCGCTGTCCGGCAGCAGTCTGTGAGTAGCCCCCCACCCACCAACCACCCTGAGACCGTTGTACCTCCCGGTCCGTCCCAACTAAACCCCGGCGGCGGGCAGTCGCAAGCGGTCGGTGTACAGCGCGCACGTGTCGTACGCGGGCTACACGCCCGCCTCGCGCCAGGACTCGGAGCGCGCCAGCCTCAGCAGCGGCCGCACCGACAGCGACGCCGTGTCGCTGTCCGGCAGCAGTCTGTGAGTAGCCCCCCACCCACCAACCACCCTGAACTTAGCTATACAATTTTTATTAACTGATTAATTTCTTTCCAAATGAGCATAGGTTAAGAAAGCCTAACTTCAGGGCGGTCATGACTTATCGGTTGTACTGTAAACAAATTTAAAAAAATAATTTACTGTCACTTTGACATTATCGCAGTATCCTCAGCTCATCTGCTGCATACCGGACAGTCGTAGGAAGTGGTCAATGTGAATCATGTGTAAGCAGCGTATGAGAATTGGTTTAGCGATTAGTTAGGGACTCCCAAATGAGAGTTACATATGTATATCAGAGAAGAAGAGAAAACACAGTGTCAAAACAGACAAAAACGATATAGTTCACTCTTCCAATATGTAGTATGGCGGAATTAGAAAGGGAAAATAAAAGTTTATTTCACAGAATAAAGATCGAACCCAATACCTACATGATGCAAATATTAGATAAAAACTTAAATTCTATTATATTCCAAATGACACAGTGTAACTTATGACGTCACTGGATGCTACCGTTGATTAATTACCACTAAATATTGAAATCTACGTTATTCTATTTCGATTTCTAAATGATAAGTGGAAGTCTTATTATGTAGCTATAAAGGTAGGAATTATGGCAATTGATATATCTCCATCTTTTGCTCACACAATCAACTATACATTTCCTACAAATCAAATGGTAAGTTTAGAAAAAAATGGCGTAGAAAGCAATAAAAACTGTCACACACTTGGATATCTTCTTGTATATAACAAGTAAGTATTAGTATAACAGTAGACCTAAGCCCCACGGCTGTATCCATATGCTTTATTAGATACACCTACTAATTATTTTCATCGTTTATTAGCATTTGTTTTTCATTTGAGTTTAGTTTCATTTTATTTTTATTTTTTAAAGCTTATTTGAGTGTTATCGAAATTACATTATTTAATTATTTAAAAATCTTTTTGTATATAAAAATTTGTATTGTAATTAATTGAACATAAATAAAAGAACAATTGGAAATGTTAAGGCACTTAATTTATCACTTTTCGCCTTTTTGAGACATTTGATGTGAAATGGCAGAACTAGGTAATTCTTTTTTATAATAATCATGTTATTTTGATAACTCAATAGTTTTATAATAATATTTGTAGTGATGGCATGTCGGTGCGTAACGCGCGGGAGAGCCGCGAGGCGCGCCACCGGCCACGGCTGTACGGGCTCGACCGCCACGCCGTCATCAACAAGGACACCGACACCGCTATGGTGAGTATAGCTGATTTTGGTTAACATTTGGATTTGCTTTGGAATTGTAAATAATTTTATTGGATAATATTTGGTAATATTTTAGTTTTGATATATTGAAATTTCTTTTTTTAGATGATACCGCGCACACAGCGCGTCCAATCAGAACAGTTGCGCGTACTGCCCCCGGATGAGTTCGCGCCCATCCTCATTGAGAAGCTGGAGCGCGTCAAGCGTGATCAAGAAAACAAGGAACGCTTAGAACGGAGATTAGCTGAGGTATATCACTTATTTTACTTTTTTTATACCTTCAAGCTGTATTTAGCAGGGATCTAAAGGGAGCTTGATGTTAATACACTCCATTTCTCAATTTTTGCTCAATTTTCGAGATATTGGTTTGCGGACGCTGCACTTTGTCTTTAGTGTGGAAATAATTTATTTTTTCGAGTGAAAATCGAATCCATAATTGTAGCAGTTACCACTACATAATGATGGACTCTAGTAAAAAAAAAAATAACAAATTTTTAAGTTGTTAATTTTATATTGTTTTTGATTATTTTACAGGGTGAAGGCGATGACATGTGCGCTCAAGCGTTACCGCCTCAGCTAGTGGCTGCCGCCATACGAGAGAAGTTACAGCTGGACGATGACAACGATCAGGACATACTTGGTGAGCATTATTTGTATTGTTTAGTAAAGATTGTATATTTACGCTTATTGGCTCGTGGGATCCACTATTTTAACAGAAATTAGTTCGTATTCCTCCAGTGGTTAAAAGTCTTTAGGGGCCGTTCAAGTAATACGTAAGCACTGTAGGGGGGCGGGGGATCTTGGGTTTGCTTATTTTTGACGTGTTCAATGAAATATTTTTAAGAGGATTGCTTATTTTTGCTGGCATAGGGGAGGGGAGGTCAATAATTGCAAAAAAACTGCTTACGTAATACTTGAACGGCCCCTTAGTCCGTTTTTTCTATATGTAAATTCCCTAATAAATAAATAGTATAATGCATACTGAATTGCTTGCAGACCAGCACGTGTCGCGCGTGTGGTCGGAGCGCACGCCGGGCGCGTCCCCGCCGGGCGGGCGGCGGGCGCGGGGCCGCCACGCGCGCCGCGCGCCCTCCGCGCTGTCCGCCGACTCGGGACACTACGACGCGCCGCCCACGCTGTCCCGCAGGTGCGTGCACACCCTGTACATTACATCCCTTGCGAGAGGGAATTATCGTTTTCAATTTAACCCATTTATTTTTCAGTGAGACCAGTCTTGGCGCAGGAGCACAAAGTGTGACTTTAAATCGACTGGTTGTGGGTTCGAACCCCACTAAAAGAGTTGAAATATTTACTTAAGTTTATATTTCTATTTATTCGCTCTGCTGTCAAAGCAAAACGTGGCGTTGAGTTCTGCCACTCACACACACAACACACACACCTCCAGAATTCGGCAGAATGTGAGGAACGGAGTGTTTTAACACTAGGTTCCGTCTGCCTAACCTGCTGTGTGCGGGATACAGCGTAAAGCTGATTTAATTTAATTTTTAATTTATTTTTATTTTCTCTCTCTGATTAAACACGGATACTTTACCGTACTTGAGTTCTATTTTACTGTTAAGTATATAGACAAATTAACAACACAATAAAGTAATATTTTTTTATACTTTTTCGTTTGAATTAAACTACATATTAAATTAAACATTTTTTTTTTCAATTCCAGATCATTCTCCAAAAAAACCGTAACAGAGCTAACCGACAGTGGAGTGTCAGTGGTTAGTGAAGGCACAACTAGTGCGGCGGGAGTTGAGCCCCGTATCCTCCTGTGGATAGCCGAGGGTTCAGAGAGAATGGACAGAAGGAACTATAGAGATATGTCGTCCAGAGGCTCGTCAGCTGATCGAGATGAACATAGGCGAAGGGAAAAGACCCAAAGGAGTCGGTAAGATATTTTTTTTTTTGCTTCATTTCAAGAATGAATCACAGGAATTGAATCCCACATACTTTAGGATAGGCAGATGGAAAATAAGTATTATGACACTCCCGTTCCTCACGCACCATCTTATTTTTCGAGACATTGCAGAGCTAACTTCAGGACGGCCACGACTCGTCGACCGTATCATAAAGTCAATATAAAATACAGTACAGTCAATAAAATTTTTCAATGTTATAATAGATAACCCACATATTTCATATAATTTCCTTTCATTCCAGTGGCACCGGCGGTAGTACAGGTAGCAAATCAAGCGCAGGCAGCGGTAACGCAGGGGGTACAACTGGTACCGGGGGTACACAGGGTACAGATGTTCACACGGTGGTCGTAGTGAGTTTCTTAGACGAGAGTGTACCCTACCGCTTTAAAGTACCCGCGGCCCCCCTCACATTGAAGACTTTCAAGGATTACTTACCTAGGAAGGGAAATTATAGGTAATTTTTACTATATTAATTACATTACTCCAAATTTTGTTTTTTTTTTTTTGTTGAAATCAACATTTAAATATAGAAGAAAAGATGAGGTAATTCAAAAGATATATTTTTATAATAATAATGATATGTTATATCCCATGTTTATTTTTCCAGTAAATAAATATAATATACATACGTCCTTTTATAGAATCAAAACAAATTATAATGAAACTTGCCAATTTTCATAAGAAAAAATAGATACCAAATAAATTGGAAGTTTAATTTAAAACAAATTCGTAGATTTTATTTTAAAAGCATGTATTGATATTTGTGGCGTCGTGGCACAAGGAGTCAGAAGTGGGAACTGTAAACACCACTTAACACGCAATAGGTATAGGTCTTAATGGGAACGGTCTTAAAGCTGGATTCCCAGGTTCCTTCTGCTTACACTGCTAAGTGCGAGATACAGCGTTAAGCTAAATAATCTATATCTATAGTATTTACGTGAAGCAAACATTTTGGATAACTTTTGACAAAAATTGCGCGGACGAGAGAGTATGAAATTTGTTACACTTACCTTTATAGGTAGGAAAAACGCAAAACGCTAATATTTTTCAATAATAATACTTATACAGCACGTTAAAATAAATAAACAAAACATTACACACACAACCATGTATTTGATTATATAAATATACACTCTTGTATTTATAAAGTGACATACACGTTGCTATGGCAACGCGTATTATTTACGCGTCAACGGCCCTCTAGTAACAAAAAAGCTAAATTATCTTTAAATTTTATTAAATCAAACCTATCTTTTACAGATACTTCTTTAAAACTGAATGTGCGGACCTCGACAACACCGTCATACAAGAGGAAGTCAGCAACGACGCCGACACGCTGCCTATGTTCGAGGGAAAAGTTATGGCTCGCGTTAAAAGTATAGAATGAAATAATTTGAACCTTCGGTCATATAATATAAAGTTCAATATGTGTTGCATATGTATAGTTGCCATGGCAACGAAATAACTAGGATTATCTCGCGTTAAAAGTATACAGTGAAGCGATTTAGACCTCCTGTTGTAGGCGATAAGGCCCAATGTGTTGCCATGTCAACGAACTAATTTGGACCATCCGTCTTAAGTAATAATGTTCAATTTATATTGAATATAGTTGTCACGGCAACGAACAAACTATTCAAACGATATAACGAACCTTCTATCTTAAAAGATAAGGTTCAAATTACGTAGGCAAATAAAATCCTTTTGCTTTATTGTTCTATTTTTAATAAGCAAAGTTGAACTTTCTGTCATTGGCAATATCAGATAATATCCTTGGACAATGCAACGAATACAATTTTTTTTTTATTTTTAAGACAAGGTCCAATGTCCTTATCAAATTATCGCCCTTTCGCAACGAGTAAATTTGAACTATCTGTTATATATAATAAGGTTGAATATCCTTTGCAAGTGCAGTTGCAGTGCAGTGGTCGCCTTGGCTGTTCCCCTCCTTGTATAAGATTCGATGTTTATTGGTTGAGGTCTAGCTATTAATATATTGGTATTTATATGATTTTTTAGTTAAGAGCAAGCTAATTAGGATATGTGCTCTTTTCTTAGGTCAATTATTAATATTTTAAATTTTCTGTTTTCGAAAATTTTCTATAAAATTTATATAATTATAATAATTTAGTTGATATCAATTATTTCATTTATGAAAATTATATCTTTTTTATTAGGCTCTACGCAGTCTTTATATTGATTGTCTCTCTTATTTTTTTCTAATTATACTTGCTCTGAACTCAGAGCTATTTTTAGTGTAAATAATAATTGTTATTATAAATTTGAAGTACTCGAAGATGTGTCGAATTTGAGTGTGTGATGTATTTTTTTTTACTTGACTGAAAATTTCAAAACAATTATTTTTAAATTAATTATATAATAATGTATGATCAGTTCTATTTCTCTAATAGTACTAAATCACAAATTTATAATAATCGACAGTCCTTCCAAAAGTAATGATTAGCGATCCTGTGAAACTACTTGTATATATATTGTTTATAAAACAAATAATAATATGTATATTTTATACTAATCCAGTGAATACTCTAATGTGGTATAGTCATAAAAATTTAGGTTATTTCAAACTAAATCCGTTCCTTCTATTAAAAAAAATAGTAATTTACTATCGATAGTCCATAATTAGGTAAAAGCAGTACTTTCGTACAGACTATATATTTGTTTTTTTTTTACTGACGCATGTCCCAGTGCATACAGCCAGGGCGACTTTGAAATATTGTAAATTATTTATTGTATAAATAATAATAAAATATGACGTTATCAGCAATTACGATAAGAAGTACGGCGGATACAATGTAAAGTGAATTCTGTTCCTCGACGTTTTTAGCTTTTTTTTTATATATATATATAAATATATTTTAATTTTTTAATGAGCTAGTTGTTGGGTACGCTTACTACTGTACGATATATTTTAAAAGCGATTTTTTTTTAAATGTCGTATGCAATTTTTTTTTACTCTTAGCGTTTACGTGAATGACTGCTTAGTTTGTACATTTTAAATTAATATAGAATAAAGTGACGCGTTCTGTTCGATTTCTGTCCAGTGGAGATCACTACGTGGCGATTTGACGTTTGCCGTTTGAGATACTGGCTGCTTTGGTTTCTTTTTTTAAGTCACTATAACTTTTTTATATAATATTCAAGCACTTCATTATGTAAATATATACCACTCAACACGGATTGTACGAGCACTAGTATCTTTTACGTCAAAATGTGGAATGCAAATGTTAAATTGAAATATATATTCAACATCCTGTATAAAAAAGATCTCAACTAAATATATTGAATGTAATATTCTTTAGAATATTCGAGAAATACAAAGAAAAAGATGATTTAGATACAAAACAGTTTAAAAGCGATAAATCATTTTCTTATATTTATAAAAAAAACTACAATTTTATTGTCTTTTTTAAGTATAAGAATTAAGAATAAATAGTTTTTGTTTGTATTTCTCATTTAATATATGGATAGTTGATGTTATTGAGGTTGCAGCTGTCTTGTAACGATCGTTTGTTTTTGTATTGAACACCAGTCATTGTACATCACAGAGTGATGTGTTTACTTTGTAAATATTTATTATAAAATGTTACATATATATATAATAAAAAAATTACATTATACGTTATTATATAATTTAGCTTGTGAATCCACGCAATTTAAGAAAATTTATAATTATTGATTAAATGAGCGGGGTTCCGGCTCCGCCATATTTTACTTAAAAAATATCTCTGAAATACATAAAAAAATAAAATTTACAAAGTTTACATATCGCTCTACAGTGCTAGTAAACCAGTTATTTAACAATGACACGTCGCCGCCGGCCGAGTGCACCTCACTGCACTATATTGAGAATAGGGTGCGTAATAATGTGCCTTCAATGTTGATAAGTTTTTCATAGTTGATGCTTCTAATTAGACATAAGTATGTAACGTGTAAATATAGAGGTAACGCCACTGCGATTCGAACTCCTTTATTTTTTAATTATTTAATTAATTAATTAATGTATAATTTATTGGGCGATGGTCGCGGGTTCCGGCGCGGGACCATTCACTCTGTTCGATGTCTTCCTTCCCTGTACATATTAATCTTACAGTATTAGTTCCCTGGACTTGTTTTGACTCCCTCCATCCCCTATTTTCCACCCTAGCCCGCGTCAGGTGACCCCCCGGCCCGTCCATGACAGCGCCGATTGTATAAATAGATGACTATATGTTTGTAAAGCGCATCACGTGGCACTTTCATTCGGTACTGTAGCGTCTGAAAGTACCTAATAATATACATATTGTCCTCGAGGGCTCAAACTATGCGAAAGTTAAAAATTGCTCGTTGAAATTGTAAAGTATAATGTTTTTCAAGTTTAAAAGTGTATACGGATGTGGGAATAATCGATTTGTAATAAAATAATTAATTATTAGTATTACCGACAGCGATGGCGCACCGTCGTATCGAACCTTGTCTAATAGTAAAAGAGTTTCACTAATCGGACTGTATTATTTTTTTATCTAGCACATGTAACATTTAAAAAAAAATAAACTGGAACTGTGCCATATATATCTTTGACTTTTATTATTGTACAAATAAAATATATTATTATCGAGAACCCTCTTATTTTAAACCTATTTACTTATATACTAGCTTTAATAATTTTACTAAACTGCATTTGCCAACAGATTGATATATTTAATTATAAACAACTTGTTTTCATAATTCTCAGAAAATGTAAGTACTATGTGGCTGTATGAGAGTGATTTAAAATTTTCTCGAAAAATATACTTCCAAATTACATACTAAAGCCGAAGATTATCTTCATTAAATTTCTTTGGTGATGAAATCATTTTCGCTCGTAAGTTTCAATATACATGCCAAATAAAAATCGATGAAATCTCCTAGCAAATGCTTGAAGAATTACGATGTCATTCGTTTCTTATTATTGTTATTTCGTTATTTAAGGCTAACTAAGACTTACTCAACACTCTTGAAGAATATAGCTTTTATATGAAACAAAAAAAGCAAATCCAGAGATCTTAACTTTTAAATAAACAAACAAACAAAGTCTTCTTTTTATTGTTTTGTTTTTCTTCCTTTAATTTTTTATAATAGTATAGATACCAAATGAGTATCGATATTGTACGTTTAATAGTAACAAATAAAAAAATAATTATACTACACGATAATACATACAATATAAAACAGTATATTCTATAGAGGAATTACACATTTTTTTTTATTCCTTCACAATAATACATAATATATTTTTTAGAGAGCACTCTGTACTACGATGGCGGGTCTATTCTAGTTAATTTTCTTATAAAAATTAGTCATGGTAGCATAACTCTAACAGTTAGACATATCGCACCTTTAGAATTACAGTGACCTAATCAAAAAAACCATGATTTTGAGTTTTTGTCAGAAATTGGCCTAAAACGATGCTGTATACAGCAGGGTAGGCAGAGAGGACTTAGAATTAAGACATTTGGTTCCCCACTTTCCGCCGACCTTTGGAGGCGGTAAGTTGGTAACAAGGTAAATTTCTGACAAAAACTCAAAATCACTGTTTTTTTTGGTATCCAGAGCTTTTTGGTATATGATATTGATATCCTCTATAAAACTGTAGTATATCCCTTTGTTCTATTTTCAATAATTTCCACAGCGTATAAGGATTTTATTGGTACTTTTTTCATACGTTAATCGCTTAATAGTAAAATTATTTTCCAAATCGGTCCAGTAGTTTCGATAGTTTTAGTATAGATATCGATGCACCTTCCTCCAATCCCCGCTGAGTCACACCGATACGGTGCGTGAGCTGATACCGCATTATTTTATTATTATATAATTTTCTTTAGATAGACATTTTTAAATTCGTTACATCTTTTGATTGAAATGTCCAATTTTAATAATTTAAAAAGAATTTGAAAGGTATTGAAATTATTTTTAATAAAATATCATTTAATAGGAGAAAGATTAATGCAGAGGTATGAATAATATAGTTTGATTATTGTCGCCGGTACTGTTTTCAACTTTTAAAGTGTAAAAAAGGACTTATATTGGCATAACTATAGTAGATGGACATACGGTATCACGGACTTTTTAATAGACATTGATGCGTTCTATAATACTGTAGAACATTGTTTTGTTCTGTCTATCTCAATAGTTTATGCAGCGCATGTGAAGACAGATTTTTTATGACAATTTTTTTCACGCCTTGGATTACATTATTGCATTTTTATTAGGGATCCCTAATTTTTTTAACATGTAATATATCCTATGCTTGTCAGTAAAGATGCAGCTTTCTAATGGTGAAAGAACTTTTGTAATCGGTCTGGTAGTTTTTGTATGAAAACAACACAAACATACATAAAATACAAATGTTTTCTAATTATAATATTAGTATAAATAAAGAGTATTTAGTCATTATTTATATAAATAAAAAGCGATGGTTTATTTTCAATTAATAGTTTATTTATTGCTTTCTAATAAATAATAATACTTAACGTAATTATAATACAATAGCAATTGAAAATCTTTATTACACTCAATTGTAGGAAAGAAACTCTGCTGTATATTTGTAAATATTTTCCAGTAAGCATAGCAATAATATAAGACAATTTGAAATTACTCATAAACAAAACTTATTAACTTCTTATATTATAATCTCAATATATTCAATTTACATTTAAAAACGCAACCAGGTACTCTGTTATATATATATAATAATATTTGACAGATAAACTTTTATCTAAATATATCTCTTAATCCTTGTATAAGTTGTTGTACGAGCGGGTCGTCTTCCTCGTAGCCGGCGGAACGCATGTGATGTCGAATACTGGATATACACTGTAATATGAATTAGTATTAGTTAGCAAGAACAGTACGGCCGAAGAGTCGTGGCCTACCTGATGTCTCTAAACGGGTGCGCTGATTTGATTTTAGGATATTTCTTACTTTTGATTATGTTCTTTCTGAGTGGACAATGTGCAAAGTCTCAAAAAGGCTAACTTTAAGACGCAACGGTTATGGGTTCAATCCCTTACATAGTAGAATATTTTCTGTCATTTCTTTGCTCTGATAAGCGTGAACCAAACATGAATTCGAGTGGAACATTAAAAATGGGGTAAATAATAAATTAAAAACCATCAATTTTGTAATTAAAAAGTAAAGTAACCATTTCATTAAAGTCCCTATATAAATATAATTATCTCATATGCCTAAATATTTTTCTTCTTCATGTGGCCATTGTCAAACTAATTTTCATACATGAAATTATTTTAATTTATATAATAAGACAAAACGTAACACTAGATTCGCTAAAACTCAATTTCAGATCATGTATAAAAATGATGTCGTAATAAAAAAATAATAAAAATATACCTTGAAGCCAGTCGCGGCGCAGGGGCACAAAGTGTGACTGTAAAATCGACTGGTTGTGGGTTCGTCCCCCAATCGAGGAAATGAAATATTTATTTACATTTATATTTTCATTTCTTTGCTCTGGTGTCGAGGCTAAGCGCGGCGTTGGGTTCCGCCACTCAACACGCAAAACCTCCAGAACTCAGCGGAAAGTGGGGAAGCTTTCAACTAGTGTTAATAGTTCTCTCTGCCTACCCTGTTGTGTGCGGGATACAGCGTGAAACTTATAAAAAAATATATATACCTTTTCCAAATACGTCAATCCGGCCAAAGGGCACACATCCTCAACCATGTTGACGCTTAAATGATTCCTATCACTAAAGTTCAGCAGTAGGTCTCGTAGGTCGTCGAGTAAAGCGGTCAAAGTATCGGATGTGAGATCGGGAACTAGTTTGATATTTAATTGGTAACCCAAAGGCAAGTCGGGGTCCTCTTCGTTTTCCTCTGTGCGGAAACATCTGGAAGTAGTTATATTATATCAATGTTTAAAATATACGAGTTAATGATGTTGTTCTAAGCCGGAGATAAACGCTGGGCTTATCTTTTTGTTGCTGCGATTAACACAGCGTTTCTAAATTTGAGCGGAAAATGAGTCGAGCTGTAATCTTACCAAGCGTAGGTTCCCTCTGCCTGCTTATCTGAGACAGCGTATACACTCACTAGACCAATAAATACAGTACAAATACCGTCAAAGGCCGTGATGGGAACACCACAAGGGCGCGACTGTAAACGCGACGAATATGGGTTCAATTTCCACTTGGAGAAAGGAGAGCGAGAAAACGGAGATATTAAATATTTAAATGTATTTCAATATTTAATATCTCAATTTCCTCGCTTTGGTAACGAGACAGCACAGTGTTGACTTCCGTTACTGAACACTGGAGTCATTGCTCTAGAAATCAGCGGAAGTGTCTCAATGGGAACAGAGTGTCTCAACACTACCTGACGAGGGACGCGCGTCTACCAGGCGCCCAGCCCTGCGAGGAGATGAGCGCGACGAGCGGGCGGCGCGCGCGCAGCGCCTGCACGGCGCGCTGCGAGCGCAGGTCCTGCGCGGAGGGCGCGGGCGGGAAGCGCGGGTGCGAGTGGTGCCAGCCGCACACCGGCGTGCCGCGCCCCGTCAGCCACTCGGAGGCCTGCGATTGTGACACTGTGGGACAAATATATTAGTTTAAGTGCTTTAATAAATATATACAGTATGATCAACCAGTCGTGGCCGCGCGGAAATTAGCTGTAGATGGCTAAACCTGTCTTCCCCTGTTCACAAATGTGCAATAGAGATTCAGGAAGTCTAATTTCAAAGTGGCCACGACTCATCAAACATATTGTAATAAATCATTTATTCATACAACGTTACCTGGATCCATATCGCAATGTGTTACTTCGGCGGCTGCGGAAACCCGACGATATATCCTCAGGCGTAGAGATGGAGGAGTCCACACTCCACCTAACAACCCCATGACCTCACCACGCGATGTATGGGCATGAACGTCCATTGTTATGAGGGCTGATATTGATAAATGTATTGTGAAGGGAGCCTGTTTTTTAACAAAATATGATTAGAATATTAGAATCTAGTAATGAATAAAAAAAATTCAAAACTGTTTTAGCTTTATGCTGTATCTAGTGTTAAGACACTCCTCTTTTCATCCACTGGTCAACTTTCGAAACTTTGCGTGTTAAGTATTGGAACTCAACGCCGCAGTTAGTCTACTAGAGCGGGGAAGTTAAAATTATAATTAATATATTCAGGGTGGAAGCGACAGCGCTCGCCTAAAGAAATTCATCAAGATACTTCAACAGTATAGATGTAGGATTTTTTTTAATTTCACGATGTTTATATACCTGTATTTCGTGTGACGCAGTTATGCATAGATACCAATAACGTAAACACATACTACTACAAAAATACTACCAAAGGTTAAACAACTTTGAACTTTGCCGCCAATTAATAGATTTCGGAATGAGGCGTATGCGGCGGTTTACCTTTGGTAGGTTTATGTGTGCGTGCGTCGTTCTTGACAAATGGCGTTTTATTTTATAAGGATAATTTTATTATTTATTTTGTTTGAAAATATCTTCTAATTTTTGGGATTTTAATTTTAATTGTATTAGGTTTTTATAAAGTAGTTAAAACTGTGGTTTCATTTAAAGTGGTGGTTACAGAAAACACTCTGTATTTCTCTGTATCTCATTCACTCGAATGGGGATAAACCTTTAAAAGCATAAAACAATTTACATAACCATAAAAAACAAACAAACTTACAGGTTTCTCTGAATTATAGAAACGACATGGTATTAATTGTACTGCAGTTTTTTTATTCTGTCTCTCTTTTCTAGGCTCTTGACCTATTTCATATAAATCACCTGACTCCGTGTGCATTATTGTATATCCACCACCGCCATCCTGTAAAGTTATTTTTTTTTAACATATTAGTATGTATATGTTAAAATAAGAAGAAAAAATATCTATTTTTACAAAAAATGCACAGACAGAGAAGCATAAAGTTTGGCAAACTATACTTGTCACTGGGTCCTAAAGTATTTATTATTTGATCAATTGTTTACTTACAGACTGAGATCCTAGGACCCCCAGACCTACTTCAGTTTAAAGCTGAAATTTTGAGGATTAACAATGAAATATCTCTAAATCTGAAAGGCCCACATTTTCCAAGCTAGTGAGTATGCATACAGTCTTAACCACATATTAGACTAATAGTCCTCAAAATGACGTAGGCCTGGGGGCCCTGGGATCTTAGCTATTAAGTTAAGCAGCTAATTCAATATTAACTTTCTGAATATCCTTGTACTAATCTATATATATAAATACATATGTACTTACTAAATGTATTTTACGATTCCTTTTAGGCATTGGTTCAAATTTTCGCAAAGGCACTGCAATAGGAGCTTCCTTGGTTGAATTTTCCATTTTGTTTACAGTTTCTTCAGCATTTGTAATTTCAGAGTCACTATCTATATCTACTTCTATGTCACTTTCACATTCTGAATTCTTTTTCTTTTCTATTTTTATCTAAAAATAAAAAGATATATTTTTAGATAAAAACAAAAAAGAGAATGATTATGTATTAAATGGCAGAACTGAGTGAAGTGCTTTGCTTTAT
The DNA here is from genome assembly GCA_021202915.1 of Heliconius himera. Taxonomy (NCBI): domain Eukaryota; kingdom Metazoa; phylum Arthropoda; class Insecta; order Lepidoptera; family Nymphalidae; genus Heliconius; species Heliconius himera. The sequence continues at coordinate 565,512 of JAJHJA010000154.1, read as the reverse complement.
TACCAAAGCAAAAAAATGTTATATAACATATTTCATGTCCCTGAGTGGGAATTAAATCCACAACTGTTGCATTTACAAATGGCTTCAATGAAACTGTGTTTTTAAGCAGTATACAGTTATGTTATAAATGTTACTTACTACTTGTTCTCCTTCTGAAACAGGTAAAGCCAGTCCAGAGCCTAAAACAATGTGCATTTTAGGACTTTTCACACTCTCATCGGACACACTGGAGTCTTTTCTTTGCCTCCCTTGAGGTGATTTAACTAAATTATCTTTACTTTTATTCCTAATTTTTCCCTTATCATAATTTCTAGTCACTTTTCTCCTGTGATTACCCATTTTTTTTATAATTTTCATTTTCTCTTTTTGTTGTTTAAAGGAATTTTTCAATATATCCTCTGTAGTATCTATTTCAGAACCAACAGATTCCATAGATCCAACAACTAAGTCATCCTCATAAAATATTTCCGAAGAATTTAGTAAAATGGCAACATTGTCTTTTGGTTTTAAAAGGCTTTTTTTGGACATTTTATTATTATTTTTCGTTTTAAATGGTTTTTTTGGTGTAGGTATCGTAGGAGCACCAGTAGCTACAATACTCAGTACATCATTCATATTGACTACATCACTGTTAATTATTTCTTCTTTGCTTATTCTTTCATTGTGATTATTTTTGTATGCTGATCCTGGTGCATCTAAATGTATACCATGTTCAGCCTCTATCAATGCTTGGATTTCAGCTGCTGTTTTAGTTTTTAATGTTTCTGATATTTTATGTACATTTCTACCATATTTCACCTGTAATAATATTAAGCAAGATTTATATTTATTTTATAAAATTTATGCACAATTGTATATAGTGAGAATGAACTATTGTTTGTGCTATATGTTTATAGAGATAGGTTTAATATATGTTCAATAATCATAAAATCACTTAAGCAATAAATAAATCTAGATTTTACCATTTCTTTTTTAAGTATAAGTCTTTCTTCTTGACTCCAGACAGTCTGTTGTTCATTGATACTCCTATTTGTTTTACTATTTCCTGAAAGTTTTCTAGATGGACCTTCTTTCACCCTTTAACAGAATATTACATTTAGTAACATAAAAAAATAATACCTGTTATGAAAGATTTTTGCGTAAAGTAAAGCATGCATAACAAATACTACCTTGCTTAATTTATAAGTATATTACGATTTACATTATGCGTGGACTTTGTTTTTTTTCAAAGCTTACCTATTGTTATCTATATTCTGTGTATCATACCAATTGGTTGCTGTTGAGTCTAGGAGCCATTGAGGATGTACTGTGTCTTCTCTGTCTGAACATGAAGGTCTAAAAATAAGTTTGTCTTTTGTCAACTTAATCACCACTGAATTATAGAATACTTATAAGACGTTATAACTGACTGAATGACGTGTTAAGTATTCAGTTATTATAAATATTAACTAATGAGTAAATTTTTTGTTATAGTAAATGTAGTAGGTAAATAAGATATAAAAAACGCAAAATAAACATTAACATTGTTTTGTATTGGTCTATATGTCAAAATATATCAACATGGAATTTTGTATGTATTATCAAGTGCTTAGAAGGGCATTATTGGTTATTTATGTATAAAAAAGGTTTTCGCTAATTAAATCTTTCACATTACTTACATTCCTTGGTTATTTTGCGCAAAACAAGAATTAAAGGAAAAATCTCCAAGAATGTCAATTTCATCGTCGTCCGCCATTTTAAGAACTAGCCGCAGACAATAGATAAGGTAATAATGGATACTTGGATAGCAATTTAAGCATAGATCTTTTTTGGACCGCCAACTTATTAAGAAGTATTACATACGACACTGTAGATATTTCATCGTGGTCATCTATAATTTTATTTGTTATTACTTTTGAAGCGATCTTCAAAACTTCGAACGATATGTATAGTTACAAATCTGAAATTACATTTAACGTAGTAGGTATGGTATCAAGTTTTTCCAAGGTCAAACATATCATCTGTCATTTGTCAATGTCATGTGTCAAAAGTCATACATAAGTAAAATCAAATTTAGCCGGGATTCAAGTCTCAAGAGGAAATTTGCAATTTGCGAATTGCAGCTGAAGTGAATAGTGATTGGCGTTTAATAGATAGTAGAAAACATAGTAACTTGATAACTTCATCTTCTTTGAAAAGGGAGCATTAAAGTCAAAACGTTCTGTTATGACACGGTTTGATTTATGTTGAAGTGATATATTCACCGAATTTGACAATAAATATGAATAACATACTTTGTAGACTCGGTTCCATAAGCGGTACATCTGGAAAATTTCGAAAGTTTTCTGTGTCCGCGATCAATTATGCAAGTTATTCGTAAGTGCTAATTTTAAAATTTATTTTATTAAAGTATTGCTGTTAAAAACTACTACTTTGATTTCATGAGAAGTATAAAACCATCTACAATTTATTTTTTAATGTATGCATGAATTTAAAGCTTATTGAAATAAAAAAATATTTCACTAAAGTAGCTAACACACAATGCCTCCAGATTTCGACGGAAAGTAGAGAACGAAAGTGTCGTTATGGGAGTGCCTTAGCAATAAGTTCCCAAATTCCTTTTGCCTACCCTGCTGTGTGTGGGATAAACTATTAAGCTGTAAAGTAGTTAATCAGAGTTATTATTAAAATAATTAAAACAATGTTTATTACATTTATTATAGATGTAAGCTCTTGGTGGTGGGTGGTGGATCAGCAGGATGTACTATGGCTGCAAAATTTGCAAAAAAATTTAAGAAAGACTCTGTCATAGTTTTGGAGCCAAGTTCTGTAAGTAAAACTAAATATTTATTTAAAAAATATATACAGCACAATCTAAAGAAATAGTATTGCAAACGTTGATACAATTCAAATATTTGCTAAGTCAGTAATTATTGACATAAGGTAGAGTATTATTTATTCAAACTATTTAAATTTATTTATTATTTATGTGTATAGAACAAAACATTTCAATTTAATATGGTCTATTTAACAAACTAAAGTATTAGAGGCCTCTGTAGTGCAATTGGATAGTAGCTAACTATAAATGTTATGGTTGTGAGTTCAATCCCCACTCATGAATGCAACATTATTATATTTAAATTATTATTATTATATTTTATTTATTTCCACACTCTTGTTCATAAAGTGCAGCATTAAGTTCAGCTACTTGTGTAGACTGACAGACAATGACTCCATAAAAAAATATAATTGATTTAGTTATGTAGTTATAACTTACTAATACTTAACTTGAAGTATTAAACTTCAAGTTTTCATGTTTTTTATGTAAAATATATTTTTTTACAGTACTAAATATTGATTTATATACATATACAGATTGTATTATCTACACAATATCTCATAAATTGTTTACAATTGCTACTTGTCACTTATTATGAAGGCTATTTTTGCTTACATGTAGGTTCTATATTTATTCTTACTGTGAAAACAGTTATGTTAATGAGAAAAAACAATAAGTTTGAGGATAATACAATAAACTATTATGATTTATTATTATTTTTAAAAAAAAGTTAGTAATTTCAAAAATGTTTTTTTTTATTCATTTCTATCTGATAATCTAGAAACTTTACTTTGTTTTTTATACATAGAAAATAAAAAAAAGTATGTGAGTTGTTGTCAACCAAGCACTTGTCTCTTATCAATTTAATGTTATCTTCGTTATTTTAATATTACCTATTATTATGATTGACTTGAATTGTTTTTTATATCCTATCATGATATGATATCTATTTGGTTCTGAAATGTTAAAATTGATTAATTTTTGATAGAAATCGAGGCCAGTTATGGCGTAGGGGCACAAAGTATGACTGTAAAATCGACTTGTTGTGGATTTGATTCCAATTCGAAGAAAATGAAATATTTGCTTACATTTATATTTTAATTTCTTCGCTCTAGTGTCGAGGCAAAGCGCGGCGTTGAGTTCCGCCACTCGACACGCCTCCAGAACTTGGCGGAAAGTGGGGAACGGAGTGTCTAAACAATAGTTTCCCTCTGCCTACTCTGCTTTGTGCGGAATACAGCGTGAAGCTGATTTATTTATTTGTGATAAAATATTTTGTGACCCAAATATATTTTCGAGGTTAATTTTAATTAGAACTACGTTTATGAATATTCATATAAAAAATTCTGAATCTAACACTGTTCTGCTAGTAAAACCCGACCGGCAATCTTTTCACTTTTCAATTCATATAATGGTACAGTACAGTCTACGAGTCGTGTTCGCAGTCAATTTTGGGCTTGTTGCGAACTGTTAATTTGGGAAGAAATTGATGAAAATTGTAAAAAAGCTAAATTAAAAATTTGATCAAAATTGAAAAAAAATCTGAACTAAAAAATTGATCAAAATTGAAAACAAACTGCGCACCCACCTTCAGCTAACTTTAGAGTGGCCACGACTTGTCCACCGTCGAGCACTATGTAATAAATTTTATGTATGGTTTAAAAACATCTTATAAAGATTTTTTATATTTTAAAAGTGTTATTCCACACTTAGTAAAGAAAAATACTTATTTGGAAAACTTATAATTTTTTTTACGTAGCGGGATTAGAACCCGCGCCTCCTTTAGTACCTTATGAAGATATTTTAAAGCTATCGTTTCGCACTTTTTACAATATACATATGTGTCTACATCTACTTTAACAACCCAAATTCAAATGTTACTGGTGCTATTAGTATTCCAGAACTGCCATGACATTGCAAGTTGTGTAGCGAAACTCAACGCTGCGCTTTCTCTTATGACCAAAGCGAAAAAATGAAAATAATTAAATTTACCCGATTGGGAATCAAACCCACAATCGTCGCGTTTACAGACGTTGCGCCGCGACGGGCTCAAAAAAAATTATGTACTCAAAATCAAATTTATTTAACCGACCATTGTAATAAAATAATAAAAAACATGTTTTTTATGACTTCCAGGATCACTACTATCAACCGCTTTTCACGCTAGTCGGTGCGGGGGTCACCCCCGTGTCGGCCACGCGACGTGACGCGAAGCGGGTTTTACCTGCTTCAGCGAAATGGTTACAAGACTACGCGGAAAGCATAGACCCGAATAACAATGTGGTGAAAACGGCGAAAGGAGATAGCATAGACTACGAATACTTAATAGTCGCCGTTGGACTGGTTAATGATTATGAAAAGGTTAAACTTTTATTTTTATCATCACGCCGTATTCTGTACATAACAGGGTTGACGGGGGAACCTTTTGTTAATACACTTCCTTTCCGCCGAATTTTCGACGCAAGAGCGAAGAAATGAAAATATTAAATATTTAATTTCATGTGTGCCCTTGCGCCACGAACGGCCTAAAGAAGCTAAAATTATTTTGTTTTATAAACATATATAACTATTATTTAAAAAAATTACGAAACAATACATGTAAACGGCGGTCCGTTCCGTGATTGTTTCAATTGTCTCTATGACTCATGTAAGAGACAGGCTATTATTTCAAAAACATAGAATTTGTTTTAGTAATATTCCACACTATATGTAATAACTTAGGGAACCTTATATTTACGTATCTTCATACATTGAGCGTTTTGTAGGTGAGCCCAGCGCCGTATCTAGGGCATTTATATTTTTTCTTCAATAACCAAGTCGATATAACGAATATTTTAACCATAAACAATCTCTAGTTTTAGCCGAAATCGAACCCACAATCAAATATAGTATAGTACCCAAATAGTAAGGTAATTTCGGAAATAGGCGTGTTCAAGAAACTTCAGCTTTACAATATTAGTGTGGAAGTATAGATATAACATACTTATGCATGTGCATACCTTTAGACATTGGCTTAGGGGGTTCCAAGGAGAAGTGAATAGCTTAATAATTCATTTATTATGAACTATTTTAATAGTTCATAATAAATGAATTTATTGGCAAACTAGCAAAATTTTAAAGTTTAGGAAACCCCCCAAGAAAAATATCGCCACCTCATATAGGCAAAGCTCTTAAAGTACTAATCCGATTTTAGTAAATATAATTTAAGAAACGCCGCGATGAACTGTGCTTTCAATTTAAAAAAAAACCGCATTCAAATCGGTTCATCAATTCACATCGGTTCTGTTCTGTCTGTCTGTGACACTGTAGCTTATAACTTTTTACGTTAGGAATTAACGATTGTTATACATAGAATATATACATTACTCTTAAATGCTTAAATTAATTTAATTAGGTTCCAGGTCTGGTCGAAGGGTTGAAAGACAAAAACAGTGGAATTTCCACAATATATTCACACGAGTATTGCGAAAAAACTTGGTCGGATTTTAGAAATTTTAAAGGCGGCGATGCAGTGTTCACTTATCCGGACACGCCTATCAAATGTCCCGGAGCACCGCAGAAAATTGCTTATATGGCGGACTCGTATTTTACGAAGGTAAGTTAATTTTTGTTTTCATAATTTATAAGGTCTTAAAATAGAACTAAGTGATAAATCATATTTTCAATGATAAAACAAATATTGATTAACGCTGTTCTTTGTCGCTATACTTATATAAATATCTATAAAATGTCCAAATTATATAGAGATTTAAACCAACCAGCGAGTGCTTCATACTTTATCAGTTCCAATATGTTGTAAAAGTGATTATAAAAAATAATATTGTAATTAGGACAATAAATTATAAGTAAGTAGTGAAACCAGTCGTGGCGCAGATGCACAAATTGTCCCTGTAAATCGAGTGGTTGTGGGTTCAATTCCCACTCGAGGAGATAAAATATTTATTTACATTTATAATTTTATTTCTTCGCTCTGGTGTCGAGGGGAAAGCGCGGCATTGAGTTCCACCACTCAACACGCAATGCCTTCAGAAATTGGCGGAAAGCGGGGAACGGAGTGTCTTAACACTAGGTTGCCTCTGCCTACCATATACATACAGCGTGAAGCTAAAAAAAATATAAGTAATTATTATTATAGACATTTGTCCGGTGCATTGCTTAACAATTATCCATTATTAAATGTTATTCAAAAATATTACTTTAACATTAACTAAAAAATGCTAGTCCTAAAATAATATTTATAAGTATGTATGTAATTCCGAAAATAAACGGCACACTATTCAGATAGAATATTTTAGACTTAATTAATCATTCCCCGAATGGGAACCGAACCCACAGTTATAATATGACAATACTGTTTTAATTTCTTATAACATAACATTTGTTGATAATAATTATATTTTATTATATATTTAACTTTATTTTCAGTCAAATGTTCGATCCAAATCAAAACTAACATACAACACATGCCTCCCAGTTATATTTGGTGTAAAGAAATACGCGGACGCGCTCATGAAGGTCGTCGCTAAGAAAAATATTCACGTTAATTACAAAACTGTTTTAAAAGAAATCAATTTGGATAAAAAAGAAGCTGTTTTTTTCAACACAGAAGATAAAAATAAGGTAGGTTTTTTAGCTTCGCGCTTGTGTTTTTTTTCCACCAAATTCTGGAGGCATTGCGTGTTGATTGGCGGAACTCAACGCTGCACATTGTCTTGACACCAGAGAGAGAAGAAGTGGAAATATAAATGTAAATAAATATTTCATTTCAGTGGGAATCTAACCCACAACCAGTCGATATCACAGTCACACTTTGTGCCCTTGCACCACGACTGGCCACTAAAATTAGTTATAATAAATCAAATATATTAATCAAGTACAGGCCGTTAAATTCTGCGGATAATGGGAAACGGAGTGTCTTAACACTAGATTCCCTCTGCCTACCCTGTTGTGTGCGGAACACAGCGTGAAGCTGATTTTATTTAAAATTTTATATTAATTATTAACAAGAAATTATAAATATAAGATTGAAATTGTAATTCCTATTGCTAGCGATTTAGCATTAACAATTTCCACATCATACTATGGCACAAAAGTGATTAAAATTTATGTCATTTCAGTTCTAAAAATAAGTTTTTTCTTCCGAATCCTATAATATAAGAGAGATACGTGCTTGTATCACATCTCAACATATTTATCTATCTATTTATTTGTCGTTGTAACAAGTTTTTGTGGGGCCAGTCGTGGAGCAGGGGCACAAATGTGTGACTGCAAATGAGGTTCTGGGTTCGATCCGCTTTCGCGGTAATGAAATATTCGCTCTGGTGTCGAGACAGTACGCGGCGTTGAATTCTACCACTCAATGCCTCCAGAATTCATCGGAAAATGGGGAACGGAGTTTCTTAACACAAGGTTCCCTGTGCCTACTGTGTGCGAGATACAGCGTGAAGCTGATTTTATTTAATTATTTCTGTTTTCTTTTTTAAGATTTTTCTTTTACATTTATTTATTTATTTATTTGACTTACCAACAATTGTTAATTAAAAAAACATAAAATATAAGTCTAGAACACATGGCAAAAGCATATAAGATAATTATTTAGTCATTATTTACAGTTGACAACACTCCCATACAACTTACTCCATGTGACTCCGCCCATGAAGACACCAGATGTTCTGCAAAATAGCACAAATTTGACCGACGACTCTGGTTATTTGACAGTGGACAAATATACACTGCAACATACGAAGTATCCTAATATATATGGATTGGGAGATTGTACGAATACGCCTAATAGTAAAACTGCGGCTGCTGTCGGTGTGTATGAAAAAGTTTATTTTTTTATTATTTCTTCAGCTTCACGCTGTATCCCGCAGTCCAGTGTTAAGACACTCAATAAATATTTTATTTTCTCGAGTGGGAATCGAACTGTGTGTTCGATCAAACGCATTTACAGTCATATGCTTGTTGTGCTTCTGCGCCACGACTGGCCTCTTTTAGATTAATATTATTTATAGAATTAACAAGATTTAATAACGATAAATAGATATAATATTGAGGCCGGTCGTGGCGCAGCGGCACGAGGTGTGACTGCAAAACCGACTGGTTGTGGGTTCGATCCCCACTCGAGGAGATGACATATTTACTTAAATTTATATTTCCATTTCTTCGCTCTGGTATCGAGGTTAAGCGCGGCGTTGAGTTCTGCCACTCAACACGCAATGCCTCCAGAATTCAGCAGAAAGTGGGGAACGGAGTGTCTTAACACTATGGTCCCTATGCCTACCCTGCTGTGTGCGGGATACAGCGTGAAGCTAAAAAAAAAAATAGTACTAGTATTTTTATTTAGAGGCCAGTAGTGGCGCAGAGACACAAAATATGACTGTAAAACCGACTGGTTGTGGGTTCGATTCCCACTCGAGGAGATGAAATATTTATTTAAATTTATATTTCCATTTCTTCGCTCTGTTTTCGAGGCAAAGCGCGGCGTTGAGTACTGTCACTCAACAAGCAATGCCTCCAGAATTCGGCAGAAAGTGGGGAACAAAGTATCTTAACACTAGGTTTCCTCTGCCTACCCTACTGTGTGCGAGATACGAATTGAGCTAATACTTTTTTTGTTTAAATAACCAATTAAAATTGAGATCTGTATTATATATATTCAACCCAATTTCCCGAACTTATCTCCTTTCCCATCCATTCCTATCTATGTATATTATGTAGATACATATGCAATGTTCGCCACTACCTTAAAGAAAACATTACATACTTACTATGCAATATCTTTAGGACATTACATACGAGTATCTAACGATGCGCTTTATCTGTCCCAACAAAATATCTAAAATATTCTAATTAATTACATTCCTTTCGTGAAATTGAACTTACAGCCACCGTAACTTTTAGAAACTAAAATTCCTATTTTTCAGCAAAACAGAGCTACGTGGTAGAACAAAATCTTCTCAAAACCATGAATAATGAGGCTGCGACAGAGAAATACAACGGCTACGGCGCGTGTCCGCTCGTCACGTCGTACAGCACGTGCGTGCTCGCGGAGTTCATCTACGACGGGGTGCCCAGGGAGACCTTCCCTATTAACCAGGTATTTGAAAATTAAAGGTGTTCTAAGAAAATATTTGAAAATGAAACATGATGTTCATTATGGTGACATAAGCAAATTAAATAGTTTATATGTGTCAGAGTGCCTGGAAAAACCTTCCTTTTTGACCAGGTATTTGATAATAGAACATTCGTGAAATAAATATGTGTCATATAGTTCATATACAACAGAGTTTCCAGAGACCTTCCCTATTATCCAGGAATTTGATTATAGAAAGTACAGTATGGTCGACAGTCATACCGCCCTAAAATTAGGCTTTCTGATCGTTTCCATATTGCCCACTCGGCTCGGATATGCACAGCCATCTGCTACTAACTTCAGGCCTGGCCTCACACATAAGGACTGTCGTGACGCAGGGGCACAGGCGTGTGAATGTAAACGCAACAAGTTTTGGATTCGATTCGCACTCTAGAACATGCAATATTTTATCATTTCAATTCTTCTCTCTGGTGACGAGATAAAGCGCGGCGTTGAGTTCCGTCATTCAATAAATAATGCCTGCAAAATGCGGCGGAAAGCGGAGAGCAAAGTGTACAACACTAGACTCCCTCTGCCTATCCTGCTACATGCGGGATACAGCTTCACTCTGTATCCCGCATGTAGCTGAAAAAAAATATGTACGTACTCGTTCAATGTTTATATTATATATCCACAGGCTCGGGAAAGCACAATCGCTTACTACATGAAGAGAGATCTGTTCCCCTTCATATACTGGCACTTCATGCTGAAAGGAAACTACAACGGACCGGAGTTTGTTAGGAAAATTATTAATCCTTTTGCAGATTAAATGTAATATAAGTAAACTAACACAAATAACGTTATTTTTTATATAATAATGACTAATTTGTGACATTTTATTAAATATTGTAAAATATTATTGAAAGTAAAATAAAATTAGGGGATGGCCCTTCTTTTATTACAGAGTAACATAAAGTAAATATGTTGTTACGTATTCGGTACAAAATCTTTTATAATTTGATATAAATTATATCAATAATATATTTTACAGTTTATATTTAACATTGATAAAAATAAATATAATAATATATAAAGTAAAATAAAATTGGATGAAAATAAAATAGAATGGGGATAGAAATCTAGACATATAGAAATAACTAAAATTGTATGATATTATAACTTAATTAAATTTTATACTAGATGCCAATTTTTTTATTATATTTTTATACAGAATTTGTCACTAATCCTTAACAAGTAAACGAGGTTTGAAAATCACATAGTACATATTTAATAGGCCATAGGGATATTTAATTTATAGTACGATATAGTACGACCTGCTCGCGGCTTCGCTCGCTTAACCAATATAATTATTTATTTACTAATCTGCAATACTTTCGTTATCTAATAATAATATAATTTTTAAAAAAACCTATACCTATATGGAAAAGTAAAGTTTCAGTTAATTCAATAAAACATTTATAGCAATTTTGTATAACTTCTTTATTTATGAACCGATTGAAATAAAACAAACAGTAAATGTTAAGGGAAGGTTAAGCCGTTTCTGAGATAAGCGTATACAAACTCACAGATAAACCGAGAAAAACTTTAAAAATCATTGGTTTTGGTTCTATTAACGTTATTAAATGTCAGCAATAAAAAAAATTCTTATACATCTTCCATGTAGAGACACTGTTACATAAAACAATATATTTTATATTTTTATTTATTTACTTTGTATATCTACGATTAAAATATAAATGCTTATTTATAAATTGTATAAAATTATATAATTTATTTTCTATGTAAATAACTATAGTGACTCAAATATATTTAAGTGTTAACAATTCTATTTTTGTAATTAATATTATAATAAATGTTTAAAAAGATATTTTATTCTTATTTTTATTGTATTTTTGCTTGGACAAATCCAGAGACAAAGCGCGGCGTTAAGTTCCGCTACTCAACATAATTGATACAACACGGAATTATGAATTTGGTGGAAAGTGGGGAACGGAAGCTTCTTTATAGAAATGGAATGTCAACTCTAGGTTAATAGGTTACAGATGAGGTTAAAAATAAAAGAAAAGAAAGGAAATAAAGATGTAAAGTGTAACTTGGAAAAAATATATATTTTTTATCACCAAATTTTGTAGACTTTATGTATACACTAAGACTGGAGATGTCTGAAGAAAATTATCATATAAACTATAACATCACACATGTAATTTAATCTAGTAAGCTTCTTCAATGTCAAAACAGTCATATAACTATACTTTAATAACAAATGACTCAAAAAATAAATTTTAGTGTATTTTCGTCAAATGGGTATACCTTGCAGGTATTTAAAATTATACAATAGAACCTTGTGCAGAGGATATAGTGGCTGCAAAAATGAGTTCAGGTTTGTTTTATTAGTCGTTGGTTTCTTATATCATTCAAACATAATACTTTATTTATTTTATTTGGATCTTAAAACGGGGACCGTCGTGATGAAGCGGCACAGCGTTTAACTGTAACACGATTGTTGTCGGTTCGATTCCCACTCTGAGGAATGAATGATTTTCATTTGCTCACTATGGTAACCAAATTAAGCTTTGACGTTGAGTTGCACGACTCTCTGTATCCTGCTATATGCGGGATAGTGCGTGAAAAGCTATAAAAATCATTAAAAATTATCAGCACTTCGATATTATTTATTTCTATTCTCCAGTCATTGCCCTTAGTTTGGTGTCAGTTGTTCAAAATGCAAGTAAAATTTCAAATACAGGCTTTTATTGCGACATTTCCTATACAAGACGTTTGTTTAAAACTTTTATATGAAAAATAATTAACGTATAAATAATGAGATGTTAATTGGTTAGATGTAAGCTGTTGGTGGTGGGGGGAGGAACTGGAGGTTGTAGTATTGCTTGGAGATTTTCTAGAAAGCTAAACGACAAAGATATCATTGTTTTAGAGCCCAATACGGTAAGTAATACAATGCTTTTTCTATTATTATAATGTAATCACTAATTGAATAAGTTAATAAAAGCCATAACTTTTTTACAATTGGAAATGTGTTATTCGTTGATGCTTCGTCAGTCATTTTCCTAACATAATGTATAGTATGGGAAGCTCCATCGTAATTTTAACATCTTTTAACTACTCAAGGTGGCCGTCGTGGCGTAGGGGCACAAGGCTGTGACTGTGATGCGACGGCTGTGGGTTCGATCACCACTCGAGGGATGAATTATTATTTATAAGTATTTCCATTTCTTCACTCCGGCATCAAGGCAAAAATCCGCTGTTAAGCTCCGTCACTCGATGCAATGCCTCGAAATTTGGATAGATTCGGCGACACGTAGTATCCTAACACTAGGTTCCCTCTTCCGCAGAATACAGCGTGAATCATTTTTTTTAACTACTTAAAATTTCCTTAAACCACTTCTCATCCTTGCTTCCTACTTTTTGCGTTTTGAATAATATTTAACAATAATTTCAGGAACACTTCTACCAGCCACTTTTCTCTCTCATAGGAGCTGGTATAAAAGAATATTCTCACAGTCACAGACCTCTAAAGGCCGTTCTGCCTCGTAATGTTATATGGCTGAAGGACAAAGCGGATGACTTCGATCCTTGTGCCAACGTGGTGTACACAGGCTGCGGTTATAAAGTGCGATACGATTACATTGTAATGGCAGTCGGTTTGAAAAATGACTATGAACAGGTACCTAATATATTTTCTTTTGAAATATGATTAATGAGAATTAGTGATACGGTGATAAATCACTTCGTTTTCTGCTTTTTCTAATGAAAAGAATTTCGTACGATGTCTTATCAAATCGACTTTGTCGCGATCGCTAATTTTTTTTAGGAATATAAGGCTTTTACAATTAAATTAAATTTATGGCACTGGCCTTCATTGAACTCACAGTTGCTTGAAGGCAGGGTGTCAGTTCGATTCCCACTCGAGGTAATTAAATATTTCATATTTTCATTTTCTCCCTCTGGTAACGAGACAAAACGCTGTTCAGCCCGCAATGCTTTCAAAATTCGGCAGAAAGTCGAGAACGGAAGAATCTTAACACTAGGTTCCCCAATTTCTTCTGCCTACCTTGCTATGTGAGTGATACAGCGTGAGGCTGAAATAAATAAATAAAATATAAATAATTAAATATGAGTATAGTATGAAATCCTTTATCTAGATTTTAGGTTTAAAAGATGCCTTAAATGACTCTACATCTCGAGTATCAACAATCTATGCACCAGAATTTTGTCAAAAATGTTGGTGTTGCATACAAAACTTCAAAGGAGGACACGCCATCTTTACTTTTCCGAAGCGTGTGGGGAAGTGTTCTGGAGCTGCACAAAAGATTATGTATCTCGCCCATGATTATTGGAGACAGGTTTGTATTACGTTGGTTACGCGTTGGTTTCAATAGTTTTTATTAGAAATCACTTTATTTTAATGCATAGAATACTGCTTTTTTAATATAATTTATTGATCGAGTATTATATGAGCCAAGTCGTGGCGCAGGAGCACAAAAAATGACTGCAACCCCGACAAAAAAATAAATAAATAAATAAAACCCCGACAGGATGTGGGTTCGATTCCTACTTGAAGAAATGAAATATTTAATATTTTAATTTCTTCGCTTTGGTATCTACGCCAATTAACATGGAATAGCTCCAGAATTCCGTGAAAAGTGGGGAACAGAGTGTCTTAACACTAATCTCCTTCTGCCTACCGTGCTACATACAGGATGCAGCATGAAGTTAAAAAAAACCTAATAATTTCAGAATAACATTCTATCATCATGCAACGTAACTTATAATACAGCTGGTGATGCCATATTCGCTGTACCCAAGTACGCGGCGGCACTCACCAATATAGCCTTCAATAAGACGATCGTTGTGAACTATCAACAGGAGTTAATCGAAGTGACTCCCCGGAGTGCTATTTTCATGGATTCTAACGAACAGGTTATTATGATTAGGAGATGTATATAGAATTGTTGTAGAAAAGTAAATATGCTTATTTCATTAAAAATATTTTTTGCTTGTGGCCTATATCAATATTTTTTAATTAATAAAAAAACAGCTTCACGCTGTATCCCGCACGGCAGGGTAGGCAGAGGGAGTGTCAAGACACTCCGTTCCCCACTTTCTGCCGAAATCTGAAAGCATTGCGTGTTGAGTGGCAGAACTAAACGCCGCGCTTAACCTCGACACCAGAGCGAAGAAATGGAAATATAAATTTACGTAAATATTTCATTTCCTCGAGTGGGGATCGAACCCACAACCATTCGGTTTTACAGTCACACCTCGTGCCGCTGCGCCACAACCGGCTTTAATTTATAAAAGTAGTTATTAATTTTATGGCTTGTATAAACTTTTGTCTTGTGTTGCAATTTTTTATATTTTTATTTTGTAATATAAATATGAAATAAACGGAACCCTTACACTTACACTATGACTTTATACTTAGTTTGTCAGGGTCAGGCATATCTGTCTGTCCATCTGTTTAATAGTAATAATTTCAATTTCCTATTGTACAAGTACTGTTTCATTATACAGACTATAGCTCTCCCATATAATTTTCTCCACGTCACACCGCCAATGTCACCACCAATCTGCCTCTCAAGATGCGAAGAACTGATCAACGACGCGGGCTATCTGGATGTAGACCCATACACTTTACAACATAAACGATACAAGAATGTGTACGGAATAGGTGACTGTACCAGCACACCTAATAGCAAGACAGCTGCTGCGGTTGGTAAGGGCTTGGGGTTAATTTGAAACTATTTTGAAATATACATTTTTTGCTTCACGCTGTATCCCGCATATACCAGGGTAGGCAAAAGGAACCTGATGTTAGGACATTCCGTTTCCCATTTCCCGCCATTTCCATATTTAATTCTCCCGAGTGGAAATCGAACCCACAACCATCGCGTTACAGTCACACCTTTCTATGCCTACGCCATTACACACACGCCGTTTATTTTATAATCGAAATGGGAAATTCTGCAAATGTGAGAAACTCATTAAAAGTGACTAACTACTTAGTTCGTGAAAATATTTTTATAATATTTTTTACTATTATTTTAGAAAAACAACGAGATATTATAATAAAAGTAGGTAATATTGTGATTTATTATAATATTTAATTAAATTGAGGCCCTCGTGGCACAGGGGCACAAGCTAGACAGACAGAGTTTAGAAGTAAGATGGGAACGGAGTGTCTTAACTCTAGGTTCCGTCAGCCGTCTCTGCTATGAGTGGGATACATCGTGAAGCTGAAAAAAAAAACTAAAAACTTAATATAATTTCAGCGGTGCAAAGCCGCGTAGTGGAACTAAATCTATGGGATGCCATGTATGGCAAAGAGCCCACAGCTATATATAACGGTTATTCAGCTTGCCCCATACTTACTTCTTACAAAACAGCTATATTAGCAGAAATTTTATATGACAAGAAGATTTGGGAAACATTTCCATTTGATCAGGTTCGAATTTTTCCAAATATTTTTGTTTTGTTAGAAATAAAATTATAAAATTCACATGGCTTATTAGTCAGTGTCTATTGTTTACATTTTTTGTTTGAATAATGAACTGGTAAATATGAAACATAACCATGACGTATATAGGTTTGAATTACACTCTGAAGGAATGAATTATTTTCTTTTTCCTGTTTTGGCAAAGTAAAGGGCGGCGTTGAACTCCGCTATATTAGTATAGATAGAGTTCCTAATATAGTTAAGATTACTTTGAGACCGTCATTGCGCAGGTGCACCAACGTGCGACTGTAAACACGAGGTTCTGGTTTCGATACCAGCTCGAGAAAATTAAATGCTTAATATTTTCGTTTTCCTCGCTCTGGTAACGAGACAAAGCTCTGATAGACAGAGAGAATAGAAAGGTGGAACCTTCCTGTATCCCACACATAGAAAAGTGTGGGATATAGATACAGGTGAAGCTAAAAAAAAGATAACTATATAAATATAATTCTTTCTGGGTCAAAATTATTATATTAGCAATATATTTAACATAATTTTTATTTTCAGAGTAAAGAACGACGTTTGTTATATTTAATGCACAAAGACTTACTCCCATACATTTATTGGAATAAATTATTAAAAGGCACTTGGAATGGACCATCTACGTTGCGTAAAATTTTAAATCCTCTCGGAAGATAAAGGCAAGGCAACGTAAAAAAAAATATTTATTCCTTAAATTTACAACAATACTGATTTTAATACATTAGATAAACTTAAAGTTTTTGGCTTAAATCATTAAATTTGTATTTTATATTAAGTTCTATTTTTTATATTTACACATGTTAAGATAATAAATTGTAACAAAAACTATATAATTTTAGATGCTCCATTAATAAAATAAATGACTAGTGATGATGATAATGATTATTAAAAAAAATGTAAAATTCAAAAAGGCTAATAGAAAAAGCTAATATTTGAAAACATAATTATTGTAAAAACATAATAAATAATTAATACAGTACTTAGTTCCGAAATAGTAATAAGGTTGATTAAGAATGTGATTTTTTTTACAAAATTGGCTTATAAAATAAAATGTTATAATTTATCTATGGCATAATAGATATTTTTTAATCTATTTTATCTATATAACTGTAAATCGATTGAAATACTGTTAATTGTAAAATTTAAACAATAAATAACCTTCCATTGCGAAAAAAGATTATTCTCAGCTATTGCCATAAAGTATTGTATTAATTTTTTTTTTCCTATTCTATTAAAGCATAAAACTGACAGCTTGTATTTTTTAAAGTAATCTGATCTATGATATTCACTCACAAAAACTCTTCCTTTTTACACTACAAAAACATTTTTGGCAGTAATAACCACTTACAATCTCTCCGAGCCATATTTGAAAAAACATGGCACTTTTGAATATTCTTTTCATACTCTGTTCAAAGCAGAAAATTGTTCTTTTTGTAATGCATTTGAACTTTTAAAATCTGATGTTTCCTGTCTTTTTCTATTGAGGACGTTCTGTCTTACTCTATGCTTTCTTCTCGTCTTCACGACGTACACAGCCAACGCTATCGCAATAAGCAGTGTCACTATAACGACAGCCCCGAGAATCAGCGTTAGGGAGTTCACCTTCGGTCCACTCTCTCTAGATTCATCTATCTGAAATTATATAAGATTAAGAGTTAGCAACGCAATCTTCCTACTATCAGTTATTTATATACTGCAATTATTTATCGACTGGTTGTGGATTCGATCCCCACTCGAGGAGATGAAATATTTACTGAAATTTATATTTCCATTTCTTCGCTCTGGTGTCGAGGTTAAGCGCGGCGTTGAGTTCTACCACTCAACACGTACCGCCTCCAGAATTCGGCAGAAAGTGGGGAACGGAGTGTCTTAACACTAGGTTCCTTCTGCCTACCCTGCTGTATGCGGGATACAGCGTGAAGCTGATTGATTATTATATTTAAACGTCAAAAATAAATTACACTACATTGGAAAAATAATGTGACTTCCCTACCATGTACGTGCCGCTCGGCCCTCCCCTCGTGAACACATCGTTGCACATCGCCTGCTCCGTCCAGTTGTACCAGTGCACCAGCCTCAGGCCGGAATACGCTCGAGGAGAGGCACATCTGGAGATTTTACAATAACATATTATGATATACATACAGTATTTTACCTCAATTCCTATTCCTAGATTTTAATTCTATCTCGAAAAAAGAAAGAGAGGAAAAGAGGGAGGTAATATTATAATGATATTAATAGGAAAGACTACAAATCGAGGCCAGTCGCGGCACAGCGTCACATCTGTAAACGCGATAGGTTGTGGGTTCGTTTCCCACTCGATAATTTTTTTCGCTCTAGTGACTCCAGAATTTGTTCCAGAATGACTCGAGAATTCGTTGGAAAGTAGGGCACGGAGTGTTTGAACACTAGGTTCTTCTATCTACTCTGCTGTGTGCGGGATACAACGTGATGCTAAAAACACTACCAATAAGCAAATATAGAATAGCTCTAAACTCTAGGCTCTTGTTTGCTAAGCGAGAAAAAATCATGAAGCTGCTAAACTAGGATAGAAATAAAGTACAAATAAAAAAAATATAATACCTTAATTCAGCAAGCAGATTTGAATTCGTTTTGTATATTTGCGGTACCAAGGTGTCCAATATCCATTGTAAGTCGCACGAACAGTGCCAGGGGTTGAACTGCAGGTTGACCCCCTCGGATAAGGAGGACCAGTCGAGTAGTGTTTTAGACAGCGATGACAGTTTGTTCTTACTAATGTCCAACTAAAAATATCATAATATAATTTAATAATTAATAATTTAATTTAATTTATTCATAAAATTAAGGTGAAGCAAATATAAATGTAAATAAATATTTCATCTCATCGAGTGGGGATCTAACCCACAACCAGTCGATTTTACAGACACACTTTGTGCCCCTGCGCCACGACTGGGCCTCACCTGCGACACGGCCTCAAGCGGGGAACGGAATGTCTTAGACATATTCCCGACCACAGCTGCACTAAATGTAAAATATTCATTAACATTATAAAAAATAAGGATTTTGCTATTTTAGCATTTTATTTTTGTCCTTATTAACTAGTAAGAAAAAAATTATTACAATCAATTTACAAACTTATTTAGATATAAATAAATAAATAAATCAGCTTCACGTTGTATCCCGCACACTGCAGGGTAGACAGAGGGAACTCAGTGTTAAGACACTCCGTTCCCCACTTTCTGCCGAATTCTGGAGGCATTGCGTGTTGAGTGGCAGAACTCAACGCCGCGCTTGTCCTCGACACCAGGGCGAAGAAATGGAAATATAAATTTAAGTAAATATTTCATCTCCTCGAGTGGGGATCGAACCCATAACCAGTCGGTTTAACAGTCACACCTCGTGCCGCTGCGCCACGACTGGTCTCTTTAGATATATTAACATATATTCCTCTGATATCAAGCCGTAGTTCGATGTTCTTTGCTAATCTGATTTTCTTAAAATGTAGCCAATAGCCATACGTGATTAAGGCTTTCGATTAAATAAAACCGTACTCAAAATGTGCATTATTTCAGGAGACAGACATGTCAAAATAATAACACCCCACTTTTAGCGCCGGGGGTTAAAAAGGAACCCGACGGCCATCACAACTTACCGTACACAGTGACGTAGCATCAAACGCCCCTTCCTGTATTGTCGTAAGCGATGCACAACTTGCCAAATAAAGAGAAAAGCAATTCTTCTCTTCCGATATTTCATCCACATTTCTGCCGATCACATTACTGAAGGCCTTATCCTCAACCACAGTTAACCTGTTCAAGTCGTTCATATACAAACTCTTTAGGGCTATAATGTTTTTGAAATATATACTTTCTAATGGATTTCCATCCAAGCGAAGTTCTTCAAGGTTAGGCAACAATTGACTGCTTAAAGACTTGGGAACGTCCGATATCAAGTTATATGATAGGTCTAAGCTGAATAGTTTGGGCAGTTTTCGTTCAATTTGAAAATCTTTAATTTGGTTACCACCGATACTGAGAACCTGAAAATGTAAAGGATGTACGTATAAATCAGGAGAATTCTTATTTATGAAGGATTTGGTTTAATAAATAGACACTTCGTTCCCCACTTTCTGCAGAGATTTGGACGCATTGCTTGTTGAGTGGCGAAACTCAACGCGGCGCTTTGCCTCGACACCAGAGCGAAGAAATGTAAATATAAATGTAAATAAATATTTCATTTCTCGACTGGGGATCTAACCCACAACCACATTACATTTATAATCACACATTGTGCCCCTGCGCCACGACTGGCCTCAAGTGGGGAACGGAGTGTCTTAACAACACTAGGTTCCCTCTGCCTACCTTGCTGTGTGCGGGATAAAGCGTGAAGCTGATTTAATTTAGTTTAATAAATAAAAAAATGGACAAAATCTTACCTCCAAATTGTCAAAATCAACATTATTTTCGTCATATAAGGCGGATAACCGGTTGTACGACAAATCGATATATGTAATACCACTGGGGAACTTTGGCCAGTGATACAGGGTGTTTATCTTCAGTATAGCTATCTGCAAAGTCGGTGGGAGCGCGAACGTGAACGTTATGTTATTTTGTGCAAGATTTAATTCCTTTAAACGAGTGCAGGACAATAAAGAATTTTCTTCAATTACTTCTATAATGTTGTTAGATAAGTCCAATAGCTCTCTGAAACACGAATAATTAATGATAAATAAAAAATAATATTGTATCCTTTTTTAACTTTTTACCTGTATAGTTTGAGATAAAGTCAGTACTAACGTTATAGTGATGTTAAGGGTAACTAAACATTGAAATAAATCTAACCAGATTGGGTGAAATAACTATGTTAAGATTAAATTTTAACCAAATTTTACTTGCATATGTAATTCTAGCATTAAAACACTGCCCCATGAGCGTCGGAATGTGGGAAGACTTTTTTTTATATATTTATTTAACAAAAAAAAACTTTTACATGAAAATAGCAAAGTTCAAAGGTAATGTCCGTGACCAACGCGGCAGGTTCTAGGCTCAATTCCCACTTGAGAAAATAAAATATTTCATATTTCCATGCATTTTCAATTTTCTAATCAAGCAAAGTGCTGCATTGAACTCTGCCATTTAAGTTAGATAGCTTTCAGAATTCAGTGGAAACTGGGGAACGGAAATATCTTACTGGAAACGGACACTCGGTTCCCATTAAGACATTTATTACTTATCGCTCAGATCCCAGATTCTCTCTGTCTACCTTTCCATATGTCGTGAAGCTAAAAAAATAATTATAAGTGAATCATATTTTTAATACTATACGTAGGTATTTATCTGTGCTAGTTTAAAGCAAGTATTGCACACTTCAGTTTTAGATAAGATATTGACTACTATTAATTATTTACGGTAGTGAGAGTGTAGTTAAATTACATATTATATGGAGGCCATCGTAATGCAGGAGTACAAACGTGACTGTAAACTCGTTTTGTGGGTTCGATTCCCACTCAAATGCGAGTTTATTATTTATGAAAATATCATTTGTTCGCTCTGGTACCTATACAAAGCGCTGCGTTAAGTTCCGTCACGCAAAACCTCAAAATTCGGTGAAAAGTGGACAACGGAGTGTCTTAACAACTCTCCCTACCCTGCGACCATAACATAACATAAAACTAAATCATACTCACATACTGTTGTCCTCAGGAAATGATTCCTTTGAAATTGATCGAATTCTGTTACCATTCAAACTTAACCGCTTTATTGATTTCAATGTTGTGCTTTCTTTTCTTCTTAATAATACATCGAATATACCATTTTTACTCAAATCCAAATCTTCGAGCATCGTCATAGGTTGTAGAGCATCTACTGGTATTTTTTTCAGCAGATTGCTTTGTAAATTCAGCTTTCTGACATGATGTAAATATTTAAAGTCCAAAGAATTTAGTTGTATTATTTTATTATAGGACAGATCTAGGTCTTCCAGCCCATCAATTTTTGTAAATAAATCTGGAGTGATCTCAGCCAATTCGTTCTGGCTGAAAGACAACTTTTTTAGATTTGGAACATCACTGAGCGGATCGGGCCAGTAGGTTTTAATGCCGTTGCCTATAAACTGTAGAGTTTCTACTTGAAAATTAGGTGGTAATCTGAAATAGAAATTAAAAACACATACATATATAATATCGAAAGAATAATTGTTTATAAAGCAGAGAAAAATTTTTTTGGTTCAATACATATATCATAGTTTACTGTTTAAACCTGAATACTTTGGTTCGATTAAACCACAAAAACAGTTTATTATTAGCATATACAACAATCGAACGACCAACAATGTGTACCTACGTAGGTACTAGGTTCGATTTAAGTCGGTCCTTAAGACAAAAAATTCCCAACTGCACTATAATAACAAAGATAATAGAATCATATTTCATAAATATAGACTTAAAGTGGTCTTGTGGGAAATAAACCAAGAAGTCCAGATTACGTCAAGTAATATGTTCTTAATGTCCAGTGATTTACCACTTGAGCTGTGAAGGTTAAACGACAAACAGGACTTGTGAACCTTGCGTTGTTAAATAGAATTAAATCTACACCCATACAAAACTTAGGCAAAAATTAGACAAATATTGCGCACATATCAGGGTAGGTAGAAGGAACCTGGGAACCTAGTGTTAAGGCACTCCGTTCTCCGCTTTTCTCCGAATTCTGAAAGCATTACGTGTTAGGTGACGGAATTCAACGTGTCTCGTTGCCAGAGCGAGGAAATAAAAATATGAACTATTTGATTTATAATATTGGTAAAAGCGTGCGACTGTGGATGCGACAAGTTGTAGGTTCGATTTCTGCTCGTGGAAATTAAATATACAGTATTTTCAATTACAGTATTTTACAATATTCTCATTTACATTTTTTTTTCAGTATTTTTATTTTATTTTAGTCCTTCCTATCGCTAAGTTCCTTCTGCCTGCCAATGCGTATAGTGTGACGTTAAAAATAATAAAATATGTGCACTTTATTTCTAAGTATTTATCCATATTATCTCGATGGCTTTTTTTTAATTTAAATTACACCTATCCTATTTACCTCCTGTTTACCTCCAATAGAACTAAACATAAATTAATCAACTTTAAATTATTTATTTTATTTATTATATTAAATTATTATATTTTTCTCTTTCTCTTGTGCCGAAACTAAAGAATGGAATTGAGCCATTACCACCACTAAACCGAAAATGTCTCAAGAATTCGGCGGAAAATGAAGAGTGTAGTGTTTTAACACTAGGCCCGCCTAGAATACAGTGTTAGCTACAAAATTTATTTAAAAAAATCATATCGCGCAACTACTCCCGATAATAATTATGCAAACTGGGAATTAATAGGAATTATATTAAGATGAATTGATAAAGTTCATGATACTGTCAGATATGTTATCTGTAACGACGCGCAATGCGTCAGATTTGTTGAATTTAATGTATTTTTTTTATTTACTTCCACCCATCTCTAGCAGTATTAGAATTATTAAAGAAAACTTTGATAGTGAGACTTTGTTATATTACTCTCGCTTTTCAAGATTAATAATAGCATCGAATAGACTTATCGAACCCAAAACTATCGTATTCAGCCAGAAACTTGCAACGTATCACAAGCGCGGGACTGTAACCGCGACAGGTTAGGGATTCGATTTCCACTTGCTGAAATGAAATATTTCCAATGAATATTTCCAACCCGCAATGCCTTCAGAATTCGGAAAGTAGGAAACGGAAGTGTTTTAATGGGAATGGAGGTTGTTAGGAAGCTTAGGTTCCCAAGTTCCATCTGTCAACGCGGGAAACATCATGAAGCTAAAAGAAACTTACTAAATGTCTCCGTAGTGGTGTCTTAAATGAACAAATAGTTTCATGTATGAAGAATAAAGAACAATAATTAAATATTTTTAATTTTCTATTAATATTAATTGAGGCCAGTCGTGGCGCAGCGGCACAAAGTGTGACTGTAAAACTGATAACTGTAATATTTACTTAAATTTATATTTCCATTTCTTCGCTCTGGGGTCGAGGCAAAGCGCGGCGTTGAGTTCTGCCACTTAACACGCAATGCCTCCAGAGTTCGGCAGAAAGTGGGGAACGGAGTGTCTTACACTACGTTCCCTCTGCCTACCCTGCTGTGTGCGGGATACAGCGTGAAGCTGATTGATTAATAAATAATTAAAAAATAATACTACAGCTTCTTTATCTTCCTTTATCATTTATCACAAATTGTTTGAATGTCAATAACCTCGCCCAAACTGTAACTCGGTTAACGCGAGAGCTATCCATCAGCATGTCAGCTGTGTTTAGGTTGCGAATCGTCGCAGGAAGTGACTGACTTCTTATTGATGTAGAATATCGTAATTAAGTTAATTTTTATAATAGATGCAGCCTCTTTTTATTAAAAATACAGACAATAAATCATGATTTAGCACTTTTTACTTTTTTTTACGTATCTACATGTATATAAATTTGACATATTATTTAGATACTGTTGTAAACATCCAAAAAATTGTTAATTATTTTGAGTAAAAAAAGAATAAATTTAGTACTACGTTTTTATATTTTAACTTCTGAAATGTTCTATTTCAAGTTCTACTATAGTACTATCTCATGTGTTGCTTTAATGGAAGACACGGTTTATTTTTTATTTCTATTTTCTTACAGTTAAATAAGATTTAATATGTTATGAGGCCAGTCGTGGCACAGGGGCACAAAGTGTGACTGTAAAACCGACTGGTTGTGGGTTCGATCCCCACTCAAGGAGATGAAATATTTATTTACATTTATATTTTCATTTCTTCGCTCTGTTGATAAATTCCGCCTTGAATTTCGGCAGAAAGTAGGAAAATGTCTTAATGGGAACGGAGTGCCTTAGGTTCATTCTCTCTACGCACCCTAAAAGCGAGCGAAGCTAAAAATATTACGTTGTTATCGAATTGTTTTACGATTTTGTGTGTGTGGCGTAAGTAACTACGACACAGTTTGTAAGTGAAGGAGCCATTATTGTATCCTTTTACACTACCTATATGTAATTTTTAAAGGTTCTGATTAAATAATACTATTTTTTTTAATTTAATTATGTATTTTTAAAAATGCATAAGGTATCCACTACCTTATGCATTTTTAAAAAACAAAGACTAGATATGTAATTCATATTTATAGTATACATACGACACCGATTAATAAACAAGTGAGGGGACAATATCATATCAAATAAGCGATTAGCTGATAAAGATTCTGTGAATTTGCATACTACTAATACTATCATGATGATGCGTTGATAATAAGTAGGTAATAATAATAATAATAATAATATGCTTTATTGTACACCACAAGAATACAAAATAAATAAATAAAAGAAACATAAAGAAATAGAAGAAAATGTACAGCAGGCGGCCTTATCGCTATAAGCGATCTCTTCCAGGCAACCTTAAAGTGAAGGAGTAGTTAGAACGGTAGGCGGTGTACATGATTAATTTAAATATATACATACATATATAAGTATTTAAGCGAATATATACATACATAAACTCATACTTAAAAAAAAAATATATATATACATAAATACATATATACATACATACATACTAATACATATAATATAATATATACATAAATAAAATAAAAGAAATTCAAATGTTGATGATAAATAAATGAATTGCAGAACGTAAAGAAGTGGGAAGGAACGTAAAAAGAGTAATTTAAAGAGATAAATAATGTGCCTTTAGAAGGGATTTAAATCGACTAAGACTCTGAGCCTGTCTTATATTAACGGGAAGAGAATTCCATAGCCGAGCAGCTTTGACTGAGAAGGAGTTAGTAAAAAAGGAAGAGGAATGGGAGGGAATTTTGAGAACAAGGTTTTCATTGGATCGGAGAGAACGATCATGCGAGTTACTTAAAAACTCAAATCGTTCTTTCAGGTAAAAAGGGGTTGAGGGATTAAACAGCACACAGTAAAGAAGATGTAATATATGAGTATTCCTGCGAAGTCTTATAGGAAGCCACTTGAGCTTATTACGAAAGTCAGAAATATGGTCATATTTGCGAAGTCCAAATATAAACCGTATACAAAGATTTTGAAGTCGCTCAAGCCTATTTAAATACTCGTCGCTAATATCGAGATAGCAAGTATCAGCATAATCAAGAATTGGTAGTAATAAGGTGTTTGCCAGCACAATTTTAGTTGGTATAGGTAGAAAATTGCGCAGTCTACGAAGAGAAGCAACTGCTCCATAAAGTTTCCGGCTGAGTTCATTAATTTGCGGCTCCCATGACAAATATTGGTCAATTATAATGCCCAAATTTTTTACCTTTTTTGCGTAAGGAATCGGTGTACCGCCAAATGTCAGAGATGGTAAGTCAGACATATTTAATTTTGATAGTATTTTGTGGCTACCTACGATGATCGATTGGCTCTTACCAGGGTTAACTGTCAAGCCGTAAGATTTACACCACGTAAAGATATGAGAAAGATCCTCATTTATAATGTCGATTGTACGTGACAAATTAGATATTGATGTTGTAACATAGATCTGTAAATCATCGGCATATAGGTGGTAGAGAGAAGATATTTGAGGACAAATTGTATTGATGAAAACTGAGAACAGAAGTGGAGACAACACGCCACCTTGTGGAACGCCAGCAGTAATAGTAGACCAATCAGAAAAGGAGTCTTCTGTTCGTATACGTTGCCGGCGGTCGCACAAGTAACTACGAAACCAGTCAACCACCTCAGGAGATACATTAAGAGAAATAAGAATGGCTAGCAGGATATCGTAGTCCACTGTATTAAAGGCGTTGCTGAAATCCAACAGTACCATAACAGTGACCTTCCGATCATCCATACCTTTTCTAATGTCATCTGTTATTTTGACTAGAGCAGTTGTCGTACTATGACCAAAACGGAAACCGGACTGGAATTTATTTAATAAGTTATGGTTAAATAGGAACATGCTGAATTGCTGATGAACAAGACGTTCTAGCACTTTGGATAGGAAAGGAAGTATAGATATCGGGCGGTATTCGGAGAAGGAAGACGGATTCAGTTTTTTAGGAATAGGAATTATCTGACCATCTTTCCAGGAGGAAGGGAAATTAAAGGAGCTGATAGATGAATTTAATATAGACGTTATAATAGGAGCTAAAATCTCAATGATAGGAATAATCATTTTACGACAAATGCAGTCTGATCCAACAGAATTAGATTTTATGGCCATAATATTTCTCTTAACGTCACTTATGGAAAATTGACTAAACTTAAAACTGGGAAAATCGGAAGTGGGAGAAGATAGAAGTTGACTTAGCGTGTTTGCTTTATTTGTGCTATCAATAGCAGCCGAAACGGAAAAGTGTTTATTCAGTTGATTTAAATCTATATTATGTGGAATAATGTTTTGTTTTGACTTCCCCACTCCAAGAGATTTAAGGAAATTCCAGACTTTTTCCGAGTCTTCTTCATCGACAACGGACTTATAGATATGGCGTCGTTGACTATCTCTACACACTCTATTGCAATGATTACGGCTTTTTAAATATTTAATTCTATTTATGTCATTTGGATTTGCTAAAAATTTGGATTTACTTAAACGCTTTTTTAATTGCAGTTTTTTAATTTCTGGTGTAAGCCAAGGAGCTGGGAGATGCTTCATACGCACAGGCCGAACTGGTGCATGAGTGTCAAATAACTGGATTAACAGCGAGGTTAGCAACGACACTTGTTCGTCAACTGTTTGCGCATTAGTAACAACCGACCAATCCATGTTATTAGCGTCTTGTCTCAACCGTTCCAAATCTATACCACTAAAATTGCGCCGCAGAAGAGTTCTTGACTTTGCTTTAGGCGGCTTTAATTTATACGATATATACAAAAGATCGTGATAAGAAAATTCAGTAGCAGGACACTGACCATGTTTTGCAACATGGTCAGTAGAAGACACAATAATGAGGTCAAGAAGCGAAGGACTGCAGTTGGGAAACTTATGGGTAGGAGCAAGGGGGAGAATATTTAAATTTGCTCCAGTTACTAAAGATTGTAAGCGCCGGGCACGCCAGTCATTCTTTACGAGGCAGGTATTAAAATCACCCATCAACAGAGTGTGATCATATAGAGGTTGATACTTATCCAACAGAGCCTCAAATGATGAGAAATAATCGATCGTAAGGCTGGGGTTGTAGTATACTCCAAGGAGTATTTTAGTGTGACAGAAAAGTACTTCGATAAAAAGATGTTCCGCACCTGCATTACCCAGTGTCTGGGACACGTCGAGGATAGAAAACGGAATATGGGAACGCAAGTATATAGCTACACCTCCTCCAGACCTCCCGTCACGATCATTTCGGATCAAATGAAACCCCGATAGTGCATAAGCTACTGATGATAAACAAGGTTTCAACCAAGACTCAGAAACAAGAATGGCATGTATGGATTGATTTTCAAAAGTAGATAACATATCAGAATAATGAGCAGGAATACTTTGGGCATTAATATGAACAAGATTAAAATTTTTCAGGACATCTGAGAAGTATGACACAAGACTTTCATTTAGAGAAGGGATACTAGAAAAACTGTCATTGCTGCTAAAACCTTCAGAGGAAGAGGAACATGAAAAGTAGGAGTCGCTGAGATTTAAATCAATCAACGTCATTTTTATAAATATTATATATGTTGGAACTAAAATATATGTTTAATTGTAATAAATAAGAAAGAAAATATATATATATATATATATATATATATATATATATAAATAAAAATATACAAATATATATAAATAATGGATATATAAAATATATCTAATTTAAAAAATAAATAGATGAAATAAGCAAATATCTTAATACTTTGCACTGTACAATTTACTCACCCACCGGTTGCAAGGAAAGAGATACAACACTTTATGAGAAAAAACATTAAAAAAAAAAAAAAAAATAAATAAAAGAAATCACACACAATAACAATTAAAAAAAAATAGGGAAAAAAAAGAGAAAAGATAACCAATTATATGTTAATCTGAATACATATTAAAATAAAACAATATTAAATTTAATCTAAATACATATAAAAATAACAAAAAAACTAATAAAAACAAAAAAAACCTGACCTACATAAGCAATTACAATTTTTTGTTGTTTTTTTCACAGTGACATAGCATCACAAAACAATATACATATGTACTCGTATATACTATAAGTTATAGAATACAACTAATACAAAAACGACTTACTTGCCACTTATACCGAGTATGGTTGTAATTTTAAAAAAATAATAATAATAGTAAAAACAAGAATGTAAACAAATATATCTTAACATTATGAATACATACATACATAAGCAAAGAATTTATATTTGTTGAAAGAATGATGTAAAACAAAAACGTATATTATTTTTTAATCACTCGTTTTGTACGTAACGGTATAGCCTTTTCTATATTTTTGGATGCCGCCGTCACTTGTGGAGATTTATTCGGAGAACATAAGGCATTGAGTTCCGACTTGCATTCTACTCGATGTCTAGTACCATCGGCCGTGACAATATAAATATTACCATCTCGAGTCCAGCATTTACCAATGCCGAAGTGCTGCCTCGCTGCCAAAAACGTTTCATGTCGAGTCCTAGTCAAGAACTCAGACTGAGTGACACCGGTACCTTTAAGTTTAGTTTTCGCAAACCACACTTTATTACGCACAGATATATCACTAAACTTAACAACAATTGCTCGGGGCTTTTCAAAATAGCGGCCTAAGCGGTAACAGTCTTTGACGCTTGCAGACGAAAAATTCGGTAAGTCAAGATGTTTTGCAACTAAATCTGTAATTCTTTCAACGATGTTTTCGCCCTTTTGTTCAGATATTCCGTGAAAAAGCACTGTTTTATATCTTCTCTTCATTTCCTGTCGATCAAGCTCCACTGCAAGGCACTCCACTTGACGTTGTAGTGTATTCAGTACCGAAAGTATAAAATTGCGAAAATTATGAAATTCCGCTGGCAGAGAATGATTTGACACAGGTGTAGTAGTCTTATTTAAATCTTGTTGGAAATCATTCATTCTCGTATTGAACATTTCGGTAAGTGCAGATAGGGATTCCTTGATTGACTCCATTTTCAGTTTTTTAGTGTTATTAAAGTAAAATTATTACAGGAAACTCTTGCTGGTTGGTGAATTAGTTCACATAAGCATAATATGTTGTTAAAAACGTATATAAATAGAAAATATGAATTTAATTAAAAACAGCTGTTATAAATACGTCTGTAGTGTTTCACGCCTACCCGCAAAAAAAAGGTAGGTACCTACAGTTTACTTTTTTTAATGTGCATCCTGCATGTAACAGGGTAGGCAGAAGGAACCTAAAGTAGAGACACTCTGTTCCCCACTTTCCGTCAAATTTTGGAGGTATTGCGCTATGAGGGGCAGAACTCATCGTCGTGCTTTGCCTCGATACGGAAGAGAGGAAATGAATACAAATAAATAACAATCCATTTCCTTAATGGGAATCGAATACTACTTGTACTGTAACGCGAGTATTTTTTTTCTGTCATTATACTATTATCTAAAAAGAAAAATTAAAATATTTTCCGCCAGTTTAAGATAAAACTCACTTTAAATATGTATGGACTAATAAATAGAACCTAACTACTAATTGATTCTTGAAATAAAATAAACATCTAACCACGTACCATATAGAATTAAAAAATCTAGATTTTTACTGTTTAAAAAAATATTTTTTTTAAACGCTTTAGATGTTTTTTATTTTGCTTCTCAATTTTTCTTAAGAGCTTAACAATAAATTCCACTCGATATTACTTAAATTTAATTGTTTTGCGTGATTGAATACATTTGCATTCACAAAATATTTGTAGGCAACTAGCGGTTGCCATTCCATTAGATACTAATTATATGTCAATTATTATTTATTCAAATTTATATTTCCATTTCTTCGCTCTGGTGTCGAGACTAAGCGCGGCGGAGTTCTGCTACTCAACACGCAATGCCTCCAGCATTCGACAGAAAGTGGGGAACGGAGTGTCTTAACACTAGATTCCCTCTGCCTACCCTGCTGTGAGCGAGATACAGCGTGAAGCTGATAGAATTTTTTAAAATTATCTATTACTTATTTAGAAAACCACTAAGGTTTGTGGTCAGAGCACCTAGTCGGTATCCAGGAGGCGTGGGTTCGAGTACGCTCAAATTTTTATACATTTTCTAAATAAATATTTTTCTTTCCTAAGTGTGAAATAGCATTTTAAAAATGTTAAAAATATTCAATTATGTATTGTTTTTTTAAATTATTTATGTGATTTTGATCGGCACTAATGGATGAAATTTGCAATAAAGTTGCAAAACAATGTAATAAATTTAAGATCTCCTTTTTTATCATGTAACACGGGCGTAAGTATAGAGAGGGCTGGGTGGTCCGTTCCCATCCTAGGAATTTTAGTAACAAAAAAAAATTAAACGCAACATAGAACATAACATATATCTATTTTATGATATATAAATATTATAATCGTTGGTTAAATATCATAGTGGTATAAAAATTACCTACCATTACCTTATTTTTATGAAGTCATGCTTAATTTTACTTTTTTTTAAATAATTGTAGATGTAATATAGGTTTAGTGACGTAATAGTTGTTACGAATTGAGTTTGCAAAATACACTTTAAAATTTAATATACAGAAAATTAAATGTTAATAAAATTGACTTAGAATAGAATAGTAAATAGCACTGGACAGGTCACAAAATAGTGTTAAGACACTCCATTCTCCACTTTCTGCCGGATTCTGGAGGCATTGCGTGTTGAGTGGCAGAACTCAACGCAGCGCTTTGCCTCGAGACCAGAGCGAAGAAATGAAAATATAAATTTAAGTAAATATTTCATCTCCTCGAGTGAGGATCGAACTCACAACCAGTGGGTTTTACGTCACACTTTGTGCCGCTGCGCCACGCCTGGCCTCAACTATACATTAATCTATATATTAACTATTTAATAAATAATTGTTATAAAATATTGTTTCTCGTAAGACGTAACAAACTTAATTCTTTATATATACCTACATATACTTTAAATATACATATTTGATAGGCTGACGACCGAAGGAAGACAGCGGGAATCCGCTGGATTGGAAAAGTCGCAGAAATGGATGGAGTGGCGAGCATTAGAGGTGGCCTAAGTCCAGCAGTGAACTTTGAAAGGCTCATGGATGGATATATTATTATTTGAAAATAGAAATTAATTAATAAACGTAGGTATATTAAGTAATTGTCAAATTGTGTTGCCACAATGTTAAAAAAGCCATTAAGTAAATTATAAAGGGCTATCATTTAATGAAAAGCAAATACCAGTTCATCGTTTAAAGTTAGATTTATTTGCCAACAGATAAAGTTGTTAAGATAATCAAGCCATTTAAACCTACGTTCTCAATTGGGCAAGTACCCACCTAATATATGTATAGCTATGACGCAATTATAATTATATTATCTAGCATTTGTTGTTTAAAACAAGATATTAAGCTTTATAACAATATACTATGTGTACATAACCCTGAACATTTCATTTTCTTCGTAGGACCTTTTATTATCTTTATAATGAATCACTTTACACATACATTAATATCAATAGCCCTGAAAAAAATATAGATACAGATAATATATTGTTTGCATTACTCACTTTCCTAGTGTGGAAAGTCCCAACCCTTCAAACGTTGCAGCAATTTTTAATCCATTCGGATTATCAGGCCATTGAATTTTGTCCAGATCAGCGAGGTTTTCTATTTTATCCAATTCCGAACACTGTATATTTAACACTAAATGTGTACCGTCCACATCTGGTATTTCACTGCAAATACAATAATCACACACTTTAATTAATCGGATCACTGTAGGCTCAGTCACTTCATCCTGTGCTTTGACAACTTTGGAAATTAAAAAGCAAAATGTCAAAACGCAAAGTCTAATGGCGCGCATGTTTTATATTTGAATCTCGCGAGTACATCTACGTTCGGCGCGATATCGAAGTGGAATGATAAGATTCTTTTTATCGGTGCGCTATCGCGACATTGGTGATGCGTGTGTGTACTGTGCGGAGCTGAAAGTGACGTAGACTAAATAGTAAGGGATTAAAATATTAACGGTACAATTACTATACAACAACTGAGGCCGTGGAGGTGTGACTGTAAAACCGACTGGTTGTGGGTTCGATTCCCACTCGAGGCGATGAAATATTTAATTAAATTTATATTTTCATTTCTTCGCTCTGGTGTCCAGGTTAAGCGCGGCGTTGAGTTCTGCCACTCAACACGCAATGCCTCCAGAATTCGGCAGAAAGTGGGGAACGGAGTGTCTTAACACTAGGTTCCCTCTGCGTACCCTGCTGTGTGCGGGATACAGTGTGAAGCTGATTTTTACTACACAAACATATGTAACACAATTTAAATGACCGCCCTGCTAATTTTCAACCTACGATTTAACTATACCCTAACAATGCTTGTACGATGTACTTAAGAAATACGAAGAATTGGAGTATAGTCGGATTGTAATAGGAAAAGAGTAATTTAGAATAGTTTTTAAAAAAAATTAAGATTTTTAAAGGATAGGCAAAAGTAATATTCTAGTAAAAGTAATTAATTATTAACAAGTAATAAAAGCTTATATTTAAAAAAATTTTTTTGCTTGTGATTATATTTTTTATTTTTTTAATCCATCTTAGTCTACTAGTGCAACCGCCTTACGTCATTGCCGTGTCAACGATCTCTATACTTTGAACTCTCGGTGCATCATCTTTTCGCTGCTTTGCAGTTTTCCTATGTGTATTAAATTAAATCAGCTTCACGCTGTATCCCGCACACAGCAGAGAGGGAGGGAAATCTAGTTTTAAGACAATCCGTTTCCCACTTTCCACCGAATTCTGGAGGCATTGTATGATGTGTGGAGGAAGTCAACGCTTAGCCTCGACGCCAGAGCGAAGAAATGAAAATATAAATGTAAATAAATATTTTATTTCATCGAAACCACAACCGCGCCTACCTACCATACCGTGTGCTCCAGCGCCACGACTGGCCTCTGGCACGACTCTATAGCGCGAAGCTGATTAAATAAAAAAATTACGTCGTGTCAAATGGCTTTATTATATGCATGCCGTCGTGCGGTTGTGTCTAATACGGATGAACTTGTTTGCATCAGTTCTAATGGCTATTGCCACCTGCAATGTGTGGCATCGCCGAGAAGTGACTAAACACTAGAATAAACATACGAAGAGTATGAAAAAATATAATGATAGTAACAGCTTTAACGTGACGGTGTGGAATACGAATTTAAAGAAGAATTCCTTATCAACTTCATCAGGGTCAACAGCTATTGAAACTTATTAGGTGAAAAAAGATTTAGTTTGTTATTTAGAGTGAAATACAAGAAATTAAAACGTGTATTGACTTTATTAATAAAAATAATGATGAGATAAAGGAACCATTCAATTCGATTTGTATGATAAAAGTCTTAATGTCAGTTAATAATTTAAGCAGCGACATGGGCGTTTTAATGTGTTCACTTTCCAAGTTAGACCTCGAAAATAATATTAGAGACCAGTGGGCGCGTTGGTCTAGTATTAAATTTTGTGAAATTCTGGAGATATGAAAAAAAAAATGAAAATCTTTTCAATATTATTGAGAATGTGACCACACATATTTAATGTGTAATTTAAACATCTACCACACCTCGCGGCTTGTTGGCCATCGAAGCCTTTAAGTCTTTCTTCTTCGGATTCAGAGTAAAACAAACGGGCTTGTTATTTTCATGCATTAGCTTGACACCGACTTCAAAATTATATATATATATATATTTTTAAATTATTTCTTTTAACAATCAAAGCACGTTTTACTTTATGTAAAATTATTTTTTACATTTTTGAAGTCGGTTTTTTTTTGTTAACAATTAATTAAATATTATGATTTAAAAAAAATAACCTGAAACTGCTTAAACTCTTATAATTAGTAAAAGTACTGAATAAAACAAAGGATTCACTGTTTTTCCCTGCTACATAAATATGACATGCATATACAGGGTGGAAGCGTCTGCGCTTTATTCACGGGAGCAGCATATAGGGTAAAATATTTCAAACCCATACCTAAAGAAATTAATCAAGATACCTCAACAGTTTAGACGAAGGGATTTTTTTCACGATGTTTATCCATATCTATATTTCGTGTGACGCAGTTACGCACAGACACCAATAACGTAACATACTACAAAAAAAAATTAGCTTCACGCTGTATCCCGCACACAGCAGGGTAGGCAGAGGGAACCTAGTGTTAAGACACTCCGTTCCCCACTTTCTGCCGAATTCTGGAGGCATTGCGTGTTGAGTGGCAGAACTCATCGTACATACTACTAATTTTTCTCTTATTTTCATTATTACGATTTCTTGAATGAGGCGTGTGCGGCGTTATCGCTTTGATAGGTTTGTGTTGCGTGCTTTATTCTTGACTAATGACGTTCTATTTTACAACGATAATTTTATTGATTATTTTGTTAAAAAATAACTTTTTTTCATTATTGTACAAAACCTCTGTATAGTAAAAATAAAACAATATAATTTTTACCAGAAAATAAATATATTTCATATCAAATGCAACAGTTTTATATCATAAACAAAAGAAATTATAAGCAATAGATTATAAATTTTTAGTACTATTTTATTTCCATAGCTTAGCTTAGCTTTTACATAAAAGGTGTTTTTTTTATATTACGTATAATTAATAGGTTATAATATAATTTATTGTCAATTTCTTTATAATATTATAATATTTTTTTTTATATTACTTTAAAAAAATAACCAGGATTAACAAAATAAAATAAAAATTTTAGAACTTAAATTTTTAAATAACATCCATTAAGCACCATCTGTTCAAACACATACAGTATATTATTTATAATTATATACATATACATTACAATATACAGAAACATCTATTGAGCCTATATAAGACCAAAAAAAAATCTGTTGCGTCTTATTTACTTTGTGACTGTCTTTTTTACTATTTTCTTGAAGAACTGAACGAGATTTAAATAAAATCAAGCAAACATATAATTATAACATAGTTTAGAAAATAAAGTATAAAATAATTTAAGCTATTTAAAGACAGAATAGAATATTTAAAAAAAATATTACTATAAAACAATAATTATTTATTTATTTATTTATAAATAAGAATTAAAAAAGTAAAGAAATTAAAGCATTTTCTTATAAAAGAGCAGAGTAAAATATACCATGTGGGCATTTATGTCTACCAAACATTATAAAAAGAAACAATAAAATAAAAACAAATGTTAAAAATTTCTTTTTAAAGTATATTTTTACAAAAATATATAAGTACAAATAGTCCGCGTGGTCGAAGCTGAGCTTTGCATTTGTGTGAGTTCATTTCGTATATAGATGTGACGTCACTTGCTTGACCTTAACCTTAATATCATAGACAAAACGCTGTTAAAGTAATGAATCTACTTATTAACTCGAAACGACTTATCACATGATAGTAAAGAATATTAGGATGCAATATCCAGCGTAAAAGAATTGACATATTTTTTTATGTACGTTTTTTTTTTATTGATGGCTGTACTTTTAAAATGACGCACACATATGTAAAGCTCAGTTTTAGCCTCACGAACTGCAAGTTTATTTAGTTTATCCTTAGTAAATATTACTTTTATTAAATTCGATTCTTGTAAATATATATCTTATTCGATAACAATTAAAGTGCGTCATTTTCTTTGAGCAAGTAATGTCCGATAAGACGTTTCTGTATGTCCGTCACTCCGCCGTAAATCTGTGTGCCTCGAGCATCCCTGTAAATTGAAATAAAAATATAATTATTATTGACTGAATTAAAAAAAAATGTATTAAAAAAAACAATGAATTCAGTTTTTTAAATATAAAATAACTGAGTGCAAAATTATCATAAGGACGCGAATATAAATGCGACGATCGTGGGTTCACTTCTCACTAGGGTGAATAAATTATTCGACATTTTCATTTCTTCGTTTTGATAACAAGACAAATCTCGGCAAGTTAATGCGTAATGTCTCGCAAATTCAAAAAGTAAAGAACGAAGTGTTTTAACTCAAGCTTCCCAGCGCCTGCCGTACTATTTGCATCCTGCATATAGTACAACTTAAAGCTAGAAATATAAACAAAAACGCGGACCTGTAGTGCCTCTCGGCGTCGTAGTTGGTGCTGAGCCCCTTGCCGCCCATGATCTGCACGGCGTGGTCGGCGACGGCGGCGGCGCTGCGCCCCGCCACGTACTTGGCCATGGCGGAGTTCTTGGTGCTCACGTCCACCGCCGCGCGGTACGTCAGCAGCCGCGCCGTGTCCGTCAGTATGCACATGTCGGTCAGCCTGTCCTGGGGATGCAAAATATGCTTTTTAACTTCTTTCTATTATAAACATATTTCTTTATATAATAAAAAGAATATATATACACTTTATAGGTAATACACTTTATGATATCTAAGCATCCTCCATGCAGTACAGTGGTTAATAATAAGTTAATTATGCAATTTTTTTTACTTCATGCTGTATCCCGCACACAGCAGGTAGGCAGAGGGAACCTCCACTCTGTTTCCCACTTTGTGCCAAATTCTGCAGGCATTGCGTGTTGAGTGGCAGAACACAACGCCGCGCTATGCATCGACACCAGAGCGAAGAAATGGATATATAAATTTAAGTAAATATTTCATCTCCTCGAGTGGGGATCGAACCCACAACCAGTCGATTTTACAGTCACACTTTGTGCCCCTGCGCCGCGACTGGCCTCTATGGCAATTTTATGCAAATAATAAATATAGTCTCCGTTTCAGCGGGTGCCCCGACTAATATCTGTGCGATATATGTTCTTGAGCATACAGACACGTGCTGATTGTGGGCGTTACCACAAACTTAATTAGTGGCAAAGGAGTCATTCTGGGAGCAGTACCAAGAACTTCTACTTGCTATATCGTCTACCAAAAGGTTTCAGTTAGAAAGGACTTGAAGAGTCACGTCGTTGAATATTAACCTAAAAAGGATTCATCTTAGTTATCTATCCGCAAATGTAATTAACAAAAAGATCAATTACACAATAGTTTGTAAAATCAAAAAAAAAATTAAAAAGTCCATAAAAAATAGTGAAATAAAAGAATATCCTATTTTTTTATTTCTCATTAAATTACATGCAAATGAATAAATTGTAATAAACATTCCAATATTCACCATACAAAGCATGTGGTTAAATCACTCAGAACACTTGGCCTACTTATTGTTAAGTGATACTTAGAAAAAAATATGAATAATATTATTACCTGGAACGAATGTGTATCGTATTAATAATATAATAAAAATATTTTGTAAATAAGTCTATGAAAGAATTCTTAGTTTAGTATTTTAACTGATTTCAAAAAAAGGAGGTTTCTCATTTATATTCGTCGGAATCTTTTTTTTATGTGTGTTTACGGATTATTCGAAGACACATGAATTGATTTGGATATTTTTTTGTCTGAAAGGACACCTCACAGACGATCCCATGGTCA
The DNA here is from genome assembly GCA_021202915.1 of Heliconius himera. Classification (NCBI taxonomy): domain Eukaryota; kingdom Metazoa; phylum Arthropoda; class Insecta; order Lepidoptera; family Nymphalidae; genus Heliconius; species Heliconius himera. The sequence continues at coordinate 526,532 of JAJHJA010000154.1, read as the reverse complement.
AGATCTGATGATGGGATCCTGGAGAAGTAGAGGGAACTCTTAAATTTCATAGTCACACTTATCTCTATATATAAGATTTGGGTATTTTTATAATTTTTGCTTTCGGAAAGCATAATTTGATGCACGTCATCAAACTGATAATGGCCAACTACGTACGCCATTTATGATCTTTGAAGTGGGTGCGAAGTAAAAGACACAGGCCTAGTAATTTAATATTACAGTAATGTTGTTGTAGCATTAGTTTGACACCGACCTCAAAATTATATAATCTTTCTTTAATTATTTTTTCTAATAAAATCAAAGTACGTTTTACTTTATGTTAAGTAAATTAATTTTTTAGTCTATTGTTTGAAGTTGAACCACCTTTTTTTGTTAAAAAAATAATTTGTATATGTTTACATATAAATTAATTTTTACTTATATTTTATATTTATATTGTCCCTAGTATTAGATATGTTTTAAAAGCCACATTAAATGTAAATTAAAATCATGTTTGTAAAAACTAAAACAGTGCACTAGATTTGGTTAAAATGATTGGTTGATAGATTGACTGATTGACCAATAGATAAATAAATAAATAGATACAAATAAACTTACTTTAACTGAAGATAATCTGGTCAAACTCTTTCCAAATGCAACTCTTTCCTTTGCGTAGTTAAGCGCTGTGTCCAACGCTGCTTGGGCGATTCCTGGAAAATAATATTATATAACACATTATACAAATAAAAAGAAAATAAAGAAAAAGAAACATTCTTCAATAGATATAATATCAATCAAAAAGACATATGTATATCGCCATATGTCGAAATCATAGATAATAAACATTAACAGACTTCTATAAATAATTCTTGAATGTATAAAAAAAACTGTAGTTTTTAAATTAAATAATAATAAAAGAAATATTTAACATCATATAAAAATTAGTATCTATTCTGCAAATTAAAATCAATATTTTAATTGGCCCTCTCGACAAAGCCCAAGAGCGGCGATAAGTTTAGTCACTCAAAACTAAAAATGACTCAAATTCAGATGGAAAGTGCAGGGAGTGACTTTGACTTTATTTTTTTCTGATTACAGTGAGGTCGACGAGTCGTGACCTTACTGAAGTTAAGCTTTCTGAGTATTTGGGCATTGTTCGTTGGGAAGAAAATAATCAAGAGCATGAATTATTTTCAAAACAAATCTGCACAGTCATCTACAGTTAACTTCAGCGCAGCCACGACTCGTTGACTGCACTGTATGCTGCTATGGTACAGAAAAAACAACATATTTACATGATAAAATAGCTAATAGGCAAATACTAACCAACAGCGTGTGCGGCTATTCCAATTCTGGCCTGATCTAGCTGTTCCATGGCTATCTTGAAGCCGTCCCCCGTCTCCCCCACGAGGTACCCGCGCGGAATACGAACCTCGTCCAACGTAAGGTCGCAGGCCGTCGCCGCCCTGATACAAGTGCTTTATATCTGCTTCATTTGTCTCTTTTTGTTACTGTTTTGATATATGCTAATTGTTTAAGAGGTGAATTGAAGTGAATATATCATTGAGGCGGTCATGGCGCAGTGGCACAAGCGACTGTAAACGCGAAGATTGTGGGTTCCATGGATTTCATTAGATTTAAAACGAGCTATTGATTTGATATTATCGATATCTTTTTGTATATTACATGCAAATTATGCCTATAAGACCAGAAACAATACGTTTTAATTCAAACATTTTTTTTATAATAAGCCTCAAAATAAAATATAAAGAGAAGCAGCACAGAGAAAGAAAAAAGAAAAAATAGAACCCCACCCACCTCACACCCATCAAGGGCTCCTTTTTGCCGCGGAACACTCCTTCCGCGTCTAAAGGCACGAGGAAACCTGCAAATATACATATTTATACTAGCGACTCGCTCGCGGCTTCGCCCGCTTGTACTACACAATTATTTATTTTTTCATATAAATTACCTTTGTGATATTATCATTTTAAAGACAATATCCATACATAGTCAAAATTTTCGGCCAATTCAACAAACTCATTTGGTAATAATATTGACGCATGCAATTTTTTAAAAAGCCGACTTTTTTATTTATGGACTAATTGAAATAAAACAAATTGACAACAAAAAAAAAATTAAATTACCTTCACGCTGTATCCCGCGCACAGCAGGGTAGGCAGAGGGAACCTAGTGTTAAGACACTCCGTTCCCCACTTTCTGCCGAATTCTGGAGGCATTGCGTGTTGAGTGGCAGAACTCAACGCCGCGCTTAACCTCGACACCAGAGCGAAGAAATGGAAATATAAATTTAAGTAAATATTTCATCTCCTCGAGTGGGAATCGAACCCAGAACCAGTCGGTTTTGCAGTCACAACTCGTGCCGCTGCGCCACGACCGGCCTCGCTTGATTGACAACAAACTAATAATGGAGTGCCTGGAGCATTCAAAACCGTAAAACCTCGGATTAGAGTTATAGTGAATGAATTAATACGATCGATGTGGGATATTGTTTCTTAAACTATAAATTGCAATGTTTACCCAAAATTTTTTTGTGCATTCCATTTTTTCATTGTTTAAACAAATTATTATAAAAAAATTATGTTTGACCATATATTTTCACTTTAAACAGTATTTTTTTTTTATTTATATGTTAAATCTTACCTGAGTAGACATATAGGAACATTTTTCAATGATACCTGTGTATATATATAGCAGTAGGGATCTCGAACAGGTAGAAAAACGTGGAGGGGAGAGCGGAGCGATAGCTGCTATGCACAATAGAATTTCTCGGCCAGTTTAATTATAAATGAAACGTACTCTATTATGTACATTTAAAAAAATAATGTAATTAATTACGACCAATGAAAAGAGTTAAAAAAATAGTAGTGCAAAATCTGTTTATTTAAATATTTTACATTGTTGTCTACATCAAATATTTTCTTCTACCTCATCACTCTGTATAATAGGTGAAGTATTGGAACAACTATTTCCGCTGCACTGTAAACATGCTACACTGTAGTATAAACCACTTTTTCTGCATCCACACGCAGCTCCACATCCCTTTTTGCAATTACAAAATAAAATTTACAATAAATTATCAGGAGCAGGTAATTGATTCATTGTTATTGGGATGTACATGTTATTGGAATACTTCCATCCCCAATTTTCAATAACTACGTCATTTCCTAGCCATACTTGAATTTGTAGGTACACTCTTTTAAGGTGCTCAAACGCTGCATCAGTTGTTGGAGGCAGTGATGACAAAAGAACACTCGTATTTTTGGCTGTTGCTTTTATGAAAGAATTGTACCTTAATGTATTTAAATAATGAGCTTTAGACGGAGCGCCATATAAACTCAAAATACATGCTACACCTGCTTGCAATATATTATTGGGGTCTTCATTGATATTTTCAAATACTTTTACTGAGTCGTGTAAATCAATCCGTTTCTCAAAATTTTTGGCAAACTTAATTTTACTTTATTGAAAAACGCAGAAGTTGTGTCACAACCCGTAAAGGCATGTAAAAAAAGAAAATGTTCTTTACAATTTGGTAATGATTTTTCTAAACATTTCGATGAAAATATCTTCTAATAAGTTCTTTGATTTTCACGATTATTACACATTTTAAATAAAACTATTTTAACCGGATTAATACAAAATATACGCGATATTTTGTATGTTTATACATTTTTGGAAACCCGACGTTTCGAACACTTTGCAGTAGTCCGTAGTCACGGGTAGACTGAGGTGGCATTCGTCTGTCAGTTGACATAATTATTATATCAAACTACCGCCAACGATTTCTTAATTGCCTCGCGTACTGCCCTGGATTCCTGCAGAATGAGCTGATGGTATCATGCCCTCTGGTATGGTGGGTTTGAGACTTCAATGATTTTATGAGTGGGTCCCAGGTGGTAGAAAACTTCCAGCCGTCCTCTCTATTGAAATTAGGATGTTTTTGTATTTCAATAGCCTCGCGGATCATTCTAGGAATGTATCTGTTTTCCTTAGCGAGGATTTGGGGTTTATCAAACCTAATGTAGTGGCTGGGTTTATCCACAGTATGCTCACACACAGCTGACTTCGATACATGCCCATTCTTGATATCAGAAATGTGTTCTTTCACACTAACACCGATGCTTCTCTTTGTTTGACCTATGTATGATAAGCCACAGTCACAGTCTAGTTTGTATACACCTGCAAAAAAAAAAATATCTTCTGTTGAACTTTGCCTCGGGATGGTTTTAGAAAATATATTTCACGAGCTTTATCTACCAATGCCGTTAATATCACTAAGACATCAATATCTTCTGAAACTACAACAACATCTTTTGATTCCAAATTCATTGCCTCCTTATTTTTGTACATTCCAATATACTTTTTATTAATATATTTTTGTCGACAACTTGAATGAGCATAAACAAATTCAGTTTGTAGGTGAGGTAACAATCCATCTTGTCGTTCAGTTGAAGCAGCTCGTAAAGAGGTTATTCCTCTACTAATTTTTATTATTTCACCTAAATTTGAATTTGTTTCGGAAGATGAACCCAGATGTATACATATTATGCAGCTATTTTCATCAGCCATGCTGCTAGCCGTTGGTTTATCCATTGTTCGAAATCTAATAAAAAACAATTAGTAATTAATTAATTGTATATGATTCATTATTATTAGGGCCAGGAATCTCGCTGTCTTTCAAATGAGCGTTCATATGTTTAACTGATCTTTAATTTTCGATTTATTTATTATTTACTTACCTTCCAGTACAAAAATATACAAAAATTTTGCACTAAAAACCAAATTTTCACTGTTATAGAAGCACAATATTCACAGAACACGTGTTACTTGCAACTAAACTAGCCGAGAAATTCCATTGTACATAGCAGCTGTCGCTCCGCTCTCCCCTCCACGTTTTTCTACCTGTTCGAGATCCCTACTGCTATATATATACACAGGTATCATTGAAAAATGTTCCTATATGTCTACTCAGGTAAGATTTAACATATAAATAAAAAAAAATACTGTTTAAAGTGAAAATATATGGTCAAACATAATTTTTTTATAATAATTTGTTTAAACAATGAAAAAATGGAATGCACAAAAAAATTTTGGGTAAACATTGCAATTTATAGTTTAAGAAACAATATCCCACATCGATCGTATTAATTCATTCACTATAACTCTAATCCGAGGTGAAAACCCCCAGGCGCTCCACTATAAGCCATTTCTGAGATTAGCGTGAACAAGCGCAGAGACAAATAGATAAATATTTTAAAAACCATTGTCTTTTACATTAATAAATGCCCTCAATATTTTTTCTCATATATCTTCCATTTACAGATAGGAAGGGACAGGGCGTAGGACTCTTCCTACGGGGGTCTCGGTGGGTCGGGGTGTCCACCCCAGAAATTTAAATAACAAAAAAATTGCCGCGAAAAATTTGCAAAACAACGTGTACACGAACATATCTGTTCAAAGGTTACGTCAACAAGTTGTTTAATTTTTTTATAGATTTTTTGATTTAACTATCCACTTCCTTTAAAACGTGTTTAAAATTAAAAATAACTGGTAGAACGAGAGCATTTAAAACTACATAAATAATTGACATTTAATATACACAGCTATCTTTAATCAATTTGGATGCAAAATGATAACAGTCGTTAAGGCATGTTGTTTACCTGTATCGACCTTAGCGTTATCATATGTCGTATATTATGTTTTCTTTTATATAGTTTCAGGTTGTATACTCCTGTATAGACAGGTAGACAGAGTGAACCTAATATTAAGAACTGGAGACACTTCGTTCCCACTTTACGCCCAATTTTCGTAATATAACGTGCTGAGTAACAGGAATAGGTCAGTAGTAGTGCACAACGGTGTGACTGTGCCCGCTACTGGTTGTGGGTTCGTTCCCCACTCGAGGAAATGAAATATTTACTTAAATTTATCCTTTCATTTCTTCACTCTGGTGTCGAGGCAAAGTGCGGCATTAAGTTCTGCCACTCAATACAAAATGTCTCCAGAATTCGGCGGAAAATAAACAACGGAGTGCCTTAACACTAGGTTCCCTCTGACTACCCTGCTTTATGCGGAATAAAGCGTTAAGCTGAAGCTTAGTTATAGAACTTGTGTACTCTAACATTTCGTTATCAGAACGATGAAATTGAAAATAGTTCATTCCCCCGAATGGGAATCGATTCCAAAACCGTCGCGTTTATAGTCAGAGGACCTCACTATAAATTATGTTTACTATATAAGTGATTATATAAGAACCAGTCGTTTGAGGCCGGTCGTGGCGCAGCGGCACGAGGTGTGACTGCAAAACTGACTGGTTGTGGGTTCGATCCCCACTCGAGGAGATGAAATATTTACTTAAATTTATATTTCCATTTCTTCGCTCTGGTGTCGAGGTTAAGCGCGGCGTTGAGTTCTGCCACTCAACACGCAATGCCTCCAGAATTGGCAGAAAGTGGGGAACGGAGTGTCTTAACACTAGGTTCCCTCTGCCTACCCCGCTGTGTGCGGGATACAGCGTGAAGCTAATTTAATTTTAATTTAATTTAATATAAGAACCATTGTTATGTAAAATACACAGTTTGTAATTAATTTTATTGCAAAATACGTAATTTGAAAAGAGAATGGCTCCGTTATATTATTATGCTTGAATAAACACATATTATCAATAACTTTATATAGTAAATTTATCAGAATATTGTTCTTTAGATAAATAACAAACATACAAAAAAAATATCTATTTAAGATATATTATCTGCATTAATATCTTTCATTGTGGGACTGTGACTTATCGGAATGGTATTTCATTCTTAAAAAAAAACTTTATTTAAAAATTATATTGCGGTTTTTTACTTTTTGTATTTTTTTTATATTAATATCTATTATACTTATATTTTTGTCCAATAAAATTTACTGTATTTTACTACTTTCTAAAAATATAAAAATGCGGTGAAATATTTATGTTTAAAGCACGACCCTGGATTTGAACCCGCATAAATTGATTATTAGACATTGACAACAAGTCAATTATGATACACTGGCGCCAATGTCGTTATCATTAGAAAACAATATAAAATTGGCAGTCTTAGTGAAACACATATATATTTACGGGTTTATTTACAGGTTTTTTTAAAAAAAATAAAATAAATCAGCTTCATGCTATATCCCGCACACTGCAGAGTAGGCAGAGGGAACCTAGTGTTAAGACACTCCGTTCCCCTCTTTCTGCCGAATTCTGGAGGCATTGCGTGTTGAGTGGCAGAACTCAACGCCGCGCTTGTCCTCGACACCAGAGCGCAGAAATAGAAACATAAATTTAAGTAAATATTTCATCTCCTCGAGTGGGGATCGAACCCACAACCAGTCGGTTTACAGTCACACTTTGTGCCCCTGCGCCACGACTGGCCTCTAGTAAGTCTTAATAAAACACATATATTTACGGGTTTTGACAGGTTTTTTTTATTAAGCAATAAAAGTATTCTTCTGCTATATAATTTTAGACAAACTAAATTCTAGGGAAGTAGACGCAATTTTGATTTATTATTTTTTTTTGTATAAAATGGTGTTTCAGTTTTCATTTGAATTTTCAAATTTCATATTGTTTTCAAAATTCATTTTGAAATTAATCATCATTATTTTTGATTTGCACAAATTACTTTTTTATTATCCACTTAAAGTGAAGAAATAAAAAACAATAATGATTATCTCATAAACTTACATGCCAATCCTTTGTGTCTTAATTCCGGGTCAAAAGTGGCAAAGATGGCGGCGGCGCTGCCTTCTACAGCTGATGTCACCCAGCTCTTCTTGCCGTTTAACACCCAATAATCACCTTCTAAACGCGCTGTAGTTTTAATGTTGGCCACGTCGCTACCAGCATCTTAATGAAAAATATAAATAAAAATTTATATAAGTTAAAGTTTAATTTTTTTGCTTCACTGCAGAATAGCCAGAGGGAACCTGGGATTCTAGTATTATTATACGTCGATCGCATTCATCTCTGGTATTGATATGAGCGTAGAAAATGGGGCAGCCGAGTGGTCCGTGCCCACCCCAGAATACCTTAGTGCCCATCCCAGAAATTTTACTTACAACAAAATTTTCCCCAGAATAATTAAAAAAACAACATTTAAACGAACATATCTGTTCATATCTAAAGTCCGGGCCCCTCCGCAGAAAATATCTCTAGATACGCTAATGGGTATTGAGACAAAGTGCGGTGTTGAGTTCTGCCACTTAGAATTCGGCGAAGAGTGCGGGAAAGTGTTTTAATGGGAAAGGAATGCCTTCCCAGGTTCCCTCTGTCTACTGTGCCATGTGCAGGATACAGAGCGAAGCTGCATTTTTTTGATGTATACATATTTTATATCGACACTTATTTATGTTTTTTTAGACAGTTAGCTACAGTCTTAACATATTTTCCCGTATAGCAGGATAGACAGATGGAACCTACTGTTAAATTATTTCTGGGGAACGGAGTACCTTAACACTACGTTGCCCGGTAAATAAATATAGAGATTATCTATAAATATGCAAAATTTCCTTACATATTATCGACACCAAATACTATCAAATAATGTTTTGAAGCAAGATGGTATAATATTACAGATTATGTCTGTCTGGCTGTTAAGATAATGAACTTTTGACGTCAATACTTTTTTTTTTCAAGTCGAACAACGTGAATCACATGAGTTTAAAAAAACACATTACATAAGCCGTAAGAGGCTGTCGTGGCCCAGGGCCACAAGGGTGTGACTGTAACGCGACGGTTGTGGGTTCGATCCCCACTCGAGGAAATGAAATATTTATTTAAATTTATATTTCCATTTCTTCGCTGTGGTGTCGAGGCAAAGAAAGAGTAATGTCAGCTTCACGCACACAGCAGGGTAGGCAGAGGGAACCTAGTGTTAAGACACTTCGTTCCCCATTTTCCGCAGAATTTGGGAGGTATTGCGTATTGAGTGGCGAAACTCAACGCCGTGTTTTGTCTTATGAGCCAAATGGCAATCAAACCTACAACTGTCGCGTTTAAAGTCAAGTCGCTACAAAAAAATACTAATATCATCAATATTTTTTATAATAGTAGTTACAGCAAGACAAAATGAGGAAAAATAATCTACTACTTTTGTTCAGTATCTGTTCAAGGGCACAAATTATTGAGGTCATTGTTTAACGACACAGCGGCTACTTTGTCAGTTTCACGCATCCTCCAGCAAATTACATTATACAGAAAATAAAAAATGTCAAACTAAACGTATATACACGATTATAATGAAACTGTTCTTAGTGTAGAGGCCAGTCGTGGCGCAGGTGCACAGTGTGAATATATAATGCGACTAGTTCTGGGTTCGATTTCCACTCAAGAAAATGAATTTTTAATATTGCCATTTCTTTGCTGTGTGGTGTCAAGGTAAAGCGCGGCGTTGAATTTCGCCACTCAACATAAAAATGGAAACTGGATGTCTTCAAATTAGTTTCCTTCTGCATACTATGCTGTGTGCAGGGTATAGCATGACGCTAAAAAAGAATAAGAAAATATATTACCTGGCTCACTCAATGCAAAACATCCAATAGAGCCTTTTGTGAAATCTCTTAGAAATTGTTCCTTCTGCTCTGGTGTGCCCTTTTCGTTAACCAGATTCGCGTAGAGGAAGTTATGTATGGACAAAAGCATGCCAGTACTGGCACATCCGCGAGATAACTCCTCCACGGCTACAGCCAGTGATAAATAATCTTTACCTAAACCGCCATATTGCTCTTCGACACATGTGCCCATAAAACCAAGATTTGTTAGACGTTTTATCTACAAATGAATAATTTAATAGTACATTAGTTAATCTATGAACAAGGACATGAGTAATGACCTAAATACATATTATTATTTAAACGACGAGGATGGATAATTTATTGAAATATTCAATTCTCCACTTTCTGTTATTTTCTGCCTTTTTAGCTTAAATCCAAAACTACACTTTATGGAATTGGAGAAAATTACCTCAAATAAAAATCTAACCCAAATCCTATGTATTTTAAATCAAAAACTTTCCAAATAATGTGGGTGTCAAATTTAACATGGTATATTTATTATAGTTGAAATTATTTTAAAATAAAGTATTTTGAAAAAAATTACCATTTTAAGAAATACATACTTAGGCAATACAAGTATACCTGTAAAGTGATTGTAGTGATGTAATTCAATTTGTTGGTGATTTTTTAAGGCATTATGTATTCTGCATATAGCAGGGAAGGCAGAGGGAGTCCAGTGTTAAGTTACTCCATTCCCAACTCTCCATAGAATTTTCGACATATTGCATAATGAGTAGCAGAACTCAATGTTGTGCTTTGCCTAGTTACCAGAGATAGTAATTGAAAATATTAAATAAATAAATTACCCCAATTTAAATCAAACCCACAACCCCCACTTCTACAGTTACACATATGTGCCACTGTGACAAGACAGCCTCTATTTTTAGTTGATATTTTATATGCAAAATAAACAAGAGGATTAACTACCCACTTATAGTTGAGATAAAAATGTGATAACAGTCAAATATCTTATTATTGAATCAACAAGGACCTTACAAGAAAGTCAAATATGCATAAAGATAGAGGACAAATTATTATAAACATATAGACAAACATACATTAAATATTTTATTCATTTTTAAAGTGTCATTCCACATATAGGAAAGAAAAAATAAATATGATAAAATACATTAAGATATGTCTTTAATATAAAAGGCAAAATAATATTTATATTTGATATATTATAGTCACTCTTACTTATTGTATGTTACAATTAATTAACAAAGTTTGAAGGAATTGTCTTTTTTTAAGTTATTGTGGTATAGGGACAGTATTTAAAACAAAGAACACTGTTGAAGTCTGCTTATATTATGTCTATAATTTGGTCTGGACAGAAAAAAAGAGTGTTTAAGCACTTCTTTATTTACTTCTTTTCTTAATAATGAGATGGCCACTTACCTCATCAAAAGGAAATCTTCCTTCTAAATCAAGCTTTGATGCATTTGGCTTGAGATGTTTATTAGCAAATTCTCTAGTTAACTCCTGTACAGCTAACTGTTCCTCATTTAGCTTACTTGTGAAAGTTCTAGTTTGTGACACAAGCACTTTAAGACATTGTGACAAATTCACTGAAATATTTTTTCCAATTGTATTTATTATTGAAACTTTTAAGTTTAATGACAGTTTATAAAGTTGGAAACTACAATAATTTTATCCATTATGAATGACTATAGATTATTTTAAATATATTTTTTTTAATTACATAACACAATTTAAATAACAACTATCCAATTTAAAAAAAATACTTACATGAAGATTTTGCTGACGAAACTATCGCGTTTGCAACCATTTTTAATGTGTTGATATTAAAGAAGTTATCGAAATTATATCACACCACTGAAATGTTGAATTACATCAAAGTTACTACTGATAATAATGATAATAGCCAAGGTCACCGTCCACTTCAGTTTTGGGGTATTAGTTCAATATTCGTTGACTTCTAAACCCGTTCTTACATTCGATTATGGTAATTTGTGTAAATTATGCTTATTTACAGATTAATGTCTAATTTGATATTCTAGTCGGCATGTGCGTTGGCCTTCTTATTTATAAGCGACTAACAAAACTGTCTACCTTCAATTGTGAATAACTGATTGTTCAAAATAATAAACAGTATAAACATTTCAAACCGACTTATCACTTATCAGCTAACGCGTACAACCACAGACAAACAAAATAACAATACGACTTACAATACCAACTGTCAACAAATAAATGTCACTGTTATTGTAAAAAAATTACAGATTGTTAAGTATAGTAATGCATTCACTTGGTACACGTACAAATTGCTTGAAAATCAGAAATAAAGAAATAAAGTTAATTAATTTAAAAAAATACGCGTTTACTATTTCCTAACCAGCTTAAAATTAGGAACATTGGAATAAAATGTTATATATTAATAGCTTTGTACAGATTGCAGACGGCCTACTTACAAAGAACGACATGTGAATACGGATTGTGAGGCATATTACATTAAAGAGACGAAGAAGGTTAATAAAATCCCAATATTTTTTTGTAAATATAGTTGATATTTTATTTCAGGTTCAGATACGTTTATTCTGAACGCAAACTTTGAAAACTACAGAACAATGACAGTTGTTTTGTATTGACTGTCACTGTAGTTAAAGTGTAAATTTATTTTGTGAAATTGGTGTATGTTTTCCTTTTTACTAGAAAATTTGGCTCTAAAAAGTAATGTTTTAGAATTATTTGATTTTAATATAAAAATTATAATTATCAATAGATATAATATTCACATAATTGCAATAAAAAACTAATAAATTGAAAACAATAAAATGACTTCAATTTTTGATCAATACGAGCAAGCATCCCAAGTGTCCCAGCGCACGATGCCTGAATCTGAACAAATGACTTCATCAGGTTACATCAACATGAAACTTGACGATAATAGTCCTATGTTCTCGAAGCGAAAAATGAATTTCAATCCTTCCGATGTTATCACTCATGTCGCTGTTTCTAGTGATTTTTTAGTCTTAGCGATGGCAAACGGAAAATTATTTAGATTGGATTTGAAAATGCCTGACCAACATGAGGGTAAGACATACATATTCTTATGTAATTTTATTATTTGATTAAACTAAATCAGAACATAAATCAATGGGATAAGTATACACTCGACTGAGTAGAAAATTTCACATTAATCGTGTTATAGTCGTAAAATATAATACTACATTTCATAAAAATGGTCAGTATCATCTTGAGTAGCAGAGCTCATTATGCTCCTGAGTCAAGAGTGTTCTTCATTCCTCTGAGTAGAACCTGCAATTGCATTTACTGTTGGACAATGTCTCCATTCCCATCTTTGACATCTATATACATGTACATATATGTATGGCTACATTTTTATATAGTGAATTGAAAATGACCTCATTAATTCATTATCAGAATGTGATTATGCTAGCTTATTACTTATTAAATTTTTAATTGTACATGTTTAATAACTATTTTTTATGTACCAGTATATCATGTATACTTCATAATGGATGACTAATAAGATAATAAATTATTTCTCTAAATATATAATTTTGATTATATTCAAATAACCTAGTGTCAAATAATCACTACATTCATCAGAATAGGCATTGTGGCTGAACTCAATATAGAAATTTATCTTGCCAGATCAGAGCTAGGGAAAGAAAAATCATTAATTAGGAACCAAAAAATAATATCATTTCACTTATAAAGTTCATGTTACCTAAATATTTTCAGAAATACAATACACAAAATTTGTGCAGCCCAATTCAAAATTAACCTCCATATTCCTTGATCCCCTTGGGTACCACTTGATCATGGCTTTTGCTGCCAGAAACAAAGAGGGCCATCCTGAACTAGTGTATTTGCATAGAAAGAGTAGCAAATTGAAAACTGTAACTAAATCCAGAAATTATGAAGTGACAGAAGTTGGGTGGAATTATGAAAATAGATCTACAACTACCACAGGACCAATTTTGTTAGGAACGTCCCAAGGTCATATTTTGGAGACTGAACTTGAGGCAGATAATGATAAGATATTTACTGCTAGTCAGCAGTATTGGAGACAGGTACTTACTATTTATATTCTACATGATGAAAACATTATATCCTATTTCTATTTTATGTGTAATAATTGTATATATTTCTCGTATTTTTTATTGTAAAAATATAATTAACTTGGCTTTCTTCCACAAGCTGCCTAATTATCTTCCTTTGTATGGAGGCAAGGAAATAGATGGTTTGGTAAATCACTTTTCTACATTAAATTATATAATTTTATTTTTTAAATTTTTTCTAATTTGGTGGGCACAAAAGATTCTAAAATATAATGTATTTATTACATATTTTACAGATATTCGACATAGGTAAAGGCAAAGACACTCCAATCACAGGAATTGAATTCCACAGAGTAAATAGCACAAGTAAATACTTTATATTTGTAACTACACCTAAGAGGCTGTACCAGTTTATAGGTCACGCGGTTTTCAATGATGATAAGCCCTCGCTTCAGACCATATTCCATTCATATCTTACGACACCTGAAACAGGATTTCAAGATATACCATCTAATTTGAAATATTCCAAACTTCAGTTCTTCTTTGATAAAACTGATTCGCCAAAGACATTTGCTTGGTTGACTGAACCTGGCATATTTTATGGTCAGGTAAGAGACAATCTATATATAATTATTAGTTAGCATGTTTTTTCATAGAATTTTTAATAGAAACAAAAAAATATACTAATAGTTAGTATAGCTTACAATCAAACCCATGCCTCTTGAACACTTGAATTTAAGAAAACCAACAGTTTAAGTTGCGTTTCATTATTTTTATTATATTTTATTATTCTTTATTGACTTTATGTCTACTAAGTGGAACGCAAATAATTCGCTTATATGTATACATTAAAGAAAGAAAAGTAAACTCTTTCTTTAATGTATAACCAATAAGACAAATAAATTTGATGTACAACAAAAAAAAAATAAAAATCCTTAAATTTACACATAAGATACATATAATTCATTTCTTACAACAAATATTTAAACAACATAGTATTCCATTTTAACAAGAAATTTATTTTTATTCTTTTTTTATCAACAGTTAGACCCAACATCCCAACAAAACTCAAATTCATTGATCACTCAAAGTGAACTTATCAGCTATCCCGCAGATAAACCAGATAGCAAAGAAACCACACCTCTTTCCTTCGTTCTAACCGAATTTCACGCTATTCTTATGTATTCAGACCGCGTCAAGGCAGTATCTTTACTAAACCAAGAATTGGTATACGAAGATACTTATTCTGAAGTCCATGGAAAATTAAAAAATATTGTAATGGACCCAGTTAAAAGGACTATATGGGCTGTAACCAGCAACGCCGTGTTTCGTTACAAAGTTATCCGAGAAGAACGAAATGTATGGAGAATTTACTCAGATAAAGAGCAATTTGATTTAGCCAAACAATACTGTCAGAATAATCCGGCTTTTATAGATATAATCAATGTTAAACAAGCTGAACTACTATTCAATAAAGGAGAATATGATAAAAGTGCTGAGATTTACGCCGAAACGCAAAGCAGTTTTGAAACGGTTTGCCTCAAATTTCTGGAACTTGATAAAGTAAACGCCTTAAAAGTATATTTGGCCAAAAGGTTGGATACTTTAGACGACGACAAAACTCTAATTTCAATGATCGTCATTTGGATGACTGAGTTGTATTTATCACAATTGGGTTCTATGAGACGTTCTGGAAAGTCCGATTCGCAAGAATATCATCAGATCCAAAGTGATTTTGAAGTGTTTCTTCTCCAACCTAAAGTAGTTAAATGCATGCAACACATAAAATCAGTCGTATACGACCTGATGTCTTCACACGGTGATAAGCAGAATCTTATAAAACTAACGGTACTAAACGAAGACTACGAGAACGTGATCGCCCAGAATATATACAAAAAATCCTTTATGGAAGCTTTGAATATGCTGCAAACGTTGAAAAAAGCGGATCTTTTCTATCAATTCGCACCAGCTCTAATGGAGGAGATTCCTAAACAGACTGTTACGGCGTTAATCAAACAAGGAGCGGCGTTAAGCCCCTCGAAGTTACTACCGGCGTTTCTTTCTTGCGAGAACGACGGTACACATGTGGCGGAAATTATAAGATATTTGGAATTTATGCTTCAGAATTTCAATGTGAAAGATCGTGCGATACATAATTATTTGTTGACATTGTACGCGGATAGTGATAAGTTGGCGTTAATGAGATATCTGGATAGACAGGGCCAGGAACTGACGATGGTCCATTATGATGTACATTACGCTTTAAGGTTCGTTTTTTTTTTGATGTTATAACATAGTAAGTTTTTATTTCTATAGAATTCTGTTGTTAATAATTAAAATTACTGTTGTAATGAAGATATAACTTAAGGTAATTTTGGTGCACTCAACTAGTGTTTTAGTGTACTGGCGACGGTGAAATGTTTATATTTTTTTATATATTATAAGTCTATTTAGAAGAAACACAGCGTTGGGTTGCGCCATTCGACATGCATTATATAATATACATCGAAAAGTGATAAACGGATTGTGTTAACACTAATTTTTCTAACACTAAACTAGAATTTTTATTTCCTCACTGGTAAACAGACAAAGCGCGGCATCAAGTTCCTAGACTCAAACACTGTCTCCAAAATGAAGTGGTGCATGAGGAACAAAGTGTCTGAGCATGAGGTTCCCTTTTACCTATCTTCCTATATGCGGTATACAGCGTGAAACTAAAAAATATAATCTAAAGATCTATTAAGTTGTATTTGCGTACCTTGCTTTATGCTACAACAAAATGTTAATACTATAAAAAAAATCGTAGGCTATGCCGTGAAAAGGGCTTATCAGAAGCTTGTGTGAAGCTATCAGCACTCCTGGGTCTGTGGGAGGCGGCTGCGGAACTGGCGCTGGACGTGGATATACAGCTTGCCAAAACCGTCGCCGATATGCCCGACGATGAAAACTTGCAGAGACGACTGTGGCTTGGCGTTGGTGAGATATGTTGGGAAATTTTACTGAAATATCATATAAATATAGTGTATATGAGTCTGCTTACGTCTGATGACGATGATGAAAGATAAAACGCCATGGGTTCAAATTTTTATACGTTTTCTAAATATTTTTCAATTTTTGTTGTAAAATAAGCATTTTACAAATGTGAAAAAATGCTAAAATTCAATTTTGAGGCCATCACAGGACTTTTGCAGACTTTGAATGATGTTTGTGGGCTCGGTCATTCCATTTTTTTCCATTATTATGATAAGAGAAACTTTCTTTTCAACACTCATCATACAATATGTTGAATTCAGAATTAAAAGTTTTTAACAACTTAATGAAAAAGTTTTTTTTTATAAAATATTACTTTTGCGCAGGAAAAAGTAATAAAGAAATCATTTATTAAATGAAAAAAGGAAAAAAAAACGTCAAATAGATCATTTCCTCGAGTGGAATCGAACCTACAACCGGTCGCTTTTACAGTGTGCTTGTGCCTTTGCGCCAATAATATTTTTTTTATGATTTATTTATAGCGGAACACGTTATAACGAAGAATCAAGATATAAAGGAAGCTATGAGCTTGCTTGAAGAGTGTCCGCTCATCAAAATAGAAGACATTTTGCCTTTCTTTAGTGATGTAGTCACTATAGACCACTTTAGGGAACCTATTTGTCAGTCATTACAGGTATTTATTGATATAATTTTTTTATTATCTTTTGTATTTGTAGAGTAGTAAGAAAATTAAATACAAGAACATGTCGCTCATTTGGTGCAATAATAACGTACAGTACGGTCCACAAGTTGTGGCCGCCTTGAAGTTAGCAAAGATTTGATTGAGATGGTCGCAAAGATTTGATTCTAGGATTTTTTGTTATTTTTTATTGTTTTTCTCCGTAAAAGTTCAAATAACTTAATTTCAAGGCAGCACCATACTCATCTAAATGACAATTTTACAATGTCAAGCTGTTTTCACATTTACTTACACATTTGTAATTAAAAATAGGTGCATTTACGTCATTGTTGCACTAAAAGAGCTATATAATATTGTTTATTTTTATTACTTAACATAATATATTATTTCAAATTTAGTAATAACTTCTGTTTAATTTTAACATTAGGAATATAATAATCAAATAGAAGAACTCAAAGCCGAAATGGAGGATGCTACGAAATCTGCAGAATATGTAAGTATATTTATACTATTACATTTAAGTTTATAATAATTACAGTTAAGTTGGTTGATTTACTTATAACGTTTAGGCCTCAGTAGCAAGTCGCTATTATTCTATACACAGGGTCCGAGGTTCCATGTCTACAATTTGAATCTAAAAATGTTCAGCCGTTTAAAGATTATTAGCTCTTGCCTAGTAATTTGTTTAGACTTGAATATTATATTTTTTAAAGTGTTAATCCACACTTCGGAAAGAAAAATACTTATTTAATTAACCTACCAGGTCGGTTTCCAGGAGGCGCGGCGTTCGAGTCCCGCTACGTTCAAATTTTTATACGTTTTCTAAATAATTGTTTTATTTTTATTTTTAATTATATATTTAATGATAAAATATACAATTTTATCCATTTCACAGGTGCGCAATGAAATTCAATCGTTTCGCAACCGCAGCGTGCACGTCTCAGTATCTGATACGTGTAGACTATGCTCGCTCGCGCTCCTACTTCGCCCCTTTTACTTGTTCCCGTGCGGGCATCGCTTCCACGCGGACTGCCTGCTGGCTGAGGCGAAACCTACATTAGGTGGGTAGTGGGTTTGATATGTAAAGAGAAATGCTTTATTTGAGGCCAGTCGTGGCGCAGAGGCACCCCTCTCGCGTTTATAGTTGCGCGCTTGTGTTACTGTGAGCTGTTGCGGGTTCGATTCCCTTTCGAGGAAACTAAGCGATTTTGAGTTCCGCTACTCAACACGCTATGCCTCCAGAATTTTGAGGAAAGTAGGAAACGGAAGCTAGTAGTGTTTTAACACTAGGTTCCCTGGTTGCTTGGTGCTTTTATTGTACTTTTAAAATACTTGTTTTTGAATAAAGTATTAAGAAATTATTTTAACTAATAGGTTTTACAAATTAAGTTAATGAAAATATGTATATGTATTTCATTTCCTTGAAAGAAGATCGAATCCACAATCATTGTATGTTCCTATATAATATCATTATATTATATCCTATATAATATAATGACGTCAGTTTAAGAAAAATAATAGTTTCCTAAATAAGTGTTTGTCTTTCTTAATTGTGGAATAACATTTTAAAAAATATATTTAATATTCTAATTTATTATTGCCCAGCTCCAGCTCGTCGCAACAAATTAGCGGACCTCCAACGCCACCTCTCCGTTCTCTCTAACATAGAGCTCTCCGCCGTTACGTCAAACGGTCTGCCTTTGAGGGAAGTATTGAAGAACGAAATAGACGATATTGTGGCCAGCGAGTGTGTGTTCTGCGGGGAGCATATGATAGCTTGTATTGATAAACCGTTCATATCTGATGAAGATTGGGATAAAGTTATGAAGGAATGGGAGTAAATAAATCTAATCAAATCAGCTTCACGCTGTCTCCCGCACACAGTAGAGTAGGCAGAGGGAACGTAGTGTTAAGACACTTTCTTTCCCACTTTCTGCCCAATTGTGGAGCCATTGCGTGTTAGTTCCGAGTGGTAGAACTCAACGCCGCGCTTAACTTGGACACCAGAGCGAAGAAATGGAAATATACATTTAAGTAAATATTTCATCTCCTCGAGTGAGGATCGAACCCACAAATGGGAGTGAGTCCTTTATATTTTCCTTAGCTTTTGCTCTCTGGCAAAAGAACCAAAGGTATACATTTTTTTAAAGAAAATGTATGAATGAACTAATTTCTCAAATATGAAGCTGTATGTACATCATGTAAAAGAAATACTATATTTGTTATTAAATAAAGAAATATTATAGTATATTTTAACTGTCACATATGCATAGATAAGTTTTAGTGTTTACAGCAGACGAGGATTGACAGTAGGTTATGAATGGTACTGGTACAGAATGGAAGTGAATGGATTGTTCATTTATTTTATTATGACAAATGTTTGAATGTAGTAGTAATTTGTAATATTTTTCTCTCAGGGAACCTGGGAATTTCGTGTTAAGTTAAATAAATGGACTGTCCATTTCACATAATTTAGATATTTCTATTTTGGATATTTTAAAAAGTACAGGAAGCTTAGTTCTGCGTGTCAATAGGAGTTTAAAATATTTATTTTTCATTTTCATACCTTATCTCTAGTAGGGTGACAAAGAGAACGGGACATATAGCTAATATGCAAGTGTTTATACATATAGTATAGTATAGCTTGAAATTTTTATCTCCCTATAGTAACCTTTAGACATTTAATATTTACTTTTCATAATTTATAACCAAAATAATTTAAATTTTGTTAAATATGAAGTTATTAAGTAAAACTTAAATATATTTTAAAATAATTTTGTGTGTATTTTGTTCTATTTATATTATTTTAAATATTTGTGATAAGTAGTCAAAAACTAAACTAAAAGAGAAGATTGAATTTAGCAACACTTATAAGTTGAAAAAATCACCTTGTTATTTTTAATTATATTGATTATAGTTATATATGTATAGAAAAAAATTAAAGTGAATTATCATTCATCATGTAAGAATAATAATATTATTAGTCAATAAGGTATATGTTATAAAATATGAAATAATTAAGAGCATACTGTGATCTATGTATATTAAATGAGTGCTTCAAAACTCTTGTAATTTTTTTATTTTTAATAACTAACTTCATTAAGAGACTAAGGTAAGTATTACAGTATAAATATTGTAACAAAAAAGAAAAACACATTTTGGTAGATTCATAGTTTATTGAGAAAATTGTGTTATCACATAATGATAAACAATAAATTAATTAAATATTAGGATTTTAAATAAAAGGAGGCTGTTTTAAATCCTAAAGGACATCCGTAGCGACGTTGCGATTAAAACTTAAAATGTACAAACATAAACAATAAAAGTGGCAACACCAGTGTTAAACAGCACATAATATCGTGTCCATACCAGGCGTGAATAAGTTGATAAGTCGACTTGCATACACATTTTTTAAAATAAAATTAGCAATATTGCTTTCATTGCACTAAAATGTGCTGTTAGCTGATCTACAGCTTGGCAGCAGCAGACCAGACTCGATTTAAGGAATTTTACTTACAGTATGATTGACGAGTCGTGGCCGCCCTGAACTTCGACTTTTCGACTTATGTGCATTGTTCACTCGTGAATTTTCAATAATCAAAATTAATGAAAATTATCCTAAATCCTGAAAACAAATCTGCACAGCTAACTTCAGAGCGGCCACGACTCGTTGACAGTATTGTACACTAAAGTATAGTAGAATATGACGCTACATTTTTATATATATTTATATATTCTTCACTTATTCTTATAGCGCGCTAGCTGAGCACAATTCACTTCGCCAATATCACCTTGTATTGAAAACACACGCAGGAAATTTACCGGTAAAAAAAACATAACTAAACACAATTATAGAATACAAGTAAAACACTATACGTGTATAAATGACACAAAGTGAAACCGAACTTTACGTATTGAATATTATGCGTACGAATGTACAAGCGTCAATTCGCTTCATGCCGATGTTCCCACTCTCATAAAGTATATGCAAGTCAACTTATCCACTTATCCAAGTCTGGTACAGATAAACACAGGCACAAGTAGTTATAAAGTAGTGGAAGGCCTCGTGCGGACTATCCGTGCTCTATAATTCACTAATCCAAACTATATTTATTGACTAGCAGCACCGTCGACCTCCATCACGTTTCCTTTCGCGCTCGCATCTGTTTGCATCACATCTTCTATTTTCTCTTTATTATCTACTTTATCTTTTTTATCTGTGACGTCGTCTTTGTTTACATTTTCGTTTGCTATAGTTTTATCTAAATCTTTTTTTTCGTCTTCTTTCTTTGTCTCTTCTTGTTTCTCTACTTCTTCCTTTTTGTTTTCGTTGGCAACGTCCTTCTTATCTTTGCTTTTGTCACGTTTCTTGACAACTTTTTTGGGGCTCTGTTTCTTTTCAGATTTTTCTTCGGGCTTTAATTCCGACTGTTCTGAGGTTTTAGGTTCTTCTGGTCGCGTGTCAGCTACCTCCGGGTTTTCTGGTTCTTTTTCCTGTGGCTTTGGTTCATCTTTCTTTACTTCATCGGGCTTTTCTTTCACTTCTCCACTCTGCGCCGGCGCAGGCGGTTCCTGCGCTTGTCCTTCTGGTTGCGATTCTACTTTATCTTCTTTGGTTTCTTTCATCTCTACGTCGCCATTTTGAACGCTATTTTGCTCAGCTGCCTGTTTCGCATTCTCATTCTGCATTTCGACATCTTGGGGTTGTGTCGCATTTGCCTTATTGCTCTCCGCCTTTGCTTCAAGAACAGCTATACACTTTTGAATACACTTGATAGCCTCCTTCCTCGCCTGTCGAATATTTTCTTTGCCCTCTGTTTCAATATTATCTAACTTAATCAGATTTCTGGTTAACATTTCGTCTAGGTAAAGGTATCTTTTGTCATTCTTCGCGCCGGTGAAGTTTTCAACGTCTGTCATTAGGTTGAGGACGTCAGTTTGAATGCTAAGGATCAATGTGATGGGGTCATTGGCCGAAGGCTGAGGAGGAGGCGGCGGGGCTTGGTTTTGTTGAGATTGATGTTGTTGTTGTTCTTGTTGTTGATAGTGTTGTTGCTGCTGTTGTTTTTGTTGGGGTTGTGGTGGTTGTTGCGGCGGTGCCGGGGGCTGTCTCTGTTGCGGTGATGGCTGCTTCTGCTGCTGTCTGGACGGAGTTTCAGGACGAGGCGGCTCGTGGTACTGTGGCTTCGGCGATTGAGAACGCTGTGGAGAAGCTCCGCGGTTAAACGCCGCCGCCTGTGGATACATTTTTTGCTTTGTGAACGGCTGAGGACCTTGCCTAAAGAAGGGCCTGTCGAAGCCTTTCGCGAAGGAAAAGGAACCCGGCCCGTCATCTGCGAAGTACTGCTCTCTATCGATATGCGGCTGCGGCGGCGGGACGTAGGTGGGCTTGGGGTCTGCGAAGTGAGTACCGTGGTCAACATTCTTGTTGATCACCGGTTCGTCTCTGCCTTCGACGAAAATGGGTATATGTCTGACGTTGGACGGTTGCTCGTGATGAGGCTGCTCTTGATTGGGTCCACTCATTTTGGGAGTATTTGGAGTCACAGTGCAGTGATCGGGAGGTGCTGACATTGACCGGTGTGATCTTTCATCAGCTTCTACACTGGGGTCCGCTGGGCTTTT
Organism: Heliconius himera; assembly: GCA_021202915.1. Classification (NCBI taxonomy): domain Eukaryota; kingdom Metazoa; phylum Arthropoda; class Insecta; order Lepidoptera; family Nymphalidae; genus Heliconius; species Heliconius himera. The sequence goes on along the minus strand of JAJHJA010000154.1, from coordinate 503,603 downwards.
TTGACCTAAGTCTACTGTATTCCTTAGGCCGTACTGTGGTAACGGTGTCTGTTCGTCGTTTCCCTCGTTTTCCTCAGTCTGTGTAGCCGCGGTCTGCTGCTGCGGAGAGTGGGGCTGTGGAGACTGGGGTGGCTGGAACTGTTCCTCCCTTGACCCGAATCTCCTGTTCCAATGTGAGGGGAAGTGTTCTCTAAACTCCGGTGGTATATCGTCAAATGGGAATCTGTCGAAGCCTCCGAAATCGCTTGTATCTGGAATGACGAAGAGTTTTGTTACAACTCATGTAAAAACCATAAAAATTCGGAGTAAGTGTTTCTAAATTAACCTGCACATATTGTAAATACAATAAATATTGACTGAAAGTGAAAAGAATGTAAACGCCACAGGTTGTGCGCTTCCACTTGAGGAAATTAAATATTTAACATTTTCATTTCCTCGCTCTGGTATCGAGGTCAAATCCGGCGTTGAGTTCCGCTACTCACTATGCAGTGTCTACAGGCTTCAGCGGAAAAAGGGGACCGGAACTGTCCTAATGGTAACGAAATGTCTTAACACTAAATTCCCAGTTTCTCTCTACCTACACTGCTACGTGCTAGATACAGCGTGAAAAATTACCGTCTACACCGTCCTGGCTGGAGGGGCGTCGCTTCCTGGCCCAGGTGGCGGGGCGTTGCCGCAGCCGCGCCGCTATATCCGGGTGGCGCGCCGCGAGCTCACTCCACGCGCCCGTACCCTCCTCCTCATCAAATGGGAAACCGCGCTGTGGACAACAACCGACTATTAGTTTTCATAATAAATAAACATCAAACCATCACAACTACTAAACTAACAAATTATTATAATCTACACTTATAATAAATAAATAATACATTATATTCACTTGAAAACTTTTGTTGAAACGTATTTTTTTTACTTAAATTAGTGAGACTGGCAAACTTCATTATTGAAATTATATTGACACAGAACCATAAAATTTACAATGCAATACCTCCAGAATTCGCCGGAAAGTGGGCATTGGAAGCGTCTCAATGGGGGGAGTAGTGTCTTAACACTATTCTACACTGAATATAGCGTAAAGCTATAGAAAAATTTAGTTCATACATGTTGGATACCGGCGTGGCGCAGCGGAACAGTGTCTAAACGCATCTTGGTTTGGATTCCCACTTGGTATTGGAATGAAGTATTTTCATTGCCTGGCTCTAGTAACTAAGCTGCGCAGCGTTGAGTTCCACCACTCAACAATGCCTCGAAAATTAGACTTAAAATAGGAAACAAAGTATTTCATAGTCAAAACTAGATTCCATCTGCTTACCTTGCCTTTTTGGGATACAAAAGTAAACCCAAATAAAACGTCGTTAATATTTATGTGTTAGCTTAATTGTTGAAAGTAAAAATATACCCATAACAAAAAAACAGCGAATATCGCATGACATAGTAAACAATGTCATTCAAGTGAGGAAGATAGGACCATATAAGATGGGAGGTCGAGTAGCGACCTCCCTATCCGTCTAGAGTCTAGACCGTTGACTGCTTTATTACAGTGCATCCGGTGTCAGCATCATGCAAGACACATAACTAAAGGTAGTTAATTTTTTATTTATAGAACACAAGAAATTAAAAAAAAAAATTTGCTTTCTATTATTCTTTTTAAGTGTCCCTCTATCCATTGCACTAAATGTACAGACAAAATATTTTTACTGTCTTATTATGTATAGAGATATTATATAAAGAGATAAAATTTACTACTATTTATACTGTAGTAAAATAACATTTTTTTTTTTAATCATCCTGAATAGAACCCCGCACATAGAAGGGTAGGCATAGGGAACCTAGTCTTAAGATACTTCCATTCTCCACTTTCCGTCAAATTCTATAGGTATTGCGTGTTGAGTGGCAGATATTAAATATTTTAATTTCTCGAGTGGGAATCGAACTCACAGACAGTAGCATGCTTTTATAAATGCCGAATATAAAAATACAACAGTATCGATATCGACTAAGAAACCATTAATTAAATCATCGATTCGATTAAATCAACTATCAATATTCGATAAGTTTCATAATGTAATAATTCAACTATAAAAGCCCGGACACGTATACTTAAATATTGTTTCAATTTTACCGCTCGCGGCGTCCCGGCCAAAGCAACAATTACACGCTCAATTTAATTTTCATATATGCACGACGATAAACGTTGATTAATTGTAAATTGTGTTGACCAGATCTGAACTGACGACCTTCGTATTGATTTCGCCAGTTATTGTTACGCTATGATAATATACGATATTAATAAGTACATTTTTTATCAGCTTCACGCTCTATCCCGCACACAGTAAGGCAGGCAGGGGGAACCTAGTGTTAAGACACTCCGTTCCCCACTTTTTGCCGAACTCTGGAGGCATGGCGTGTTGAGTGGCAGAACTCAACGCCGCGCTTTGCCTCGACACCAGAGCGAAGAAATGGAAATATAAATTTAAGTAAATATTTCATCTCCTCGAGTGGGGATCGAATCCACAACCAGTAGGTTTTACAGTCAGACACTTTGTGCCCCTCCACCACGACTGGCCTCACGTGTGACTGTAAGCGAGACGGCTGTGAGTTCGATTCCCTCACAGTGGCATTAAATTATTTAATTTATAGACGCCGACTTGAAAATTGGAAAAGTAGTGGAAGACGAAGTGTCTTAATAGTCTGTAACATGTGGTAAAAGTATAAAGTTGCTCATTCTCTACGTTTAACCTATTTTATATGTTTGCATCGCAAATTATCGAATTTTATATCATATGTAGGGTGGCAGAACTTAATCGTATACTTTGATTAAGCCAGCTAAAGAAAAAAGGCATATACCCCGAGCGGTAATCGAACTCATAACTATCGCATGTACAGTATCGCAGATACTTCTGAACAGCCCGATTATGATGTGTAGAATATTTTAAGATACATATCAACTATGTATTTCGTGTAGGGTTGGTACCCCAACTGTTCTCTGGTCATTGATCCGGATCCCGGATGCAAGATGACATTTCTCGATTTCAAAAATATCTTCCGCAATCGCAACACATCATTCTTCCAAATTTTTATATAAGAAATTCTTATAAATAATTAAATAACTAGAAAGTTGGAAATTAAACATATTATAATGACCATTAAAACTATAGTTACTTAAAAAAAACTACGTACGAAAGTGATCGCTATACAAAAATTTCCTTATTTTATTGTTATACACGTTTAAATAAGTGAACATAGTAAATTTTATTACTTTTAAACAAAAAGTAATAAACCGATTTAGATGAAACTCTACACAAACAAAGCTTATACCTCAGGAGAACGCTAAAATGTATGTTACGATTTCATATAATTTGTCTATAACATAACGAAAAGATTAAGCGGGCGAAGCCGCGTTTGGGTCGCTACACTCAATCATTAAATTCATTAAGTATGTACATACATACGAATACACGATAGTAGCCGGAGCAAAGATAAGCACATTCATTCACACAGGCGCCATTATTCTGATTCAGCTCCGTAACAGTCCGATTAGCTGTGTAATGAGGCATTCAATTGTAATCATTATTACAATTATGCGGTGAAATATTACGAATTAATTACACATCATTATAATGATATCATGGATTGGGCACGTTTATGGTATACTAGATTTTAGCTGTGACTTCACTTGGAAATGGAAATAACTAAGAGATATATGATGATAGAGAAACAGTGGAACCTAAGGAGGTTCACGAAGAAATGAACGCTATATAGAGAGCGTAAATGAAGAAACGATTCCTTTAGGTTCACGTTGTATTCTGCACATAGCAGAGTTAGCAGAGGGAACTGGGAATATATTGTTAGGACACTCTCTTCCTATTAAGACACATCTGTTTGATTCTGATTATCTATATGAGTGACGGAACTTAACGCCGCACTTTGCCTTGATATTAGAGCGAGGAAATTAAAATATGAGATATATAATTTCTCCAAGTGGAAATCGTGTGACTGCACACGATTGTGTCCACGACAGACCTCAGAAATGATAATAATAGGGGAAAAAGTATAACAAAGCTAATAATAGGCTTAAGATCTATACTGATATTATAAACTATAAAGCTGAGGAGTTTTATTTGTAGATAACTACAGATATAACTGAAGGTAACAATTCCATACATTCACTAAAATAAGTTATCTATAAAAAAAGAGAAACAGTTAAATACAATATAAGTAAACAAAGCAATAAATTGGTAACCTAATAAGGACAGTACACTAAATGAAGGGCAACTTAATATTTTTATTACTGATTGTACATTTAAATTATTATTAATTCTATAATAAGCCTCGTATTGTATTAAGAAACGGGATCGATTGATAGTGGGTGGATTCGTCATTTAATTGTTGCTGATATATTAGTCATGTTGAAACTAATGAATGATCTGTGCATTTTAATTTTATGTATTTGGAAAACAAAAATAATTTATATAGTTGGTCTACAATGACTATGTAGGTACATAATCTATACTAATACTATAAAGCTGAAATGTTTTCTTGGTTGAAAGCTGGAATAGGAACTGTCGGACTCAGGAACTACAGGTTGGAATTGAAAATATATCATTTTATCAGATAATCTATTTTTCCGGAAACACTATGTGCTATATTAGATCATGTTAATCGTGTCGATATAACTCACGATATTTGAGGTCAGTTACCCCGCACTTATAATGAGTCATTAATCATTTATTTGGCCATGCGGATGAAGCCACAGGTAAAGGCTAGTTAAAAATAAATTAAAAATAAATGAAGGTCTGGATAGATAAAATAAAAGTTTAGAATCCAACATTCAATAAGTAATGTGCTAACTGGGACGAAAGTGGATAACTTTGTCTTACATCTTAAAGTAAACCAAAAATAACTAAGAAATGCGTCTAAGAATTTTATATTAAAAATTTAAATAAAAGTAAAGTTAAAAATGTAAATAAAAATAATGACTGAGACTTCGGTTTGTTAATGTCGATTAGGGTAGGAATCGTACAATCAACCCTTCTGCATCTTCTAAATCAAATTAAACAAAACGATTAAATCCCACATATTTTTTTAAATACTAAACGTAAAAAGCCAGTAGTTTACAATAATAAAACACAAAAATAAAAAACAAAATATTCAAAGAGTACAAAAGCTAAAATTTATGGTAATCTTTAAGCTTAATGTTGTTTAATCTTATAAAAATATAACCTAAGATATTACCTACTACCCAATAAGTATACATAAATTATAAATATGCAAAATATTCTTAAATTTTACGTAACACAATAAATACATTATGTACAGAAAGAAGATATACAACCAAAAGCAGTTTTAAAGTTAACCCACACGCGAGCTTTCACGAAGGTTACCTAACGAGATCGAGTCTCGATGATTATTTAATCGATTGATGACATCAGCGCGTAGGAGACACGAATGATACGTCACAAAGTTCGGGCGAACCGGCGCGGCGGTCTGGCGGTCAATACATAAATAAATAATCATATTTCTTGATTTGAATTTTACTAAGCAAAGATGTGGCGGTGAATTCCATCACTCAATACGAAAAAATCTCCAATTCAGCAAAAAGTGAGGAACGCTAGGTTCTCAGATTCAAACAGCGTGGAACTATAAGCCAAAATGCATATCTAGGAATATTTTTAAAATTACCTACAAAAATTACAAAATGAAGTCTTAAATATTACATACGATGTACACATTTTTTTATTCTGTTTAAATATCAGTCATTGAACCATCAAAAAAACTTTGCGACCATAAACATGAAGTGTGAGGAAAAAAGACAACTGGTGGGTTTAAAAGAAAAATCCTAAGATTAATTGAGAGACGCAAAAAAATTAAAAAATATTTAACTGAATATAAACATTTTATATCAACACGAACAAGCTAAAATATAGCTAAATATAAATTTACATTTCCAATTAAGAAGCAAACACAATTTGCATAACATAAAATAAGTGGTTTCAAGTGATGACTTTATTGCAATAATTGTGGCCAAAGAAAAAAAAAGACTATATAATCGAATCGAGAACCAAAAGGAAATTACATCAATTATTATTTATCACCGTCGTTGTCGCGATAATTAGTTTAATGAAAGATCGACAGGTAGATCTTTATAAGGTAAAAGTGTACATCCGGTGTGCACAGGTAGATATGTAGATATAAATAAATGAACGTACTAATAAAGAAATAATCTCGATTGATTTCTCGTCGTCACGCCGTATTTGTATTGTATGTAGGCGAGATGTGACGCACTGCGGACGGTGGACCGTTTGTTGTCGATATTTTACCTTCTAAGCCAAACAACACTGAGATCATCATCTAAACTTAGATTAATATTTACTTGGAACAAGGATTTACTAAGTTGATCTTCGTGGACAAATCCATGAACTTGTCCGATGCCGTATAATTTTTTTTGCACTTATTGAGTAAGCATTATGTCAAGAACATTCTGTATCATTATGGTGAACCTTGCACGTGCAATATAAAAACTTGTATGGTCAATAATGGCATAATGTAGGTACTAAATATACGTATGAAACATATTCTGTATAAACGTATTTAATATTTATAATATACAGAACTTCAGATATCTACTTCAATTAACCTCAGAATTATTCCAATTTGAAGTTAACAATAAAACATGAACATTTATTTATATATCAAAAAAGCATTAAGATAAATATGAAGGTAATATGAAGGTTTTTACAAGGAAATAAGTAGACATTTGATCATGTATTATAATTAAATGTTGGCGCCAAACTATCAACATAAAAGTAATAAACGGAATCGATTGTAGGCGTTTAAAAACGTTACCGGTGACTATGAAATGACAACATGACGTAGAGCACATGGCCACTACCTGTTATTTTTACCAATCTATGCATTCTTTATTTTAAATATTTACTCGACAAACTACTACCGTATATTCGACTTGTCTAAAGTTGATAAATCAGCACTATTCCTGATTCGATATATTCGATTCGATAATCGATATTTATTCTAATAATCTGATGACGAAGGCAAAATATTTTTTTAAAATTTCAAAATAATATAGAATATCGAGACACATCACCACCATAGATTGTCATATTTACAAAGGTGAAGCAATGGAATTATATTTGCATACAAACATGGCGCCATCTTAACATAATACAGTATTGGGAGCAGCACTTAATGTTAAATTACGCAGACGGAGAATTATCTAAAGAAGGGCCTATATGTAAACGTTTGAGTAAGAAAGCTATTAAGAGCTCCGATACTCTTATCTTAGCTCAAAATACGGAAGCAGAAATGTCTGTTTTAAGGTATTGCTTTTACGTATACATTATATAATTACGCAATATAATTGAAAGTGTAATAAATATGTTATCCATTAGTCATGATATGGAAACAAGATATACTTTCAAAGCTATTGATGAAAATGATATCAAATTAAAAAAGACTGTTATTGGATATACGAATATAAATCTTTTATACTGTATTATAGAAGTTTAGCGATTTCAAGCCACCATTTTATACGACACCAAATTTAATGTTTACAATGCAATGAGATCAATAATATAATTGTAATAGTCGTAGAATCTAGATTTTTAGGTACATCAATTTCAATCTTTATTAGAATATATCATATCAACAGTCAATTATGCAGGTGCATCAACTGCCAGCACCTTTCTCCAGCTATTGCAGCTGTTGTAAGAATTATAATCTACTACACAAAGATGAAGTCCAATCGACAATATTATTAGTTGAGGATAAAAAAATAAGTTTTTGGTAAAATATACCATCGATTGATAAAAGAAGATTACTGCTCATTTTGGTATTTTAGTTATTTCGTTTTTTTTGGTCATGAAATTTTTGGTACTTTTTGAAAAAGTTTAGATGTATTTATTTTCAATAGGTTTCTTGAATCAAATATATTAAAAGATCTGTGTAAAATGAAGGCTTCTATCTGGTTATTTAGATATTTGATCAAATTACAGACATTATTACTTCAATATTTAAAATACAGATATTTAAAATACACAGTGAGATTATTACACAAGATATAATTTTAAACAAGTTCAAAAAAATATCCCAGTACATCGAATCTCAAAACAAGACTAGTCCAAATTCTAAATAATATGTATAAAGACCTTCTCTATTTACGTAGCACCTTGCTACTACTAAGATGTGACATATTTCATCATTGTCATACCCACGCAGGTAAGTGGCAAAGGTGTTCGAGTCCTTTAAATTTTTAAACAATGCTTTCTATTTATAGCGACCTCGTTAGTAAAGGCCAAATGTAAAAAACACAATTTATTGAAGAGTCCACATCTATAAATGGCGTTACGATAACAGCTGCGTGCGCGTTGACTCACAGCCGGCAACGTGACTGTTTACATATTTTCGTTTTATTAGGTAAAATTATAAAAAAAAGTATATGATAAGATGCTTGTTAAAGTGTACTCAAATATATTTAGTCATTTAAATGTTATTGATAGTAATCACTAACACAATAAATTTTTCAGAGTGCTATAACTAGCTAGTATAAATTGATCAAAACTACAAAAATTTGCAAAAATACTTAATTTAGGTATAATTTATCCCAATATTTTGCTATTTTTTTTAAATTGGCCAAAATACTAATTAAATCCTTATTTAACAATAATAAATTTCCAAAAAATATAAATAATGTTAATAATAAGTTTGAGATTGTTTTAATGTTATATTAGAATCCATGTTTTGGTATCTTTATTTTCATTTACTAATAAAAGTTTCAAGTAATTTAAGAAAAAAGTAAAAAATATTTTTTTTAACAATTCCTACCTCATTTGTAGGGTTCCCGTGATATTCAGGTGGCTTATCCACAACAACAGGTGATTCCATATTTCAACTATTATAAACACTTGGAATGTATCACAGAAATACACAAAACACTTCGATGTATACGAATATAAAACTGGTAGCAAATATCAAAACGCTCCTCGTCGTGTTTCAATTTCAACTGAAGCGGTGGAAGCGAACGACTGTATTTATATAGCCGCACGAAGCTCTCGAACCGTCTGGATCTTTCGAGAGAACCGCGGACTCGTGGCTTCTATCCGAAGTATCGCGCTACAACACTATTGATTGCGTTTTATACATTGATGCTTTATTTATTAGTATTTAAGAAACGTCGTTTGAGGCCAGTCGTGGCGTAGGGGCACAAAGTGTGACTGTAAAACCGACTGGTTGTGGGTTCGATCCCCACTCTAGGATATGAAATATTTACTTAAATTTATATTTCTGTTTCTTCGCTCTAGTGTCGAGGCAAAGCGCGGCGTGCCTCGACACTAGAGCGAAGAAACAGAAATATATGCCTCCAGAATTCGGCAGAAAGTGGGGAACGGAGTGTCTTAACACTAGGTTCCCTCTGCCTACCCTGCTGTGTGCGGGATACAGCGTGAAGCTGATTTAAGAAACGTATATTTTTTGGTACAAAATAGCCAGCAATGTATAATTGATGATGGCATTTTTCAAGAAGTTCGTAGAGCGCATGTTCACTTAAGAAATTTAGGATATGTAACCACTTTTTTCATAGAGGTGAAGTTCTAGAAAGATTTTGGGAGTTTGAGCGAAATTTGAAATTGTACGATAAAATTGCTCCTTTGATTAATTTTACTTATGTTTATTTACATTATAAAAATAATATAATTAACTATATGAATTTGCAAAGGTTTATATAATTATATGTATTTGAATGTACTAAAAATGTAGCGATATTCATTTAGCAAGCAAGTGTGATACATTTAATAGTCAGAATAATTTATTCGAAATGACAAAACGACAATAGCACGACAAAAAGATGCATATTTATAATATTTACTTAAAAAATTTCACCGCCTACAAAAACACCGGATAGCCCTTCAGAAGTCTTTAAGAGGGATTCATGAATAATTTATGAATTTTATTACAATGTTTAAACAAATTACTTGAGAAAAAGATAAACCGGAACGTATTATAAAATGTGACAGCCACTTTTCACTTTTGATCTTTGTTTTGTTCGATTGCACCATTGCCCAAATGGTGTCGAATTGGGTATAATTGGTATTGGTTACTTTTAAAATTCATGAATTCCTTAATTTCTATATCGTGAAAGACTGTATTTTCTATACTAAAATAAGTTTGAGTTTGACCGCATCAAGCCTGATGTTGAGCGTTGATGTGGTCTAAGATGACGAAGGCTTGTCTATAAAATACTTATTCTCTCTAAATTTGAAGTAACCACAATGGCCAAACGTATATAATTTTATCTTTTTGAGTATTAAATTTAAATGAAAACCTTATAGTCGTACGTTTTCATTCACCTTCAAGATATGGTGGATATATATTTCGGGATGTTGTACATCCCACGTGTACCAGTACTCTGCTACATCTGGGGGTGCTTCATGTAGGCAGAAGAATTCTAGTATTACGATCCTCACTTTCCGCCAAATTCCGTAGCCATAGCGTGTTGAGTGGCGCAACTCGATGCCGCGCCTTTGCCTCGACACTAAAGCGAAAGCATGAAAACATTAAATATTTCCTCGAGTGGTAATAGAACCCACTACCTGCGCATTTACTTTTTACTTTTTACTTTAGTCACACACTTGGGACTGTCCTCAATATTATAATTCTAACTACTTTAAAAAAAATTAAAATTATACTAGACAGCTATTCAATTAATAGACCAAGCAGAACTAAAATAACATATGGCAGAAGAAACATGCGGAAGAAGACCGTCACGACAGCTAATCAGATCAGTAATGTAATGATATAAAAATAACAATAGTCTATTTAAAAATAGTAATCTCTATCGTGTCTTCTTAATAAAGAGTTCACCGATTTGGAGACACTTCTGAAGCTTTGGAGTTGGTCTATTTGTTTAACAAACTGGTGTTGAAGCGAGTTATTTTGTATAGTTTTTATGCTAGTGGTCATCTTAAAAATATTTACAAATATATGCATCTTTTAAAATATTATCTTATAATAGAGGAACCTGTCGTGGTGCAGGGGCAAAAAGTGTGACTTAAATCGACAGTTGGTTCGATCCCCATTCGAGGAAATGAAACATTTGTTTAAATTAATATTTTCATTTTTCTTCGCTCTGCTGTCGAGGCAAAGTGCGGTATTGATTTCTGCCACTCAACACGCAATGCTTCCTAAATTCGGCGGAAAGTCGGAACGGAGTGGCTTAATACTAGGTTTCCTCTGCTTAGAACTGCTATATGCGGGATACAGCGTGAAGCTGATTTTTGATTTTATAATATGTAGAAGAGGTAGTAGCGTAAAGATGGTCCTAAAAATATAAACATTCTTTTAAAAAACAAACATCAAGTAAAACCTAAACAATATGGAAGTAAATGAATTTCAAGGCATACAGCAAAATGCTGTAAGAATTGAGCGCATAAAAATTGCGTCTTAAGTAATCTTTTTCAAAAGAAATAATCAATTTAAACATTTTACTACTGTATAAATATTTAATGGCGTGGAATGTTTTATTTACAACGCACTTGTATCCAATATTTAAAACTTTTCTTTAAGGTCGTCTCCATTCGAGTTTTATCTCTTAATATAGATGGATGTTACATATGGTAGGTAAATATTTAAGATTCTTTTAATGTGTCCTCATACACGAATAAAATCTAAAAATAATTTTTGAATGTATCATCTAAAAGATCTCAATAAATATATATATATATATATTTCTATTGAGATCATAAACTGTGAGCGGAAATTAAAATGTTAGAGTACAGCACAAAATGCAATTGCAATCTCTCTATGCTTGGTCGCGCTTATACCTTGATGAAGGTATACGTCACGTCTGACTGACCAAAGCAATAGAATACACCAGCAACATCCGATGCGAGAATATATTATATTTCTTAAGATTAATATTATAAATTAAATAATAACAACCATCGACTGCAGACAACATGTTTTGTATGAATTCAATAGAAAATGGAGATAACTACAAAAAATATTTTATATTCCATAAGAAAATTAAATATGGTAAAAAGAAAAGAATACAAATCAAAAATAAACATATTATTAACAAATTGTTTTAATTTTTATATGATAGAGTATAGGAAGAGGGATCCTGGGTACCTAATGTTGAGTGACTCCATTCCCATGGTTCTCCATGGCAATCATGGAGTCACTGAACATTAGGTTCCCCACTTTCCGCAAAATTCAAAGATTAAATAAATATATAATATCAGATAAGAAAATTAAAAAATCAATTATGTAATTTCTTCAAATGCAAAATCACTTATAACCTTTCGCGTTTAGCCGCACGCATGAGCCCCTGCACCACGACTGACCGACCCCAGTGAAATAACATTTCTTTTATTAATTTTATACTAGTACCAAATTCAGAATGTAGAGATGCTAAATAACAAACTCTAAACTCTAGAATTATAGACTAAAAAACATTTTCCAATAGACACAACGAGACACCACTATGGGCCAGCTGGTGTATTTTGGCAACAATCAATGGTTAACGAACGGTCGTTGCCCCGTCCAGTACTTACGCAAGGAGCACATCAAATCAAACGTGAACACAATACGAATCCATATTCTGCGATCACTTCGATCCACATGCAATATAATAAATCAACGTAATAAATTATAATAATGTCGGCTATTACACTTTGTAATGTCTATGCCAGTGATTCTCAACCTTTTTTTTGTTGCGGCACATATTTAACGATTTCAAAATTTGGCGGCATACAGAAAAAGATAAAAATAAAGATATAATTTAATAATATTAACATTATTATATATTTGCAAAATTTGGCGGCACACTTTTGAAATTTGGCGGCACACAAAAGTGCTGCGGCACAGTGGTTGAGAATCACTGGTCTATGCTAATAAATAATTGTTATGGTGTGGTAGATCCACGTTTTATAGGTCGATTTTAATGAATAGATGTTTCACTTTGAAGTATTACACAAACAGGATTCGAGAGGGGGGAAAATTGGGTTAGTCTTAAAAATGAGCGATGGCTCATACGTTAGGAGATGTAACGTATTACCGTCCAATTAAAAACGTAAACGTGTAATGAGAGCCAAGTTAAATGTTAAGTAATGCGTCGCTCTGGACTTCACCAATAAAGGAATGGGAGATCTGTATGGGTGGTGGATGCTGAGATCTGTGTTCTATCAAGATAAAATTGAAAGTCTAAATTTCGCTCGACAATTTTTTTACGTACGAATTTGATTATATTTGTGAGTTGGCTTTAATTTGAAATTTATATTAATAAAGGGATTTACATTATTTTTAGCCTGAATTACCTTTAAAATTATATCATTACTTTTTAGAATGGGGAATATTGTATTAACACTAACTTGCCTCTGCCTACCACGCTGTGTCCGGGATACAGCGTGAAACTAATTTTTTTAACATCTACTTGTGCTACACGTATGAAATCTTCTTCTTACAAGGGGACTCAAAAGCTGATTCTCTCATCAAACTTTTTACGTATCCTGTATTGCATACGTATTTAGATCTGAATCTTAAATTGCCCACATATTTAGGAAAGGTGTTAAACACACTTTTCTTCACTGTACGTCCATTTTCAAGAAATTACTTGAAACGGAACCCAACACAACCCCACTCTAAGAGGGATCCAGCATAACAAATTTGATACAGTTAAACAACTGCTCTATCAAGGTCAAACAATTTATTTCTACATTCAATTTAATTTTTACCAATTTATGTAAAATTATTTATGCTATTTTCATTTAATAATTTGTTAGTACTAATGGCTTCTAAAAGCCTTAATTCAGTAGGTATACAACCACAACAATTTGTATATACAAGCAATCCTTTCCAAACTCAAAATACTTCAGGGTTAATGACTAAACTATAAACAAGCTAACTAGGGCGATCGTAGGAGGCCCTGTAGACACAGAACCAAATTCCAGATTACGATCAGATTTATTATGGAAATGGAAATTACGTAACGTTGCTCTTGCGAATTTCACACGCGTGGTGTGTATTAATAATTTTAAGACACGAAACAAAAGTATACAAAATAATGAAAAAGAGAAAGAGTCGTTCATAAACTAATAACAACACCACATAAAAACGTCTCACATCTAAACGTACATCGAGCTATTTCGATGACGTCCAAACATTTCTTGTTGGCAACACCGTGACGATGTTGCCACCAAGCTGTTATATTAATTCGAGGGTAAGAACAAAAGAAAATAATCATCTGTACTCACATTTCGCTTCATTTTCAATAGTTCATCATTAAAATGGCCGATGTCGTGGAGAAATAATAAAATTTACGTTTCTCAATTTTTTTTTGATAAGTCGCCTCCAGCAGCTCTCTCGGTCGACTCCGCGCGTTCGCATTGCAAGGTGGGTGTGGGTGAGACGTATCCCCGAAATAGAACTTTTCGAATAACTCTACACAAATTATATTCCTGCGTCACTGTTGACGAGATGAAGATCAAGTGCAGGCTTTGCTGTGACGATTGGTTTTTAATTGTCTTCAATTTACCATTTTGTGATAAGCTATGTATCTATTATATATTAAACATATGGTAATATAATAAAAATAAATATAAGTATCATAAAATCATTGAAAATAATAAGAATGTTTAGTTTATAGAAAAAAAGAATGATAAAACGCTTCCTATATGAATTTCCCTAATCTTTTTATATTTGATGTTAAATATATTATAGTAGTAACTAAGCAAAATTGAAATAAATTCCATAAAAATAACTTTAATTACTTAAAAGCAAATATTGAGTAACAAAAAGATTCCAAAAAACTAATCAGCATAGGCTGGCATTTCCCTATTAAAATAAAAGTTAAATTTACAAGGGAACCTTGGATAAATAACAACTAAAACATATATTTCAATGAGACCGTTGTGAGTGAACATTTCTTCCTCATCAGGTGTAGTAAAAGGAGAGTCCTTGGGCCCACTGTTCTGAATCATTAGCACCTACGCGCCTCAAAGAGTCGATCGGTCGACACTCGACACTACCTTGCCTACTGCAATGTGCAGCGCAATACGGATTAGGGTTGACGACAATTTATTGATTTTGCCTTTAACGAATTCAAAGCATTGCGTAACTAAGAGAAATAACGCTAGGATAAAATAGGGTTCTTTTAATATCATAAGGCAATTTTTTTTTAAAGTCCATATGTGTAAAACTTATCAGAAATGCTAAACAATTTTAGCGTTTCTAACACTAGAGTAACATTAGAAAAGTAATTAAATTACTTTCTTATTAATAAATGTATGTATGTGTAAATTATGTAGTGAACTACTCTTCTATATATATTTTTTTCAGCTTCACGCTGTATCCCGCACACTGCAGGGTTGGCAGAGGGAACTTAGTGTTAAGAAACTCCGTTCCTCACTTTCTGCCTAATTCTGGAGGCATTGCATGTTGAGTGGCTGAACTCAACGCTGCGCTCGTCCTCGACACAAGAGCGAAAAAATGGAAGTATAAATTTTAGTACATATTTCATCTCCTCGACCACTGGTCTCTTCTATATTTGAAATAATAATAAAAGCAATGGAACGAAAAAAAATCTTATATTACTACATACCTAATAACCATAGATTGCCAGCCCTGACTTGAAACGAATAACTATGTTATTGTAACGATAATAATGAATAACGAGTTACGGCTATTGCGCAGCGCTGGATGACCGCATTATGCGACTATCAATATAGAACTATCTTGAAAATCTGATCGTATCGCTCATAAAATTAAGTATTTCGTACCAATACATAACTATAACTATACACATTTTCCTAACCTAATTTTAAACGGAAAACGGGAAAGCATTTGCATTTGTAAATATATCTAATTTTATTATTGTTTAAGTGATTTAAGTGCGTAACGATTTTTTTTTATAAATATAAAATAATTACAAAAATCATAGATATTATATTCTACATGGAGATATAAGACTTCCTAGTTTAATGATAATTATAAATCAAAACCACTCATTTTACTCAGTTTGTTCCCAACAGCTTGTATAGAGTCGATAGTAAATTATTGCATACCAAAGAGTCATATATTACGTAAGAAGCATAACTTTATTGTAAAAAATGACAGACAAATTTATATGTTATTTTATAATGTACAACTATTTCTATTTTATAAATTATCAAGATTAAAAAATAAATTGCAATTAGTAAATACCAATTCAACAAGAAACTGTAATTTAGTTCTAAAACATCTAACACAAAATAATATCAATACTGGTGTTATAATAATAAAATTTACTTAACCGTGGGTGGAAACATCGAACCAAGACTCATTTACGTGACGCCGCTACGGAGGGAGGTAGGAATGCCAAAATAGGTATGTAAACAATTTGTATCATGCGGTAATTGTGTCACGCATTTATTAAAATATGCGACGTGATTGTAAATCAAATGAGTCGGTGTCGGTATTTGATTTATATTAATAACGCAATAAATAAGTGATTATAACGAATACGTGTTGGGAGATTTGTTATGCGTTTGTATTTTTGACGTGACATCGTCTTATAAATCCAATCATTGTCACGTTCCGCCTGAGCCGAGTGTGCGAACGAGAGCGCGGAAGAAGCGATAGAGAGACACGATCGACCTAAGCGTTCTTGTACTTAAATAGCATATTGTAAATTGAAAGTAAAAAAAAAATAACGAACACAAATAAATGTAAATTCTTTGTATTATAAAAAATAATGATAATTCAATTCATAAAAGTATGCAATTTTTCAGCAATGTTTTTATATCACGTTTACAGGTAAAATTATAGTCCATAAATCGACCTAACAGACAACCGTTTAGTTTCCTTTATTTTCACAATGTTCTTCTTGTGAGAGTACCTATCACTCTGATTCATATCAGTTTATCCCATTTAGTTTAGCCGTGTTTATCTCAAGAACAATAGAGCCAAGACTAATAACCACAACAGATGCATTTTGGGGTAAAATTTGTAGATTTAAATTTACATAAAAAAAGTTTACAAAAATATAATTTCAAATATTGTGGAAAATTTCACAACTTGTACTCATTTTCAAAGATCAAATCTTCGTTAAAAAAACAAACTATGAAGCATTTTTATAAAGTGTGTTATTAAAATCACATGCTAGTTTATTTTAGACCGCATTCTAGATCTATGAGTAGATAAAAAAGGTCACTGATGTTTAAATATTTTTTTTTTCAGTGTCATACCGTTGTCGTGCTGTATTAAGATATGAAAAGGTTGCTTTATCTTTACCCATTGTTTTCTGCGTTCCTCTCTTTCTGCTCGTTTCATTATAATACTTAATGAGACTAGAGAGAGAGAGACGGAGAGAAAATCTAAGTAATTAGAAGAAATATCTGTATTATTTTTATATGTTAATGTGTACCAACGGGAAAAGGAGATATTAAGTTTAGATTTATGCCAGTTTATATTTTGTAATTACTTCAATTTCGCAAATTCGACAGTACACATTCCTATTACATATATAATATTTCCACTTAACATATATGTAAATTTGTATGGGAAACCATACATTCTAGCGCTACGTAGATGTAAAGGCACATTGCGCCCTCACAACATCACATGCAATAAAATTTTATAATAGTTTTGGAAGTAGCCCAGCAGACAGTCGGTTTTTTTTATATAGTATTTTTTAAACGACAAATACTGTCTCGTATAAAATTGTAACAAGAAAAGCAAAATATTTATTTAAAATTTCAAAGAACTGCGTGCTGTACACGTGATAGTGTCATTTATTAGTTTCAATATCACAGAACATGTGACAAAAATTCTCTGCAGTATAAAAATCAGACTAAAAGCCAAATTTTTTTTGGAGAAGTAAAATAATAATTGACTTACGGGTTTTCCATGGGATTATGAACTTATGGTTCCTTAAGTCTTTTAAAGATAACTCATATATTTCCTAAAACGCCTAATACATATATTGCAAATAATATACATATATTCTATATATATTGAAGATTAAAGACGCTGTTTTTAGAGGATAAACGACGTCAACGTGTAGACTTGACCCATATCAAATCGATTGGTCAGTGACAATTGGTGTCATTTATAGGAATTACAAATACAACGACCGACGACCGTGAACTAGAACGTTAATAGGTCGACATTCGTCATAAATTAGGATAATCCAGTTTCTAAAATGTTGAATAAAATTTTATAATTAAAATATATACCTTCTACCATATTTTTTTTTAACTTCACGCTGTATCCCGCATGCAGCAGGATAGGCAGAGGGAGCCTAATGTTGATTCACTCCGTTCTTCACTTTCTGCCGAATTCTGAGGGCATTGTGTATTGAAAGGCCGATCAACGTCGCACTTACTCAGAGCGAAGAAATCAAAATATTAAATATTTAATTTCATCGACTGGAAATCGAACCCGTAAGCTGTCGGTTTTACACGCTTGTGCCCCTCAGCCACGACCTGGCTTCTACCATAATAAGGGTTCAAATTTCATACATAGTTAATATTTTTTCCTTTACGCATTTTCCTGTATTGCGCGGTGTGAAAAAGGAAAGCACTCAGTGATTTCTAAGACATTTATTCTATCGAATCTGTGAAGCGTTTTTTTTTCAAATAGGTATGCTTCCCAAGATATGGAAAGACGGTGTCAATTATTTACTTTATGTCATTCCACAGAATCCACAGATAATAAATTAACTATCTACAGTGCCAACATTCTCAATTTGCTATAAAAAAAAGCTATCAACGATCAGAAGAGGACTTTTAAAAAAGCAAAAATAAAATTTAAAAAAAAAAACAAGTCGCGACACCAATAAAAATATGCGTTTTCAAAATATCCATCGCATCCGCCGTGATCACTACACGTGAGTGTTGTTATTTGGCACGCGTACACGTTGTTACTCACCTATTTACTTCAAATATATCGCTTTGTTCATTGAAAACGAATTCAAGTTACGGGGATTTCCGTGCGTACAGGTAATATATTATTATATTAAATAGAAATATACACTAGGGCAAAAAAAATGGCAATTAAAAAACATTTGATTATTCCGAAATGAAGAAACAAGAAGAGGCCGGTCGTGGCGCAGAGGCACAAAGTGTGACGGTAAAATCGACTGGTTGTGGGTTCGATCCCCATTCGAGGAAGTGAAATATTTATTTACATTTATATTTTCATTTTCTTCGCTCTGGTGTCGAGGCAAAGCGCGGCGTTGAGTTCCGCCACTCAGCACGTATCAAGAATTCGGCGGAAAGTGGGGAACGGAGTGTCTTAACACTAGGTTCCCTCTGCCTACCCTGATGTGTGCGGGATACAGCGTGAAGCTAATAAAAAAAAGGCTGTAGTGGATGAGCAGCATATTGTCTGACTGTAAACACGATGTGCCACAAGATTCGTACTGGCGGGATTTTTTTTTTCTCCACTCTGGTAAGAAGCGCGGCGTTCAGTTCTACCATTATACACGGAATACCTTGCAAATTAGCCAAAAAAAAAAATAACGGAGTATTTTAACATTAACTTCCCTAAGCTTTTATATGGATGATACAGTATGAAGCTAAAAAAAAGAAACCATTGAGTTATAAAAAAAAACTATAATTTTTGCTTATGACCTAAAATTCCTTCTTTATAATAACCGCTAATTTACGTTAGCAATAACAACAAATATATTTTAATGTTTTTGTGCTCATTTCTTCGTAACTACAAAATCGTTGCCAATTTAACATTATCATGTTAATAAAGATAATTATTAAAACCAGCTTGTATGTAGCGTGCTATATTGCAAAAAAACCGACCGACACGGCTGAGGTTGCGTGATTTTGTTTAATACATATATCAAATGACTAAATTTGAAATTAAGCTCACTGAAGCACCCGGTTTTCTATTGATAAATATAAATAAAGCCTTCGTGGCGTAGGGACAGAAAGGTGTGACTGTAATGCAACGGTTGTGGGTTCGATCCGCACTCTAAGAAATTAATTATTATTTATTAATAATTTCATGTCTTCACTCTAGCTCCAAGGCAAAAAAGCCGTCGTTGACTTTCACCACTCAACAAGCAATGGATTAGGCGGAAAGTGGGGAACAGAGTGTCTAAACAGTAAGTTTTCTCTGTCCACTTTGCTGTGAGAAAGATTACAGTGTGAAGCGTGATTTAATTAATAAATAATACTTCTTGAAAAAATCATATCTTAGTAGGTACATAAAGACGCCAGTATTAAGAAAAAACTCACGTGCAGTCACATTCCCTTTCCGGTTGCGTTCCTTCTGTTCCATAGAGAATAAATCTCCTTATAGCCACGTCCATATTATTTACTTTAACAACCATAAGTATACTTCTATTATAAAGCTGTAGTTTGTTTGGTGCTAATCTAAGCAACTGGTTCGAAACGAAAAGTCCTTTTTGTGTTGGATGAGCCATATATCGAATAAAGCACAATAAATATTTTCTTAAATATTTTTTACGTATTATTCCAAACTTAGGAAAGAATAAGGCGCGAGTTCAAATCTCGCTACGTTCAAATTTTTAAACGTTTTAAAAAAGATCGATCTCGATCTTATTTTTTATAGGTACTTACATTATGTCGAGCTTTCAAATGTGCCAGTGTCAAACACAACTGTCAATTATTAGACCACGGGGGCGCAACCACAGATAAAAAACAGCAATAAAATAATCGACATCTCTATTATTTACATTCTACATGGAATGTCCGTACGCTCCCGGAACCTACTCAAGGCGAGCAATAAGATACTCCTTCGCGGGCCGTCATCGTCAGTGAGATCGATGTCACTCACCTTAAATGCATCGATTCCTTTATAACAGTGGTTCCCAACCTTTTCTTGATCAAGGACCACTTTTATATCATTCTTGGTAGCAGGGATCACTATGCATGTAGGTATAATAAAAATTAACTGTGATAATTAAATTAAAAAAACTTCGCCTCACCATCCCCAGTCGTAAAATTAAAATTATTCGCGGACCATATTTAGGCTTCTGCGGACCACTGGTGGTCCGCGGACCACTAGTTGGGAACCATTGGTTTATAACATACCAATATGGTTAGCCGATAAATATACACCGCCTCGCCGATGAATTTCGAGAACAAAGGGGCTATCAATAACATAAAGCTATATAAAAAGCTGACTGAACAGTCATTTTATATGCACATATTTTACTCTTGTTTTTATCTGTAATTATGGAAAAATGTCGTATATACATATATTACATCGTGGGTTATGCATTCTAAGGTACATTGCGTTTATACGTTTCAATAATTTGCTCATAGAATAAGAGTCAAAAATTGAGTTTTGCTCTATGTTATGCAGATTTCTTATTGTAAAATATTCAAATTAGCATTAGCTTGCGTATTAATTTAAATATTCTGTGTGTAGCAATATGGTAATCCATATATTAGAAAACTTTCACTTTATTTGACTTTCTTGTGATTAATTTCATTTGGTGAAACTATTGATTCGGGAAGCACAAGCATATGATTACTGTCACACGCTTGTGCCAGTTGTGGTTTGATTCCCACTTGAGAAAATATTTAATCATTTCATTTCTTCACTCTGGTATCGAGGGAAAGCATGGCGGTGACTTCCTACACTTAACAGACAATGCCTCCAGAATTGGGTAACAATTCATTTGCAAAGTGTAACACAAGGGTCCCTCTGCCTATTCTTCTCCATTCAGGATACAGCTTGAGGCTGTATTATTTTAAAAATTAAAGTACATATATTTTATCTATTATCTGTTTGACTTAAAGAATAAGATCAAACTGGTTCGATTCTATTATATGTCATATTAACAAGTTGCAAGTTTTCCTTATCCAAAGATAATAATTTTCCTGTATTAGTTGTACATATTATAAATTAAATTGTATACTTTACATAACTAAATGAAAATTCAGTTTCACATGTTATCCTCCATAGCAGGGTACTACAGATAGAAAATAATTTGAGAAATTGTGTGTACTATGCCCAGAGCAGGTAAATAAAAACAATTCATTCCCCTGAGTGGAGATTGAACCCACAACCATCTTAGTCACAGTCAGTACACATGATCAGGTCAGTCTGCTCATGATGGTTATCAAGGATAATGTTTTTTAAAAATATATGTTGCTTACTCGAAATGAAATACTTTTTACATGGCTTATAATTATCAATTTTTACAACAAAAACAGAACAATTTTGCTTATGACTGTACTTAAAACAAACAATACATTGGAATCTGTATGACACAATCACCTGAACATAATTATTCTAAGAAACAACAAGGTCATATCTACAGATAATAAATGATGGAACAGTGTGGAACTACAGATACTACTTTATGCAGCGGCACAGTGTCTTATCGTAAATGCAAAGGTTGTGGGTTCATTCCCATTTAGGTATATAAATTATATTTATTGCCTTGCTCTGGTAATAAGACCAAGACCAAATGTGGAGTTCATTTCTGCCACTTAGCAGGCATATCTGAAAATTTGGTAGGTATATGTGAAACAGAGTATTTTAACACTAGAATGCCTGACTTCTATTCTATATGCAGGATACAAAGTAATACTTAAAAAAATATCTGCTTTTGGCACTGATACAGATAAAATTCTTATAAAAATTGCAATTTATGTTCATTATAAATTTATTTGTTTACACATGCATAAAATACAGCCAATATTAGGAAATATATTTAGATAAAATTTAGTGGTACATAATTTAGTAATATTTAAAAGTTACATTTATTTTTATAATAAATGCACAATTATGTAAACTAAATGTATATCACTTTAATCCCACATTATAACTACTAGTAGCTTGCATTGAACCAACACCAAATTAAAGTTTCCTCAATATACTTAGACAAGGAAAAAAGTAGATTTGTATGTATAATCACAATAATTATCCACATATCCAATCAGATATACATATGTTTTTATTAACCCTTTTGCTACAACGTAAAATAAATGATACAGAGTCAGTTTTAAAATTTAATTTTGACAAATATTTCCATTTTTATTTGAGGTTAAGTATTTCTAAGCCAAAGAGTAATAGAAACATATGTTATATATCATTCAAATATTTATAGTTCAAACTAACCTCACAAGCAGGCAGTTAGATGCACTCGGGAGCACTTGTGTTATAGCCAGGCATCAACTGTCCTGTGGAAAACCAGCAAATTGTTGCATGTCCATTAATTTTGTCCCATATTAGTTTATAACAATTAATGGTCAGCATTATCATCATACAGTCAAGGATACTATATTTGGCCTCAAGCCAAAGAACTTGCACTGAAGCGAGCAAAACTGAAAATCATCGATGCAATCATGGTGTAAGATGCGAGATCGTGTCACAATTATGCGCGGGATTGGTAAACAAATATGGGATGGGAGCCAAAAGCGATTGCATAATACCCCTTATACACAAAGGTGTTAAAACGTGCATGGAAAAAATGAAGTACATGCAAAAAAATAAAGGAAATTAGATATAAGATAGCGGTGATAAAATACTTACAAAACTTCTTCCTCGAAGGGGCATTTCACTTATAAAAAATAAAAATCACAATTTTACACCGTAAAAAGTGTCCAAGAAATATTTCACTCTTGCCACTACACTAACACAGTTTCTAAACAATTTTAGTCCTCGTCTGTCGCCGTTCTCGGCAAATAAAATTTGACAGCAGGTTCTCCTTTCTAGAACAATCACACAAAAAATCCATTATACGCATTTTAGTTAAATGTTAATATTTTTTTTATTTATTTTAATGAAGTGATTATTAATACTAAAACCTTTTATTTATTTTCATGGCAAATAATTTTAGCTGTACTGTAATAAAAAATACCCAAAAATAAAATAATTATATAAGTATTTAATAGGTTCTTTAACATTTTATTTAGTTTTGTTATTCTCTTGTCGATGGACGTATATTAGGAAAGGCAACATTTGTAATCTTTCATTTGTATATTCATTGTCTATGAATGATTGTAGTTTTGATCACTTTGGGCAGGCCCGGTCGACTTCCTAAGGGGCATGTGGGATACCTACGGGGGATTGTAAATAAGTCCCGAAAAATTAATTATGATACTTAGTGCTGCCATATTAAAGTAAAACTACTAATTAGTAGTTTTTTTATAAGTATTTTCTTGAATGATTTACATGATATTTTTGTGGTATATTTATTTAATATTTAATAAATAACTTTCTTTATAACTTTTCATGTATGCAAGGTACCATGATAAAATGTAACTCCGAAAAGAATAGAAGTTAATCTTAAATTATAATTAAAAAATGAAAACAAAAATTTGCAATGTAATTTAGTTCTATAAAGTTTTCAATTGAAATCAGAAACAATTTATGTAACCGGTATTTTAAGCGCAATAGTAGGATTATCTTTTGATATGGGGTAACATTATAATTTGCAAATGGCTAACCTACTGTTTCTTTCGGCGACCCAAACTGTTATTTAATATTCGAATTTCTATTGCATTTTATTACTTGTTTATAAGAATTAAATTGGGGGATACAGTGTGAAGCTGATAATAATAAAATTACATTTTATAGGTTCCCTAATCCTCGTCCTACCAATTTACACCGGTAAGTAATCGTTAAACATTAACTTAAACTTAAAGCCTTATTTGTAAAGATTTGTGATAATAGTTGTTTTATTTTTATTTGTATTTTTATTTCCAGATTCTAGATTCCAGAAATGGCTTAAATATTGCAGCTACAATTTGTGATATGGGTAGTGTCAATATATATTGCAATATTTGATCTACCTCTTACTGAAATGGTTCAGAAGTTTATTTTTAAAATATAATATAAAATGCAATACAAATATTACTTCAGAAAGGTAAGTTTTATGCTTCCATTCAACTTAATATTCCCAGGTGACCTTGGTTTTTTTCCCAAAAATTTACTGAACGGAGGATTATTTCAACTATTTGTCGCATGCGCCTTGGACATGCATGTACACCTGTGCACCTAGCTAAGATCAGGGTCAGGGACCACTCACTGTGTGAATGTGGCCTAGACGACGGTTCCCCTCCTCACATATTTTTCACTTGACCTAAGCTGATTCGTCCCTTATATGATGTCCTTCCTCATAAAGTTCAGTAAAGGGGGCGGCCCCTTAAAGTTCAATGTTTTTTAATGTTTGTGTTTAGTTAATATATTTACATAACAATTTACATAGAGGAAATTTTTATGTAAATATATTAGATATAACAAAATTAAATTGTAAGTTAACACCTTTGTATTATATTTCTTATTACTAACCCTCTATGTTATATATATATAATGTACATGTTAATTTTTTTTTGTTTTTTATAGGTGAAGGCAATTTTTACTGGATCTTTTTTTATAACATGCATTCTCCTATTGTGTCACATTTTCTCTTTTACCATACCACCTCCTTCGTGTTTTCTACATACAACATGACATTTACGAAGTGATATGTGCTCTACTGGCACGCTTGAAACACCATAAATAACTAAAAAACCATAACCAAATATTACTTCAAACAATGTTGAAGGAAAAGGTAATATTTTATCGTGTAATGTGTAGTCCAGTTAAATGTGCAAGTTTATATATAAATAAAATTAAATAAATCAGCTTCACACTATATCCTTCACACAGCAGGGTAAGCAGAGGAAACTTAGTTAAGACACTACTTTCCCCACTTTCTACCAAAATCTGGAGGGATTACATTTTGAGTGGTGGAATTACACTGCACTTTATTAAGGTAAATTTTAAATATTGTTTTTGGTGCACTTTGCATCAACACCAGAGAGAAGAAATGGAAATATAAATTTAAATAAATATTTCTTTTCCACAAGTGGGGATCAAACCCACAACCCAGTAGATTTTACAGTCACACTTTGTGCCCCTGCAATATGGCTGGCCTCAAGTTTGGCTGGTTTCCATTTACTAATAATTAAATAAAAATATATTTTTTTAATTAAAATGCTATTTATTACATTATAGGTCGAGCCAAATGGAAATATATGGAACATTTCTTCCAAAAAGACTGGTGATGGAAATTTTGTTTTCGCACCAAAATTAAAACAAGACCATATATGTCCAAATGCCAAGCAGAAAATGAGAGTCAACCTTGCTGCTCAAGTGCTAAGTCACTCAGTTGCGGCAGAAATGTTTGCCAAAATATCTCAAGGTATTGTTTTAATTTCTTAAACAAGAAGCATTGTTTTTTATCTAACAATAACATGTTTGAGGCCGTAGGCACATAACATGTTTGAGGTTGTAGGTTCCCTCTGCCTACCCTGCTGTATGCGGGATACAGCGTGAAGCTAATTTATTTGTTTAATTTTAATAACATGTTGATTTTAGTTTCTGTAACATGACCTTTATTAGCTCTTGTAATTTTCAGGATTGTTATCTGGGGAGGCAGCAGTCACTGCAAATTTAATATCAAATATGGATAAATTATTTGACTGCTTAAATAGTGATTCCCCAGATCGAAAGAGAGGAAAACCGCACTGTACCAACAACTGACAATTCACCCCATTTGGAACATTTGAAGAAAATGTATGACTTTTTTGAAAACTGTACATTTGTAGGATGTCATTGCTTGCCCCCATCTAAGGAAGGTTGGGTATGGACAATTAAAAGTATCCTAAGATTGTAATACAATCTTGTGCATCAGAAACACTTTCTTGAAAGGACTTTCTGATTCTGTGCATGTGCAGTTGTGGTTAAAAATTCCTTATAATCTGACATAGAACTACAATCATCTACAATTTCCTGACCCCAAATAAGCAAGATTGGATTGAATCGCCGTCTTCAGGCCAGCAACAAATTGCCCAGAGGTTGGATTATAGTTTGATCCATAGTTTCCTCTAATAGTATACAATGATTGTATAATAATTTAAAAATAAAACATAAAATAAAAGCTTTATGTACTCACCGCCTTCAGCAAGATTCCCTAGAAAATTTGTTTGGTACTATTAGAGGAAACTATGGATCAAACTATAATCCAACCTCTGGGCAATTTGTTGCTGGCCTGAAGACGGCGATTCAATCCAATCTTGCTTATTTGGGGTCAGGAAATTGTAGATGATTGTAGTTCTATGTCAGATTATAAGGAATTTTTAACCACAACTGCACATGCACAGAATCAGAAAGTCCTTTCAAGAAAGTGTTTCTGATGCACAAGAATTACAAGCCTGTGCATATGTCTGTGGATTTTTATTAAAGAGCCTTGGCAATAAATGCAGGCTTTGTGATTCAGTTTTAAAAGCTAAACATACTGACAATATTTTATTGTACACTTTTATGGACTTCAAAGAATATAATAATGTTAAAAAGAACTTAAACTATGTATCTGAAGATTTTATTAGATGTGTTGAGAACTGTGCTACAATTTGCAATAACTTATATGAAACATTATTATATTCTTTAAACCTCAAAAAACTGGTAATCTGTAAATTGGAAGAAAATGTAAATTTTAGTTTTCTTGCCCAGTGTGAGGATCATTTCAAAGAAAATGTTGATTTTATATGTAATTGTGTCTTCCACATAACAGTAAAAAGATTTTGTACAGTTAAAAATAGACAATTTGGAGATTATCAGAAGTCCTTAAAAAGGAAAATAGATATATTAAAAAATAAGTAATTGTATATTAATATTAGATTTAATTTAACCAACACTGTATTAAGTACATTATACCTACTTTATTATTTTTATAATTATTTGTAATAATCGGCTTCACGCAGTATCCCGCACAAAGTAGGGTAGGCAGTGGGAACTAGGGTTAAGACACTGCATTCCCCATTTTCCGCCGAATTCTGGAGGCATTGCATGCTGAGTAGCGGAACTCAACGCCACGCTTTGCCTCGACACCAGAGCAGAGAAATGAAAATATAAACAACAATTCAGTAACGCAACACTATTGAAATATTTATTTAATTAAAATAGAATAATAAACAGCAATGCAGCAATTTTGTTAATCCTTTATACGTAATCCAAGTCAAATTTAAACAATGTAACAACAATGTTATGTAATAAGTGCCTACAATTGTATGTAATAAGTTAATAAATATATTTAAATTATGATTATGTTACAGATTACAATCTATTTAACTTATATAAATTTAAATTATTGTTTCTAACATAAGAGGGCAAGTTTGTCTTGCTGCAATAATATAGTCTTTATCACTATTTTATTTGATTTGCAAGAATACTATTTGTATAAATATAATTATAACAAATGTTTATAAGCAATAAAAAAGTATAAAGTGTTTATTTGTTTTATTTTTATAATTATAGAAGACTATTATTATTATTATACCAGAAATGATTCACTATTTCAAAATCATTTGGAAGTATTTTTCTTTAAAATTAAATAGTAAACTTCCAATTGATTTTGAAAGAGTGAATCATTCTGGCTTTGAATATAAATCGATTTATTACCCAAATATTAGCCAAATTTTGAATTTCCCGCCCATATCTGAGGCGGTAAATTTTAAATATTGTTTCTGGTGGGCACACAAGAGATGGCAGCAGTGGCGTTTGGTCCCCCATTTTTTTGTATGAAGTGAACATTCTTCACTTTGGGTATATGTGTTCTGTGGTTTTGATTTACTCGAATCTCCATCACGTGTATTTGGTTAATATTTTAAAATGTAAAGTGTAAATCGAATAACATATAACAATAACACGTGTAATGTTATAATATTTTTATAGTGCGATAGAAGGAAACAAAACAAAAACTAGAGACGATATGATTTTATAATTATTTTAAAAGGAGTATTCTTATCAGTCTTATCACCATGGAAAATGTTTTGATTCAAAATAAAGTTAAACTTCTATTCGAAAGAATTTCTGAACCACAGTATGTTATGAACAGTTATTATGCCGATCATTTTTTTACAAAAATTAACTGTGCTGATCCTGGTAAGTATTGAAAAAGCATAATAACAATAATTTAGAAATAACATTATAAAATAAGAAACTTGTTTTATCATAGCAAATGTTTTTTTTACTAATATACTGGTAATGCCGGCAATATCTTCATGTTTCGTATTACATTACTTGTTAAAATAATATAATTTAAACTATTTTATAATATGTGTTGAACTATTTTCTTTTTCTTAATTTAATGATTGACTATTAACGAATCTGTTCGACAACATAAACACTTCATAAGATATGTGCATAAGACAGCAATAACAATATATTATTCTATTTCAGAAGTTGAATGTTTAAAATCATGGCCTTTATTACCTGATTTGCTTATAGAAGTATTGAATAATGCAGAAAACTACCACAACACAGTAAAAGTATTTTTAATAAGATTACTCGGTGTTATTGCATCCGGGGAAGTTAATTTTGCCAAGATATTCTCAAAGAAAGGAGATGAAATTTCTAAAGCTTTTAGTGAAATAAATGCACAGAATATGGATTCAAGCTTAAGAGTAGCTTACATGGAAGTAGCTCTTGCTCTTCTTAATCACAACTCCGGTGTGTGTTGGCTTCTTCAAAGTGGAGCATATAAAGAAATATTAAGCCTTTGCAATGAAAAAAGAACAGTTTTTGTTGTTCGGCAAACTTACAAATTTGCATCCTCATTTCTATGGAAACTCAACAATTTATGTAGTAAAGATAGTGTTAAACTTGTATTGGATTTCATAGTAAAGCCAATGGTGGATTTTGACTTTATTAATATAGACTCCATGACTAGTGAGGAAGAGGATGTTATGTGTAAAACTCTTGAACCAATGCTACAAATACTATTAGCAATTGTAAATAATGAAACAAATATAAAAACACAAAATTGTATAATAGACTTCTTATTGAAGGATTGTAAAATACTTACTTACTGTTACGTAATGTTGGACAGGTTAAGGAGAGAGGATGTTTCTCTGCTAATATCAAAATTTCTATTTTGGTTGACAATTGGCAAAGTATTTGTGGGTAAACCAATAAATTCTGATATACAATATGAAAGAGAAGATCTTATGGAACTCAGCGTGACATATTTTAACATTGTACAGCATTTAATTCAAAGACGCTGTGCTACATTAATATTTGATTTTTGCAATTCTTGCAATGTAATATGGAGTTCTGTGTGGAATGATCAGAAACCAGCTGTATGGGAGTTAGATGGTAGACGAGTTGAGCTACAAAAACAGCTATTAGTTATTTGCTTAGTGCCATCTTTAGTGTATATAAGTGAAAAGAAGACATGTTCAGAAGAAACTAACAGGGTGAACGATTACATAGTGAAAATTATGGACTCAACATGTGAACATACGGCGAGAACCGCATACTCTTTACGAGATTTGCTCTTACAGTTGGATACACAAGCAATTACACTTCAAAGTGTTAAGAGATTAACTTGCCTCAAAAACCATTTAAATAATGAACAAGCTAATTTAGTTTTCCAAATTCTGTTTCATGTTCTTAAAGAATATGATCCTATAGATGAGCAAGGAGATATGAAGAAAGAGGAGACTCTAGAAGAGGATAATCAGGAGAAAGTGCTTGTAATGACATATGTTCTGGACATGTTACTGTCCTTAGTAACAAATTACAATATAAATTGGCAGGAAAGCTTAGAAGTGCTATGTTTATACACTGTTGTCTTTAATATTTTAAAGAGGCAGAATTTATCATGCAAAGTAAGAAATAATTTTAGATTAACTAATTATGTATATTGTTTCTCAAAGACCTTAGTGGTGTAATAAGACAGTAACAACCTGCAAATGTGATTGTTGTGGATTCCCTCTCGAGGGGAAGTAAGTTATTTTCATTTCCATGCTCTGGTCCCCAATATGCAATATTGAATATTTTAACACTAGGTTCACTTTGCTTACCCAGTTGTATTATGCTCTATTTATCAACTTGTAAAGCTAAAATAGATATTTTTGTACATAGTAGTAAATACAATAATTTTGACCATTTAATTAAATTTTTTTTTGCAGTTTGTAGTGACAGCACTAAATGTGATATCAGTGACAGTAAAGAAATTTCTGCCGCCCAATTTGTCATTGTTAATGGAATCTAAGCCAGGCTCCACAATGGATGAGCTCGGCAAACTCATTTATATGAAAATGCACGATTTTAACTGGGAAGTTAGAGATTCTGCGTTGGAATTATTGTATGTCTGTACTACCATCTGTTTTATTAGTAAGTAAAATTTTTAATGATTATATTGTAGTTAAAAATAGCTTTAAGACCCAGCCCACCTGTGAATTGTAATGTGAAGTCGCCCTGCATAAAAAAAAAATATATGTTTCTTCAAAGCCTCTATATTAAAGTGAAAATCCCATAGGATTCGGTTGTGCTGTTCAGAAGATGAAGCCCTGACAAACAGAAAGATAGACAAAAGTTATTAAATTATTTGTTTGCGTTTTAAGTATCATGTAATTAAGCACTTGCAAAAGCTAAGCTAAGCTTTCTAAGTTCAACGCTTTCGGCTTTGCGTTGTTTGTTTACAAAAAAAAATTGATATAAATATATTCTACCCTTACTGTTATCACAGATCTTTTTCGGATTTTCTAAACTTTTTCCTTTTTTTCCCTACTTTAATTTGAATTTGAATATTTATAGACACTTTTTTTAAGGTTTTTTTTTTGTTAGTAAAATTTCTGTAATGGGCACAAGACTATTCTGGAGTGGACGCGGGCCACCCATCCCTCCATACTCCTACGCCCATGTTTACGTCATCGTTATCATTTGTAGTTTATGAGTTAGACTGTTTAGAAACATTATCTTCTCTTATTCACTTGCTTGCATTACATGTTTGTAGAAGGAACCCAATACAACAATTTATCTAATCATGTTATTATCACATCGCCCTATTTCCAATATAAACATTTTTTGAGAGATGGTGCTTAAACTAAAATAAAACATATGTATTTTTTATATTTTAGGCATTTGAATTCGAAACTTGGAAAATCTTCATTGGTACATTTTTTTTCACGCTGTATCCTGCAGACAGCAGGGTAGGCAGTGGGAATATAGTGTTAAGACACTCCGTTCCCCACTTTCTGCCAAATTCTGGACGCATTGCGTGTTGAATGGCAGAACTGGCCGCGTGATCCCGGCTTAGAATAGGATCACCCTGGTACTGGTGGTGTCGTAAGAGGCGACTAAAGTACGTGTGGTAGAGTCACGTCGCCAGCAATGGCAACATGCATGGGCAGACTCGACCGGATCAATACCACCCCCGGCATTTAAAACCGGCGTTAAGTAGTGGCTTTATGCCACTGCGTTTCGCATCAGGTAATGCCGGGCTCCGGAGCCCAACCCCCACCCCTCCCTGGAATATGATAGCGGCACTCAAAGACAAACTACCCCAGGAGGGTACCAGCTCCTCCGGTGCTGGAGAATCCCTCCCTGAGTCTCAAAACTCAGGCCGCCCTTCGAATTCTGGGGAGGGCACAGTACCGCGCAATAGACAGGGCAAACGAGACGTACGCTCCACGGCAACCCCCTCCACGCTTAACGTGGACTTTTGCAATATCAGGGGTCTACATTCCAACCTGAATGCCGTCCACCACCATCTCGAGACGGCACGGCCGGCCTTGTTATTCCTGACGGAGACTCAAATTGCCCGACCGAGCGACACAGCCTATCTCCAATACCCCGGCTACAAAATAGAACATAATTTTATGCCTCATGCCGGGGTCGCTGTGTTCGTAAGGGAGGACCTAAGTTTCCGTCGTCTTGCCCATTTTGAAGGTCGGGACCTGTCTACCATCTGGCTCCGTGTTGACTCGGACGATCGTGCCCGAGTCTACGCATGCCTTTACAGGTCCCACAGTGGTAATGCAGAAACGGATCGGCTCATGGAGCACATTCAATCGGCTATCGACGATATGCTCTCACAGATCCCCTCCGCTGAGGTCGTGATACTTGGCGATTTTAACGCGCACAATGCCAGTTGGCTTGGTTCACGCACCACCGACCACGCGGGGAGGGCTGCATTTGACCTTGCTATGGCGAACGGATTGTCCCAATTGGTTGAGTCGCCTACGCGACTCCCGGACGTGGACAACCACAATGCCTCTTTATTGGACCTTCTGCTGACTTCACACCCGGAACAATACCAGGTTGTCGTCGATGCCCCTTTGGGGTCTTCTGACCACTGTCTGGTACGGAGTGTCGTGCCCATTAAGCGCGGCAGCTGCAGATCACCCGCAACTCGTCGCGTCTGGCACTACAAGTCAGCAGATTGGGATGGGATGCGTACATTTTACTCATCTTATCCTTGGGGGCCGGTTTGCTTCTCTTCTGATGATCCTAGTACCTGTGCCGCTGCTGTTGCCGACGTGGTTCTGCAGGGCATGGAACTTTATATTCCTAGCACTGTAGTGCCAATCGGTGGCAAGTCACAGCCTTGGTTTGATACGTCTTGCAAGCTTGCTGCCTCTAGCAAACGCGAGGCATATCAAATCTGGGCTGAGGCACTGGTTACTAAGGATCCGGAGGTGAAAACCTCAAAAAGGAAGTATAACCGAGCCTCTAGGTTCTTTAAGCGGCAAATTGCCAGAGCAAGGTCCGAGCATATCGCCAAAATTGGCGAGAAGCTTGAGAGCTACCCGTCCGGAACTCATCAGTTCTGGGCGCTCTCAAAGGCGGCACTTGGCAACTTTAGCCAGCCTTCGCTTCCTCCATTACGCACGGGAAATGACATCTTGGTCCACACGGCAAAAGAGAAAGCCGATCTCCTGGGCGCTCTCTTTGCCTCAAACTCGACTTTGGATGACCAAGGAATAACGCCGCCGACCATCCCGCGGTGCCAGAGCTCAATGCCTGAGGTTAAGTTTAACCAAACAGCTGTTAGGCGAGCTCTGTCCTCTTTGGACATCCACAAGTCGAGCGGGCCAGATGGCATCTCTCCCTTAGTGCTCCGTTCCTGTGCTCCTGAGCTGACACCGGTGCTAACGCGTTTGTTTCGGCACTCTTACTCAGTCGGCGTTGTACCAGACTCATGGAAGAGCGCCCTTATCCACCCGATCCCAAAGAAAGGCGATGGTTCCGATCCATCTAACTACAGGCCTATTGCTATCACCTCCCTGCTCTCCAAAGTCATGGAGAGCATTATCAATAGCCAGCTCTTGGTTTATCTAGAGGATCACCGATTGATTAATGACCGACAATATGGCTTCCGCCATGGTCGCTCAACCGGTGATCTTCTGGTTTACCTTACCCATCGCTGGGCTGCGGCTATTGAAAGCAAGGGAGAGGGCCTGGCAGTTAGTTTGGACATGGCGAAGGCCTTTGATCGAGTGTGGCATGAGGCGCTCCTGTCTAAACTTCCATCCTATGGGCTTCCCGAGAATTTATGCAAGTGGATCGCCAGCTTTCTCACTGGGCGCAGCATCAAGGTCGCTGTCGACGGTTTTTGCTCTAAACATATGCCCGTGAACGCTGGCGTTCCCCAAGGCTGCGTGCTGTCCCCTACGCTGTTTCTTCTGCATATCAATGACATGTTAGAAGATTCTAGCATTCATTGCTATGCAGATGATAGCACGGTGGACGCTGTTTACTCCGGCCGAGCAAGTCTTTCTCGGGAAAACGCCGAACAGTGCCGAAATAAACTTGTGTCTTCCGTTGAGGCATCCCTCAACAATGTCTCCTCATGGGGTGAAAAGAACCTAGTTCAGTTTAACCCCCTGAAGACACAAGTTTGCGCGTTAACCACAAAAAAAATCCCATTCATCGTATCACCAGTCTTTCAGAACATTCCCCTTACAGCCGCGCCCAGTATCAGTATATTGGGCCTCAATGTTTCGAGTGACTGCCAGTATCGCGATCATTTGGAAAGCAAGGCCAAGTTGGCCTCGAAGAAACTGGGGGTCATCAACAGAGCGAGACGGTACTTCACGCCTAAACACCGTTTGGCCCTATATAGGGCCCAGGTTCGGCCTCATATGGAGTACTGTTCTCATCTCTGGGCTGGTGCACCCCAGTATCAGCTTGAGCCATTTGATCGCATACAACGCAGAGCCATTCGAATCATTGGGGACCCAATAATCTGTGAAAGGCTTGATACTTTGGCTTTGCGTAGAGACGTTTCCTCGCTGTGCGTTCTCTATCGCATTTATCATGGGGAGTGTTCTGAAGAACTGTTTGACCTGTTACCTGCCGCCGAATTTTCTAACCGCACAGTACGACATAAGCTAAAATATCATCCACACCATCTGGATACGTGGCAATCCACTACTGTGCGGTTTCGTAGGAACTTCCTTCCACGCACCACGGAACTGTGGAATGACCTACCCGCGGCAGTGTTTCCAGGTCGATATGACATGGGTACCTTCAAAAAGCGCGTATATCTCCACCTTAAAGGCCGGCAACGCACCTGTAGCTCCTCTGGTGTTGCACGGGGCCGTGGGCGGCGGTAATCACTTACCATCAGGTGACCCGAACGCTCGTTTGCCTTGTCCTTTTCCATAAAAAAAAAAAAAAAAAAAAAAAAAAAAAAAAAAAAAAAAAGAACTCAACGCCGCGCTTAACCTCGACACCAGAGCCAAGAAATGGAAATATAAATTTATGTAAATATTTCATCTCCTCGAGTGTAGATCGAACCCACAACCAGTCGGTTTTACAGTCACACCTCGTGCCGCTGCGCCACGACTGGCCTTTTTTGAACAGTTTTTTATTATTGATGTTATTTGTTTTGTGGTTTCAGAGTTCCCACCGTTACAAAAGCAGATTTTCTCGAATAACTTGATCAACGTAGCGGCCACTGTGGCGTTGAATGACCACGAGTTTTATGTTCGAGTGTCGGCGCTGAAGTGTCTCGGTGCTGCAAGTAAAGTGAGCACGCTGTGGGACGAGCTGAAGACTCAATATCCTAATATACAGGTAAAATATGTGATGTTTTTCATAGTTATTGTGAAAAA
The DNA here is from genome assembly GCA_021202915.1 of Heliconius himera. NCBI lineage: Eukaryota > Metazoa > Arthropoda > Insecta > Lepidoptera > Nymphalidae > Heliconius > Heliconius himera. The sequence goes on along the minus strand of JAJHJA010000154.1, from coordinate 467,727 downwards.
AATATTGTATTTTTATAGCTTCCAACTGTATATAGTATATTGCACATGGCAGTATAGGTAGAGGAACCCTGGGAATTAAGTTTTAAATCACTCCTTTCCCATTAAAACATTTCCGTTTCCCACTTTCCGTCTAATTCTGGAGTGGCCACTGCGCTGTGGCTGTGTTGGCCGCGTTTACACTCCCACAAGCCCTTGTGTTATGACGGCCCAATAAAAATAAAAAAAATAAAAATCTAATCAGCTTCACGCTGTATCCCGCACACAGCGGGGTAGGCTACGTTCCCTCTGCCTAACCTGCTGTGTGCTGGATACGGCGTGTAGCTGATTATAGTATCTACAATATAGAACACGTTCACGTTGTATGTCAACGCGTATATTCATATTAGTAATTATGTTATATGAATCGCTTTTAAAATATATTAAATGATATTATTAATAAATTAAATGCCACATTTAGTTATAGGTTATCATGGGGCACAGTACTATTTATATTTTAAGAATAAGGAAATAATGAGTATTTAAATCAATATAATAAGGATGTATTGTGATAAATACCCGCCCCGCTCTATCTAATCGGAGCGGAAAAATATTTATTTCTAATATAATTATTCCCTTACTTATGTATATATTCGAAATCAACCCAACATACCAAATCGACGTTTTTTTTTCTATAGATTATTATTTAAATATAAAACTTTTTACAGGAACTTCTATTACAAATGCTATCAGAAAACCCAGAAGGCGTAGTCCGAAAAGAAGCGTGCAACGTCCTCTGCGAAATTTATCAAAATGTCAAGTTGACACCGAATTTTAAACTTATTTTGTACAATCACATGGTTTCGTCCGCTCTAAGCGACTTCCATTGGGAAGTACAACTGTGTGCTCTGAAATTTTGGAAAGTTGTCATACAATCTCTGCTAAACGACCAGGGAATGCTCGACGGGACCTTCCCACCGGTCACCTTTTCTAGAGAAACAAGAAAAATTGTTAATCTCAACGAAACGGAAATACAAAAAAGATTAAATCGAATCTTAGAAGAGCTCGCCTCCATAGGATGTCTCACAATTCTGGTGAAACTTTTACATGACGAGAATGAGGTCGACATAATGGATTCAGCTCTGACAGTGTCAATGGAGTTGATACAAATTTTGGATAAATACAATGTGCCAGATAATCTGAGACCTAATGAGAACGAACCCAGAAGTATAGACGATTTATTGAAACAAATCAAACTGGACACGATAAGTTTCTGTGATAATGCTGAAATGGAGGAACCAAAGAACTTGGCGAAAGCCGAAAACGTTATTGAAAGCATAATAAATGCTGATGATATTAATTTATTAGCAAACATCTATGAACGACATTTGACTTTACAACCAGAAGAACCGAAGCCATGTGATAAGAATCAAACGAAACTATTGAAATTTGTTACGCCATATTTATTTGTTTCTTTCTTGAGGAGTAGAGATTTCAAAATGGTTATAGAACAAAAGAAAAATTGGAAAGATGGTATAAAAAGTTTGTCGTCGCTGTTAGACGATGTTCTTGGTATATACGAAGTTAATGATGAAGTTAACTCTTTAGATTGCTATTGAGATTATATTTACTGTACTAGATAGTAGAGTAGTAGTAGATTTGTTATTTAGGTTAAGTGATTAGTTTGTAAATTATATTTTTATAAGTACTTTTGTTTTACTTGACCTTTTTGATTTCTTAGTATGTAAATAGTAACACTTCAATAAAAGGAAAAAAACTGTGTAGACAGAGCAAACCTAGTCTTAAGACACTCGGTTGCCCTTCCATTTCCCACTTTCCGCCGAATTCTCGAGCCTTTTCGCTTTGAGTGACGGATCTCAACGCCGCGCTCAGCCTCCTTACCAGAGCTAGGAGTTGATAATATTAAATATTTCATTTCCCCGAGTGGGAATCGAATCCACAGCTATCCCGTTTAGTCGCACGCATTTACCCCTGCGCCACGACGTCCTCATCTTAATTTATGCATATAAAAGTAATGATTATCGTAACAATTGTGAATATCTCGAAAAATTTATTATATTTATAACATAGTATGTTTGCAATAAATATTTCAAGGAAGGTACATAAAACAGCACATTTTATAGTGTCAAAAGAAAAAATATTTTATAATATTTTTTTTTATTAATTTATCACTAGTGTTAATTTTATAATAAACAAAACAAAAACTAATATTGTGTGTTAAAGTTTATCTATTACTACTATACAACAGTCCACAACCGTACACAAGCAAGGTAATCAAAATATACAAACAGAAGGATCTATAGCAAGGTTTTTTTTTGTTTCATACAGTTACATACAGGTTAGATTAACAACAGGTAGGTAAAGAACATACAATGTCAAATAATTAATTAAATACTGTACCTGCTGGTAGAGATGAGGTTCCAGATTTTCTGTGGCATTACGCCTAGACGCGAGTGAAGCCCGCAATTAAAAACTTCAAAAAAGCATTAAATAGTAGTAGGCCAGTTGTGGCGCAGGGGCACAAAGTGTGACTATAAAATGGACTGGTTTTGATTCTTGTACTCAAACATTTCTTAGGGACAAAAAAACAAAAATTCCAATTACATTTAACAATTTATTCTATATATAAAACTAAATTTAAAATATAAAATTAACACCTAATCAATTTCTATAACAGCCCCAACTTTAGAAAGGGCTTCCTTAAGTTTTTCGGCTTCATCTTTGGATATATCTGCTTTCACTACTGTGGGTACACTTTCTACAAACTTCTTAGCTTGCACTAAATTGAATCCTTCTAACAGCCCCTTGACCTCTTTGATAAGTGCTACCTTTTGTTTATCATCATATTTTGTCATTTTAACCTGAAATATATAAGCACTCTCTTAATACATAGTAATGCATAATATATATAAACATATAATTTAGATAAATAAAATGGAATATAGTAAAGAGTTATTAAATATTTTTTCCAAGCCACTTTCACTAAAGAAAGGAAAACATTAGGAAATATATTTTAAAAAAATGTCTCTAGCGAGGTAGGCAGATAGAACCTACTGTTGAAACACTCCATTCCCCACTTTTCCCTAAATTTACAAGGCATTATATGTTGAGTTGCTAAATTCAAATCCACACTTTACCTCATATTAAAGTTAAAGATGGAATAAAAACATGAAATATTTCATTTCAATAAAATATTAAGTTATTATTTTTCTTACAATTATTGGTAAGACTGTGAAAAGGTGACTCTACAATTATCTTTTATATATTGACTAAATGTTGCAATTCAAAGTATAATTTATATACGAAAATTATTATTTTTATTAAATAATATTCCAACTTACAGTAAAGCTAGTTTTAACTGTTTTGGGTACAGCTTCTTCTTCATCTTGGGCTGCCGGGGCCGCCATAGCAAATCCTCCCATAGGCATTACAGGTGCGTCTGGAAGATTCAATCTTCTTTTAAGAACTTGACTCAGTTCTGACACTTCTAATAAATTAAGTGTTGTGATTTCTGAAACAATTTTTTCAATTTTCGGCGACACTGGCTTTTCTACACCTTCAGGTGGTGGAATAGTGAGCGGATTTATTGCAGCCTCGGCTACATCTTGTTGCAAGACTGAACTAAAATTATAAATTATCTATTATTTACACATAACATTAAGAAAGTATGCTTTTAGCATAAAAATATATATTTATTAGAGAACTTTGGTTATTCAAAGCGTAACCTATAAAATATGTATGATATGTACCATCTTGAGAATGAACGTAATTGGGCAATTGGAAAACGTCTTATTAATCTGATACCGTTCATTGTTATAATTTGTACGTTGTGTTTATTTCTATTCTGAAAAATTTCCTCGATTATTCTATTTCTCTGCTTTCGTTCTTTTTGATTTATATAACCACAGATAAGTTAAAAAATATATAAATTAATATCAACCATAGACAAATTGAGTGTATTTTTTTCAATTTCATGGTGTATTCCCCATATAGGATAAGCAGAGGAAGCCTAGTGTTAAGATACTTTACTCTTCACTTTTTGTTGAATTATAGAGGCATTATATGTGGAGTGGCGGAACTTAACGCTGTATTTTACCTCAACACCACACCGAAGAAAAGAAAAAAAAAATCCTCGAAGTGGGGATCGAACCCACAACCAGTCGCGTTTACAGTTGCACGCTTGTACCTACACGCTACAACAGATCTCTAAGTGCAAATGTAATTTATAAGGCATTGATTGGTAATTTTTACCTTATAGAGGTAAATAGAGCTTCAATAAATAGAATAATGTAAATGTATTCAAATGGAGGTCGGAAAAATATTTAATTATTTTTCTTTTACATCTGAAAGTATTCTTGCAAATTTTGTAGAGAATAATTATAAAAAAAGTAATTGCCGACGTTATATAATATCTTAGTAATGTACCTACGGTACATATAAAGAACTTTTTGACAGTTAACTTTAAAGCTGTCAAAATCTAGATGACAACTTCAGTGTTGATAAACAGTATTTTGCTGTTCCTGGTTTTAGTTCGGTCGCATTTTATTCTAGATATCCTTAGATTTCAGTCGTATTAGATATTTCATATAGATATTACTTTGTCCCATATGAAAGATATTTAGTTAAAACTTGTAACTACCATAATTTTATATATAAATCTACTGTGCTGTGGCAGACGTTGAAGGTAATATGCTTATTATTTTTTTATTATTTTTCATTATGGAAAAAATATTCAAAAGTATTATTATATTTTTTTTTACATATTTATTCTTATTTATTTATTATACCCAGCTTAACTATAATCATAAGTTTCTTCTTCAGTTTTTTAAAATTACTTATTTAATTTAATAAAAAAAAAAAACAAGAAATAAGTCATCTCAAGGTGATACTTCTAGTCTGACCTTAATATTTATGTTTTGTGTTGCACCATAATTGGTGCAATAGGTACATTGATTTTTTTAAATATTTTAAAACTCTACTCCTTCCTTTAAGAATACGAGAATCTTGAAACTTCTTTTATCCAAATAGTAGAGGTGGAAATTATAAAAATATGAGGAAGTAAAATAATTTAACCATAATCATTCTCCCAAGTAGTGATCAAATCCTCAACTATTGCACTTACAGCAAAATGCTGTCCACCTGCACAACTACCGCCTAAGTATAGATTGTTTTTATTTTTTATTTTGTGTAGCTACATTATGTATAAGAGATAGTTTTGTTTAATTATATATTTTAGACTTTTCTTAGCGCTATTTAAATTAGAGAAACTGATGAAGCTTTTACAATATGTTCCCAAATTCTGAGCTATACAGCATAAATATTATCTAAATTTGCCAAATACTTTTGAAGAGAATAAACATATAGGTAAAACACAAAAATTGATATCCCTAGAAATATTTTATTACTTTATATTCAATATACAGGATTGACTTCTTTTACACTTTTACTTATAAAAAAATTATTTAAATCCATTTTTTTAAAATAATAATAATAATAAACTTAATTAATATAATTTAATATCTTGTTACCAACCAAAACCAATTTATATTAATAGAATAAAGACTACTTAGAAATCATCATTTTAGTGTTATTGTCTTTGACATACAGTTCTTCACAATTGGCACTCAGTTAAATTGTCCAATCGCTTGTGTCATTGCATAAAAGTAGTTACTTCCTTTTGTTTGCAATATTAGTTGATTATTCAATTCGCACCCAAGTTAAACTATGAGAATATTATTTTGGAATTAACTTTAATACATATTTTTCTGAAATTAACTCTAAAACATCTTTTTGCTCTAAATAAATTAAAATATATTATGTTCTTACCAGCTGATAAGAATATAGTATATTTTATTTGAATCTGAATTTAGAAATTTATTACTATTGTTAGCATAAGTTTCTTATAATGTAGTAATAGGTGTCACTGTAATTACGAGTACGTCATTTGATGTTGTTTCCATCATCGATTATATTAAGTGGCGGTAGTGTGCTGCGTCTTTTCCGGTGGATTTCCAATATAAGCACAAACGACACGGCACTCATGTTCATTACGTTCTAAGATATTGTCAAGACAACTTGTCATTACAATTCATATTTCAATATTGTGACTACGAGAGTATATGTGTATATAACAAGTGTAAATAAATTTATTGTAAAAGCTGGATTTTGTGTCTGATTGTTGGTTCGCCTAACAGTTCAGAAGCGGGATTACGAAAGGATATACAAAATTTCCTGCCACGCTCATAAAGTGTAAGTAGACCATTTCATACTTTTTTTTTCTTTTCTCTCATTTTTCTTACTTCTTAAAGATTAGCTGAATAATTTGTATGTGAAATTGAGTTCTTTGTAATTTTTGTGTTGCTATTCTAATTATAGTTTTTAGTTACTCTTATTTCTTTTACATCAAACAAACAACAAACGGATAAATGAAAGATCTTCAATGGAAATTTAATAAATAGTTTTAACAGTTAAAGTTTACTGATGACGATACATAGAAATCTTGTACTTCGAACTTTTCGTTGTGTGGTGATTGATACCTTTATAACAGCCAGAGTGGTTTTTTTTATGAAGGGAATTATTGGATAAATTTGGAAGGTTGGATAATGTGAGAATACACTGGATGATGTGCATACCTAAACATTTTCCATTTTATAGTACTTACGTAACGTTTCAGTTTTGAGGGTAGTTGATAAATTTAGAATTTGAGATTGTTTAAGATATACTTTAAAAGAAGTATACAATTGCTTATAGCATCTACGTTGGTAGACGTGATCGATAGAATAATAGTTCTTCCAATAGAGTGTTTACTTATACGGGTGATAATTTAAAGATATTTGACACCATGATATTTCACACGTTTAAAGATATATGACATTCATTGGTCCATCATGAAATGGAAAAAAAAAATCATTGAAATCATTTTTTTTCATTTCCGTTCATTCATTTAATTTCAGTTATCAAGACTTTCTGGAATACTTATTTTGAAACATTTATAATGGGTATATTCAAATTTATTTATTACATATCTGGAATATTTCTTTCGTTGTTTTTGTCATTCTTTGGAAAGCTTTTACATCGTATGGGGAAATATTGTATTTCCCTATCTATTGGTTAACTCTAAATGATATTAGAATTGTTTTTGTGATGACAATAATATTAGTGAAGTAACTATTTTGTTGTCTTAAAAACGTCAATATGACTTTGTTTTATCATCATGCGGAATTGTTCTACATATATTCTTTATGTGTAGTATGTTTGGAAGTGATGAATTATCTGAATTGAAATTTGTAAGTATTTTCATTGGTTTTTACTTCCGGCTTTGTCACTTTATTGAGAACTGTCGTCTTGTCGTTTCCTATTTCTGTAAGAGTTATAAAACTATTCTCGTAATGTAAAAGTCTCTTTTTGAATGTATTATTTTTGAATTAGATTGTTCTATGGTATACGAATTTATTAACACGTATAATAGACACAAACATAGAAAATGTATTCGTAATAGCTATGGGATCTAATATTCCAATGAAATTAAAGTACATGTGTTCTTATCTCAATTTATTAGTATCTCATTTTATTTGTGTTATGACACATGGTAAAAATTCCTTTCTTTTACGGGATAAATATATTGTGATTTGATAATTATTCCTGGTTTTGGATAGTTGTTGTTAATGTAGATATTACAGTGTAATTCTCTTTATCCCGTGAGGACCAGCCAGCTTAGGGAACTTTGGTGGCATTCATCATTTGTTCAATTGACTTTCTTTTCCGTTTGCTATTTGTTTGTTGTTAACATGATGTCAAAGTATTGGCCCTGTTTCACGTAATTGTAGACAAATCTAGATTTTATTTGTTTATTGGTCCATTATTGTCGATTGAGTGTTTTGATTTGTAATTTTCTCTGGAGCGTTAATATTCTTGGTTATTATTACTTTATAACGATTAAAAGTCGTGTAATTGTAAAGATAAAATATCATTTATGTGCATTTATGGCCAGATTATACAGTGTCGGTTAACTTATTAATTTTTATGAATTTCGAATGTCAAAGTTATTTGAATAGGTTATGAATTTGAAGGAATTTTATGTTAATGTAATTAGGTTGATAAAAAAGTTATTATGATGTGTGCAAGTCTAAGCTTATATTGTTTGAGTTTCAGGAACATGGAAAATAATATTGCCCGAGGATAGGGCTTGAGATTGAATGATGCCCGAGGATAGGGCTTGAGATTGAATGATGCCCGAGGATAGGGCTTGAGAATGAATGATGCCCGAGGATAGGGTTTGGGATGATGATGCCCGAGGATAGGGTTTATGGGGCGGATGGTGCCCGAGGATAGGGTTTGGGGGTGAGTGATGCCCGAGGATAGGGTTTAGGGATGATGATGCCCGAGGAAAGGGTTTGAGGATGGATGCCACCCGAGGTTAAGGAGTTAAGCATTCATCCTTCATCATTCGTCCCTCGTCATTCATCCCTCATCATTCGTCCCTCATCATTCATCCCATATCATTCGTCTTTAATCATTTTAATCGTACCCGAGGTTAAGGGTAATGGATGGATTATACCCGAGGTTAAGGGTGATGGATGGATTATATTTCAGGTTAAGGATAATGGATGGATTATACCCGAGGTTAAGGGTGATGAATGGATTATATTTCAGGTTAAGGATAATGGATGGATGATACCCGAGATTAAGGGCAATGGATAGATAACATTTCAGGTTAAGGATAATGGATGGATGTTACCCGTGGTTAAGGGTAATGGATGGATGATATTTCAGGTTAAGGATAATGGATGGATGTTACCCGTGGTTAATGGTAATGGACGGATAATACCAGAGGTTAAGGGTAATGGATGCGAAATACTTGAGTTTAAGGATAAAGGGAGCTTAAGAATCAGGTTAGTGAAGTCATTTTTGAGCTCATTAAAGAAAATGATGAATAAGAATTGATTGATTTTTCGACATTTGAATTGATATTAAAGTATTTCTTTTAAATTGTTGTAATTGACCGGAATGGAATAAATTCATAGCGAGTCGTTCTCAAACGACGAGAATTAAGTATATTATTTTAACAAATATGTTAGTGTAAATGTGTTTACGATGAGACACGAAGCAAAATTCTTATAAAATAAAACTTTTAAATCGGTGTGAAATAATGGCTATTGGTTGGTAAATGGTGGAAATGATCACGGCGTAGCAATAGATACAAATAGAGACATACGTAGGTAGGTAGGTAGGTACAGTAGCTTAAGGTATGAATCCTAAAAAAATGTTTGAAATAGTTTTGATCTGAAAAAAAAACATATATAAAGGGAAAAATAATGATAATGGTAACTACAAAAAAATGCAATGTATAGCTGAATGAAGTGAATCGAATTTAATTTATTCTTTTTATTTTTATTTTAGTAGCAAAATTACAGAAAAAATGTCTAGTGAATCTATGATGTAAGTTTTACCATTGGCTCAGAAATATATTTAGATTTATTTAGGCTGAGAAGAGCCGACAAAATACTAAAGAAAACAGTATTTGAAGATAAAATTTACAATAAAAGTACAACAATCGTTACTTTCCAGTTTTAACATCGACATCCTTTAAGTCCATATATTAATATCGTTATAGTAATATAGGATACAAGCTTTGCCTAGTAATTGAAAATTGGCTGTGGAATTTTATAATGCATACGAACATGGAAATTTAGTATAATGTATGCCTATGTTATATCATATCAACTTGTTGTTATTTGTTTGTTTTTGTATATTATTAATTTCTTGTTTATTACAAGTAGACTTTCAAATTATTAGATTACGCGTACAGCTGACATTTGTTGAGGAAAGTAGAAGTAAACCTTAAAATAATCTGAATTAAAAAAAAATAACCAAAAAAAAACCAATCGAATTCGACACGATTTTGCCCACCAACCTCCTTTTGTTGATTCAGAAGACGAATTTTTCGCAGATTTAGTGTATTGTTGATCGGGATGTTTCATATTAATTTTAGCTTGATATTTCCATGTCTTCTTTAGATAATTAGTCCTGAGAGACAGACAGACAGACGTACGTAAGGACAGGACTTAATGCATAAGCGTTTGTAGATATTAAGCACTTATTATTTTTTTTACATGTGACTGGCAACGGCTGTACGTAAGAGCTGATGGTCAATCTTCGCGGCATATCATTGAAGAGACCTTTGTCCAGTAATGGACGAGGACAGGCTAATAATCATGGTTGTGTTGAGGATTATGGTTATGAGGACCATGGTGATGATATGGATCGTGGTGATGATATGGATCGTGGTCATGATGAGGATCATGGTCATGATGAGGATCATTGTGATGATGAGGATCATTGTGATGATGAGGATCATGGTGAGGATGGAGATTATGGGGGTGAAGATGGCAGTCATTACGGTTGTGATAATGTGGTTTGAATATGGGAGTAATGAGGCGAGCGGTGTCACGTTCTGTTTATTGTATTTGACTGATCATGGCTACACAAATTGTGTGTTGAATGTTTTTTCAAATGAGCTGCTTTTATATGTAAGATTTGTACAATGTATAAAGTAAACGTGTGTCATTCATTATTAGCTGTGGTTGAGTTGAGAATAACCTTGATAATATATATGGGTCTTTAATAGGAAATAGACTAACTCTATACAGTCATGTTGGTGCTATTTAGCAGTACTTTTTATATGTTAAGCTTATAAAGTATATGAAAGTTAATGAATGAGGCCAGTCAGGCGCAGGGGCACAAAGTGTGACTGTAAAACCGACTGGTTGTGGGTTCGATCCCCACTCGAGGAGATGAAATATTTACTTAAATTTATATTTCCATTTCTTCGCTCTGGTGTTGGTCGAAGCTAAGCGCGGCGTTGAGTTCTGCCACTCGACACGCAATGCCTCTAGAATTCGGCAGAAACTGGGGAACGGAGTGTCTTGAACACTAGGTTATCTCTGCCTACCCTGCAGTGTGTGGGATACAGCGTGAAACCGATTTATTTATTTTAAATTAATGAATCTGCTTAGTTTACGAATTGAAATGTTATTAGTAATAACATGCTCTTTTAATGTACTAAAATAAATGTTCGATATTAAATAGGAATCTTCCATGTAGCGTTGTTAGTATTGTTTAGCCAAATTCTTGTGAAAAAAATAATAATAATATGTAATAATTAAATTGTAACATGAATGTATATGGCTATGAATGTATACTGATGGCTCATTGTATTAATGAGAATTATTGAATTGTATAAATCTGCATAATTATATAATTGTTGTATAAATCTAAAATCAAAAAACTAAAAATGTATAAATACAAAAAAAAAAATGTTTGCAATGTAAAATATAATTTATAAATATGTTGTATAATCAATTTAATTGCGTAACGAATTCAGTGTAGTTAACATTTACTTTATTTAATTTTAGTTAAGGAATAACAGGACTCTTTTACAGACATCACACGAGTCTAGTTTTATGTAATAATTATTTTGATTTAAAGAAAATTACGAATTAAGAAAATGCATTTCAAATTGTATAATTTACATATTATGACATGTGAATATATCTAATTTAATAGTTTTTGTAAATATCCTCACTTGTGCTAAAAATATAATTGTTATGTAACTGTTGGCACAAAACTAAAGCTATTTAAATTAGGACATTTAAAAATTGTGAACTACTCTTAAATCGCGAAGGGACTCGCGATTAGCAGGATGGCCGAGCTGTTAGCATAAGTTTCTTATAATGTAGTAATAGGTGTCACTGTAATTACGAGTACGTCATTTGATGTTGTTTCCATCATCGATTATATTAAGTGGCGGTAGTGTGCTGCGTCTTTTCCGGTGGATTTCCAATATAAGCACAAACGACACGGCACTCATGTTCATTACGTTCTAAGATATTGTCAAGACAACTTGTCATTACAATTCATATTTCAATATTGTGACTACGAGAGTATATGTGTATACAGGGTGGAAGCGGCAGCGCTCCATTTACTGAAACTGCATATAGGATAAAATATTTCAAACACAAAGCAAAAGAAATTAATCAAGGTACCTCAACAGTTTAGACGTAGGATTTTTTTTTCATTTCACGATTTTTATCCAAGCCTTTATTTCGTGTGACGCACACATACACGTACTACTACAAAAACTACTACTAAGCGTTGCCGATCTTCTACTTTTCATTCATACTACACATAACCGAACGAGAAAGAACGATATTTCTCGTTCTTTGTCACGCAATTACCTATTTTTTATAATAAATCTAAACAACGTTCAAAGCTCTTATTAAAATTGTTCAATAAAATGCTACTTTATTTCTTTTACTTTAATATGAAATTATTTCGAAATAATGCAAGGTTATTGAACCACCCACAAAATTATACTCAAAATTTTTAACACACAAAACGATATTGAACTACGATAGATAGGTACTTACATTTAGCATTAGTTTAACATCGTCATCGACGCAATTTCCTTTTACTTCTACTAATATTTACATCATAAGTAATATTAAAAACTCAACATTTGTTTGAAATGTCTTAAAAGAATGTATGTTTTGATAGTACACTCAAATACTGACACACAATAGTTACACATTTAAGAAAAATACTCTGTAATCACATGTCACATTCATCACGAGTTTAGAAATCCGATTTATGATAAAAATTTATATTAAACAACATCCAAATAAATTAAAACACTCAATGTCTAAAGTCGAACAAAATAATGTAAATACAACAAAACTTAGCTGTTCCGCGGCTAAGTTAAGATAATTAAAAACATTGTAATAGTTGCCATTATTTAAAATACTTCTCGAGCATACTTTTATTTTTTTTTATTATTATAACATTTTAATTAATAATTATATTCGTTTAATTATTTTGATAGAAAATCGTATAAAAATTAAATAACTAGTAATAAACGAGTCTTATAATGTTGTAATGAAAACTCAATATGAAATAAATTATTATTTAGTAATTATTTGTAAATAATATTGATAATTTTATTAATTATTTTAGTATCAAATCATACGTAAAAAGTATAATCTACATTTATTATGAATTATAGTGTTATATTAAGAAATCGTTCCTGCACGATATAGCAGCACTGGCGCGAAGCACAAAGATGGCCAACCTTCGAATGACGCAACCGCGAGCCCTAGCGAGGAATCGGTGCGGCGTGAGAGGGGGTGTCTATGTGCATATATCAAAATATGCGTTCTGCGTAATTCTACCACGCGTGCTTCTCATAAGCAATTGTAGTTGTGTCGAACTATAGTTGAATGTTATTTACTAAACCATATAAATACAAAGGGTTATGGGCCTAGACTATATCGTAATAATAAAAAATTAAGAAGTTTGCATCAATCATAGAAAATTAGAAATACCGGCGAGATTAAAACAGCGTTACTTCACGTGCCACGCGGTCGGCGTTGGTATTGGAGGTTAAGTTGCCGGGAAGGAATAAAAAAGAAAAACAAGCAAAAAAACAATCACGATGAAAGGAAACAGCACAGTAATAAAACTGAGTAAAAAAATTGGAATGCATGGAAGTTTCAAACCATAATGCTACTACGAGGTGAAATTGTGTCATCATCATCTGCATTTATTGCAAAAAAAGAAATGCTACACATAAAAGAAATATTAAATGTTTTAAGTGTACTAAAATAGGTCATTGATAATGACTGAATGTAATGTGGACATAAAATGTAATAATTTTGTTAACAAAAGTGAGAAAAAATGCTAATAATTTTGTAAACATGTTAAAAATGAGTGTTGGTTTAACAAGAGAAAGGTAAAAAATGCGTTTGTAGTGCCACAAAAATAAAACAGTCAAAATAGTTAGTGAATAAAGATGCGCACAGTGAGCACATGTGTTATGACAAAAACTTATTTTCAACTTTTACACCAGTGTCAAATTAATCAGTAATTTTAGGGTAGTGAAAACAGTGTCATTGGTGGTGGACAGGTATTGTTAGAAGTATTATAGCACACTGTGTGCCCTTTAATAGCAGTGATACAAAATTAATTAAAACTTGTGAGTTAATACATGCCGTCTGTCACAACAAATCACATCTGTGAGCCAATGAAGGAAGTATCTATGGAAAGGGATATAAGAACTCTAACAGATGCAGCAAGGTTCATGCTGTGTGCCAAGAATCTCTCTAAAAAGTTATGGGCTGAAGCAGTGAATACAGCAGCATATGTATTAAACAAATAAATAAAAATATTGTTTATTATTTATTTTTTATTTTATTTTTTGTTTATAATAATAACATTTTTTATTCATAGCTATTATGTGAAAAAAGACAATAAAAAATACTGACTTGACTTGTAATTGTAACTTTTTAAGTAAAGAGTAGTGCCAAAAGAGTTCAAATGAATATTTTATTATTTTTTCTTTTAGTAATTGTTACTATAAACAATTATTAAATCTTAAATGAAAACTAATATTTAGATTTTGAGGTAAAATAATTATTTTTTTAAAGAAAATAAATTAGTTTTTGATTTAATCAAATAGTAATTGATATATCTAAGCATTTACATGTTTTACCCTTAGCGGAAATAGTAATGAGAATTTTATAACTTAACCAGATCCCCCTAGACGTGTATCGTAAGATGTGGTTTCAGTTAGATGGAGCACCCGCACACTCTGGAGTGCTTGCTAGAAACACGCTCGCGAGCATATTTGGAGAACAATGGATCGGAAGGTATGGACCTCGGTGGTGGCCTGCCCAGTGCTCGTTCCCCGGACCTCACGCCGCTTGATTTTTTTTTGTGGGGGCAAGTAAAAAATGAAGTATATGCGTCAGAAGTCCACACAGAAGACGAGCTCCGGCAAAGAATTGAGCGTGCTTTTGAAAAAATTAAAGAATTAGCCGCGCGGGGATCTACTGAATAAAGTAAGACGTAATTTGTTACGCAGATGCCATTTATGTGTTTACAAGCAAGGGGGACACTTTGAGAATTTAAAAACATAGTAAATAATAAGTGGACAGAAAGAATATGATAAAAGTGTGTGTAAAGTGTATTCCTAAGTGTTGCGTTGATTTAACATCACTTCGCCGCGTTTAGCTACATACTCGATTTCTGAATGACTCGATTTCTTGAATGAAGCGTGTGCGACGTTGCCGCTTTGACAGGTTAGTGTGCGCGTATGTGTGCGTGTTTATAATATTCTTGACAAATGGCGTTTTATTTTAAACCGATTATTTTATTATTTATTTTGTTTGAAAAAAAAACTTTTTCATTTTTGGGAATTTATTTTTTTCTGAATTATATTAGGCTTTTATAGAGTAGTTAAAACTGTGGTTTCATTTAATGTGGTGCTGACACGTCCACCCTGATAACAAGTGTAAATAAATTTATTGTAAAAGCTGGATTTTGTGTCTGATTGTTGGTTCGCCTAACACTATTAGGTTCTATATGATAAAAAAAGGTCAAGGTCAGGTTTGTATTTTCTTACATTTTTGAATTGTATAAAAATATACATAATGAAAAAAAAAAAATGAATAAACGGATTTAGCAAGTTTACATTGTAAACCAACATTTCATATTATTATGTATTAATTACATATTTTTTTTAAATATTTATGTTTCATTTGTACAAAACAAAATATTTTAATTCATTTCATTATATGCTACCCAATATGAAACTTTTACATTTGAACAAAGCTTTTATGTTTTGTACTATTTATTCTTTAGACCAATTTGTTACTTTATGGCATGTTTTCATTAATTATTTTTTAAGATAACGCTGTATCCACCCTTTCTTCTTCTTTCTCACCGTCATCCTCTCTAGTACCTGCCATTCTGTGTACCTCTCATTGCGGATTCGATCAGCTAAGCCGACCCCGCATATCCTATGAAGAGATCCCATCTCCATCCATTTTTCTTTCATTCTTCTTTTGTATTACCCACGTTTCGCTGCCGTATAACAACGTCGGTACCAAAGCTGCACTTTGTACGGCCAAACGCGCAGCTGTGCTGACGTTTCGCTGTCTCATCAATGCAGCTAAGGCTCTGTTATCTTTGTTAGCGGCAGCAATACGCCTCTCCACATCCATCTCGTATCTTCCATCTCTACTGAACATACTTCCCAAGTATACCACTTCATTCACTTGTTCTAATATCTTACAATTTTACACTGATCTTGCATTCCATCCTTTCTTCATCTCCTTCAAAAATCAGAACCTTTATATTATTCGCATTGAGGCTTAGACCATTACTTTCACACCCTTCTTTCAGCTCACCCTCATTTCGCTCTTACAACTCTGTGAAACCTTTTCCAAGTCCACAAAAGCACAGAAAACTTTTTGGTTAACGGCTAAAAATTTTTCCGTGATTATGCGGAGGGAAAAGATCTGATCCATACACCCTCTTCCAGGTCTAAAGCCTCCTTGGGCCTCCCACAACAGCCTTTCAGATCTCTCTTGCATTCTTCTAGCTAATACTTTAGCAGAAACTTTACTACCCAAGCTAATGAAACTGATAGCCCTATGGCTTGCGTAGTCTATCTGTGAACCTTTGCTTTTATACAAAGGCAAGATGACCGCACCTCGCCAATCGTCTGGGACTCCTCCCCGTTAGAAAGTTAGTAATTTGTTAATATAAATATAAATGATTATATTATTTACAAGATGTAAAACTTGATATTTTTTTTGTCTCTTTTGTTAGAAATGAAGTTATGACAAAATAAAATAGAAACCGTATAGTGTACGGATATTAACGCTACGAACTGTTTGTAGTACCAAAATACAAAATATAAATCACAAGTAGGTATTGAAATAGATATTAGTTCAAGAAAACGTGGAAAAATATTTTAATAACAACAGAAGTTATATTCAAAATATAATATTATAGAAAATACAAATCACAAGTAGGTATTGAAATAGATATTTGTACAAAAAAACGTGGAAAAATATTTTAATAATAACAGAAGTTATATTTCAACTACGTAAACAGACGAAACAAAATAATAGAATTGCGAAATTCCATAAATAGCACGAAGTTCAAATTTCAATTTAATCAAGTTTCACAATGGCAAAAAAATCTATGGAATTCTTTCAGTTTATTACGAAATTTACTACTACATTTTTTTTTCTTAGCTTCACGCTGTACTCTACATGTAGCACTGTAGGCAGAGGGAGCGTAGTGTTAAGACACTCCGCTTCCCAATATCCGCCGAATTCTGGTGGCATCGTGTATTAAGTGTCGGGTTTCAACACCACAACAGAAGAAATAAAAAATTATAAATATTTCATTTCATCAATTCGGAATTCGGACACGCTTCTGTCCCTGCGTACCTAATGTTACTTTTTGTGACCTTTTAGCTTCATATTTGCCGGATATGGCCTAATTATACATAGTGTTAAGACATTTCATTCTCTTCTTTTCCACTTTTAGTAATATACTATATGTAGAAAGTCCTCCGCCGCTTACAGGACCGCGGAAATAAAAATAGTTTTGAATATTATAAATCTTCCAACCAGGGTACTGCAGGGTAGGTAGAGGGAACCTAGTGTTAAGACACTCCGTTTCTCACTTTCCGCCGAATTTTGGAGGCTTTGCGTGTTGAGTGGCGGATCTCAACGTTGCGCTTTGCATCTACACCAGAGCGAAGAAATTATAATATAAATTTAAATAAATTTTTCCCTTCCTCGAGTGGGGCTCGAACCCACAACCAGTCGCGTTTACAGTCACACTTTGTGCCCCTGCGCCACGACTGGCCATGGACTGACTGTCTTAGTAACTACCAGTTCGAATTGGTATTTTTTGTGTTCCATTTATCAAGGAATTACCATAAAATATGTCCCGCATAGAAAATGAGCCATATGTCTATACAACTCTCAGCTATTTCCATTTAAATGGGGTCGATCGCAGGTAAAAGCTGATACTCTATAAATATAAATAACTGGAGGCCAGTCGTGGCGCAGGGGCACAAAGTGTGACTGTAAAACCGACTGGTTGTGGGTTCGATCCCCACTCGAGGAGATGAAATATTTACTTAAATTTATATTTCCATTTCTTCGGTCTGGTGTCGAGGACAAGCGCGGCGTTGAGTTCTGCCACTCAACACGCAATGCCTCCAGAATTCGGCAGAAAGTGGGGATCGTAGTGTCTTAACACTGGGTTCTCTCTGCCTACCCTGCAGTGTGCGGGATACAGCGTGAAGCTGATAAAAAAATATATATATATATATCGTTTCGTTTGTGGGATTCCAACTTGCAACTTGCATCATTAATCAAACACGTGCCAACGTCGCCATGATTTTATAAACGTTAAAAGTACCTACAGGTATTTTCGTTTCAGAAATGTTTAAGTTTCTAATATCGCACAATGGGCGACCGTTCTAGTGCTTAACCTATAAAAGGTTATTTTGAGAAGGGAAAGAAGCCGTATTTTAAGTTTGTAAAGCGTAACAAAGGTTCTTTATAAAATGGCCGCCGTAACCTACATACCTAGGTATGTGTGCGTATTTAATTACACAAGGAAATTACTGATAAAAATATTATGCAATATATCGTTGCGATTATTATTCAATAACACATGAGACTGTTATATTATTGGCCGGAGTATGAAATATATATATTTTTTTATCAGCCTCACGCTGTATCCCGCACACAGCAGGGTAGGCAGAGGGAACCTATTGTTAAGACACTCCCTCGTTCCCCACTTTCTGCCAAATTCTGGAGGCATTGCGTGTTGAGTGGCAGAACTCAACGCCGCGCTTAGCTTTGACACCAGAGCGAAGGAATGGAAATATAAATTTAAGTAAATATTTCATCTCCTCGTGTGGGGATCGAACCCACAACCAGTCGATTTTACCGTCGCACTTCGTGCCGCTACGCCACGACTGGCCTCTGGTGAAATATTTAATATTTTCATTTCTCTCGTAAGGGGCCGTTCAAGTATTACGTAAGCACTGTAGGGGGCCGGGGGGGTCTTGGGTTTGCTTATTTTTGATGACATTGGGGGTGGGGGGTCTAGCTAGTAATTACGTAAGCAGAAGTTATTTATTTTTTCATATATATTATGGCTATATTTGGTAGACGTATGTATGGTAGACGATATAACTATTAGTTTTATAATATAATATATAAGTTTTTTATATCTATTTAGCGGGAATGGCACATTGTCAAGAGTCTAAATTTAAAATTTTATAAAAATCTGTGGTGATTTAAGGATTTTTCCATACAAATTTCAACCTTTTATTTGCACCCTTAGGGGGTGAATTAAAAAAAACCACGAAACACGTGTTCATTAAAAATCGGTGCTGATTTCGAATTTTTCCATACAAACTATCAACCCCTACTTCATCCCTTTAGGGTTAAAATTTTTCAAATTAACTACTTAGTGGATTTCCAGAATTCGAAATTATAAATCTGTCCAAATTTCACGTTTCTACTATCAGGGGTTACGGATGTGCGTGCGTTTTACCTCAGTCAGTGGGAACATGTCCTTTTATAAATGTAGATACAAATAAAATATCAATAAAAAATACCTTAAAAAAAAATTATATGTCAATGCTTACGTAAGCATTGGGGGAGGGGGTAAGAGGAATGCTTATTTTTGATGACATAAGGGAGGGGGGGTCAATAATTGCAAAAAAACTGCTTACGTAATACTTGAACGGCCCCTAACGAGACAAAACTCAACGTTTAGTTCCGCTACTCAAAACGCAATGCCTAGAATTGAATGGATTGTCTTAGCAGTAGTGCTAAGTAGGCAGAGGGAAGAGAGGGAAGGGAGAGAAGGGAGGGAGGGGTTAGGGATTCCCTCTGTCTACTGTGCTACGCGAAGTAGCGTGAGCCTATAAAAATGTATGTACAACGATTTACCTACGTATAATGTATAGCGACTTTTAGAGGATTTTCGCTCATTAATTTAATATTGTATCTCTTCTAAGTTTAAGAATGAAAAATACAAACTTAGAGGCCATTGTGGCTCAGTGTAATAGCTTCTGACTATAATAGCGTAGGTTGCAAGTTCGATTCTCACTCCGGGGAAAGGTATTATTTTCATCGACCCGCTTTTAAACACAAATTGTGGCATTGAAATCCGTCACTCAATCCTTTATTTTCCTTTATTTGTATTGTAAGTTCTCACTCCTATCTTTGTCTGATTGAGTCGACTCAGAAGTTTGATCTTTTCTGCGCTTCAAAAAACCTAAAGATTTTATATTAATTTGGGCCTGATATCTCGAGATAAATGGTCTTGACAAACGGATAGACGGACAAAAAAAGTGATCATATAAGGGATTCGTTTTTACCTATTAAGGGACAGAACCTTAAAAATAAAAAAAAATGTATAATTCATACAAAATGAATATATTAAATATTTATGTATAATTTTGAAACAAATAAATCATTTACATCATTTTCAACACCAACACCGTTTTCCATACAATTATAATTAATTATACGAAACGCTTCCACGTGTTTCCCATCAGCTCCAGATGGGTTCCTTTATAGAATAATATGGTGCATAGCTGGTTACGTATTGTGAATGCGTTTGACGGGTGGATGAAACAACGTAATTGGATAGGTACCTACTGTAGCTGTAGATATTGATTTGACCTACATTGCTGCTGTTGTTAACAGTTGGAAGCTTGTTAGCCAACTTCAGCCTTTTGTTGGGGATGTTAATTAAAAAATGTTGTTATTTTCATAAGTTTCGTGATGTTTAATTAATTATGTTGAATT
Source organism: Heliconius himera (assembly GCA_021202915.1). Taxonomy (NCBI): domain Eukaryota; kingdom Metazoa; phylum Arthropoda; class Insecta; order Lepidoptera; family Nymphalidae; genus Heliconius; species Heliconius himera. The sequence goes on along the minus strand of JAJHJA010000154.1, from coordinate 447,034 downwards.
TTATTTTTAAGAAAATTGTTTTTTTTTTATTTATATGAAACATAATATTTATTGTTTATCTACATACGTATTTAATTTAATAACGAAGAATTGATAACTTGTGCCCTTGTGTATTATAAATGTATAATAGGACCTATTACTAGGTTAGGAAATATACTAGGTTCTTATTCGTTGAAGTTGATATTATGTTTTTTTTTGAGTTACTGCTTTAATGCGCATATAGCAGAAAAAAGAGTGGAGAGAACCTAGTGTCAAGACACTATTTTCTCCTTTTATCACCGAGATCCAATGCATTGGGTCAAAGAAATATAGCCACGCTTTATCATTCCTGAGTGGAGAAATTAAAAAAAATCCTCGAACAGGAATCGAAGCTACAGGAAGGGAAAATATTTCATTTTCACATTTCATCGCGACATTTGGTTCACTACGCCATGATACGATCAGTTTCAGTCTTATATTTAAGTATAAATTGCGAAATATAAATAATATTAATTTTAAATCTTATTTATTAAATTCTTATTAATCAGCTTCACGCTGAATCCCACATACAGCAGGGTAGGCAGATGGAACCTAGTGCTAAGACACTACTTTCCCCACTTCCCGCCGAGTTCCGCAGGCATTGCGTGTTGAGTGGCAGACCTCAACGCCACACCTCGACACTAGAGCGTAGAAATGAAAATATAAATGTAAATAAATATTTCATTTCCTCAAGTGTGGATCAAACCCATAACCAGTCGATTTTACAGTCACACTTTGTGCCCCTGCGCCACGACTGACCTTTTTCTTATTAATTATAATAACTCTTTGACTATCCCACTAGGGATAAAGCGTGAAGCTAAGTTAATTATTCTTATTAATAATATTAATCTCTATATATAATAAGACAGTAAAAATATTTTGTCTATACATTTAGTAATTTTGACTGAAATGGATAGAGGAGCACTTTAAAATAATAATTTAAAGCAAAAAGATTTTTTTTGAATTTCTTGTCTGTCTGTCTGTCTGTCGACATATTTTTGTCCGTAATTTTCTCAGAAAGTACTGAACCGATTTACTTGGAAATTTCACCAATTGCTTTGTTTTAACTCAACTTAAATACTAAAGTTTAGTTCATCAAAATCGGTTCATTAAAAAAAAAGTTATCGTCATTTGAAAGAAGTCGTAATTCATTCAACACAGAGATATAGAACGATCTTGAAAGAAATATCAAGTAAATACAAAGATTTTTTGGTTGGTTCGTTCATATAATATATGTAACTAATTTAAAATTGTACAGGAGTTAATATGCAATTATTACAGTTATTTTACAAAGAATATTATGAATCCTTCAAATCAATAATTTAACATTTAAGGCTGTTTCTGAATGAGTAAATTAAATTATTCACTGACATCAGCACATTTAACAGAGTATATTATATAGGTAAAAAGAACATAAAGTTACAAAAATATATACGTGTAATAAATAATTAGCTTTATGTATATTTTATAAATATCAAATATCAACAATGGTCGTATTTTTTTATTTAAAACAATCAAAAATTCTTTGACGATAATGTCGTAAAAAAATCATATTAGAAGTGATTATAGTTGTCAATCAATTGTGCTTATTAAATCAATAATCATGTATTTTAAGCGGGCGAAGCTGTGGCCGAGCCGCTAGTTTTAAAATATAAAAGAAAACAATATTTCTAGAAGGAGCAAAAATACTAATTTAGAAAACGTATAAAAATTTGAACGTAGCGGGACTCGAATCCACGCCTCCTGGAAACCCTGGTCCCAGTCCTGGTCGGTTTCCAGGAGGCGCGGGCGGGCAAATTTTTATACGTTTTCTAAATAAGTATTTTCTTTCCTAACTGTGGAATAACACTCTAAAAATCTTAAAAATAGGAACAAAAATGCTTGGTGGTAGCGTGCTATGGTTTCGTCACGGCCTCCGCCTGCACGACAACCCATCCTTGCAGAGTGCTTTGGAAGATAGAAGCGTACCGTTCTTTCCTATCTTTATATTTGATGGAGAAACTGCTGGTGAGTAAGAGTTATTATGTTTTTTTTTCTTATATTACACACTTATACATATCCAAAGAATGTAATTTTATTCTTTAATATTTTTCACGAGTTTCTTTTTAGGTTCTCGCTATACGCGAATATACATATATACACATAGCATGGTAGGCAGTGGAAATAGGGGAACCTAATGTTAAGGCACTTAGTTCCCGTTAAGACACTTCTGTTCCCCACGTTCCGCCAAATTCTGATGACATTGCACGCCGCCCTTTACTTCGCTATTTTCTTGAATGAGAATCAAACCCACAACCTGTCGCGCTTATAGTCACTTGACTTGTGCTACTGCGCTTCGTCTGGACTCAAGAGTTCAAGGCTATTCATAGAATAAAATGAATAATTTTAAGAGGCCATCGTAGTGCCACTCTATGCGCAATGTCTCGGACTCGGGGCTGAAAGTGGAGTTTTCCTATCGTGCGATATCTAGTACTACTATAATACAATAGTAATATAGTACTACATGGCGCAGGGGCACAAATGACCAGCCCTGAGGCCAGGCGCAGCAGGCGCAGGGGCACAAAATGTGACTTTTAACCGACTGGTTGTGGGTTCGTTTTGTTGGTTCGAAAAAATATTTATTTAAATTTATTTATATTTCCATTTCTTCGCTCTGGTGTCGAGGCAAAGGGCGATGTTGAGCTCCGCCACACACAAAATTCGACGGAAAGTGGGGAACGGAGTGTCTTAACACTAGGGTCCCTGTGACTACCCGACTGTGGGCGGGATACAGCGTGAAGCTAAAAAAGAAAATATTAGTTATGTCTATTATCTATACTAACCTGATATATTATATTAAAGAACCTATATTCTATTATTTTTCCACAGGTACCAAAGTAGTGGGATATAACCGTATGCGTTATCTTCTGGAGGCTCTGAACGATCTCGATGTCCAGTTCAGGAAGTATGGTGGGAGATTGCACATGATAAAGGGAAAACCCGCTGTCGTCTTTAAACGTCTTTGGGAAGAATTTGGTGAGTATCCAATTCTTATATATAAGATAAAATTTATTATTAATTAATAAACCAACAAGATTAAATGGCATAGCCGAAATAAAAAGGCTTACTCTTCGATGTCTAATTAAGTAATTTTATTTAAAAATAATTTCGTTGCTAAACAGAAATGTTAGAATTATTTACTGATGTGGCTAATGGTATTTACCTAAATATAATATAATTTTAAAAAATACATCAAGTGCGTGTCGTTTTGATTACCCGTCAATTTCTATACAAAATGCAGCAAAAACTATATAAGCGTATCATATTTTTTTATTAGGTTGACTTCGTTTTTTTGTCTGTACTCAAAGGGTCCGAAGACTTGGATATTTTGAGAAACATGGTACTGCCAAACGGACAGACATACAGACAGACAACAAACTGATCTTATAAAGATTCCATCTTTTTCGGAACCTTGAAAAATTACACCATTTTTTACATCATCATTTTTATTTCATAACAAAATATAATAATAATCTAAAGAAATAGACCAGTGGCGTTAATGTACTTTTTTTTAGTATTTAATTAATAATTAAGTTGGGACTGAAACTTTAATCCTTTAATTTTTAATTTATTGCTGAGCAATCGAGTCAGGCACAGGCTGTAAGTGCTATATGGCTCTCTCGCTGACAAACTCACTTGAATAGCTAAGCCTAGTACCCGAGAGTATTGTGAAAACATTGCCGTGTTGAAATCAGAGAAGTAAAGCTAAACAATACGTTTATTTTTCTTATGTCGTTACTTAATACTTAGTGACTACTTAGTTAAACTTAAGTAATTTTTTGAACGTCAAATAATTTAGCACCGATTTTCCAAAGGTTCTGCTTTAGATTTGAGAAAAACCGGCGCTAGAAACTCATAGGGACTTAATTTTTACATATTTTCAATTATTATTTATTTGTGACTGTAAACATTGAGTTCTGCCACTTGCCTCCAGAATTCGGCAGAAAGTGAGAAACAGTGTCTTACACTAGGTTCCCCATGCCTACCCTGCTGTGTGCGGGATACAGCGTGAAGCTGATTTTTAATACTTCCTAATAGATTCTTAATGTACTACAGGTATCCGTAAAATCTGCTTCGAGCAGGACTGCGAGCCGATATGGCGTCCCCGCGACGACGGCGTGCGCGCGCTGTGCCGCGAGGTCGGCGTCTCGTGCCGCGAGCACGTGTCGCACACCCTGTGGGACCCCGACACCGTCATCAGAGCCAACGGCGGTATACCGCCGCTCACCTATCAGATGTTTTTGGTAAGTTGTAGAAGACAAGGTAAATGTGGATTTTAGTTTGCTTTGAATTTGAGACATTTTGGGTAATATATTTCAGTCAAGTAAGCTTTAGATTCATAATATCCCGCCATTGCGAAATCTTATAATTTTTTTACAAATTTTGTTGTAAATGCAGTAGGATTTTTGTAAAGTTTCAATGTTATTATACTACAATACCCGTATTTTTAATCCATCGTGACGCATAGGCACTAGAGTTTCACTGTAACGTGACGGTTGTGGATTCGATCCCCACTCGAGATAATCAATTATTATTTCCTAATAGTTTCATTTCTTTGCTCTGCAACCAAGACAAGAGCATGGCGTTGAGCTCTTGAGCTCCGCCATTCAATACGCAATGCCTCGAAAAATTTGGCGGAAAGAGGGAAACGGAGTTAATTCCCTCTGTCTAGCCTGCTGCTGCTGTCTGCTGATTTAATTTTTTTATCCATATTTTCGATCAATACCAATCTATAACAATTGCGCTGTTCCATTGGTACTGCTTTAGAAACCTTTAAACTGAATATATCACATTAATATTTACTATAACAATATAATATATTTATATTTCAGGCCAGTCGTGGCGTAGCGGCGCGAAGTGTGATTGTAAAACCGTTTGGTTGTGGGTTCGATGACTCGAGGAGATGAAATATTTACTTAAATTTATATTTCCATTTCTTCGCTCTGGTGTCGAGACTAAACGCGGCGTTGAGTTCTGCCACTCAACACGCAATGCCTCCAGAATTCGGCAGAAAGTGGGGAACGTAGTATCTTAACACTAGGTTCCCTCTGCCTACCCTGCTGTGTGCGGGATACAGCGTGAAGCTGATTTGATTTTTTTTTATATTTCAGCACACTGTAGCCATTATCGGTGACCCGCCCCGCCCCGTCGACGACGTGGACTTGAAAGGAATCAATTTTGGATCACTACCCGAAAGTTTCTACAGCGAATTTACTGTGTTTGATGTGGTAATTATTATTTATAATTTGTATATAGTTTATTATTATAAAATATGTTGAGAGAAGACATTGCTTGTTAACCTACGGAGCTCAACGCCGTCTTTTTTCTGGTAACAACGAAGAAATAACAATGATTCTTTCTCCAAGTGAGAATGGAATCCATAGTCGATCCCCACTCGAGGAAGTCAAATATTATAATATTTATTTAAATTTATCATCTCTTCGCATCATTTTGTCGAGGCTAAGTGTGGCGTTGAGTTTCTCCACTGAGCACGCAATGTCTCCAGAATTCGGCAGAAAATTGGGAACGGAGTATCTTAGCACTAGGTTCCTTTTGCCTACCCTGGTTTGTGCGGGATACAGCGTGAAGCTGATTTAATTTTTTTCAGATATAAAGTAGATACCAGTCTTGGCTCGGGAGCACAAGTGTGTGACTGTAAACCAGGTAGGTTTTGGGTTCGATTCCCACTGGAGGAAATGAAATATTTAATATTTTATTGCTCACTTATCCACCGCCACTCAAAACGCAATGCCCTAGAATTCAGCGGAAAGTGGGGAGAGGAGTGTCTTAACACTACGCTCCTCTGCCAACACTGCCACATGTTGGATAGACCGTGGAGCTAAATAAAAAAAAATGTCAATATTTTATAATAAAACCAAAATAAAACCTATTTTAGGCCCCTAAACCGGAGGACTTAGGAGTCTTCCTAGAAAATGAGGACATTCGTATGATACGCTGGGTGGGAGGGGAGACGGCTGCCTTAAACCAAATGCAGAATCGTTTGGCTGTGGAGTATGAGACGTTCTGCAGGTGATATTTACTATTATTTATTTTATTTATTTAAATTTATATTTCCATTTCTTCGCTCTGGTGTCGAGGTTAAGTGCGGCGTTGCGTTCTGCCGGCAGAAAGTGGGGAACGGAGTGTCTTAACACTAGGTTCCCTTTGCCTACACTGCTGTGTGCGGGATACAGCGTGAAGCTGATTTTAATTTAATTTATTTTAATATTTACTTACTTTTTTTACTTTAATACTGTGGAGCGTTGATTATCCGAACTAATTGGACATTGGGTGTTTTCGCAACGGAAATGGTATTAAGGTATCAATATTTAACAGTGACATGAAAAATTATTTTAAGTCTTTTTCTGCCACGTGCGGGATACAGCGTGAAGCTAAATAAAGGATTACTTATTTAACTTCACGCTTTAATTTTAACATTTTTAAAGTGTTATCCCACACTCAGGAAAGAAAAATACTTATTTAGAAACGTATAAAATTTTAAACGTAGTGGGACTCGAACCCGCGCCTACTGGTAGTTCAAAGAACGTATGGCTTAGTGGTCAGAGCGCCTATTCGGTTTCCAGGTTTAGGTAGGCGTTGGTTCGAGTCCCGCTACGTTCAAATTTTTATACGTTTTCTAACTAGGTATATTTCACGCTTTATCCTTAGCGGGGTAGTCAGGGGTAGATCATAATAAAAAAAAATATTATATTAAATTTTGATTTAAATCACCATATTTATTGTGTCGTTTCGTCTACTAGGCAGGAGGACGTCCGCCGGACCCGCTAGTAAGAATACGCTTATAAAGAATTTGGTTGTGGCTTAAACTTATTTTTTTCCAAATTTAAGTCGTTTGAAGATTTGTTATGTGTAAAAATACTTCATACGAAAAATACTTATTAAGAAAACGATTACGACAAACACTTTTATACTACACTTGAGGCCAGTCGTGGCGCAGTGCACAAAGTGTGACTGTAAAACCGACTGGTTGTGGGTTCGATCCCCACTCGAGGAGATGAAATATTTACTTAAATTTATATTTCCATTTCTTCGCTCTGGTGTCGACTTCGGCAGAAAGTGGGAAACGGAGTGTCTTAACACAAGGTTCCCTCCGCCTACCCTGCTGTGTGCGAGATACAGCTAGCAGCTGATTTAGTTATTTATTTTATTTGACTTTCATACTGTATATTCATAAGTATATTTCTTTCCTAAGTTAATAATATATTAAAAATGTTAAAAAAAAAATACTACTATATGAAATAATCAATTGTTAATTTTTATATTTTTATTTCCAGAGGATCCTATTTGCCTACTCACGGTAATCCCGATCTTCTAGGACCCCCTATATCTTTGAGCCCAGCTCTGCGTTTTGGATGTCTTTCTGTGCGACGGTAAGTTTTATTATGTACATAAGAATTAGAATATAAAGATCTCTCTATATTCTATTTCTTATAGTAGTAACACTAAATGGAAGTTGATTTCAGATATAAAAAAAAAGTTAAAAGTGGGCAAGGGAGAAATACTTTACTAACTTTAAATTGAATTCGTCAGTTCGGAAATGATTACCCTATTCCAGTAAATGATGCGGAATTTTAAAAAAAGAAACTGGATAAGTGCGAGTCGGACTCGACCACCGATATTTCTGTGCTAATTAAAAGATTGTAGGTTAACTTATAAAAATTGACAAACTTAAGTTTGCCAACAAATGTGGATTTGATTAAATGCAAAAAAAATACAATTATATGAAACTTTATAATTCTTATTTTTTTATTTACTTTTGAATTATTGTTCTAAAATTCACTTTACAGATTTTATTGGTGCGTCCAAGATTTATTCCACCAAGTGAACCAGGGGCAACTCGCTTCTACTCAATTTATTACTGGTATGTATTTATATACAAACAAAAATATTCTATTCTTTTAGAATTTTCTCTAGTTATTTATAATGTATATTTTTAAGTAAAATCCGGGGCTGGGTAAATAGTTGGGTTAAATGAAGAGGGCGAGTAACCATTTAAATTATAATAACTTATATATTTAGGGGCTTGTTACGCAGTGGCACAAAGTGTGACTGTAAAACCGATTCGTTGTGGGTTCGATCCCCACTCGAGGAGATGAAATATTTACTTAAATTTATATTTCCATTTCTTCGCTCTGGTGCCGAGGCAAAGCGCGGCGTTAAGTCCTGCCACTCAACACGCAATGCCTCCAGAATTCGGCAGAAAGTGGGAAACGAAGTGTCTTAACACTAGGTTCCCTCTGCCTACCCTGCTGTATGCGGGATATAGCGTGAAGATGATATGTTTCAAATATTTTATATCGTAATTATAATTTTTTATTTAGGTCAACTTATATGGCGTGAGTATTTCTATACAATGAGTGTGAACAACCCTAACTACGGCCAAATGAGCAATAATCCCATATGCTTGAACATCCCTTGGAAAGAACCCGAAAGCGATGAATTGCAGAGGTGAGATGTTATCACTGTTTTTTCTTATATTGTGTGTATGTAGCAGGATAGGCAAGGTACCTAATGTTAAGGCACTCCCTCTCTAGTTTTCGTTGAAGTCTCGAAGCATTGCTTGGCGGAATTAAACGCCGGACAAACAATAAGATACTGTTCTACATACTATGGACTCGTATATCTGAATTTATCTAGATTGACTTTATAGATGACGTGAAGGTCTCACCGGTGTCTCATTCATAGAAGCATTTCCTTAAGTGTCTGTAAGATCATGTTGCGGAATTGAACGCCGCTCATAGCTGACTATCGACACAGTCCTATACATTTAAATTAATCTAAATTTATCTGAATTTGTCACCAGATGGCGTGAAGGCCGTACAGGTTTCCCCTTCATAGACGCTGCAATGCGTCAACTGCGCACCGAGGGCTGGCTGCATCACGCCGTGAGGAACACGGTGGCGTCGTTCCTGACGCGCGGCACGCTGTGGCTGTCCTGGGAACACGGGTTGAACCACTTCCTTAAGTATCTGCTTGATGCTGATTGGTGAGTGTTATAGATTTATCTGTTGTATTAGATTTGTTATCATAAGAACTATAAAACGTATTCTTTAAATTAAATTAAAACCAATTAAACCAAAAATATAAATAAAAAAAATATTTTTTATGACTTTACGCTGTATCCCGCACACAGCAGGGTGTAGGTAGACGTGACCTAGTGCTAAGACACTCCGTTCCCCTTTTCAAATCCTAAATATGTACATATATAATATTCTTAACCTAAGGTTGAGAATGGTAAATTATTTTAATATTTCCACAAATTGCAATTTTTTGTAAAAATAAAGTCGATTGGACTTAATATTTTAAATCCAAAACATGTTTAACATCCCCCAGGTCAGTGTGCGCCGGCAACTGGATGTGGGTGTCGTCGTCAGCGTTCGAAGCCCTGCTGGACTCCGGCGAGTGCGCGTGCCCCGTGCGCCTCGGCCGCCGCCTCGAGCCCTCCGGACACTACGTGCGCCGCTACGTGCCCGAGCTGGCCAACATGCCCGTGGAGTACATGTAAGTATTGTGGGCTATAGTTTATTAGGAGTATATCTGGGTGTTATTAGCGTTTGAAGAAGTATTAGAGCCCACTGGACGCTATGTATGGTGATTTGTGCCTGAACTGTCCTATACAGGTTGGAAGTGTAAGCACCACTTTAAATGAAACCACAGTTTTAACTACGTTATAAAAGCCTAATATAAATCAGAAAAAAATAAATTCCCAAAAATGAAAAAGTTATTTTTTCAAACAAAATAAATAATAAAATTGTCGTTTTAAAATAAAACGCCATTTGTAAGGACGACGCACGCACTAAACCTATCAAAGGAACATCGCCGCGCACGCCTCATTTCGAAATCGAGTCGTAGGTATTGGCGATAAAGTTCAAAGTTGTTTAACCTTTAGTAGTATTTTTGTAGTAGTAAGTGTTTATGTTATTGGGATCTATACGTAATATAAATACAGGTATGGATAAAAATCGTGAAATGAAAAAAAAATCCTACGTCTAAACTGTTGAGGCATCCTGATTAATTTCTTTAGGTATAGGTTTGAAACATTTTACGCTATATGCTGTTTCCGTAAAAGAAGCGCTGCCTCTTCCACCCTGTATATGGCTGTGAAATGCATGCAAGTATTGTGACCTGTATTTTACGTTGGTCATTTATAATAATTAGTTTCACACTGCATCCCGCACAAAGCACGGTAGGTAGATGGAACTTAGTGTTAAGACACTCTGTCCCCACTTTCTGCCGAATCCTGGAGGCATTACGTGTTGAGTGGCGGAACTCAACGCCGCGCTTTCCGCTCGACACCAAAGCGACGAAATGAAAATATAAATGTAAATAAATATTTAATCGCCTCGAGTAAGGATCGAACCCACAACTAGCCGATATACAGGCACACTTTGTGCCCCTGCGCTATGACTGGTCTCTACTGTCTACATGTAGATACAGGTTGGCCAACAGAGAGTTAACCTTTGAAATAGCTATAAAAATAAAACTAACTGTTTTTGTAAACAAAAATTTATTCTGTAAGAAAGAACACATCTTAGGATTTTATTTTTTTAATATGACATCTTGTAAATGTGAACCATTATTATTCTTACACTCCTGTAACCGGGACTGGAAATTTTCAATTACCGCCAGACTAGTGCTCGTGGAAATGTTCTGCATCTCATTGCAAATGTTTTCTTTTAACTGTTCAATAGATTGTGGGTTATTTATATATACCTTGCTTTTAAGATGTCCCCAAAGGAAACAGTCCATTGGAGATAAATCTGCGGGCTGCGGGGTGGCCAGTTAATGTCACCTCTCTTGGATATCAATTTATTGCCAAAAATTTTACGTAGTGCCGCTAAAGAATCATTTGAGGTGTGGCATGTTGCCCCGTCTTGTTGAAACCAGCTTCTTTGATTAAAGCCAGAGAAGTTCTTTAACGCTGGTTCAAAAAAGCTATGTATCATTGCAACGTATCGCCCTGTGTTAACTGTGAGATGACGGCTTCTCTCATCTTCGTAAAAATAAGGACCAATAATTCCTCTACCTGATAATGCTGTCCACACGGTGACTTTGGGCGAGTGTAATGGTTTTTCGTGTTTTAATTTTGTGTTGGTGTCACTCCAATACCTACAAGTTTGTCGATTGACGTAGCCATTTAGGTGAAAATGTTCTTCATCTGGGAACAAAATGTTATTGAAGCTCGAAAACTTTTCCAGCATTTTAAGCCTCTGCGCATGGTCACTGTGTTTCAAAGCCTGTACAATTTAGATTTTGTAAGGGTGTAGATGTAGGTCCTTGTGTAAAATGCGATTTAGAGATGTTCTAGGCAAATTCAAAACACTAGCTCTCTTACGGGTCGCCTTGGCTAGGTTGCTCCCGAATAGACTCTCGCTCTACGTTTACGGGTTCCCTGGATGTCCGGGGTCGACCGGAATGTGGTTTATACAATGTTGATCCCGTCGCCTCAAACTTCTGTACCCATTTCTGTACCTGCTCGCTCTCTGGTACGCCGGCCCAGAAAGCGACCCGACTGCCCGGCAAATCGGTCGTGTCATTGCCCTTTCGCTTGGTCTCTGTCACACAAACGACATCCAAATCTCTATCATCCATCGCATCTAATAATTCATTCATCTTTTCTTCCATCCCTCCTCTTACATTCCACGTAGCTATTTGTAGCTCCGTCCTCCACCTCGTGGCGTGTTGGGTGGCGGTCTCCAACGCCGCATTCGTCGCCACTTGACACACCATTGTACCCCCATTATAACTTATATATAGTTATTATAGTTTTGAAGCAATAAAAAATTATATATCTACTCTACTGTGGTTTGAAATCTGAAATTATTTTGACCATTTTAAAGGGCAACAAGTCCTAAGCCGCACCAGGCAGCAAATACCCTAGCTACGCCACTGGTATATTGTAATGAGTACAAAACTTTCGCTTTGCTTCGGCCGCAGAATCGTGGTTGCGATAATACTCGCGCACGCACAGAGCACGTTGCACTCCACTGAAAGACGCCATGGCATTAAATCCCTATCGACTGTGCATGCGGTTGGTACCCTCCCCGTGCCGCTGAACTTACCCGCGCCTAAGTAACGGCCATTTTATAAGTTAACTCTCTATTGGTCCACCTAGTATTATAAGCGTTTGAAATGTTTTTCGCAATTTGTCTCTGAATTAGTACCTCACACACATATCACTTGATGATATTTGTATTTGGTATTTTATGTAACTTGCATGGAAATTAAATTAAATTAAAATTAAATTAGCTTCACGCTGTATCCCGCACACAGCAGGGCAGGCAGAGGAAACCTAGTGTTAAGACACTCCGTTTCCCACTTTCTGCCGAATTCTGGAGGCATTGCGTGTTGAGTGGCAGAACTCAACGCCGCGCATGGAAATTAATTTAATAATAAATGCAGAATGAGCGTTGCCATAACAACGTGTATGTCACTTTATACAAAATTTATATTGTAATATAATCACTTACACTAAGTTCGACTAAAATGGGGAATTCCCTGTTTCATTTAATACTAAATAGTTAAGGTTATCAATTCGACTGTACATACACAAGTGATCTTACATCCCCATATGTGATCTCACGTCCACAGATGTGATCTCGCACACACACATGCAACGATATTAATATCAAGAGTTCGGAAATACGACGTCGATGTTTCCACTTATAGTTTGATTGTTCTGTAATTAGACTTAATATTAGTTTTAAGAGTAACCATACAAACTTTCAGGTTAATTTTATAATTAACTTGACATAAATAAATGAGTGTCGGTCCGCAGCTACGCGCCGTGGACGGCGCCGCTGCAGGTGCAGCAGCGCGCGGGCTGCGTGGTGGGCCGCGACTACCCCGCGCCCGTCGTGGACCACCGCGCCGCCGCCGCGCGCAACCGCAGCGCCATGCAGGTATATAGTTCCAGGGTAGTTTTGTAATTGTGGGCCGCGACTACCCCGCGCCCGTCGTGGACCACCGCGCCGCCGCCGCGCGCAACCGCAGCGCCATGCAGGTATATAGTTCCAGGGTAGTTTGTAATTGTGGGCCGCGACTACCCCGCGCCCGTCGTGGACCACCGCGCCGCCGCCGCGCGCAACCGCAGCGCCATGCAGGTATATAGTTCCAGGGTAGTTTTGTAATTGTGGGCCGCGACTACCCCGCGCCCGTCGTGGACCACCGCGCCGCCGCCGCGCGCAACCGCAGCGCCATGCAGGTATATAGTTCCAGGGTAGTTTTGTAATTGTGGGCCGCGACTACCCCGCGCCCGTCGTGGACCACCGCGCCGCCGCCGCGCGCAACCGCAGCGCCATGCAGGTATATAGTTCCAGGGTAGTTTTGTAATTGTGGGCCGCGACTACCCCGCGCCCGTCGTGGACCACCGCGCCGCCGCCGCGCGCAACCGCAGCGCCATGCAGGTATGGGTGGGCGAAACCCTACGTCGATTACATATGTTAATAATTAATACCTTTTTCTACGGTTACTAAGATATCATTTAATTGCGTATCACAGGAACTTCGTCGAGTCCTCGAAAAGGCGCCTCCTCACTGCTGTCCATCATCGGAGGATGAAATCCGTCAGTTCATGTGGCTGGGTGAGGAAAACCAGGTGGAGATCACTACCGCCTAAACGAAACACCACCATCAGTAAGTACAGTAGAAACTCTATTCATTTATTGTTGTCGTTAGACATACAGGTAACTGAAACTCCGGTACATACGGTGATCAAACAAACTGTAACTATGTAAAATGTATGAGAAAAATTTTAATTGAAATTATTTAGAAAATAGAATAGAATTGTTATTATATTTTTTAAATGTATATTTGTCTTTATGTTTGTGGAACCTAATCTCAGAAACGGTTTAACCGATTTAAATACAGTTTTCACTATTAGTTATCAAATTATGTTATATTTGCATTTCCAATATGCCGAAGTGTGGGAAGTGGGAGACGTAACTCTCTTAATAGAAATGAAGTGTCTCAACACTAAGTTCTCAGGTTCGCTCTGCCAACTCTGCTATGAGCGGGAAACAGCATGAAGCTAAAATAAATCAGTTTTTATCTAAATATATATATTAAATATATTTAATATCAAATTATGTAAGTATACAATTAAATATTTTTTTTAATTGGCAGATGTTATTTTTTATATTTTTTTTTGGAATGTAATTATTTTCTATATTAGTTAGTTTTAATAAAATGGTGATACAAAAAACTGGGACTAGATTTTTAGTTTTGTAGGCATTAATTATTTTTATATAAGTTATATGCATACTGTAGAACTCGATTAATGGGACTTATTGCTTTGAAAATTCTAATAATCCAATGTATGAAGAAAAGCAAATTTTGTGCATATGTGTAGTAATGTAGTATAGTATAACGTAGTATAACGTTACTAGGGCCGGATAATCGAGTTTCTACTGTATATTTCTATTTCTTTCTAATAAATATTTACTATTCCGTTTTTTATATATTAATTCTAAATAATAATCTTTATTTTAAGTGATACTTTGTATCAACACAAAGGCTCATCAAAGTTGGCGATATTCTGTCTAAGCGTTTATTTACATTATTATGGATAAAAATAGTATTTCATAATCTTAGAAAATAAAACACTATTAAATCATTCGTTTTATATTATTGTTAAATTTATTTTTTGATGATGACTTTTTAATCTCAAAGATTTGTTTTATTATGTAATTATTTTAATATTAAAAAAATGTATGTGTTATTATTGATTATTTTGTTTGTTTATAACAAATTTTATTATTAGATAATAGTCCTTAGTAATAAAAAATATAGCAACTTTTTTTTCTTCTTTCTTCAATAAAAAAAATGGTACAAAATTAATACAGGAAATGTAACTTTTTATATTCAAAATGAATTTATGTTATTATAATAATGACTAATTATTTGAAATGCTAAAATTATAGTATACTTTTAACATTTAAATTAACTAATATACTTAAATATATATTTCGAATTACATAATAAAATATTTTGAAAATTTGGAGTATTATATTCTTTAAATATTATATAATCATTTTAAAATATATGTAAATTGAAATTATATAGTATAATTATCAAGATCATCTTTTATTGATTATAAAAAAATCCCTTTCATTTAAATTCAAGATGTCTCATCTCATTATACCTTATAAATAATTGTGGGTAGATTATATGTTTAATATGCTTTATATGTTAATTGTTAGATTAGTTTATAAAATGTTTATAGTATATCAAATGTTTAATAGAGTTAAATGTATTCGAATACATTATTTATATTAAAAATATATGTATATAAAAGTATTTTTTATTATTTATTATATATTTGTTTAATTCAAATGCCTAGTATTTTGGTAATGGCTTTATACTTCGATCAATTATACCTCATTACGATAAGGTACTGAAGCCGCAGTGCTTAAATTTGAAAATCAAATTTTATATTTCGCCAGTCGGAGGCCAGTCGTGGCGCAGCGGCACGAGGTGTGACTGTAAAACCGACTGGTTGTGGATTCGATCCCCACACGAAGAGATGAAATATTTACTTAAATTTATATTTCCATTTCTTCGCTCTGGTGTCGAAGTTAAGCGCGGCGTTGAGTTCTGCCACTCAAGACGCAATGCCTCCAGAATTCGGCAGAAGGTGGGGAACGAAGTGTCTTAACACTAGGTTCCCTCTACCTACCCTGCTGTGTGCGGGATACAGCGTGAAGCTGATTCGATTTTTTGATTTATATTTCGCGGTGTCTATGGGAAAACCACATCAGAATCAGAGGGTTAAAAACAGTTGAAAAAAATAATTATAGATAAAGAATAAAATGTTTTATATTACGCGCTATATAAAACTAAACCTTAACGCACTGTTATAAGGTTGGATTTTATTAAAATGATTTTATGTCATAAGCCTGTGTGTAATAATATTTTGAATTTCTGTTTATATTGACTGGTGCCATATTTCTATGCCGTATTTATATGCAATCCTTTATCTAGTGTATAATTGATCGAAGGCTTTAAAATATAAGCTTAATGTGAGTTGATGTTTTAAATGTTGAAAAGGATATTTTAAGAAAATTTATGTTATGTTATAAATGTATACTTTTAGTCTTTATCTGGTTACTGCGTTTATATTATATAACTTAACCAATAAAATTTTTCCCAAAAAAAGAAAAAATAACATAATTAAAAATTAATTACTGGGACCAGATGAACATTATATGTTTAAAGAATAAATGTATATGTAAAAAGTAATGATCTTGCAATGTGTCGATTGCGAGTGGAAATCGAAGCACGGAGCCTGTTCTTAACACTAACTCACCGCCTAGCTTGAAGATAAAAAGAAAAGCATATTTTTCCAAATTTTATATAACATACAGGAGATATATGTATTTTTGAATTTGTATTTACATAAATGTACTAATGTATTTAAATTATGTGTATTGTGTATGTAATAAAAAAAACTTTTGAAAAATATACATATTTTTATTATAACCCATAATATACAATACAATATGAAACATATCTTGAAAGGATTGTTAAAAAAAACTTTATTATGAATCAAAACTCAAAGTAAATTAACTAACAATTTTGTTTAATGCGTGTTTTGTTAAATAAAAATTTTATTTATAAAATGGTAAATTACCTCTTAAGACAAATTAGATATTGTATGTTGCAATACAAAATAATTAGCTGTAATAAAAATAATTATATACTTGTATTAAAAAGCCGACAAATATAATATAATTAGGAACTTAATTTTACTTTCCATTTGTCACTATACATAACTACATATAAATATATATATATATAGCAAGTTTCAATATTTTATGACAATTTTTAATAATATCAATAAGTTCAGTATATTGATATTTTTAAAAAAATATTGCTTGGATAGTTTAAAAAAAAAGACGATTATAATACAAATCATATTTTAAATCTATTTTAGGTATTATGCATGAAGGGTACAAAAGGTACAAAATAAGGAAACAGAATCAACTGCAAATTTCTACTATATCATAGAAAATTGTTATTTCTACCGGAAACAGATGCTACTCCTTTCAATCAAATAGGTTATATAAATTGAGAAGTACTTTAATATATATTAATGATGCTGATGATGATGATGAAGTTATAAGGTGTGAAGTAAATTTTGGATTTAAACTTAAAAGGAATGTTTAATATAATTTTTTACAACATTACAAACTAAACACAACAACTTAAAAACTAAAAAAAGAAATAAAAAAACTTATTTTTCTTAAGTATATACAATATTATAATTATGATCCATTGCTCGATCCAGTCTCTATAATAGAAACTAAGCTATTAAACATTTTACTAGTATTACTCTCAGGTAGTTCTTTAACTGCGGCGACTCCTTTACCCGCTAAGGCACCAACTCTAGGGTCTATAGGAATAGTTCCTAAGAAAGGTAGTTTCGATATCTCGGCTAAAGATTTCCCTCCACCAGTTGAAAATATGTTTGTACATTCACTGCATGTTGGACATTCATAGCTGGAAAAAATAAATTCTACTTATATTTTACAATGTAATACATAATGGTAAGTAACTGATTAGTTTTTAACATAAATGTGTTGATTACAGTGTTTTCTTATTTTCAAAGATTTTTTCTTGGGGTAAAAAACTACCTAAACCTTTAAAAATCTATAAATTCTTTATACATGTATTAATTGTTATATAAGTCCTATTTTCCAAAAATTGTTAGAAAAAAATCAAGATTCTTGGTTCAACAGTTTGGATTGTGCATTGCTCTTTGAAAATTTCAATCACATCATAGTTTTATATAGAAACGACACTAGCTTTTAGATGGGACTTCACCTCCATAGTCGAATGGAAATAACTAACAATTGTGAATTACACATTCTAATTTGCCATGATAAGTCCGACCACAGATGCAGTGGGTTTTTTATTTTTATTTTTTATGGAAAAGACGATCACCAGTACCACAATGATCCTATTCTAGGCCGGGATCACACGGCAGCAGTAGTTTGTATGGGTTATATAGTCCATAAAATTCTTTGATAAATAGACTATCACATACAGACTATTTCCAAAACAACAAAAAGAATATTTAAATTTGAACCTGTAGTTTTTGAGATTAGTGCATTTAAACAAACTAATTCTTTGTCTTTATAATATGTATATGCATGGACAGTATAGATAACATTTAGAAAATAAATGTATATATCCCTCACACAGCAGGGTAGGCAGAGGGAACCTAATGTTAAGACACTCCGTTTCACCGGGCTTTGCTGTGGCGCCAGAGCATAGAAATGGAAATATAAATTTTAATCAATATATCAACTCCTCAAGTGGGGATTGAACCCACAACCAGTCGATTTATAGTTACACTTTCTGGCCCTGCACTATGACTGGCCTTAAAATAAAAAATATATTAGCCCTAATTCACTTACTTACCTGCTCATATTTTCAATAATGCCCATTATTTGGATGCCAGTTTTCCTACAAAATGTAATTTCTTTACGCACATCTTCTATGGCCACCTCCTGTGGAGTTGTCACTATGATTGCTGAACACTGTGGCACTTGTCGCAAGTTCTCCATTACTGTTATGTGTTCATCAGATGTGCCTAGAAATAGGATTAAACAACATACTTTGTAATTAAATTTCTATAGAATTTACATTTTTTTTTGGTTTCACACTGTATCCTGCACAAAGGAGGTTTGCCAGAAAGAGCCTAGGAAAATAGTGTTATGATATTCCATTTCCCATTAAAATATTTTCATTCCCAAGTTTTGCCAAAATCTCGAGGCATTATTTGTTGATTGGTGGAACTCAACACTGTATTTTGCTTTGTTTGGTAGTAGAGCGGGCAAATGAAAATATTAAATATTAAGCCCCCCAAAAAAAAAGTACTTAATCTAATTATTTAAGCAAATCTAATAAAATATTGTTTTTTTTTATTTTTTACTAAAATTGTACCTGGAGGTGTATCTATGATTAGGAAATCTAAGTCTTGCCAATATACATCTTCTAAAAACTGTTTGATCATAGATGTTTTCTTTGGTCCTCTCCATACGACGGCATCGTCTCTAGACTTGAGAAGGAAACCAATAGACATAACACCTAGTTTTTGTTCCTTATCCAAATATACTGGTATCCAACCTTCTGGTCCTTGATGAATATTTTGATTCTCCAAATTCAATAAATATGGGACACTAGGTCCAGTTAAATCAATATCAAGTAATCCAACCTAAAACATCGTAAAAGATTATTATAAAAAGGAAGAACAAATATAAAGTTTATTATTGAGAAATGTTTATAAAACACTAACCTTAAAACCTTTTTCTTTAAGTGTTAGTGCTAGTTGAGTACTGACTGTGGATTTTCCGACTCCACCTTTCCCTGATAACACTAATATAACTTGTTTCACGTTTTCTAGCATCTTTATATACGAAAATAATATTATAAAAATATTTAAAATACCATAAGTATGAGGTTTTTATCTGTCACATTTTATCACTACCTAGGTTAACAACAAAACAATAGTAAGCATGAATTATGGGCTTTAAACACCATTTTATACAAATAAATTATATTTTCAAATTATTTTAAACAACACTTTTTTAAAAATATTTTATTCTGATAATTTCGCAATTTAAATTTAAAATCAAGTCCCAAATACTTTGAAGCTAATTCAAGAAAATAAATAAAAAGTTAGTGACGTCAAAGCGCTTGCGCCAAAAAGCGATACTAGCGCCGCATATATGTTTGTGTCAGTTTTGAATGGATTTTCTAGGTAGTGGTCGTGTTGTTTGTGTGCCGGTACTTATGTAGGGAGATGCTACATTTTTTTCATTTTGTAACAGATTATTGGACGTTTCATGACATAATTAGCTCATGATATTATCAATTCTTTTGTTTCTTCATCATTTTTAAGTGAACATAAGTGTCAGTGTGTTTTATTTGCGTAGTTTTTGAGTTCAGTGGTTGTGCAAGATTTCATAGGGACAAGGCACGAGATTCTGAACACAAGAACCCATTATATTCCGAAAACATAAGGTATTTATGTTTTTAAATGTATACTTTATTAAAATATAATTCAAATTTTCATATTTAAGCCGGTGTATTACATGAGAGTATTTATAAACGCTGCCTTGTGCATTCTCATGTGCTAGGTCGATCCACCCTTACAAATTAGTTATACATAGTAATAAATTTGTTCGTGAATTTTAAAATAGATATTTAATTACTAATACCTACAACACGTGTTCGTCACATATTAGATACTGGACTACTGGATACTTGGACTATGGATAATAATAATATAGAAAATAATTTTTATAATTAAAAATTAAAACTACAGAAAAAAAGGTAATATATTCATATGTGCAGGCAAAAACATAATACTAAGGTTTTTTTACATTACATATAATATTAGAAAACAAGTTTCACTTAAAGTTTTAATTTGTATAGATATTTTTAATATTATAATTTATTAATTACAAACATTTTACGAATTTCAGTTATTATTAAATTCATAAACGCTAAACCATTAAAATTATGTAAATAAAAAATGCGTAAGATGTAAAAAAAATGTTTTAAGTTATTTTACATATTCAAGGTCGTAATGTCATTGTGCAGTATGGGGCCAGGTGTTTTCAACCATATGCTTAAAAATACTTAGGATGTTCATTATATTACATTTAACTATTTATTTATAATAGTTTCTTATTTATAAAACTAGGCCGTCGACCGAGTTCAATTACCACTATTGATTATGTGGCGGAACTCAACGCCGCACCGTGTGTTGTTACCAGGTAGAGGGAATGAAAATAATTCATTTCTCCGAGTGGGAATCGAACTCACAACTGTCGCGCTTACAGCCAAGCGAGGTGAACAAAAATAATGACTACTCTTGATTACTTAATGCTCTAATGACACTTTCTGCCCTTGTGACCTTCGATGTAGTAATAAATAAGGGTGTAACACCCCCCTTTGTGAGTCACACAATATTTTCTGTGAGGGCTACATTTTGATAACATCTTAAAGTTACTATATTTCGATATTGAAATCTAAAATTGCATTATTTCATTCCTTTTTTTAAATATTTTAATTAAATAAGTGATATTTTATAACACTAGTCGTTGCTAGCGGCTTTATTTGCGTGGTATTTAAGATGTAAAATGTAAAATCTCGGTCTTTCCCGTTCTTATAGTACTTTTAGTAGCCCAATATACAATATTATTTAAAATATATATTTTAAATGTATATTTGTAAGCACACGATGTAAGAGTAATAAATTAATTTGCTAAGAGCGCAGTTGTCAAACTATTTTCATCCATTGTTTAGTAGTGTATTAATAACTCAATACAGTAATATAAGAAATGAGTTGAATATAAAATCTCGCCATATAACATCGACGCGATAGCTGTGATTGACGCGATGACCCATTCAACTCCTGGCGTGTCACATTGGTGACCCCGCAGTCAGTCCGTCGCTCGACGACCTCGATGTCAGCCCAACGACTGCCCGAAGCATATCTTCGTAGGATTGGTGTTGATTGCACATTCTAATTTGCGTCCCACTAGCGGATCTCGTCGTTTAGAATTTCAAGATACAATATATCACGAAGTTTATACAGATTTTTGGAAGGTCAAAGGGGCACATTAAAATAATAGCCAAGACTCTCTTTGTGCTCCCCACTTCCTCCCCAATGCCCCCAAAATTCGGCAGAAAGTGGGGAACGGAGTGTCTTAACACTAGGTTCCCTCTGCGTACCCTGCCGTGTGCGGGATACAGCGTGAAGCTGATTTATTTATTTACCAATTTAAAAGATTTTGTTATTAAATTATTGTACACCTATATATTTAATAAGCTGCATTTAAATACTATAGTAGTACATATGTGTATAGTAGTAGTAATAATATAAACAATAGCGTCAACTAAAAGGTTAAACAATCCAGGAATACCGATGACGATACACATTGCTTTTGTCACGATATTTTCGCATTAAAAATGGGTAATAGGGAACCCGCACACACAGACTAGTTTAAGTAGAATATAGAAATGGTTAAATATAATTAATATTTATCAGGGTTACGTACATCGCAGCCTTTTCTGTTTTGAAATTGAAATCGCCAAAGTTTTATTCTCCAACGACGCAAAGTTATATTTTTTCTTATTGTCAAATTTGAAATCATTTTACTAAGTCTTTAAATCTTTACGTAGAAATACTGGAAATGAAACAGGTTGTGGGTTCGATTTCCACTCGATAAAATGAAATATTTCATATTTTCATTTCTTCGCTCTGGTAACGAGACATAACGTGGCGTTGAGTTCCACCATTAACACGCTATTCCTCTAGAACCTGAAGGAAATTGGAGAACGGAGTGTATTGGTTCTTTCGTATTTGGTTCTTGGGTTTCCTATGTGTATCCTACTATTTGCGGTATACAGCGTAAAGTAAAAAAAAAGAAAAACTATGTTAAAGTTTTTTAATACTTTTTATATAAATCAGGCACCTCGAAAAGTCACAAAAGAGAGATCTTTCACTTCTCATTGCCTTCTGTCCAAAATTTATTTACCCTTTTATATGAATCTTCCCCTCACTTTTTAATTACGCAACATATGTACGTAGCCGTCTGTACCTTGTACCTTAGTTAGTTTAAATAATAAAATAATCAAAAGTTGATGATTGAAAAATGTAAAAAATTCTATTGTGGCGCAGTGATCTGAGTGTTCACGCGGCTGTTGTGGGTTCTAATCACATTTGGTGAGTATTTTCACTACCCTGGCCTGGTAAGACAAAGCGCGGCGTTGAGTTTCGCCACTTAACTCGCAATCTCAGTTAAGTCTCGTATATGCATGCAGAAACGTTAACTTGCCTACTGTGCTATAATTTGCGTGAAACTGAAAAAAAGGTACTTATAAAAATAGCAATATAAATATACTGTAATAAAAATATTTTAATTATATAAAAATTATACTTTTAATCGCAGATAGCTTAAACAGAAGCAATTAATTTAAATGTATAACTGTGATTGGAATAAACAAAAGTTATTACTCAGCCCGGCCAGTTCAAGAGCCGTGACGCCATCGTTCCGGCTTATAATATAACATTTCATTTGAAAATATAAAGAAAGAGAAATATTTTTCTATTTATTACTGCACTTCAAATGAATTTAACGCATTGTTGTTCTTTTTTTTTAAGGTTCACGCTGTATCCTGCCTATAGTAGAGTAGACAAAGAGAACGTTGTGTTAAAACACTCCGTTCCCCATATTCTTTCGAATTTTTGGGATATTGTACGTTGTAAATATTAAATAATATATTTTGCGGAGTGGGAATTGAATCCACAGTCGTCCTATTTCGGTCAAACGCTGTGCCACTGCGCCACAACGGTCTTATTGTTATTATTATTTCAGTGTAAATAAAGACAAGTCGAACCATTTAGTAGTAGAAGCGTTCCAGGCCTCTTAAAAATGTAGTTGACTCAAACCTTGTGCCGGTAGCTCCATGAAAAATTTTCCCGTGAAAAGCAGATTAAATAGTCGAGTTTGGGTTTAATTAATCGTATGCGGTACGCCTCGAGTTTTCCAGACGAAAAATCTTGTTTACTGTATGTAGAAAGAGATTACTGTTTTTTGTTATTTCATAATATATAAAAAAAAATCAAGTCAGCTTCACGCTGTATCCCGCACACAGCAGGGTAGGCAGAGGGAACCTAGTGTTAAGACACTCCGTTCCCCACTTTCTGCCGAATTCTGGAGGCATTGCGTGTTGAGTGGCAGAACTCAACCTTGAAACCAGAGCGAAGAAATGGAAATATAAATTTAAGTAAATATTTCATCTCCTCGAGTGGGGATCAAACCCACAACCAGTCGGTTTAACAGTCACACCTCGTGCCACTGCGCCACGACTGGTCTCAATAATGGCCTTTATAATATATCTTTACTTATAATAAAATTGACGGATTGTACATGGAAGATATTATATGTATAAAAAATGTTATTAGGGGCCTTTATTAATGTATAATAGAACACAAAACAATATTTATTTTTTTGTCTGTTTGTCTGTGCGTTTGTTCGCGATAATATCAGAAACGTAAAAGTGGGCGAAGCCACACGGGGACCTAGACTAGACTAGGTTTCAATAAAAAATATATTTAACAATATCTATTAAAAATCTCCTTTAATTTTATGTGTGTGTCACTATGCTACATGACTTCATGGAGAAACTAATACATATTCTGCTCTTAATTTTTTTTATTTAAAAAGCTACTGTTGAATTCTCTTCGCCTAATCAAACTTGCTTATTAATTGACAATATTAACATATAAATATGATATTAACAATTTGAAACTTTTTCTTAACATTTTAAATTGAATAAACATTTAAATTTATTGAGGCCAGTCGTGGCGAAGGCAGAATGTGCGATTACTGTCATGTCATGTGACAGGTTGTGGGTTCAATTCGCACTGGAAGAAATAAAATATTTAATATTTCTATTTCGCTCTGTTGTTGAGGCAAATCGCAGCGTTGATTTCTGCTACTCAGCACGCAATGAAGAATCCCGAATTCTCTTAACACTAGGTTCCCTCTGCTTACCTTGCTGTGTGCAGGATACAGCGTGAGATGAAAACTTGTAACTTCTTCTCTAGATTTCATATTGAATAAACATTTCAATTTTGATACAAACAAGGAAAGTTTATTACAACACGACGCCATAGCTGACCTCATAAAATAAGCTATTAATTTCCAAATATCCAATACTAAAAGCGGGTATTTAGTCTATATCTGGGGCTAGTAGTAGTGGCACCGTAACCACAGTACAGTACGATCGACGAGTTGTGGCCGCTCTGAAATTAAATATAGATGGTTGTGCAGATGAGGTTTTTGTTACTTTTGATTAATTTTTCCCAAGTGAACAATGCTCAAAAGTTCGGAAAACCTAATTTCAGAGCGACCACGACTCGCCGATTGTACTATAATTCCGGACACCGTATCCCCGTTTGGCAATGCGTTTACAAATATCTAGGTCATAAATCAACGGTACGGGGGATCGCCTGTTATTGAATGTATCCAGCTGTGCACGCTTCTTACAATTATGTGTGGTCAGGGGTTCTTGTAATTTAAATACTTTAACTTCACGGATATAGCACGAGTAGTATGGATTCGTTGGGTCTGGCGCAAGCGCCAGACCCAACGAATGCCAGTGTGCCAGACCCCGCGAGTCGATGCGTCGGAACTAAAAAAAAAAAAAAAAAAAAAAAAAAAAAAAAAAAAAAAAAAAAAGGTTTAGCCCCCCATTTGAATCGATTGCGCTGGGTCCCAGAGCTCTATCTCTAACCATTCCAAAGATAGCTTTTCGATTAATTAAATCCCACTAGTCGCTTATTAGTCACCCTCATTAAGCTCACGCACAGCCTAATCACTCACTTCCCCGAATTGCTAACGAAGAACCTACGTCACAGTGCAGTGTTGCTGTCTCTTTCTTGCATTACTCATCACCTAACGACGTCACAGTGCCTGTCTCTTTGTCGCTATGTTAAAAAATAAATACTTGCAATTTCTCTCATTTTAATGTGAAACAATATTTTGTTTATTAAAAACTTCCCATTTAATATATATATATATTCTTATGAAATCTAAATAGTTCTATTGTATTTTTTATTATACAATGTCTTAAATAATGGCGCGCCGGTTAAACAATATTTTGTTTATTAAAAACTTCCCATTTAATATATATATATATTCTTATGAAATCTAAATAGTTCTATTGTATTTTTTATTATACAATGTTTGAAATAATGGCGCACCGGTTAAACAATATTTTGTTTATTAAAAACTTTAGTTGTTATTGTGAAATTTTAAACCTGTTCAAACTTCTAACAGATTTTGTCATTATTACTAATGGCATTGTTTCTTTATTACTCATAAGTCATAAGCATTAGTTTGAATATTATCATTATCATTTGCGGTAGTTTAATAGCTTTGTTCATTTACATTGTCTAAGTTAGTATAAAACGACTGTGTATCTTTTTTGGATTCATCACTAAGTTGTTCAGTGTCTTCTTGTTAAGAACTGCTGTGCGAGTGTTGTCTAGTAAGTGCTAACCACATGGAAACCATTATGGATGTGAGTATTACTTTTTATTCATGTTATTTTGTATTTTACTGTGATTATTTACAACATGTGTTTTTTACCACTCTCTAACGTTTTTTAGATAGCATAGAAATTTATTTTATTTTTATACTCATTTTCCTTTGTATTCATTGTTGTAGCTTACGCGCTGCGTGGATGGGAATAATGCAGAATACGAAAAAAACACGTATAAACAGTATTACTTCTCAACATCTGACGATGAACCTACCTCGCCATACCCTATCAAGATACGAGAGAGATCAAAGAGCAGTGACTCTCTAAACGAGTTCTTTCAAGAACCTCCGAAGATAAAAAAGACAAAACTACATTCTTCATCGGTGGGGCGAGCGACGAACGATGGTACCTCATATCTTACTACCAACGAAGATGACGGATCCAATGCAACACATCTCATAAAAATTGAGATATTTGAACTGAAAAAACTGGTTGATATACCACCGGAGGAGCACTGGAAATATGCAGATGTGAGAGTCAAATATTATAACAAGAAAAATAGCAAAAATAGCCACCACCAAATTACACGAAAGTTGGTACATAGTATCACCAAAGAAATTTCTAGTGCACCAAACCTAAAAAAATATCACTTTAAAAAAAAGACTAAATAAATTATTTTACTAAAATTTTACTTTGTTTTATTTTCATTTTAAAGGCATTTTAATAAAACCAAATAATATTTTTTACATTAACATTTATTACATAATAAATAATGTTTCATACATATTTTTTTACATAATGCTATCCTTATTTAAAATATTATAAAAGATTTGAACATATCGTTTAATAGAAGATCATTATTATTATTTATATCTTGATTAAACATTTCAACAAAGTTAGTGAGAGACATACCTCTACGCTTAAGATATATATATACAAGACAGTATTCACCACAAAAAGAAGAAAAAACATTTTGAATTATCTTATTGCTATATATCCATCTACTTGTATTTCGCTTTAAAAATGATAAATGATAACTATTTGGTTTTCGACCAAAAGTATCGAAATATTCTCCAATTCCATTTGTACCTATGTAAATTGCTATCCAATGTGAGCCTGGTTTTGTATCAGGATCTAAATTACTGATCAAATAAACAGGAGTTGACATATGAACCGGCAATCGATTAGCAGCAAAAACATTTGACGTTAAGGTGGGATGTATTGCTTTTAAACATTTACTTATCTCTAAAGTATTCATGATATTTACGTTTATTAAATAGGTCTCGATTTGATATATATTTTTTTATTTATTTTTTAGTCGTTATTGTGAAATTTTAAACCTGTTCAAACTTCTAACAGATTTTGTCATTATTACTAATGGCATTGTTTCTTTATTACTCATAAGTCATAAGCATTAGTTTGAATATTATCGTTATCATTTGCGGTAGTTTAATAGGTTTGTTCATTTATAAAGAATCTATAAAAGCCAAAAACGTTTCTAACATACTCACTTTTAAACCGTCTTGCGGTACATTAATTCGTGTTGAGTTAAATAGTAGTTGAAAATGTCGAACTGTAATCATGTTACTAGTGTGTTTTTTACTAAAGAACAGGAGATTGAAAGTAATTGCTGGACTGACAAGGAATTGGATGAAATTTGCGAGATTGTTGAATCAGCAGAATGTGCTATGGAAGTTTTCAACGATAAATTCACAAGTATTGAGTCAAAGACTTTTGATTCACAATTTGATGAAGCTTTGTTCAACATAAGTGAAAGTGTGGAAAAGCAGTAAGTAATAATGATTATTAATGTTTTTTTTTTTATTTATTTCTTCTTTTTCCTGTTTAAATTTATGAGATATTGAATTTAAAACTTATTTTTTCTTTGTTAACCAGCTTACAAGTTGGCAGAGGCTTGAAACGCGTAGCTCAAGATAACAA
Organism: Heliconius himera; assembly: GCA_021202915.1. Lineage (NCBI taxonomy): Eukaryota > Metazoa > Arthropoda > Insecta > Lepidoptera > Nymphalidae > Heliconius > Heliconius himera. Next base: position 418,949 of record JAJHJA010000154.1, on the reverse strand, counting down.
TAAAAAAGTTGTGAAAATGAGACGTCCAAGCGAACCTTCAACTTCGAGGGATTCAGAATCATCAGTTCAACCATTAAACATTGACATGATCAAGTGTGAGGTATGCAAAATACTTGTTAAAAGGAGATATTTAGCAAATCATTACCGAAGCAATACTCATAAAAATAATGTATTACGCATTCATCACAGTTTTCCTAATGTAACATTAATCGAAAAAGCATTTGGAAAACGTGTTTATACTTACAGAATAACTCCACTCTCCGTTAGTGATGAGCTTTTAGATTTTAATTTGTTTTTAAATTCCGTCAGAGATACTCTTTTTACTTTAGTTAGTGAGAGTATAGTAGCTTTGAAAACCTTTAAAGTTAATTTTATACTCCAAGCTAATTTTATTCAACAATGTAAAGAATTGACAAATACTTTTGATTTTCAAACTCCGAATGTCGTCATTAACGAATCTGTTAATCTAAATGAATTTCTCGATTCTTTAAATGAAACATTTGCAAACAAAATAACTGAATTTGAAAAGAAAGACAGCGGTTGGTCTATTCAGAAAATATTAAGTTTGGATATGAATGTGAATAAATTTAATCCACTTCGCGGATCTTCATACATTGATTTGCCTCACGACATACGAAACAAAAAGGCAGTAATAAATGTAAAAAATAGCGATGTTCAGTGCTTTAAGTGGGCTTTACTCTCAGCATTGTACCCAGCAAATAAAAGTTCAGATCGAGTCTCTTCATATTCAAAATATGAAAACAATTTAAATTTTGTTGGTGTTCCTTTTCCTGTGAAGTTAACAGACATTCATAAAATCGAAAAGTTGAATAATTTGAGTGTTAACGTTTATGGACTGGAATACAATGGTTTGAGTAAGTCTAACTCTGTGGTTGGTCCATTATATTTTACAAAGTGTCTCAAACCTATTCATATTAATTTACTTTACATAACAAGTGGAAGTAATGGCCATTATTGCTATATAAAAAACTTATCTCGTTTAGTGAGTCATCAGGTTACATCAAGAAATAATGCCATTTACATTTGTGACGGCTGCCTTATTTATTTTAACAGTCAGGAAGCTCTCGATAGACATAGATTGAATGATTGCACACATGTCAGAACCGATCTTCCAAATAAAAATATAAGTAAAAAAAACTGGCGTGGTGAAAATGTACCAAGTGATAAGATAAAATTCGAAGGTTATGAAAAGAAAAAGAGAGTACCCTTTGTGATTTACGCAGATTTTGAATCTTTTCTCAATCCAATCGATTCATGTTCCAATGATCCTTTTAAATCTTTCACTACCAACGTTCAAAGACATGATGAGTACAGCTTTGGTTATTACGTCAAATGTTCATATGATAATAAGCTTTCTAAATATGTTACTTATACCGGCGAAAATTGTGCTAACGTATTTTTGACAAGTTTACGTAAAGATATAGAAATTATTTGTAGAGCTAATTCGTTTCAAAAATGTCCTCTTCCTTTATCAGAAATAGACAACAAAACAATACAAGAAGCTTCTATATGTTACATATGTGAGAGTGAATTAAAGGACGAACGATATATCGATCACGACTGGCATTTAGGTACTTTTATAGGTGTATGCCATGAGAATTGTAGCAAAAAAATTCATAACACCTCATTTATTCCTATAATATTACATAATCTGAGCAATTACGATGCTCATTTTATTGTACATGCATTAAATTTTGTCGAAGGTGAGGTACAAATCATTCCACAAAATAAAGAAAAGTATATTTCTTTCTCAAAAATTCTGAATGTAAATGGTAAAAAGGTTAGTTTGAGGTTTATTGACTCTTTTAAATTTTTATCGAGTAGTTTAGATTCACTAGCTAAGAATCTTAATGACGATGAGTTCCGAGAAACGAAAAAACAATATCCCTCCGATAAAGACTTTCAGTTGTTAAAGCGGAAAGGTGTTTATCCATATGAACATATGACTTCGTTCAAATCATTAGAATTATCATCTTTGCCATCAATTGAGTGTTTCGCTAGTACATTGACTGGTGAAAGCATTTCAGTTGATGATTATAATCATGCTCAAAAAGTATGGTCTCATTTCCACTGTCAAAATATGGCTGACTATTCTAATCTTTATTTAAAAACTGATGTAATACTTTTATGTGATATTTTCGAAAATTTTAGAAATGTTTGCATGAAGACTTACGATTTAGATCCTGCTCATTACTATACCGCTCCAGGGTTAAGTTGGGATGCTATGTTAAAATATACCAAAGTTGAGCTAGAATTATTAACAGATTTTGATAAAATTGCTTTTGTCAAATCCAGTATTAGAGGAGGCATATCGCAATGCAGTAATCGCTATGCAAAAGCAAATAATCCACACATGAAAACTTTTGATAGTAATGATCTTATTTCATATTTAATTTATCTTGATGCAAACAATTTATATGGGTGGGCTATGTCTCAATATTTGCCTTTGTCTAATTTTGAATGGGAAGATCCTTATGTAAATTATAATGTACCAATCACCTCTGATATTGGATATATTTTAGAAGTAGATCTAGAATACCCCGATAGCTTACATGATGCTCATTCCGACTTTCCATTGTGTCCAGAAAATATTTGTGTAGGTAATTCGAAAGAATCTAAATTAGTTACTAATTTATATAACAAAAAAAAATATGTTATACATTATAGAAATCTTTTGCAATGTGAGAAATATGGTTTGCGAGTACGAAAAGTTCATAGAGTATTAAAATTCAAGCAAAAACCTTGGTTAAAAAAATATATTGAATTAAACACTCAATTACGAACTTTAGCAACATCCGACTTTGAAAAAGATTTTTATAAGCTGATGAATAATTCTGTATTTGGAAAGACAATGGAAAATATCGAAAAAAGAGTAAACGTAAAGTTATTAACACATTGGAAAAATCATGGAAAAATCAAAGGTGTTCAGAGTCTCATTGCTCGCCCCGAATTCCACAGTCTTTCCATTTTTTCTGAAAATTTGGTCGCAGTCCAACTTCGCAAAACTAAATTGTTTTATAATAAGCCCATATATTTAGGTTTTAGCATATTAGAGATATCCAAGACTTTAATGTATGACTTTCACTATCAGTACATGAAAAATAAATTTACCAACATAAAATTGTTATATACTGATACTGATAGTCTGATATACCAAATATTTTGCGATGATTTTTACAAAGAAATTAAGGGAGATTTAAATTCATATTTCGATACTTCTGATTATCCTTCAAATAATCAGTTTCACTTTCCTCAAGTAAATAAAAAGAAATTAGGATTTTTTAAAGACGAGAACAACGGTAAAATTCTTACTGAATTTGTTGGATTGCGATCAAAAATGTATGCAATGAGTGTTGAAGATCGTACTATCACCAAAGCTAAAGGGGTTAATAGAAGTGTAACCAAGAAACTAAATGTTAGTGACTATAAATCATGTTTATTTAATAAAAAAATACAACTCGCTGAAATGTATAGATTTAGAAGCATCAAACATATTATATTTACACAAAAAAATAATAAAATTTGTTTGTCATACAACGACACCAAGCGACATATTTTGCATAACTCAATGGATACATTAGCTTGGGGTCATTATAAGTTAAGATAGTATTAAGATATCATTTTTATTGTATTAGTTAAGAAAATATAATAAAATGTTATGTATTTTTTTATATGTACATATTTAGTTTTACCTTTTAACTGAATAGACGTATCCTACTACATTTAACATGTTTCATTTTGAACACCCTTTCACTGCTATTATAGCGGGTCCTAGTGGCTGCGGAAAATCAAAGTTCGTATGTGATTTTTTGAAAAACATAAATCATGTTTGTAATCAAGAATTTAACACTATCTTATGGTGTTACGATGAAATGCAACCATTATACAATTTAAATGGAGTTAATTACTATCAAGGAATTCCTGACTTGAACATGTTTGATGGGAAGTATCCTCAATTGATTATAATCGACGACCTTATGAGAGAATCTGATGGGCGCATAGTTGATATTTTTACTAAAGGGAGTCATCATAGAAACTTGAGTGTATTCTATATAACGCAAAACTTGTTTCATCAAGGGAAAGGACAACGTGATATATCGTTAAATTCTAGCTACATCATTTACTTTAAAAATCCTAGAGACAAAACTCAAATACGTTTTCTTGCTCGTCAAATAGTACCTGAGAATCCTAAATATGTTGAAGAAGCATACAAAGATGCCACTAGTAAACCACATGGATACTTAATGATAGATTTAAAACAAAATACAGATGATATTTACCGAATGAAAACTAACATATTTCCTGATGAATATACTATTTGTTACATTCCTAAGAAGGGATATAAATACAATAACTCTAAAGACAATTCCATCATTATTAAACAATGACGCATAGAGTAAAGGCACATAAAGAGTTTTTAAGAGCGTTACATTGCTTAAAACCAAAATATAGAAAAGTTTTACTTGGCGCTTGTAATAAAGAAGAAATCGATTGTATTTGTGAGTGCATATACAATGTTTTGAAAGGGAAAATTCCACTGCAAGACGAACACAAAAATAAATTAGATAAGTATAAGAATGTTTTAAGAAAGCTTGTTTCAAAGATAAAGAACAAAGCTAGAAAAAATATTATAATACAAAAAGGTGGAACTTTCTTACCAATTATCTTGAGTACAGTTTTGGGTGCACTATTTAATTCATTGATTTAGAATAAAAATGGAGAACGCAAAGAAAATGATATTAATTGAACCTGAAGCAATAGAGAGACTTAAGAAAGATAATGCTAATACTACCGTTAACAATTTACCACAACTTGATGAAGAAATGAGTAAAGTTTTAAAAACTAAATTAGACGACAGAGAGAAATGGTCACTTTATCAACAAACTCTTCAGAGATATTTGTATTTTATTGCTAAAGATCGAAAACCAATAGAAATACCCTTAGTAAATTTTGGTGAGTCGGGAAATTATATAAAAGAAGATGTAACAACAAAGAAAACTGCAGACATTAAAGAAGAGCCTATGAAAACACACGAAAGACCGATTAATGAGAATATTCCACACAAAAGTAATGACTATTACACTAAATCTCAACTGCTTCAACTCATACCAAAGACATATAAAATAAAAGGTGAGCTGTTAATTGATATTTTATTGAAAAATAAAAATAAGATTAATTGGAACGATGACGGTACAATTTTTATAGACAACAAGAAAGTTTATAAAAGTAATATTGTTGACTTAATCAATGATGTTGTAAGACCACTCAAAAACAGTTCGCCACATGGTTGGGTAGAATTTTCGCAAGTTTTGAAGGATTTAAAAGTACCATTGAGTTATATAGGAAATCCAAAACGAGCGACTTTCATAAATGTCATGTCAAAGACACCTGATTTTGGGAAAACATCACAAGCTGTGACAGAATCTTCAAGCACCGCAAATCAATTAACTCCCCAAACATATCCAAAATCGAACGAAGAAAAAGTAAAACGAAAAATTGCTTGGGAAAGATGGACCCCTTATTAGAAATCAAAAATATTTATTATGATGTTTCTAATCCTGCTGGTTATAGTAGTTTAAATAAATTATCTGAAGCAATGAAAAGTAAAATGACTAAAGAAGATACAAAAAAATGGTTGGAGTCTCAAGAAACTTATACCCTACATAAACCTGTTCAGCGACGATTTTCGAGAAATAAATATGTTTTATCTAATATTAGCGATCTTTGGCAAGCTGATTTAAGTGACATGAGAAATTACAGTGAATGTAATGATGGAAATAAATATATTTTATGTGTTATCGATGTTTTTAGTAAATACGCATTTGCTAGACCTTTGCAAAAAAAGAACTCTGAATCTATAAAAAAATGTTTTTCAAGTATATTTTTAGAAGCTAACACTATTCCCAGACACTTACAATCTGATAAAGGTACTGAATTTATATCGAAAGATGTACAACAGTTTTTAAAAATGCGAAATATTAATTACTATACGACGAACAATCCTGATATCAAAGCCAGTATTGTTGAGAGATTTCAGAGAACATTGAAAATGAAAATGTGGCGATATTTTACACATAAAAATACTTATCGATATGTTGACATTTTACAAGATTTGCTTTATTCATATAACCATAGCATTCATCGAAGTATTAAGATGCGTCCTTGTGATGTTAATCAAAATAATATAATGACAGTTTGGCGTAATTTGTATGGTAACACAAATAGTCAGTATAAAACCATTCCTAAATTTCAAATTGGTGATCATGTTAGAATAACAAAATATAAACACATATTTCAAAAAGGATATGAAACAAATTGGAGTGATGAAATATTTATAATTACATCAGTCATAGAGAGATCACCGTGGTTAGTGTATACTTTAAAAGATTTAAAAGATGAACCTATAATAGGAACATTCTATGAAAAAGAGTTACAAAAAGTAACATATGATCCCACTACAAAACACAAAATAGATAAAATTATACGTACTCGGTATTCAGGTCTCACAAAGGAGTTGTTCGTGAAGTGGAAAGGTTATCCGAATAAATTTAACAGTTGGATATTAGCATCGAGCTTAGAGTCATGAATAACGAAGATTTTTATTTAACGCTACTTAGTAAAAGCTCATTTTTATACTTTCCTGATAATAAGACAACACACTTTTCAACAAAACTTCCAAAATCTATCAAACTAGAAGGAGAATGGTCGGTAGGAATTGTTGAATTTCAGTATCCATGTACTATGTTTACTGTTCAAAGTAAACAAAATATAATGTACATAAGTAAAAAAGCGCAGGTTCCCAATGAAGCTGAACCACAGATTGTTACTTATAAAAATCATATCCCAGCATCTAGTTATGAAAATATAGATGATGTTCTATCAGCACTGAATTCTAGAGAATCATTTAAACTACGCTACGATAAAATTTCAAAATACATCACTTTAACCGGAAATATCGATGACCTCATTTCTCTTAAGTTTTCTTCAAAATTAAGTCTTCAGCTTGGTTTTGATCCTAATACTGATGTAAGAACTAAAACTACAGGTAAATTTCCAGCTAACCTTTACTTAGGTTTACCATCACAACTATTAATTTACTGTGATATCGTAGAACCTCAAATAGTGGGAGACGTAATGTGTTCATTGTTACGGATTATTTCCTTGGATCCAGTTAAATATGCATATGGATCGAACAAAATGCACGTTTTTTCGCCACCGCACTATATTCCAGTAATGCGTAGAGAGTTTGATACAATTGAAATAGATATAAGGTCTAACACCGGAGAAAATATACCATTTGAATTTGGAACGAGCTGTGTTAAGTTACATTTCAAACGCAACTAATTTAAATAAAATGATGTATGAGAAACGTAGTGATAATATTTGTCCATATCAACAATATTACATGCATCAAGCTGGAACTGGAATTGGGGTTATCTATAAAGGTACAACACATCAGCGTGGTCATGGTATTGGAAGTTTTTTGGGTGGATTGTTTAGATCAATTCTACCTCTATTGTCAAATGGAACAAGAGTGGTTGCAAAAGAGGCATTGAATGCTGGTGTAGGACTTTTATCAGACATGGTACAGGCAAAACCATTAAATGAATCAGTGCAAGAACGTTTTAAGAAAGCTACTTCAAATTTAAAAAGAAAAGCTGATGATAAAATAGATCGAGTGATGACAGGATCAGGTAACAAAAACAGTAGACGTCGCCTACAAAGTCTCATTCAGTCGGAGAATCTAAAAGGAAGAACATTAAAAAGAGCTAAAAGAAATTTTAAATTAAATTACAACGATATATTTTCAACAAATAAAAATAATGTCGTTTTTACATAATCATTCTTGTGAATGTGCCAAATCCGAACTGGATTTATTCGCTTTACCATCAACTCAAACAAGCATAGAAAATGGACAATGGATTCACTACAAACCAATTTCATCACTCAGCGACGATGGACCATTAGAATTTCAAATTCCTGGATCTGGTGATGATTACATTGATTTGTCACATACATTAATTCATGTCAAAGCAAAAATAGTAAATCAAGATTTAACACCTCTTGAGGATACAACTGTTGTAGCTCCAGTCAATTATTGGCTTCACTCTCTTTTTAGTCAATTAGATGTCTATTTAAATCAAAAACTTATGTCTCCACCAAATAATACATATGGATATCGTGCTTACATAGAAACTCTATTAAATTATGCTCCACATGCGAAACAATCACATCTTACATGTGGATTGTGGTACGAAGACACTGCTGGGAAAATGAACAATACTGATGAAGCAAATAAAGGATTCACAGAAAGACAAAAATATGTAAAGGAAAGTAAAGAAGTGGAAATGATTGGACATTTACATGGAGATATTTTTAATCAAGAAAAGTTTTTGATAAACGGTGTTGAAATGTGTGTAAAACTAGTTAGATCAAGAGATTCTTTTAACCTCATGGCTTCAACAAATGATATAAAAGTAAAAGTATCAATCACTGATGCTACTCTTATGATTCGTAAAGCTCGAATAAATCCGAGTGTACTGCTTGCTCATCAAAAAGTTTTAGCATCTACAACTGCAAAATATCCAATCACAAGAGCTGAAGTAAAAGTCTTAACAATTCCATCTGGTGTTCAGGGTAAAACACTTGACAATGTTTTCCTTGGACAGATACCTAAACGGTGTATTATTGGATTTGTTAATAACACAGCTTTTAACGGTAGTTATACTAAAAACCCATACGATTTTGATAACTTTGGTATTAATACGTTTAGTTTATATATCGATGGTATGCAAATACCATCAAAAACTTTACAACCAGCGTTTAGTAATGGAGTTCATACTCTTATGTATCATACACTATTTACGGGAACTGGTATTCACTTCTTGAATGAGGGTAATGGCATCAACAGAGATAGATATCCAAAAGGATATTGTCTGATGGCTTTTGATCTAACTCCTGATTTAGCTGCAAACACCTCTTCACATTGGAATTTAATCAAACATGGGAGTGTTAGGTTAGAAGTAAGGTTTGAAAATGCTCTCACTCAAACAATAAATTGTATTGTTTATGCTGAGTTTGATAATTTAATTGAAATAGACAAGAACAGAAACGTTAGTGTAGATTTTAGTAGTTAATAGATTGTAGGTCTTCTTATAAAATAACATTCTCCATTTCATATGTTATATATATTTGATAACTTTTGTGTGCTGTAGACGTAAATATCATGAATACTTTAGAGATAAGTAAATGTTTAAAAGCAATACATCCCACCTTAACGTCAAATGTTTTTGCTGCTAATCGATTGCCGGTTCATATGTCAACTCCTGTTTATTTGATCAGTAATTTAGATCCTGATACAAAACCAGGCTCACATTGGATAGCAATTTACATAGGTACAAATGGAATTGGAGAATATTTCGATACTTTTGGTCGAAAACCAAATAGTTATCATTTATCATTTTTAAAGCGAAATACAAGTAGATGGATATATAGCAATAAGATAATTCAAAATGTTTTTTCTTCTTTTTGTGGTGAATACTGTCTTGTATATATATATCTTAAGCGTAGAGGTATGTCTCTCACTAACTTTGTTGAAATGTTTAATCAAGATATAAATAATAATAATGATCTTCTATTAAACGATATGTTCAAATCTTTTATAATATTTTAAATAAGGATAGCATTATGTAAAAAAATATGTATGAAACATTATTTATTATGTAATAAATGCTAATGTAAAAAATATTATTTGGTTTTATTAAAATGCCTTTAAAATGAAAATAAAACAAAGTAAAATTTTAGTAAAATAATTTATTTAGTCTTTTTTTTAAAGTGATATTTTTTTAGGTTTGGTGCACTAGAAATTTCTTTGGTGATACTATGTACCAACTTTCGTGTAATTTGGTGGTGGCTATTTTTGCTATTTTTCTTGTTATAATATTTGACTCTCACATCTGCATATTTCCAGTGCTCCTCCGGTGGTATATCAACCAGTTTTTTCAGTTCAAATATCTCAATTTTTATGAGATGTGTTGCATTGGATCCGTCATCTTCGTTGGTAGTAAGATATGAGGTACCATCGTTCGTCGCTCGCCCCACCGATGAAGAATGTAGTTTTGTCTTTTTTATCTTCGGAGGTTCTTGAAAGAACTCGTTTAGAGAGTCACTGCTCTTTGATCTCTCTCGTATCTTGATAGGGTATGGCGAGGTAGGTTCATCGTCAGATGTTGAGAAGTAATACTGTTTATACGTGTTTTTTTCGTATTCTGCATTATTCCCATCCACGCAGCGCGTAAGCTACAACAATGAATACAAAGGAAAATGAGTATAAAAATAAAATAAATTTCTATGCTATCTAAAAAACGTTAGAGAGTGGTAAAAAACACATGTTGTAAATAATCACAGTAAAATACAAAATAACATGAATAAAAAGTAATACTCACATCCATAATGGTTTCCATGTGGTTAGCACTTACTAGACAACACTCGCACAGCAGTTCTTAACAAGAAGACACTGAACAACTTAGTGATGAATCCAAAAAAGATACACAGTCGTTTTATACTAACTTAGACAATGTAAATGAACAAACCTATTAAACTACCGCAAATGATAACGATAATATTCAAACTAATGCTTATGACTTATGAGTAATAAAGAAACAATGCCATTAGTAATAATGACAAAATCTGTTAGAAGTTTGAACAGGTTTAAAATTTCACAATAACAACTAAAGTTTTTAATAAACAAAATATTGTTTAACCGGTGCGCCATTATTTCAAACATTGTATAATAAAAAATACAATAGAACTATTTAGATTTCATAAGAATATATATATATTAAATGGGAAGTTTTTAATAAACAAAATATTGTTTAACCGGCGCGCCATTATTTAAGACATTGTATAATAAAAAATACAATAGAACTATTTAGATTTCATAAGAATATATATATATATTAAATGGGAAGTTTTTAATAAACAAAATATTGTTTCACATTAAAATGAGAGAAATTGCAAGTATTTATTTTTTAACATAGCGACAAAGAGACAGGCACTGTGACGTCGTTAGGTGATGAGTAATGCAAGAAAGAGACAGCAACACTGCACTGTGACGTAGGTTCTTCGTTAGCAATTCGGGGAAGTGAGTGATTAGGCTGTGCGTGAGCTTAATGAGGGTGACTAATAAGCGACTAGTGGGATTTAATTAATCGAAAAGCTATCTTTGGAATGGTTAGAGATAGAGCTCTGGGACCCAGCGCAATCGATTCAAATGGGGGGCTAAACCTTTTTTTTTTTTTTTTTTTTTCCGACGCATCGACTCGCGGGGTCTGGCACACTGGCATTCGTTGGGTCTGGCGCTTGCGCCAGACCCAACGAATCCATACTACTAGCACGATAGGCAGGGGAACCTACTGTTAAAAAGACTGGGTTTCCAAATTTTTAGCTAATTTTCGAGACGAAGAGAGAAGAGAGAATATTGCGTTTTAAAAATAAAAATGTTTTAGAGCGAGGAAGTGAAAACGATTTATTCCCTCAAGTAGGAATTGAATCCCCAATCGTCGCGTTTTCTATTAAATTAGTAGTCTTGCGTTGCTTACTTTACAGTAATATAGTAAACAATCCCATCAAGAACATCAATGTGAAATGAGAGCCAAGTTAAATGTTAAGTAAATGCGTCGTTCTCTACTTCATCGACAAAAAAATCTGAGATATAGGGTGCCGAGTTCTGTGTTCACTAGGGATAAAATTCAAGTTCTAAATTTGACTTGGCTTTTTTTTCCCAATAGTCAATTCAAAAGTCGTTGACAATTATAAAAGATATTTGAAGATAAAACAAACTAAAGTGGACGTTTTTTTAACTTGTTTAAGTTTCCAAAAACCATTTTAATTTCAACTTGGCGCTGTATATCGGATTAACGCGTAGATTAAAACCTATTTATTACCATCGAGCCATTAAAATGAGTTCGTTAACTTCACTACTATGCGGGTTGTGTTCCGTAACGTCCGTTGAGCTTATAATTTTGTCACACTTTAACTTTTATTATATAAAAGAATTCTGTCCTACTGTTTAATATTATAATTTAAAGCGTGGCGTTGAGTTCTGCTACTCAACACGCATGCCTCCAGAATTCGGCAGAATGTGGGGAACGGAGTGTCTTAACACTAGGTTCCCTCTGCCTACCCTGCTGTGTGCGGGATACAGCGTGAAGCTGATTTTTTTTAAAGTATAATATTAAATAGTAGGAATTTTAAATACTAACGCGATGATTGTGGATTCGATTCCCACTCTGGGGAATGTATTGTTATTTATTAACATTTGATTTCTTCGCTCTGGTAACAAGTGAAAAGCGCGACGTTAAGTTTTGCGTCTCAAAACGCAATGTTTCGCTAATTCGGCGGAAAGTGGGGAACGGAGTGAAGTCTAGGTTCCCTTTGCATTATATTAAGTTTTTATTTTATTTCAATCGGTTCCCAAATAAAAAGGTTATGTAAATATAAAGAATTGATTGTGACAATATTAGTGTTTACAAAATAACTGTTTTTATAGAATTAGCTGTAACTTTAGATATCAATACATGTATTTTGTTTTTAGAATGTTAATGTTATTAGATCACAAAAGTAATTTTAACAAGTTAAACGAGTAAAACCATGCAGAGGCGACTAGTATAAGACTCAATTTTTATCCGCTTTTAGGTAGCCAGTGTAAGTACAAAAATGGGACAATAAAAGTGTTAGGTATCCGCCATCGTGAAATGGGACCACGGTAAATTCTAAAGATTCCCCAGTAAAAACCGTAGTTTGCTCAAGCACTCGCCCACTGCGGCGCTGCACTTGAGCTCGCCTCGGGGTGCGTTCTGAATTGGGTTAATGCTTCATTTTTTTTTTACTATATCATTTACTAATGGCTGTGTGATGAATTTCACGTATATTTTTTTAATTATATTCATACATCAGCTTCACGCTGTATCCCGCACACAGCAAGGGAAGCTCGTGTTAACACTCTCCGTTCCCCACTTTCCGCCGAATTCTGGAGGCATTGCGGGTTAAGTGCCAGAACTCAACGCCGCGCTTTTGCCTCGACACCAGCGCGAAGAAATGGAAATATAAATTTAAGTAAATATTTCATCTCCTCGAGCGGGGATCGAACCCACAACTAGTCGGTTTTACAGTCACACTTTGTGCCGCTGCGCCACGACTGGCCAATTTTATTTTAAGTAAATTCCTTTTGATATTATTCTAAGCTGATTGTATAACTGTTTTCGGTTCAACTGCCGCGGTAAACTTATTTGTATTGACGCTAGGGTAGAAATCCAATCAACTCCCCCACAATAAGCAAGCTCTCTCAATTTGTTTCGATGACTTGACGCCGCCGCCGTTACAATTTTAGAGGAAACAACTATGTTTGTATGAACCACAGAATAAAGAAAATGTTAAAAAAACGTTGTTTTATATCATTTTCTTTCATGTTTTTCTTTTGCTGCAGTTTCACCCGCTTATTTGCACCCTTAAGGGTTTATTCTAAAAAAAACCACGAAACACGTGTTCAATAAAATATTTTTAACAGCCTGAATTTAAATTTTTATAAAAATCGGTGGCAATTTAAAAAATTTTCCGTATAAAATTTGAACCTTTAGGTGGTGATTTCTGAAACACCATGAAACACGTGTTCAATGAAATATTTTTAAGAGTCTATATTTCAAATTTTATAAAAATCGGTGCCGATTTAAAAAAAAATCCATACAAACTTTCCCTTCTTAGTGGATGTCCAGATTATGAAAATAAACATCTGTCCAAATTTCCTGTTTCTACGCACAACGGTTACGCCTGTGCGTGCGTCTTACCTCAGTCAGTCAGGTACAAGTCCTTTTATATATGTATAGATTACTAGAGGGCGCGCGCGGCTCCGCCCGCTTATTAGGAGTGAATTCTAAAAAAACCACGAAACACGTGTTCAATAAAATATTTTTAACAGTCTGAATTAAAAATTTTATAAAAATCGGTGGCGATTTAAAGATTTTTCCACATAAACTTTTAACCCCTTATTTGAATCTTTAGGTGGTGATTTCTAAAATACCATGAAACACGTGTTCAATGAAATATTTTTAAGAGTCTAAATTTCAAATTTTATAAAAATCGGTGCCAATTTAAAAAAAATCCATACAAACTTTCCTCCCATTTCATCCCTTTAGGGTTAAAATTTTTCAAAATCCCTTCTTAGTGGATGTCCAGATTATGAAAATAAACATCTGTCCAAATTTCACGTTTTTACGCACAGCGGTTACGGCTGTGCGTGCGTCTTACCTCAGTCAGTCAGGTACATGTCCTTTATATATATATATATATATATATATATATATATATATATATATATATATATAATTAACCTGGTTAGTTCGTTTGGCTGTACGTTTATAGCTGGAAGTACTGGTTAGAGAAATAAGTACTTATATGTTAAATAATATTGCTTTTTATAATAATTATTAATGAAGGCAGTCACGGGTAATAAAGTTTGAATTAGTACAGATATAAAATATGAAATACGAGAAGCTATCTAATCTGTTCTTCAAAGCCGCATATGTATATATGTCATCATAATTTTTCAGCGTCTGTCTGTACCGAAAATATACTCCTTGACGTACGACCTTCACGTTCACGTAAGCGATGCTTTTCATGATTTCTCTACATTTTTTTTAAAATTTGTATAGCAGTTCATGCTTTTTTCTGTAAATTACCGTAACAGAGTTGTTAACCCAGTTAAGGCACTTCGTTCTCCGCCTTTTAGACGAATTCGAATAGTTTACGATATTGTATGTTGCTTGGCGAAACTAAACGCCGCATTTAATACATTTTTTTTTAAATATATATGATAGAATAATAATTAATTATTATATTGATCCTAGAACTTGGCGCCATCGCCACCTTGACATATTATGTATATTCACTTGTTTTTAACATTTTTAAAGTATTATTCTCCATTGAGAAATAAAAAACTTATTTAGAAAACGTATAAAAATACAATTTCCGCTACATTAAAATTTTTGAACATTATAATTTATTTTATTTTATACGACAGATAATTTAAATTATTTATATCAGATCACATTACAATGGATTAAGAATATTAATAGAATTTTTTTTTTCACTATTTTTCGAGGCAAACACCTCTTTGTTAGTAAGAACCACTCAATCAATATAAATATAGGTAATTCCTTGATATGCTACGCTATTACGTATAGACACAGACTCATACAATTACGACATGGTTGCGTCACATTCACTACTAAAATAATGAAAAATAATAAACAACAATAAAAAATTCTATTTTCAATGCCGACTAAACCTTTAACAATCTTTTAACTATTAATCAATATTAATATATTAATTCGTGAATATTAATGTTTGTTTATAATATGTAAATATTATGATATATTATTAATAAAATAGAGGCTAGTCGTGGCGCTGAGGCACAAAGTGTTGAATGTAAACGCGACTGGTTATGGATTCGATCCCCACTCGAAAGAATTAAATATTTATTTAAAAATTTACATTTTCATTTTTTCGCTCTGGTGTCCAGGTAAAGCGCGGCGTCGAGTTCCTCCACTCAACACGCAATGCCTCGTAACATTCGACGGAAAATGGAGAACGGAGTGTCATATCAGAAGGTTCCCTCTGCCTATCTGGCTAAATACAGCGTGAAGATACTAAAAAATAATTTGAAATAAATATCTAAGTATCTAATAAATATCTAAGTAATATATTTGTTTATCTTAATTTTAAACATCCACTTTATTATCCAATTGCAACCGAAAACTAATCTGAATACTACCTTCTAAAGAATAATAAAAAGTATATCCATTACTATACATACAACCGTCGCTGTCGAACGTTGCATATTTATAGCCGCTTCTTTCATCCCGCAGGTGCATCTGGGTCGTGGACCTCGTGCACCTCTGGATATTGATCGTGGGCTGTGTATGTCATGTTTTTATGAGTTTTTTTTTTCTGTGTTATAATTATATTATTATATAAGTTTTGAGGCCAGTCGTGGCGCAGGGGCACAAAGTGTGACTGGTTGTGGGTTCGATCCCCACTCGAGGAGATGAAATATTTACTTAAATTTATATTTCGATTTCATCACTCTGGTGTCGAGGCAAGGCGCGGCGTTGAGTTCTGCCACTCAACACGCAATGCCTCCAGAATTCTGCAGAAAGTGGGGAACGGAGTGTCTTAACACTAGGTTCCCTCTGCCTACCCATGCTGTGTGCGGGATACAGCGTGAAGCTGATTTATTTGATTTTTTTTAAGTTTTATGTGTGGTTTGACTAAAAGTTTAACTGAAAGTGTGAGGGTTGTGGGTTCGATTTACAGTCGAGGCAATGGATTATTTTCGTTATCTCGCTCTGGTATATTTAAATATATATTTACTGTTTCTAATAAGTTTGTTTATATGTCTGTACATATTATATATTTATCTATGTACCTATATATTAATATACATTAGACTCCAAATTGAGTTTATTCTCCTCTACCCCTATTACCTGGAAGAGATTGCTCACTTAGCATTTAGACCGCCTGTTGTGCTATTTCCTTTATAATTATGAATAGTCTTGTAATGCTTTATTCGATGTACAATTATTGAGTACTTTTTTTGGTTTTTTCACTGCGTTGTTGCGCAGGATCAGAAGCTCGTGACTGTAAACGCGACAGGGTGTGGGTTTGATTCCCACTAGAAAATGAAGTATTTAATATTTTCACTTTTTCACTATGGTGCCTTCGGAATTCAGCGGAGCGTGGAGAGCGGAGTGTCTTAACACTAGGCGCCCTCTCCCCAACCCGCTACATGCGGTATACAGCGTGAAGGTGAATAATTTAACTATATAACCATTTAAATGCAACTGCAGTGGGGAATTCGCACACTTATCGTTCCGGAGTGGGCGGCGTCCGCCTGATAACGACGGTATCTTCTATGTTTAATAGGTATATTATATTGGTATAACCTAATTTTATATTAGAACTATGTAATGTTATGTTAGTATAATTTTTTTTGTGAATATTTGTGGTTCTTCATAAATTGAGAAGTTCTTAGTTTTGTTCTTTTCTAGGTTTTTTTTTATATTAAGAACGAACCTGTGATAATGTAATAAATAACATATCACAATTCTTGTTTTAGGCTCCAAATAAGTAAATTATTTAAAAAAAATGTCTTCGCGGTTCTCCGCGGATTGGCAGCGAAAATTTGTGTTTACTAAACACATACAACATTGTTTACATTTTAGACACTGTTTAGATACTATACCCTTTTCCAGTGACTGTATAACTTTTAAGATATTGCGTTTTGAGGTGGCGGAACTCAACGCCAATCTTTGTCTCGTTACCAGAGCGGGGAAATAAAAATATTCCATTCCACCGAGTGAAAATCCGCCACACGCCATGAAGCCACCCTCTTCTAATTACCTTTTTTTAAATAAGTCAGCTTCACGCTGTATCCCGCACACAGCAGAGTAGGCAGAGGGAACCTAGTGTTAAGACACTCCGTTCCCCACTTTCTGCCGAATTCTGGAGGCATTGCGTGTTGAGTGGCAGAACTCAACGCCCCGCTTAACCTCGACACCAGAGCGAAGAAATGGAAATATAAATTTAAGTAAATATTTCATCTCCTCAAGTGGGGATCGAACCCACAACCAGTCGATTTTACAGTCACACCTCGTGCGCTACGACTCGATCGATCGAACTCACAACCAGTCGATTTTATAGTCACACCACCGCTGCGCTACGACTGGACTGGACTGGACTACCTAACCTTTTTTCTAAATTACAATAATATGTTTAAAATCGGTAATTTAATTTTATAATTCGTATTGAATTAACCGGAAGTTAGATATGATATTATATTCTTGTTTAAATGAATAATAACTTTGTTTTATTCAAATCATAATAGATATATTGTTACGCACCACAAACCACAATACCAGTCATTGATGTTTAATTCCATGTAATACCATGTATTCTTATCACTTGTTTCAATGAGTTAACTAAGTATTATTATAAACATATGTAAGAGGTTTCTTGTAGTATCTACTACCGTGTCTTGTCTACTTAAAAGGTTTCAAAACGTTTTTTTTTCTCTTATTTCGTATAGCATAACTTATGGAGTTAATTAGAGGCCAGTCACAAAGTGTGACTGTAAACTTCGAAGAAATGGAATATTTAATATTTTTATTTCTTCGCTCTGGTGTCGAGGCAAAGCGCGGCGTTAAGTTCCGCCATTCAACACGCAATGCCTCCAGAAATCGGCGGAAAGTGGGGAACGGAGTGTGTTAACACTAGGTTGTCTTTGCTTACCCTGCTGTGTGCGGGATACAGCGTGAAACTAAAAAAAAGTAAAAAAGTCACCTAGAGTGCTTGCAGAAACCAGTTAGTTGCCTTAAGTCACCTTATTCAATATGAAAACGATGTAAAAAGTAAATTGAGCAATTTGTCTGTGCCAATTTTGATTGCGATATCAATGCTGCGGCTGTTTATTGACAAGTTGCCAGTTGAGAAGTTATCGCGTCGCGTGATGTAACTTTTGACTTTAAATAGATATATATATTCCATATAGGTACTGTTATTATATTGAAATTATTTATTTCTATATATTATGTTTATCTTTATTTTAAAAGTAAGCAGGAATTCAAAAATAGTCGATATTCGGTGATGCTTTATCTAATTTAACAACACCTGACGAAGCGAAGGTAGCGCATTCAAATTTTGTTGTACATTACATCTTAATTCGGTTCTGCTTTTTTTTATAATTATTATAAGGGCCGTCACGGCGCCGGGGTACAAGTAACGCGATGGTTTTAGATTCGATCTCCACTTGGGGGAATGAATTATTATTTTATTGTCTTCATTCTGATACTAAGGCAAAAGCGCGGCGTTGAGTTGTACCACTCAATACGCAATGTCTCAAAAATTTGGCCGAAATCGGGGAAAGGAGTGTCTTAACACTAGTTTCTGTCTGCTTATTCTGCAATATGCGACCAAACGTATATATGTATATATATATATATATATATATATATATATATATATATATATATATATATATATCAATAACAATAATAGTAAAAAACATTTTTTACCACGAAATTATTTTAAAACATTAATTAAAAGCACAGTCCGGTTTAAACGGTCTGCAAAATTAAAAGGCCGGTCCCGCGCAGGGAGCGGAGCCCTTTGAAAAGACCCATAGTTAAAGGCTTACAAAAAATGTATAAGGATTTTTGACTTTGTCCACTCTAATCTCTATGTACGTAAGTCTAGGATGTTTCTTTTGTTGGTTTTCTCTCTCTCTCTCTTTATTATAGATAGTAATTCACGTATAATGTTGCAAAAAAAATATTAATTACGAAATACTTGTATCTTAATATGTACTAATCAGATAAGACAAACATATCTATGTTAGGTTCATAATGAAAATAAAATAAAATTAAATCAGCTTCTTCCTGTATCCCGCATACAGGGTAGGCAGAGGGAAACTACAGTTTCCGCCGAGTTCTGGAGGCATTGCGTGTTGAGTGACGGAACTCAACGCCGCGCTTTGTCTCGACACCAGAGCGAAGAATTTAATTTAATGGAAAATATAAATGTAAATAAGTATTTCATCTCCTCGAGTGGGGATCAAACCCACAACCAGTCGATTTTACAGTCACATATATATATATATATATATATATATATATATATATATATATATATATATATCCTGCATTCCCAAATCTCGAAGCGTTGTGTGTTAAAAGGCGCTTGTGGCCACTGAACCACGACTGCCTCAATTTTTTTGTTTACAAACCCAAATAAAGAAACTTTTGTTTTCAAACTTACTCGCGTGGAATGAGTCTTTGCAAAAACCAAACACTGTCAAAACCTCACTTTGCATCATCAATCTCCAGAAGGAGATAATGAGAACATTATCTTTAGTACCAAATACAATGGTTTACGACAATATGCTTGTAAGTAGGACATAAACACAGTATAAATCATATAATATATCAGTTTATCAATTAATGCTTATGTTATTTGGGCGTTTTCCTTTAGTAATTATATTAAAACAATTTTTTTATTGAAATTGATATTTAAAAGTTATGCTTATTATTATACATAATATATAGTATTTAGGATATATTATATTCTATAGTAAAATTGTAAAAAAAAAATGAGATTATAGAATTCAATACAAATTGCTAACGAAAATTTATTCGAATAAAATTGATTTCGTGGCTTAAGAAATAATATATAATTATAATGAAAATATCTTTCGGTCGAATTAAGAATTTCCTTTTTGAAGACGTTCAAATACCTCAAGAATGATATAACGGTGGCGGTGGTAATATATCCGACTCACTCTTGGCCGATTGTTTTTTTAAAGACAATACTTTCACTATTCTCAGACTGACCATTGTATTCCATTTTTGGCGAACATGACACTTTATTGCACAAAGAATATTGAAGTAAAAATAACTCCGCACAGCCATTTATTCTTAACGTCATTACGTCTGTCAGTTTGCGCGCCATAACCGTACAGGAAGCATAGACAAGAGAATCATAGACTTATAGACAATAACTTGCGCCTAAATAATCCCGACCGGATGTAGAGTGCATTGAATCGCCGCGTTTCCTTATTCGTGCCGTCCAAATATGTCTAACACGTGTGGATCAGTCTATAGGAAGTTTTGGTCAATGTATGTATGTATGTTTGTACGTGTAAGTAATGTTATGTTGTTTCTTAATCACCTTGCAATCAAAATCCAGGGTCCTTTTTTTTAATTATTGTATTTTTTTTTATTATTAGCCACTCAGCATTATACATGCAATGACTGCAGAAGTCAGCGGAAGTTGAGGAACGGAATGTCTCAACGCTGGGTTCCTTTCTGGTTGCATGTCCTAATCAAGTATTATTATAAGCAAATGTTTATCAGTTTATAATCTATTTATATTCAAATATTGGTAAACCTCAATTTGAGCAACCAATCATATGACAGTTGCCACGAAGAAGAAGATCAAGCGTTCTTGTAAGGGCTGGCTTCTTTTTTTGATTTAACTTATGAGTTTTGACCATATTTTAAGACTTTTTAGTGATTTAAAATTAAATTATATCAACTTCACGCTGTATTCCCCACACAGCAGGGTAGGCAGAGTGAACCTAGTGTTAAGACACACCGTTCCCCACTTTCCACTAATTTCTGGAGGCATTGCGTATTGAGTGGCGGAGCTTAACGCCGCCCTTTGCCTCAAATTTAATAATCGAACCTTTTATTCTTTTTTATTTATTTTAATTTTAAAACTTATTGTGTTTGTTGTTGTTATAATGTCATATTATGAATGCTTAATTGATATATATTTTCCACTTAACTCTATGAATTATGAATTGGTTATTGCTCATCCTTCCATATGCGACCTTCGCGCAATCGATAACGTCACCGTGTCGTTTGTGTAGTCGTTACGAATCGAACTAATAAGTAATGTATTGTTATTGTAATTTTTATATATATTGCATAAGTATATTATCATAAAATTTCAAATAGTTATGTGGATTGTATAAGAATAATAGGCGGTTAGGTCTGACTCTAAAGACGACGGTAATTGGTTCGATTCCCGCTCGGAAGATTTTTTTTTTCATTTTCCCGCTTTGGTAACAAGATAAACTGCGGCGTTGCATAAAAAAACGTTTTGGTGTCTTAAACACTATGTTCCTTCGGAATATCCTGTTATTTGCGGGATACACCGTGAAGCTAATATGTTACATTTTTATGTATATTATAAAAAACATATGAATGTATTATGTAGTTTATGTGAATTTCTCTGTGTTATGTATGTAATAATTTATATCGAGCTTATTGGTGGGGTTTTTGAAATGGCCTATGTCCAGCAGAATAAACGCGGAAAAGGGTGATGAAACTGGTGATGATAATTGTTATTTTGAAATAGACTGATGTTAATATATATTTTTGAGTTAAGGTTATTAAATCAAAACCAATAAATCAGCTCCACGCTGTATCCCGCACATAGCAGGGTAGGCAGAGGGAACTTAGTGTTATGAGACACTGTTTTCCACTTTCCGCCGAATTCTGGAGGCACTTCGTGTTGATTGGTGGAACTCAACGCCGCGCTTTACCTTGACACCAGAGCGAAGAAATGAAAATATATATTTAAATAAATATTTCATTTCTCATGCACCTGTAGGTTATTAAATTATATATTTTTTTAATATTTGTAATACTCAGCAATATACATCACATTCGGTTGGTGTTTTGCCAATCTGATCAGACATATAACATTGATAGTAAAATAAATGAACATCCTATATAATTCAAAATCCATAAAAGAATACCTTCCCTTTTATTAACTAATGCGTAGTAATTCCCCTTACAATATTAGGCTTATGTTCCCATTGTGATATTTTTTTGCTGTTTTATTATTGAGTTGCGACCGACAATGGCCTCCCGCTCAGAACGGATTTGCTTCATAGAATGAATTAAATCAATTGACTCGTGTCTTCGTCGCTCTGCGCCGGTGATTCGTTCGTTCCGGTTTTGTCTTATACTTTCTAGATGCTGAAGCTGCTCGAGCTTCGTTACATAAATTTCGATTTCCTATACTATAGGTATGTATATGTTATAAAAATTGAAAAAAAAAAAAATCTGCTTCACGCTGTACCCCGCACGTAGCAGGGTAGGCAGAAAGAACCCTAATGATAAAACCCTCTGGGGAACGGACGAACTTTCCGCCGAATTTTTCAAGGCATTGCCTGTTTAGTGGCGTTGCATTGGTGCCAGAGCGAAGAAATTAATAAATAATAATTAAATTTCCCAAATTTGAATTGAACCCACAACCGTTGCAGTCACGCTCTTATGCCCCTGCGCCACAACGGCCTTTACTGGTATATCTTAACTTAAGTAAAGTTTCAAAGTTTATTATTAGTTTCTTCGTGGTGGTACTGTTGTTATAGGTAATAAACTTTACACCGGAGTAAAATGATTATTTTAGTTATATTAATAATAATTAGGCATTCAGAAATTAGATATTTACACTCAACGTTTTATAATATAATTAAATGTGTTACATAATTTGGTTGGTAGAGGCCAGTCGTGGCGCAAGGGCACAAAGTGTGACTGTAAAACCGACTGGTTGTGGGTTCGATCCCCACTCGAGGAGATTAAATATTTACTTAAATTTATATTTCCATTTCTTCGCTGTGGTGTCGAGGTGTCGAGGCAAAGCGCGGCGTTGAGTCCTACCACTCAGAAATTAGATATTTACACTCCACGTTTTATAATATAATTAAATGTATTACATAATTTGGTTGGTAGAGGCCAGTCGTGGCGCAGTGGCACAAAGTGTGACTGTAAAACCGACTGGTTGTGGGTTCGATCCCCATTCGAGGAGATGAAATATTTACTTAAATTTATATTTCCATTTCTTCGCTCTGGTGTCGAGGCAAAGCGCGGCGTTGAGTCCTGCCACTCAACACGCAATGTCTCCAGAATTCAGCAGAATGTGGGGAACGGAGTCTTAACGCTAGGTTCCCTCCGCCAACCCTGCTGTATGTGGGATGCAGCGTGAAGCTGATTTATAAATTGGTACCTGCGATGGTTATGGGTTCGATTTCCGTTTAAGAGATTATACACATTTAGTTTATCTCTACTTTTACACTATAAAGCTAGAAAGCTTGTCTGGCTGAGCCCGCTAATCCCAGGAATTATTTTCATTTCATTACCTGGGCGAAGTCACAGGTAAAAGTAAATTTAAAAACATAGTGTCGTATCACTAACTCGACCAAAACTAAATTAAAACGCTACAGCAAAAAAAGGCTATTGTTGTATTGTAACAACTATTAAAAAAGAGCTTAATGTCGTTTCACTTTTAACTTTCAGACGGAGTCTGACGCAATCTTGTATAAAGTCAGTTTTGTTGTTTTCTAGTATCGGGTTTCTTTCAGCGTCGATCGGGCGTGCAGTTGTTGGTACAGTGCCCCATAGTATTTAGTGCGATCAACCGTTTAGAATTTAAGATTCTATTGTTGTTTTCTTAGTAATTGTTTTGAAATTTTTATATTTGATGCGGTCATTTTTTTTAAGGAAAGGTAGTACAGTAGGTTTTTTTAATAGTTTTTGATTATAAATATTGTTAGGTTTTTAGAACGATTTTATTAGATAGAGTTGTAACTATGTAATAATATCTAAGAAATTGAATTTGACTCCCTTGAAATAAATGTATCATCATGAACTTGGCGGCTATACGTTGTTCAGATGACAATACATGAATTTGATATTATTGAGCTGGTCTGATGATGGAGTCAGGAACTGAATAGTGGATGGATCTCTTCAGAGGTTAGTTGTAAGCTGTAAATAATTCTATTTTTTTGTATTTATAAATGCACCATAAGAACGTGTTAAAGAAGAATACGTATTTTTAATAATTTGAGTGTTTTAACATTTTTAATAAATATATTATTTTGTTTCAAAAACATCTGCTTATTTCTTATAGAAGAAATAACAAACAGTTGTTATTAATATGTTATTTTAAAGATATTTAACATATAATTTTTTTTATATTAAATCTTATAAATTTAATGAACATATAACAGTCTACCTAGGTATAAGTGGTAGTGATGTTATTAATGCTGTGAGCAATTCTCTGTACAAAGTCGTAAACTTTCATAAGTTATGTGATTTTATATGACATTTACTATTATTCATGTGGCCATGTGGCTACAACCATGTGACTGGATAGTATCGCTGTTGTTAGCTTTACGTTATATCCCACAAAGCAGGATAAGCGGAGGGAACCTGGGAACCTAGTGTTCAGACACTCTAGTTAAGACACTTTCTTTCGCCACTATCTACCAAAAGTTGGAAGGTATGTGGGGGACGGAGTGTCTTAACACTAGTCTTGTGGCGGAGAGAACTTAGTGACAAGTTTCTGTGTTCATCGCTTCACGTTACACGCTTAACAGTTTTTATTATATCGTCAAATATTATATTTTACTTATGCAGACAGTAAAAATGTATATTTTTAATATAAACGCTAAGTGATATTTGGTATGTTTCAACTGCGCCACGATGGATTCAATGATAGCACTTAACAATATACGCTTTTATTCTATTAGCAAATATGAAATTAATTAAATAAAAATAAAAATTAGCTTCACGCTGTATCCCGCACACAGCAGGGTAGACAGAGGGAACCTAGTGTTAAGACACTCCGTTTCCCACTTTCTGTCGAATTCTGGAGGCATTGCGTGTTGAGTGGCAGAACTCAACGCCGCTTGTCCTCGACACCAGAGCGAAGAAATGGAAATATAAATTTAAGTAAATATTTCATCTCCTCGAGTGGGGATCGAACCCACAACCAGTCGGTTTTGCAGTCACACCTCGTGCCGCTGCGCCACGACCGGCCTCAAATTAATTAATTTAACAATGTTTTTTATATTTGGTTTCCAATTCAATTTTTACATTTAAAATTCGTGAACTTCCTGTCCAGACGGTAAGTCATTAGGAAATTGCTGCCCCAGTGGAATTCAACCCCTACTATTTATAAGGTGTCTGTCAACATCCAGTCTGCGGACGTGGTGGAGTGTGCTATAAATCGTGAATAAACTTTGTTTCAAGGCACTTCTGTTGAGGTGTGTTTATCTATGATGGATGTGTTTTATGCTATGTTTTTGCATATGTTCATAAATGATATTAGTTTAGATCCGTTTTTTAGTGATATCGAGCGTAATATTTTTAAATTTTAATATAGGTAACATACAATCGAGTAAGGAAATCTAAACATAAATCTTAATTTTTTTTGTAAGTTCCTGCAGTAAGCACACACAGCCAGGTGGGCAGAGGGAATCTAGTGTTATGACGCTTCTGTCCTCCACTTTCCACCGTATTCTGGAAGCATTGTGTGCTGAGTAACGGAACTCAACGCCGCACTATGGAAAATTCTAATATTAAATATTTTATTTCTTCTATAATTTTAATCTTCAATAATTTATTAGGAAACTAATAAAAATCACTAGGACAATCGTGGCGCAAGAGCGCAAATGTGTGACTGTAAACGCGGCCAATTATGGGTTAGATTCCCACTCGAGGAAATTAAATATTTAATATTTTCATTTTTTCGCTCTGGTGTCGAGGTAAAGCGCGGGGTTCAGTTCCGCACTCGACACGCAATGCCTCCATAATTCGACGAAAACTAGTGAGCGGACTGTCTTAACACTAGTCTCCTTCTGCCTAACCTGCTACATGCGGGATACAGTGAGAAGCTGATTTAAAATTTAAATTTAATAAAAAAAACGTATTAAATACAAGACTTAATTATATTCACATGATTAAAGCAACAGCTTAATGAAACTAGCAGTGTTGACGTTTCATACAAAACAAGGTGTGTGTGAATAGAATTTATGTCATTCCACCTAAGTTATTAAACCCAGTAGATTGGATCTGAAAACTACCACTGAAAAGGGAAACTTTCTAGTGGTGAAACATATATGCTTGTTGAAAATTGCTTTTAAATTATATTTAACGTGATTTTGAATGTATTATTGTTTTCTAATGTATTTTGAGTAATATTATAATGTTCTGAGGCCAGTCGTGGCGCAGGGGTACAAAGTGTGACTGTAAACGTGACTGGTTAGAGTTCTATCCTCACTCGACGATGTGAAATATTTGTTTTTGATTTATATTTCCATTTCTTCGCTTCTTCTTTCTTTCTTCTTCTTCGCTTCGAGGCAAAAATTGCAGCATTGGGTTCCGGCACTCAACACGCAATGCCGTCAGAATTTGGCGAAAAAGGTGAACGGAATGTCTTGACACTAGGTTCCTTTTGCCTACCCTGCTGTGTGCGGGATACACCGTGAAGCTAATTTATTTTTTTATTACAAAGTTATTATGTAATTCATTTAATTTTTTAAAGCTTAGTAACAAAGTTAGTTCTACCCTCTTAGACAATTTGCTGTGTTTGGTTACGTGACGCTTGCTTGCTTGCAACATTATAAAGGGAGAAGTGTGAGAATAAAAAATATCTTTGAATATACTTGATGTATTTTCTATTTTGCTATGTTTAGATCTCTGCCTTTAGTCGTTTATCATGATTGTATGTGAAAGCGATCCCGTGGGTGACCTTTTTGTGGCGACGAGAATATAGCAGGATTTAAGATTGTACAACATCTAAAAAAGTAAAATAAAATATAGTATTTTTCGTTATAGTTGTGAGTCCTAAATAATATTGTTCATCAAAAAATTGTTTTGATCTGCATAAAAAACTAATAAATCTCGATTTTACCTTAACATCTATCTATTCATTGTAAATTATATATGTAGGTATCTAAATTTCTAATTGAGGCCAGTCGTGGCACAAGGGTACAAAGTGTGGTTGTAAACGCGATAGATTCTTGGTTCGATTCCCTCTCGAGGAAATGAAACATTTAATATTTACATTTTCTTCGCTCTGATATCGAGGAAAAGCGCGGCGCCGTGTTCCTCCACTCAACACGCAATACCTCCAGAATCCGGCGGAAAATGGAGAACGGAGTGTCTTAACGCTAGGTTCCCTCTGCCTAACCTACCGTTGTGTGTGATACAGTGTGACGCTGAAAAAAAATCTAATTGCGTATAATTTTATATATTAGTATAGCATACATTTTAATTAAATCTACATATATCTATATTATAATATGACACAGTCATCTTATATTCCATTTACGTGGAGCGAGCACTGGAACTTAGTCTCCGAACTGGTATTACATTAAAGTTGCCTCTAAGCGAATACCGGAAGTACCCTGTCTCGAACTTCCGGATTAAGTTAATAACCGTCTAAGTAAGATGCTATGGGATTTTATATAGTTTTACAGCTATAATAAGATTCTGACGTGTGGCAAGTAGCGTTGTGAATTTTTAATGGGGGTAAGCGAGCTAGTGATTTTGTAAGGAATTCTTAACATAATATTAAATGTCTTCGTGTTTATGAGTTTATTTCGAATACTTTGCATATTTTTTTTAGTTGTTGCTCAATTTTTTCAAGAGATTTTCTTTTGTTAGACAAATACGTCGAAATTAAAAATATTACCTACTTCTCAATAACGTACTGTAACTGTAAGTGTTGTCAATTGTCATTTGTTTAAATAAAAAATAAATTATTTTTATTTTTGGTACAAAAATACATGTCTTAAATATTGTGTTGTACTTAGAGTTGAAAACCTTTCAGTTTTCCAGCAATACGGGATAGACAGAAAGTGTACCTATATATAATAAAAAAAATAGTATCCAAAAATCTTCGTTTCCAGCTTTCTAATTGAATTCGAGACATTCCCTGTTGAGTTGCGCAACTTAACGTCGCCTTTTTATTATACCAAAGCAGAAGAGTAGAATAAGTGGAATATGATTCTCCTGAGTGGGAGTCGAATCTGCAACCATCACGAACACATTCAAACGTCTCACAGCTTTACAATGGCTTAAAATTTAAAAAAATCAAATTTTAGAATCCAATCTAGGTTACCCAACAAACGATCACATATCCAGAGCGCTCTATCTCGTTTCAATTACGACTGAGCAAGCGGGAACCCGACACCTATCCATCACGGGAACACGGCGGAGTGTCAGCGGAACTTGTATAGAACTGTTATTGATTACTATACAGCTTTGCGTAATACGGTAACTCGATAGTGCTGGATTTAGTAATTTTGTGTATCTGTAGATTGATGATACTAAGATACGTTTTTTTTTTTAATTTTTTTTAGCTTCACGCATTTAGCAAGGTACAGGGAGTCTAGTGTAAAGACAGTCCGCTCCTCGCTTTTTGCCCCATTTTAAAGGCATTGCGTGTTGAGTGGCGTAATTCGACGCCGCGATTTGCCAAAGAAAGCAAAGCAAAGAAATGAAAATATTAAGTATTTTATTACCTCGAGTTGGAATCGAACCCACAACATGTCACGTTTACAGTTACACGCGCGTGAGACACAAGTTGCTTCGCCACGACTGGCTTTAGGATAATTTTACAGTAGGTGATATATGTTGTGGATTAACTTTGCATTAGCATTTAGCCTTAAACTGTTTTGGATAATGAATGCATTTATTGCTAAAACGACTATCTACTAATTTCTAACTTCGTGTGTATATTTTTTAGCTATTTCTTGAGAAATTAAATAATGTTGCCAGTTTTATTCCTACAGAGAACACTTTCTTAAATTTAATTAATTAATTCATTTAATTTAATTTTTACTTTACATATTAAACTAAAAACAATCACAACTTTACATTACAGTTAATTAACATAAGATTATTATAAAAATGTCATTTATTATGCGTATCTCGCAATAATATGCAAATTGACAGAAATTGATATGTTGCGTCAGTTTATATCATCGGTTCCCAACCAGTGTTCCGTGGACCAGTAGTGGTCCGCAGCAACTAAAATATGGTCCGCGAATGATTTAAAATTTGTGTAAAACATAAAATATTTTGACATTTAAATTTAATATACTTTGAAATCCATTGATTTTTAATAATTACTTAAAAATTCACACACCACAACAAAATGTTTTTTATTTTTTTTAAACTTTTGATTTTGAAATTAAAATTTTTAATTTTTAATTTATTTTTAATTAATAAATTTTTAATTTATTTTTAATTAATTATTAATTTATTTTTATTATACCTACAAAGTGGTCCCTGCTAAGAAGAATTCTATAAAAGTGGTCCCCGATCAAGAAAAGATTGGGAACCCCTGGTTTATATTGATGTTATGTTTACGCGCTTTTTTTAGTGGCAGCCTTAATTTTATGAAACTAGGTTATTTATTAATGTAGATTTTTTTTTAAATTATATTTACCTAATTAATTAATTAAATTAATGATGTGTTCAGTTTTTGATTTTTTCTGAGGTATTTGTTTGTATTTCTTTTTTTTTCCGCTCTGGTCTGGTCGTTACGCGGCGTTGAGTTTTGCCACGCCAATGTCTCGAAAATTGTATGGAAAGTGGAGAATGGAGTGTCTCGTTACTCTAAACCTGCTACACGTGCTACTTATAGTAAAGTCTTAACGGATCGGGATCACAGAACTATGATTTTTTTAATTTTTAGTTTGTATGTTAACACTTATCCCAGGAATATTTTAAAAATTATATTATTATTTGAAAACGACAGTAATGCAGATTAGTAAATAATAATTACGTAGTTCAAGCGGGCGAAGCCGCCAGCAGGTAGCTAGTGCAAACTAAATAACTTATTTGATCGATTTCATATAGGTGTGAGTATTTATATTATATTAAAGTTTTGCTCTACCCCACTCTATACTGTCATTTAGAAATGATGGATGTTTTAATAGATAAAGTTTAATTACTCTGTGGAAAATATGTGAAGTTATTATGAGCTTGTATTTCTCATTAAAACTATCGTTTTATTATAAGTGCCGATATCAATAAAACCGCGTATAGTATTGCTATCTTCTAGGTATGCTTTTTTCTTTAGCTTCGCGTTGTAGCAGTGTAGGCAGAAGGATGCTGGGAACTCGGCGTTAAGACACTCCGTTCCCATTAAGTCACTTCAGTTCTCTACTTTCCGCCGAATTCTGTGGCATTGTGCATTATAAGAAGAACTCTACTTTTTTTTTTTAATAAAAATAAACTTTTTGTAAAAAGAACGGCATTTGATGAATGTATTACTTAGTTCTTTCTATCAACTCTTCTGCATGAGTAAAAGGAGAAATATCAGTGCAATATTTATTTTCTTTATTACAACCTACCAGGAGGACAGTCGTGCCGCAGGTGCCCCTGCGGACTGCCAAAGTGTGACTGTAAAATTGACTGGTTGTGGGTTCGATCTCACTCAAGGAAATGAAATATCTACTTACATACATTTTCATTTCTTCGCTCTGGTGTCGAGGCGTTGAGTTCCGCCACTCAACACAGTGCCTTCAGAACTCGACGAAAAGTGGATAACGGTGTGTCTTAACACTAGGTTCCCTCTGACTACCCTGCTGACTGCGGGATACAGCGTGAAGCTGATTTAATTTTAATTTTTTTTACTACGGTTTTTTTCCTTAGTTCTTTATATTGAAACTGATTATACATCTACACTGTATCAATGATTCACATTACTAACATATTAATTGTAATACAATAAATTTAATTTAACTCGAAACCGTTAAAAGATAAAATAAGTTAAACCGGTTATTTAAAATATGTGTCTTGTATCTCTAATAAACCTTTCGGCGCCTGGGACCCGTGGCTTTATGGCCGACCTCCGCTGTGTAAATCTGTTGTAAAATAAATGTACAAGTTACTATTAAAAAAGTTGACTCGCTGGGACACTGAGTGAGGCCATTTATTATTTTTTTTTATTGAAGGCTAAAATGATAGATATTTGAGACCACTCGCGGTAAAGGGGTACAAGCGTATGTGTGACTGCAATGGCGACAGGTTGTGGGTTCGATCGCTACTCGAGGAAATTAAATATTTTATATTTTCGTTAAAGCAATGGGCGGCGTTAAGTTCAGACACTCAACGCGCAATGCCCCCAGAATTCGAACCCGGAAAAAAAATATATATTTGTCAATTGAAACTGTGTAACAAGCGTATTAGAATTTCGACATAGCTCGATGAGAACGTATGTCTCAGTTGGTAAGGGCGCTTGGACGGTTTCCAAAGAGGCGCAGGTTCAAATTCCTCTACATTAAATTTTTTATACGTTTTCTTAATACATATTTTTGTTTCCGAAGTGTGGAATAACATTTTAAAAATGTTAAAAAATATATGTTAATATTTTTTGTATCTTTCATGTCATGAACTGTGTAACTTTATATAGAAGCACTGTGATTTTATAGCTGACCAGTTACTTCTGTGTAGATCTGGTACAGGATTAAATGAAAAATGAGAAGTTCCAGATTCGTTTTGTTTGTTTGCCCGCGCAGTACGGTGTCGGCTGTCCATTTGGTTATATTTTGTAAATTATGTTTTGTAAATTTAAAAGGTTTTGAGATAAAACATATATTAAAGTATGCAACTAAATATTTTAGTTTTATGTAAAAAGATTACTTTTCTGTCACTTTTTTTTAAATGTCTCATTGCAAAACCTTAAGGCAAAAAAGTCCGGCGTTAAGTTCCGCCACTCAACTCGCAATGCCTAGAAAAAATCGGCACAAAGTGGAAACTAAGTTCCTTCTTGGTAACTAACTAACCTGGTACTTGCGGGATACAGCGTGAAGCTGATGTAGTACATACTCGTAATTTCATAAAGAATAAACCACGTTCAGAATAGGATATGCGGTGTCACCATTGTTTCAGCTGCAATTCATTAGTCGCCAACTGGGTCAGGATTTATGTGGCGTTATCTGTGACATTGATGGGTTCGAGCTCCCTCGTGTGGATGTTCCTGGCTGGCTGAGGCTTGCTTCATTATTCTGATTGTGGCTTTTGATTTTACTATTTATAAAGGCATTGGATTTATTTAGAAATAATTTATGGATATAGAAAGTATAAATGGTATTAAAATATACTTAAACTAATCTTTGCTTGCGGCTTTGCTTGCGTTTTTAAGGATAAATCGTATGTGCCCGAAGTAACTTTGAACATAGGCTAAGTGGGTTATATCGAAACAACATGATGATGAACATGATGTTATATAACTTGAAGTATTCCTCGAAGGATAAGCTATCCAACACTTTTTTTTATGGGAAGTTTCGAGCGGACGGGCGGAGCGTCACCTGCTGGACATACAGAAATTTTTCAATTCGAATCTATAGTAGGTATTTCTGAGATGCGCGCATTAAACCAAACAAAATCTTCAGCTTTATAGGTAATATTAGGCATTAACTTTATAGGTTTAGATAGGCAGCTCCTAGGATTAGGTTAAAAAACATTTTAAGAAGAACCGTTTCCGAGCCGGAATTTTAATTTAAAAATGTTTGAGATCATCGTGGATCATAAACGCGACGGTTGTGCGATTCTACTTCCATTCGTGGTAATGAAGTATTACATCAAATCAAAATCTGCTTCACGCTGTATCCCACACACATCAGGGTAGACGGAGGGAACCTAGTGTTAAGACACTCCGTTCCCCACTTTCTGCCGAATTCTGGAGGCATTGCGTGTTAAGTGGCAGAACTCAACGCCGCGCTTAGCCTCGACACCAGAGCGAAGAAATGAAATATAAATTTAAGTAAAGTTTCATCTCCTCGAGTGGGGATCGAACCCACAACCAGTCGGCTTTACAGTCACACTTCGTGCCGCTGCGCCACGACTGGCCTCACAGTATAATAAAGAATAGCGCTTTCCAATACTACTGAGCACCTCTTGACATTTGCGAATGTTCGATTTGTATTCGCAATATTCAACGTTCACTTGACATTGAGAGAAAATGTTATAACGTTTCGAATTTATATCTACAGCTCTTTAAGTGTTCTTGTTAATAAGATCTCTACAAAATTACATATATTAAGAGATTTATATATATATTGTATATTATATTGTATATTATATTGTATATTATATTGTATATCATATTAAGTAATTGTTATATTTCCAGTCTTGCTGTCTGATTTTTAAATTTTATGTTGTATCCCAGCAGCTAAGCAGGATGAGCAGAGGGAACCTTCGAACCTAGTGTTAAGACACTTCAATTCCAACTTCCGCCGAATTCTGCAGGCATTGAGTGTGCAGTGCCGGAGCTCAACGCCGCGCTTTGCCCCATTACCAGAACGAGGAAATGACAATATCAATATTTCATTTCCTCGAGTGGGATCGAACTCATAACCTATCGTGCTTACAGTCCCACGCTCGTACCCCTGGATCACGACTGATGTTGAAGTAATACCGGGATACATCACGGTAAAGTAATAACGGTGGATTAAAATTTCGTATAATAATAATTTTATTGCAAAATTGGAATGTCTACCACGCAGAAGTTTTTAATGATGAAATACATACTTTATTTTAATTAATATGTACAATTTTTATAAGACAGGGTTATTTATATTTTTTATTTCGTTCAATTTTGTTCACAGATTTTGGCTGATGAACTCATTACAAAATATATTGAAATATACTTTAGTATATTTTGTAATGAATTCACATGTTTCATCATATTATAAGTTATATTTAATAATATTATACTTACAATAAAACATTTATTTACATGCTACATATATATGTATGTATGCTGGTATGCCAATGTACGTGCATACCAGTGGTAATTCTTTTACTGTATTGTCTATTACTGTATTAATATAGTAAATTTGTTGAGAAGTTAGATGCCAGTCGTGGCGCAGAAGCACAAAGTGTGACTGTAGAATCGACTGGTTGTGTGTTCGATCCCCACTCGAGGGAATGACATATTTATTTACATTTATATTTTCATTTTTTTGCTCTGTTATAGGGGCAAAGTGCGGTGTTGAGTTCCGCCAATCAAGAGCGATGCTTTCGGAATTTGGCGAAAAGTGGGGAACGGAGTTTCTTAACACTAGGTTCCCTCTGCCTACCCTGCTGTGTGGGGGATACAGCGCGAAGCTGATTTGATTTTGTTGAAAGTAAATGCCAGTGTGTTAAAATATGCATTTTTAAACATTTGTGTTTTATATACGAGTATAAGATATATAATGAAATGATATATTTAAATTTAATCTTAATTACCTTTTAACACGCTTTTCTTAGATCGAAATGTGACTGTAATAAAATCTAAGAATCTGAATTTCTACCACTTGAACTTGGCAGTTATATGTAGCTCATGTCACAATACAATATTATTTATATCAACGAGTTGCTCCAATGATGAGTCCAGGACAGAGGCAGGATCTGATTAATTCAACACTTCAGAGGTTACTAGTAAACCATTCGAGTTTCGGCACATACAATTTATAGCTTCGACCACATTCTTTGGCAATTGTATCACTTGGTGTAGAAAAGCGTATTTTTTTTAAAATTACATATATGTCAAGTATGAAATGTGATACAATATTTATTAAAAACATAAAATAAATAAAAATATATATATTATAAAATAATTTAAAAATATCTGATGTAATTCGCTTTTATATGATTCCACTGTCACGTGGTAAGCCGGTGAATGGAGCACGTGGGGCGCGGTCGTTCGATACGGCGGAGGCTGCGCGTTGAGCTGTGGCCCGGAACCTACAGCCGGCCAGCTATCTGTGAACCCTCCTACCCCTCATGCCTTCACTCTTACCTCCATACGTAGAAACAACCCGACAACAGACGGAGGTCTCGCCTGGCTGGTCTCCCCAACTCTTGCCAGTTACGCAAGATCCATCCCGCTACTATAATACTATTGCTCGTTGCATAGAAATATCGTTTTAACTGGTTTACGCGTTTTTGGGATTTCAGATAAAATTATTATATTATAAATTTTATTACACTTTTGTGAAGTTAAAGTGAGGAAATTAAATTTTGGGTCTGAAAATGTTGGGTTTTTATGGTATTCGTTATCTAGACTTATTAGATTAGATTGTTGTAAAAGTATTTTTAACGTTTTTATTCATTTGTTTATTTTAATTGGGCTGACCAATATTTTACGAGCTCTGTCGTGTCGAAAGGGCTCAAGCGTGTTACTGTTAAACGCGACAGGTTGTAGGTTTGATTCCCATTCGCAGAAATGAATATTGAATATTTTCATTTCTTTGTTTTGGTGTTGCGGCAAAACGCGGCGTTGATTTCCGCAACTCAACACGCAATGCCTCCTGAATGTGGTGAAAAGTGAGAAGCCGGGTGTCTTAATACTGGGCTCCTTCTGGCTACTCTGCCACATGCGGGATGCAGCGTGAAACTGCAAAATAAAAAATAACATTAATATTATATCTTACAAAAATGTTCGATCAGTACCAAAATTTCAAAAAGGTTAAAAGTCCAAAAACAGTTGCTTATCGGCCATATAAAGAAAGTAATAAAATCTTATAATTAAATTACACTGCCACCTATTCAGCTCTTGTGGGTTCAAATTACACACGATTTTTTTTTTTGTTTATTTTAATTGTTTTTTTTAAGTGTAAAAACATTTTAAATCTAAAATTTTTTTTTCACTATATTTAAATGTAGCTTATTCTGCGTCATTACAAAATATATAAGGAAAAAAAATATTTTTAAGTATACACTTTATAAATACCTTTGCAAGCAAACACACGTTCCCACTTCCGCCATGTCGACCCTAAAATCTTATCAATTTGCAAATAAGAATGTTAAATTAGGACATTGCAAAATTTCAAGACACTTTTCAACACTAAATAATAAACAACCATATTTCCTTATATAAACGATAGAATTTTGAATACAATCTTGCATAATTTTTCATTTCTCTACATCACTACACAGTATACAACCCTATTTCAGTAGAAATAAGGTTCAGCTTTTGGGTGTAGGTGGGTACTGTTGATCCCTCGATGGGGATCTGGGATACGTGGGAGTTTTACGTCCGAGATAACAGAGGTCGTTGAACCCGCTACTTAGTTCTTTTTGTATAGATCCCCGTGATTAAGTAAGTTTTATTGTTCATTAATATTATTATCTTTGAGTATTGGTAAGTTGACGGTTAAGGTTTGAAACATTAACGTTAAAATTATTATTTAATGGAAGTGGCTAGTGAATGGTAAAGGTAAAGACAAACGGACAACAAAGTGATCTTATAAGAGTTCCTTTTTTCCTTAAAAAGTACAGAACTATAAAAATGAGGAGGAGAAGCAAGAAATATGAATATTATGTTTTACTCTTTTGTCGCAATTGGCCACGTAACAATGTAAACTACTAAAAAAACTAATTTAAGTAAACTACACGAATTGGAACTTGCAAAATTGAAAAAAAAAATGCTGCCTCTAGCGAACCAAAACTACTGTCACCTACAAACGAATTAATTGGACAATCTACTTTTAGAGACCACTCCATTCAAATCTGAACTTAAAATTTCCATATCCAAGTCTGTACTACAACGAAAATAACCACAACTTTCTATTGCGATTCTTTTTTTCAATTTCAGGTTACACAGCTAGAAAGCGACCTTGTATCTTTGAGATTTGATTCACGTTGGAGGTGAAAGGGTGGTTCTTGTGAGATTTTTTGTCGGCAACCCCGTTTTCTTTTATGCTTTTTGTCGCAACTGAACGAGGGTCCAGACCTACGAACCGACCTTTCAGTTATAATGTGTTTTATACGGTCAATATAAGTTGTTAGTGGCCTTTTTAATGTTGCAAATCTATTCAAAGTTGTCAAGCACTTGTTAGGTGCACTTATATACTTTTGGGTAGGTTAGATATCTACGGTTTTTTTATGAATATGATGAATTTTATGTTCAAATGTATTAATTAAATAACTTTACATCCGTTTCTCCGTCGAATATATTTAGGAAATCAATTAATTGTTGTGGGTTCGATTCCCAATCTAAAGGAATAAAATATTAGATATTTTCAATTCCTCGTTCCGGTAACAAGGTCAAGTGCGGCGTTGAGTTTCGGCCAATCAACGCGCTATGTCTCTAACGGCGGAAAGTAGGGAGTGTCTTAACACCAAGTTTCCTCTGTCTAACCCGCTACTTGCGGGATACAGCGTGAAGCTGAAAAAAAAAGCAAACGATAAATCAAGATACAAAAAGTTCAGACTTACTTCCACTACATTACTCAAGTATATTAGAAGTCTTACAAGAGTAACACGAGTTCAGGTCATTGTGTTCCAGGTCAACGGTATGTTAATCACATATATTGGTACTCAAAAGGTAGTCTTTGATCCTATTAGAAAGCGATGTTAACTTTGAATCTCTTGTAACAAACTATGTAGTTGATACTTAACTGTCTTATGTGTTTTATATTTTTTCTTTAAAGTTAGTGAGAGTTTTGTTTGAGAATAAAATCAGCTTCACGCTGTATCCCGCAAACAGCAGGGTAGGCAGAGGGAATCTAGTGTTATGACACTCCGTTCCCCACTTTCTGCCGGAACTCAACGCCGCGTTACGCCTTGACACCAGAGCGAATAAATGAAAATATAAATGTAAATAAATAGTTCATTTCCTCGAGTGGTGATCGAACCCACAACCAGTCGAATTAACAGTCACACTTTGTGCCCTTGCGTCACGACTGGCCTCTATTATTATTGACTGCAGTACGATTTATTTTATCTATATAAATTAAAAATATGTATTATCTAGTTTTTTAATGTCTTATTTACATTTTCACATGTTTTTTTTATAGTAAATGGAATTATTTTGCACAACCCTTATACCTTATAACGCTTAGTATTATCTTTATCAGTAAATAGCTTGTGTACCTATAACAATAATATATTTTTTTCACTACTTTTCACTTAATACGGACCGTCATAGCACTTGGTTCCCTCTAGCTACATACCAATGTAGGAAAAAGCGTGAACTTTAATTTTGTTTCTTAGTATCTACCGATGTCAAAAATAGGTAAAATCAAAATCATCGTCCGACGTCATTGTATCTGTTAATTTATTTTTATTATACCTAAATAGTGGTCCTTACTAACAAGTATTCTATACAACTTGTCCCAGATTAAGAAAAGATTAGAAATCCCTGGCCTAAACTGATTTTTGAAAGAAAGCCCCATAGCTTATTATTTCGAAGTCCCTACATGCCCCATTTCCTATATAAACATATTTACATCTTACACAAAGAACACTCGTTTTTCAGCATTATTATATCTAAAGTTAATCCCAAAGCGTAACGGAGCCAAGTTGTTTACATAAAACGGAATTTACCATTATATGTGGACGACCCCTATTATTCATGGATGTATTACGGCAAGGAGTTGTACAATGATTGTATTGTCTCGTGTATTAGGTCATTGTGTATTACTAAATTGTTTATATTTAGTATTTCAAACTATCCTTTGCTTATATAACTGGCCTCCTAAAAGCGAATCTAATGTAATAAAATCTAATGTAGCTACACTAGCTTTTAGGAGGCCAGTCGGTGCAGGCGCACAAAAGTGGGACTACTTACTTAAGTGCGACAGGTTGTGGGTTCGATTCCCTCTCGAAGAAATGAAATAAGTAATAGTTTCAATCGTCGAGGTAAAGCGCGGCGTTGAGTTCCGCCACTCAATACGCAATGCTTCGAGAATTCGGCGGAAAATGGAGAACGGAGTATCTGAACACTAGGTTCCCTCTGCCTACCATTCTGTGTACGGTTACGCGTGGTGTAATAGAAGTAATTACCTCTGAGGGCAGGTACAGATGGTTATATAAAAACGAATTGCCGTAATGTTATTTAGCCTGTGTATAGCCTTCTGCGATAAATGAACTAACTAACTCAATAATAGTTTCCAATTCGACCTAGTAATTTTTGAGAAATTAGAAAAGTTATTTCAACCATACACACTCTATATTTATACTATACTATACTAGCTTCACGCTTTATCCCTAGCGGGGTAGTCAGAGAGAACGGAGCGCCAAACGCTACGGTCTCAACATACCTCTTTCACCTCGTCCACTGTCATCAACCTCTTCATACATGTCCTCCGGAGGATCCTCATGCTTTTTGCGTGATACCTCCAGTATCTTGATACTGTGTTTTCGAAGGTCAACCAAGGTCTCCCCCTGCCTCTCTTACCACTTACTATATTTATAGTATTAATAAATGATAATAACAAATAGGTTATGATTTTCTATTTAAGATGTTGCTAGAAGCAACATAATTTTTTTCTTTAATAATATTTCATAATTTTATTCTTTAAATTTTTATTGTATTTTTTTTTATTGTCATATATATCTGGCGTTCAGTATTTAATACGTTATTCCATGTTGTGTAACAAAATGTATAATTTTTGTTTTAATTTCGCTAAACTAACTTAAAACATATAAGTTTTCGAACGTAAGTAATAAATAAGTACAAGACTTTCCAAAAGACAAACCTACCATATAATACACATATATAGAATATGTCTTCTCTTTTGTGTACTTAAGTGTTATTGTATTTAAATTTCGAAACAACGAAAGGCAATCGTTAAATTTTTAATTTGTTTTTAAGCATTGACTGAACAGATCGCACCTACATGTGGTGAGTAGGTCGGTGCCTCACATTTCAAAGAAGATTTCTTTTGTTTCTTTTTTTTAGTATCGATTTATTTAAATATGCAAAGTTTATTTTATGTTTATTATATATTTGTAGCTCGCCTTTCCTCATGTAAAACTGGAGAGAGGAATGAGTCTTAGTTCAATAGAAATAATAATAATTACTTATTTAAATAACTTTTAACCCTATATCAAGGTAATCAAATTGAACCTAGTGTTAAGACACTCTCAGACATCCCCATGCACCGTCCGATTATTACCGAGGTTTGGCGGTTTTTAACAAAACAAAAAAAAATAAAGCTTCATTTTATATCATTTTATAAATAAACTAGCAGCCCGCATACCACCTATAATACCTTTATTATGCTGAATGTGCCAACAGATTGATTCATTCAATCATGAGTAACTTATTTTTATAATTCTGAAATAGTGCAAGAAGCACTACTTGGTTGCTTGTGTCATCGGCGCCAAAGGCGCCCCCCGCAGGACTCGAGCGTAGGCTTGCGGCCGTAAACAGAGCGTTGAATAGTTTTGATTTAACATTATCAAAAAGTATACATCCAAATTACATATAAAAGAAGTTTATCTTCATAAAATTTCTTTGATGACGGAATAACTTTTGTTCGTAAGTTTCAATATTCATGTAACATAAAAAACGGTGTAATATCACCTTGCAATTTTCAATTATTTTTTCAACTAATGTCTTATTGTGACTTATTTATAAGCGATAGAACTAGATTTTTTTAGAACTAAAAAATGTAATATTTTTGTCATACAATGTACCTACGGGCATATATTTAGCTATTTTTGCAGCGCAGGCCCTTAAAGCAATTCGTTGGCATTCATTGTTATTCTTATTGTTATTCATAAGACACTAAGACATAAGTCTAAGTTAGCCTTAAATAACGTAATTTTATATAGCCTTATAGCACTCTTAAAGAATGTAGCTTTCATATAAAACAAAAATAGAGTAAATCAGACCAGTAGATCTTAGTGCTTAAACAAACAAACTCTTCCGCATTCATTCCGTATTATTGTATGAATACATAAAATAAAATACTAAATAAATAACATGTAATTTATTAATAACTTTTGCACTCACACTACGTAGGACGTAGGTCGTAGGTAGTTCAGTAACCTATAACCTGATTGTGAACGTATTTGACGAATGAAATATTTCACGGTGTCACGTCACACCGCAGTCACGCGAAATTGAATGCTTTGTAACTGACATTTCTATAGAAGGTAAAAGCATTGATAATGACCGTTGTTGGTATTGTTATAAATCGGTTGGTATGTATTATTTTGTTTTTTTTTTGTATTTTGGGTGATATTTATAATATTTTGTAGTAATCTACAATTTTTATTTATATTCTCATAAGACACTTTTGTTTTTTGTAAGATAAATTCTGGAGGCATTACGTGTTAAGTGTCGGAAATCAAGATTAAAAGAAAAAAGAAATAAAAATATTTAATATTCTTATTTAAGCATACTGTCTGGATTATATTTTTGAAGAAATATTTTCGTGTAAAGAATTTAATAGGGCAATTTTGTTAGTAAAACTTCTGGGATGGGCACTCATGTGCCCATCCCAGAAGTCCCCAGAAGCCCCTATTCTGGGGTGGGCACGGACCACCTCTTATTCCTATTATATTACGTTTTTCTACGATGCTTCAGTGCGTTGTCAGTCAGCCACAAGGCAAAATATATAGATATCCAACCACATCTCAGCTCACAAGCGTTGCGTTAAACACATCATACCCATTACACACCGTGACCGCTCAATGATACTATTTTATACCGTTTATTGTAAACTAGCGAAGATCATCGTTACACGGCGCGTCATATCGACACGTCCACTGCGGTCGACATTGGTACAGCCGACCGCAGTCACCGAATACGAATGGTAAATGATATATCGAATGGTTTTGTAGTTGTTTATAAGTTAATTTTTAACAAAAACCCGATTATTTTTTTGAATTTTCAAAATAAAATAAAAGGACATTAGACACGGAGCAAGAATTTCTGAAGAAAAGTATAAAATAATAAATTTTCAAGGCGTGTCATATATCTGTATAAATAATGTTCTAGGTCTAGGTTAGTAATAAAAAAAGTAGTACTGTAGTACAATATAATCTAGGTTACTAATAAAAAAAGTAGTACTGTAGTAGAATAGTAGTTGTGCCATTTTTTTTATGGATCCGTCTAGCCATCTTTACGTAACCGGCCAATATTTAGTAGTTATTTAATAGCTTCTATTTTATATAACGTGCTGCAAGACGCACATCTGTTTGACCTAATTTAACTTAGGAAAAAATCTTTTTAAAATTGTAAATTTTTAAAGTTTAATTAAAACTTACATTACATCGAAATGTATTTTAAATCAGCTTCACGCTGTATCACGCACACAGCCTTCAGTTTTTTTTTAAATCAAATCAGCTTCACGCTGTATCACGCACACAGCAGGGTAGGCAGAGTGAACCTAGTGTTAAGACACTCGGTTTCTTTCTGCTGAATTCTGGAGCATTGCGTGTTGAGTGGCAGAACTCAACGCCGCGCTTTGCCTCGACACCAGAGCGTAATATAAATTTAAGTAAATATTTAATTTCCTCAAGTGGGGATCGAACTCACAACCAGTCGGTTTGACAGTCACACTTTGTGCCCCTGCGCTACGACTGCCCTCAACTTTTGTTTTTTTAATAATATCTATATTTTTTAATTTTATCTCAATTCACTTTTTAAATATTTCTAATTTACAAATGATATCATTTTTAGAGCTACCACAAAAGTTCAACAATGAAAAAGCTTTCACTATCACAATACAAAAGTTGATATTTTTTTTTCACAATTTATTACTTTATAGAAGTAGCACTAGCTGTTTTATCCTCCATTTTTCCACTACACCTTTGTTTAGTGATTTAAAAGTAAAATATATATATAAAAATAAATATATATATATATATATATATATATATATATATATATATATATATA
This sequence comes from Heliconius himera, assembly GCA_021202915.1. Taxonomy (NCBI): domain Eukaryota; kingdom Metazoa; phylum Arthropoda; class Insecta; order Lepidoptera; family Nymphalidae; genus Heliconius; species Heliconius himera. The sequence continues at coordinate 375,881 of JAJHJA010000154.1, read as the reverse complement.
TATATATATATATATATATATATATATATATATATATATATATATATATATATATATATATATATATTAAAAAATGTAGGTAACCCAGATTCTGTATAGCTATGATCAATGGTCATGCACACATGTAAATAGGTCGACTCAGTACTTTGTTATATTTGAATATATACCTTGAAAGCCTTGCCCCCTCCGTGTACCGTGAGAAATCGTACGTCACGAAGCTGCTTTGATATATTGTTGTATAGCTTTTTGTAACTGTATTTGTTTGTGTTATATGTATATATGTTGCTTCACGCTGTATCAGATAGTAGAGTAGACGGGGGGAACCTGGGAACCTAGTATTAAGACAGTGCGTTCTCATTAAGACACTTCCATTGCCTACTTTACGCCTAATTCTCGAGGCATTGCGGGTTCAGTGATAGAACTCAATGCCGCGCTTTGCCTTGTTACCATAGCAAGTGGGAATCGAACCTACAATCCTTGTGTTTACAGTCGCATCCTTGTGCCCCTGCGTCACGACGGCATCTATTTACGGCATATATGTACGGTGTAATCTTATAGTGTTGTAACCAAAATTAGAGATATTAGATAAAGAGTGAGAGTTGCGATGTTTTTAAAGTAGACAAGAACGATTCTATATGTATTAAGTATTTTGCTTAAGAAACTTATAAAATGGATGTCACGTCTAAAAATATTCTTAATTAATATAAAAGAAGAACGCTTTATTTTATTTTTGTAATATATACCATTCGTCACTCATAATCGTCATTAAACAATTAATTTGATGACATAACGTGGAAACTAGGACAAACTTGTTTGCCTATAATAGTGCAAAATATTATAAAAATAAAAAATATATATATCGAACGATGCCCTGCAATTTTGCTTTAATTCGCAGATATATGCATGATAGGGAATATCCAGTGTCAAGACACTCCGTTTTCTTTATTTAAACATTATAACATAAGACACGAAATGTATTGATATATTGAAAGAGAGTTCATTGCCGTTGCCATGTTAGTGCTAGTGCAACTTGTAACCGTTGAGAATCTAGCGGGCCAAGGCTGATAGACATTGGTGTAAATAGAATGAATTTACATTAATTTTATAATTTTTATTTTATTAATACAGGTTATTTAAATAAGTAATTTTCAGTCACATTTCTTTTTTATATATGCTAAATAAAATGTCTTTATTCAGCGGATATTGAGAACGGAAGTGTCTTAATGGAGAACGGAGTGCCTTAACGCTAGGTCCTTAGGTTCTCTCTGCCTTGTCTTTTGGAAATATCTTTAAAAAATTATATCAAAAGTCACAGGTTCCTATTAAATTTTATTTTAAAAATTTCAATTCTTAATAGGTTCGTTTTTTAATAGTCATTATAAAAATTAAATTGTTTTTTCTACTGTTTCAGATTATATGGGTGGTCCTTATTGATCCTATGGTACGTATTTATATAATATTTTCTATATATTTTTTTCTTACAGATTAAAGTAAATTGTCGAGTTTAACGCTAAATTTAAAAATTAACGCTAGCATATGAATAATTAGATAAAAAATATATAAACTTTTTAAATATAAATGGAGGCCAGTCGTGGCGCAGGGGCACTAACTAATAAGCGTGTGACTGTAAACGCGAGAAGTTAACGACCGACAAGAAGAAATAGGAATTCGGCGGAAAATGGGGATCCAAGTGTCGAGGTTCCCTCTGCCTACCCTGCAGTGTGCAGGATACAGCGTGAAATCACTAGGATTCCTTATTTATATTACTTATTTAAATTTCTATTTCTATTCTTTAAGATTGTTAACAGTATTTCTTCTTACACAAATGTAAATAAGACAAAGGCGCCGACTCGGCTATGGTATAGTGTGAATGGCTGTTTCGCTAGCCCATTGATGTGTCGGCGAGATGAGACCATAATCCATAATCCTCTATAGTATTTATATACTAATACAGTGTTACATGCGTTAAGCGTGTGACTGTAAACGCCTCAGGTTTTGGGTTCGATTCCCATTCGAGGTAATGTAAATTTATATTTAATATTTCCATTTGTTCGGTCTGGTGTCGAGACAAAGCGCGGCGTTGAGTTCTACCACTCAACACTTAATGCCTTCAGAGTTCAGCGGAAATTGGTGAACGGAGTGTCTTAACACTGGATACCCTCTGCCTACCTTGCTGTAGACTGGTTACAGGGTGGAGCTAAAAAAATTATACTTAGAAATATTTTTCGCCTTGCGTCGAAACCCAGTCCGCCGTATAGTCATTTATTAAAACGTTGATATCAAAACGTTTTATCTAAATTAATTTTGTAAATTGTGTTAATTTCGTGTTAACTTTTCTAAAGCTTCTTATATGAAAGAATAATTAAAACCTTCTTAAATCCATATTATTCTTCCTTAAGATGAACGTAAATCAGTCATTGGCAGTTTGTTATTTCTTATTTTATATTTCTTCAAATTTAATCAATTTGAATTGATTCCTATCATTTCTGGACTACACATTTCTTTTAAGTGAGTTAAAACATAAAACATCGATTCTTAACGTTTACCTTACATAACGACAAAGCAGAGTAAAATAAAATATCAATAGGTTCATATATTTTATTCTTATAATAAAAAGTTTCTTTTAATACCTTAATATCTGAGTGTTATGTAATAAATGGAGCGAAACGTTTAAATATTTAATAAACTTAATTAAGAACATTTTTATTTTATCACTTTCCAAAGATAAGAAGTAGAAATTTAAATCATATCAATGTTTAATATGAAAGTAAACAGTATTACGTGAACAAAAAAAAATGTTTTATTTGTACAAAAATTATTAAATTTAAATTATGTATATGTCAGTTAAGTAAGTTTTTAAAATTTATATGTCAGTTTCACTCTGTATCCCGCACACAGCAGGGTAGGTACAGTGAACCAAGTCTTAAGACACCACCATTTTCCGCCGAATTCTCGAGGCATTGCGTGTTGAGTGGCGGAAATCAACGCCGTGCTTTGCCTCGATAACGGAGCAAAGAAGCCATTTCCTCGAGTGGGGATCGAACCCACAACTTGTCGCCACGTTGGCGCTACGCCTGGCCTCTAAATCTAAATCATTTATATGAATGATAAAAGAGTATAAATAATTCAGCTTTCACTAACTTTGGAAGCTGCTTCTGAGATAAACTGGGAGCTTATCAATTCATTTTAATGTCATCGTCAAGGTCCTGGGTGTCGGCTACTGTGTTAGTACAACATTGTAATGTCAATGAACTTTGCTCTCTCATATTATACCCAGATTTCGTATTAAAATCTTGTTTAGTTTTATTTTGTTTGGAATTAAAAAAATATATTGTTGTGAAACCATTGTTGTTTACTGCTAAATGAAACGTGAAATTAAGTTTTACAAAAAAAGTGTTTTTAACCAGTTCTGGCATGATTACCATCATTTATCAAAACGATTTTTATTTACGGCCTTCGCTGTTAAATAAAGATAGATTTATAAATTCAATCCATCTGTCCTGTAATTCATTAAATATGGTTGTTGATGCATACTTACTATGTGTCAAGAGAAACTCTGTTCCCATTAAGACCGAAATCTGGAGGTATTGCTTAGTAGAGTGGTGGAATTAAACGCCAATCAAAAATATTAAATATTTAATTTCACTTTCCTTCATCGTGAAGCTAAAAAAAACATATGTTAACAATTATTTTAGACGCAGCTCATTCACAACGAAATTAGTAGTAAATAATATTTATTAAATGAACGAATAGGAAATTATAAATAATTGATTTTTTATAGTTTATGATACAAAAGAAATTACATACATAACTATTTAAAGCTATTGCTGCAATTGATCCAATCACCATGTGAGTATTATTAATATATATAAAGTTTCTTAAAAGTTTTTCTTTAAAAAAACAGGCAAATTATGCATGCAAGGCAAATTATTTAAAATGACATAAATAGAAATCTCTAATCAGTCTAATTTCAATTTCGTGGTCTCTGTTATCAGTCCAATGTAGGGGGCAAGGCCGCCGGACGTCGACCCGCTACGGAAATAGCGCCACGTGCGCGCAGCTGCCTAGAGTAGACTTGTAGAGTAAACATGATAATCGATACTGCAGCGGTCTCAGCTAAGGTCTCAGCCAAGGTGAGAAGGTGGTTTAGTAGTTTTGACCTTCCCCTGTTCCACGTCCACGGCGACCTTCGACGACGACGGAATCTGGGGCGAGTTTTTGTCACGTTCGTTCTTGGAAAAGCAATAAATATAGGTATATAATTTTTATGAAGTCTCCGTTTTGGTTAATTATTGGTTACTTGCCATCTGCAAAATTAAACACTAAGATTTTCTTTACCAACTTGGATTGTAGGTTCTAAGATAAATAAAACATTTTTTAAAAAAGTAAATATTTTATCTTATTAATATTGGTTTCCTTTTTCTTAATTTTCTCATTTGTTACTGTAATAACTTAAGTTGATATGTGTGTAACTAAGTGTATTATTTATATTAAATATTCGTTTTATTTTGAATAGAAATTGTTATGGTTACTGCCTAGAGTCAGATATAGAAGGAAGTTATGAGGACTTGCAATATACATATATTTCGTTTATACGCATATTAGTTTTGAGTGTAGGACACTATTCACTCTGTTATCTTTAGGTTATTTAGCTATCTTTATGTTTTATTAATCAAGTTAAACATTTATATGTTTGTACTTCCCTAATAATATTATATTTTTATGTGACTATATGTAATTTACATATAAAACTAAATTAACTAATAAACTAAGGCAGAGGGAACCTAGTGTTAAGACACTCCGTTCCCCACTTTCTGCCGGATTCTGGAGGACTGTTGAGCGGCAGAACTCAACGCCGCGCTTTGCCTCGACACCAGAGCGAGGAAATGATAATATTAAATTTTTCAGTTCATCGAATGGAAATCGAACTCACAACTTGTGGCAATTACAATCGTACGCTTCTACTCGTGCCTCGCGACTAGCCTCTTATAAACGGAAAATAAATATCATCTTGACGATATTTTTGAGTGATGCTATAATTTACTCTCACTCAAGGAAACGAAGGTACGGAAATGTCCTAACGGGAACGGAGTGTCTCAAAACTAGCCTATACCGCATTGTGTGGAAAATAAATAAGTAATTAAAAAAAAGCAAAAAAGAGAACCGAGTGTCTCATCACTAAGGTCTCCGCCAATTCTTCTGTGTACGATATAAAGTGTGAAACTTTAAAACAAAAACTAAAGTGTTAAAGATCTCCGCGGCCCCGTAAATTAAGATCTTATCATTTGAAATTTTAATTACAAGTAAGTTATGTTCGGCTAATCTCTCGGCAATCTGTATAACGACCCGACGCGACGTCCACGACGACCTCACGGTATCTGGGGCGGGTTCTTGTCACATTCGTTCTTGGAAAAGCAATAAATATAAGTACTTACTTTTTATCAAGCCTCCCATTTTGGTTAATTAATATATTTTTTTATTATGTTACTTATATATTGGTAGAATATCTTATTATTTTATAAATTTTAATAATTATGGTGGCTGTCGCGGCGCAGCTGCTCGGTATTTGACTATATACGTGATGGTTGTGGGTTCGAAACCTATACGGAGGAACGAGTTCCGCCATTAACCACGTAATATCTCGAAAATTAGGCAAAAATTGAGTCGGAGTTACTTAACACTAAATTTCCTTTGCTTACCCTGCTATATAAAGTTAAAAAATAATCATTTTCTTTGAAATTTTATCAGGGACAAATCTTGATATTTTGTCCTGTGAGAATGCTTTAATTATTTAATTAATTATTATGCAGTATAACATAGAAAAAAATACTTTAAAAATATATATTTTATATAAAACAGTTATTTGGGTACTTTTACTTAAACTTTATAATAGATAGAAATGCACTTGTAAAAGATTAGTTGTTAATTTCTCGCAAATATCTGAATATAAACAACCGCCCGCGCGCTGCCCACGCTGTCGAGTGTAAGATTGTTTTTAAAGTGAAAGTACCAATTTTATCGTTATCTGCATTAAGTACGTAGTGTGATATTGAGTGCAGTCGTGGCGCAGGGGAACGTGAGTGCGACTAAACGCCACAGGCTGTGAGTTCGATTCTCGCTCAACGAAACGAAATATTTAATATTTTCGTTTTACACGCTCTGGCAACGAGACAAAGTGCAGCGTTGAGTTCCGCCGCTCAACACGCAATTTCTTTCGTCTACAATAGAAGGTATCAATGTTTTAGCTTATGAGATGCTCTACACCAAATTTGTTAAAGAAATTTTAATCTGAAAACTGAACAGTTGAAAAAAAAAATTACACAATTTTCTTTAACGTTTCCCTTTTTTTTACATGTAAAACGACAAAAATAAATGTTTATTTATGGATATAGTCTTTACATGCCTAATACCTTGGCCCAACATGGTGAAACAAATCTATCTTTTTAATTAGCACTTAACTTGACTGTGTCCTTTCTCTTATTTCTTTATATTTGACGACCTCGTTCCCATGAAGATACTTCTGTTCCCAATTTCCCACCGAATTCAGGAGTCTTCCGAATTATTTTATTAATAATATCAACTATTCTACACATGAAAAGCCTCTCAAACATTTTAACAATTAAAATTTTGACATGTTTCTTAAGTAATTTCATATAGCGTCGTTATTTGAAAGACAAACACAAGCACTTTCAAGGTGTTAATTTTAGTAATGGGTTAGGCCGCGTCGTGGTGTTCGGAGTACGAAGCCACTAAATGAGAGATCAAAAGCTCAATCATAATTTTCTAATAAGAAACAGCATCGCGGTGACGTAGTGAAATATTTTGTGTATTTATGTATATTTAATGTTTTTTATATTAATATATAAATTATTGAAATAACTTTTGGTAATTCGGCCGAAAGTGGGAAACGGAGTGCCTTAACACTAGGTTCCCTCTGTGTGGGGGTACAGCGTCACAGTGGGAAAAGAGCTTTCCGCCGAGTTCCAGAGGCATTGTGTGTTTAGTGGCGGAACTCAACGCCGCGCTTAGTCTCGACAACAGAGCGAAGAAATGTAAATGTAAGTAAATATTTCATTTCTTAGAGTGGGGATTGAACCCACAACCAGTCAAGTTTACAGTCTCACCTCCACGCGCCACGACTGGCCTCTGGTAAAAAAAATAAAAAAAAATAACAAAACGCCCGTCCCCAAGCCTCCGTGTAAATGTAATCGTAAAAGACATGTCCATTATGTTCAGCTATTAGAATACATTAGCGGCGCCGACGTACACACATGTGTCAATGTCAGCAAGTTAGAAAGGTATTATATTATATACGATTATATAATATAGATAGAACTATTGTTTTTTGTCGGTTAACGTGAGATATTATCTTTATATTTCCATAAAAGGTTTTAGAGTAATTTCGTTTAGTTCGTAGTAGTAGTAGTATCTAGTAGTAGTGTCGTTTAGATATATATATATAAACAATCCCTAAAAAAATTCACGCTGTACCCAGTATGCAGCAGGATAGACAGTGAGAGCCTAGAGCTCCTCACATACCGCTGCTTTCTCAAGGCATTGTGTGTTTCGTGACGGAATTCAACGCCGCGTCTTTGCCTCGACACCAGAGCGAAGAAATTCAAATATTTAATATCCTCGAGTCGAAATCGAACCCACAACCTGTGGCGTTTACAGTTACATGCTCAGCCACTGCGCCACGACTGGTTCCTCTATGGTTTTAAATTTAGTACGTTGTTAATTTCGTTCAGTTCCAATCTATAAAATATATAATTTAGTAGTTTATTCCAAATATAAAAAAAACACTACGATACCAGGTTTTCTCTGCCTACATTGCTACGTGCGGGATACAGCGTGAAGCTAAAAAAGCTCTACCAAGAAATATAAAAGTAATTTCCAAAAATAGTTAAATAATTATAAATTGCTTAATATTTTTGTATTAGACAAAAGTAACAATAATAATATATATGAAAAAATACCTTAAAAAACTAAACAAAATATGATTTACAAGACAAGCAAAAAAGAACATCACATAGCATTTGTACCGAATAGTGAAGTATTTAAACTGTTGACGCCCGAAGGGATGGCACCGCTGTTAGTGGAATCAAATCAAATAAAAAGTCTTCAGTCCTGGAAATCGATAATTCTGGAAAGGGGATGAGGGGGTGGTGTCACTTTCATTTGTTGAATGTTTAGCTACAAGCTTCCATTCTTATATAGATGTACGAGTACTTGACTTGTATGAATAAATTATATATGTATAGTCAGTATTTTTAAGAAAAAGAATAGTATGTATTTTTAAGAATTACCTCTTGTTTGATATTTAGAAGGCATTTAAGCTAAGTAATTCGGTTTTTTTTTTTAATTTTTAAGTCTGCGTTTCTCATTGATTAAATACCTACTAATGAGATTTTATTGTAAATTTCTTAATTTGTATTTGAACTAGTAAATTATAAGACTTCCCTAATAATACTTCTACGAAATCATAATAGAAACTATTTTAATGGTTTTTAAACGAGAACAACGATCCCAATTCAATTTTATTGATATTTCCAATTTGTAGGACATACAAATGGATGTCTAGAATGATGTCACGAATGATGCTCTAAATCTAAACAAGTTGTTGTAATTTTCTTATAAAGTGACTCACGCCCTAGTTACCTATTTCGAAATGTGCAAGTGCAATTCTTGTTTCTAATATAAATATTTTTTTTTATCAGCTTCACGCTGTATCCCGCACACAGCAGGGTAGGCAGAGGGAACCTAGTGTTAAGAAACTCCGTTCCCCACTTTCTGCCGAATTCTGGAGGCATTGCGTGTTGAGTGGCAGAACTCAACGCCGCGCTTTGCCTCGACACCACAGCGAAGAAATGAAAATATAAATTTTAATAAATATTTCATTTCTTCAAGTGTGGATCGAACCCACAACCTGTCGGGTCTACAGCCACGCCTTGTGCCCCTGTGCCACGACTGCCCTCATATACGGTATCACTTATACTAAATCTGTAAAGCGTGTTAATATATATCGACAGAGTGACAGTTTATTATAAAATGATTTGTAACACATATTAAATTAAAACACATAAAAATTGTTTAAGATAGGTCTCGAATATAGTGTTAAGACTCTCCATTCCCCACTTTTTGCCCAATTTTAAAGATATTGCGTAATGAAAGACGGAACTTAACGCCGCGCTTTGCTTTGTCCCCACGTAACCACAGAATATACAAATAATACGTACATATATTCGAAAAACATAATCCGATTACTTATTTTCCATAATGCTTATAAAACAACTATAACATTATAAAAGTAAGCTTTCGTGTTTCACGTTAGTTCAATTTGCAAAGTAGAAATGGCGCCGTATTCTACCTACTTGAGCTTGGTATAATAAATTAAAGCTTGTTCGCTGGTTACTAAGGTTTTACTTTATTATTTTTTATTATGAAATATTCATATTGCATTTGCATGTAGATTTTAGTATGTTTTTTTTTATCAGCTTCACGCTGTATCCCGCACACAGCAGGGTAGGCAGAGGGAACTAAGTGTTAAAAAACCGCGTTCGATATTTACCGCCAAATTTTTTGCGTGTTGACTGGCGGTAAGTAACGCCGCGCATTGCCTCGGCACAAAAGCGAAGAAATTAAATTATAAATTTAAATAAATATTTCATTTTCTCGAGTGGGAATCGAACCCACAACCAACCGCGTTTACTTGTGCCTATTGTCACGGCTGGCCTCATGCCTCAGGCCTGGATTTTAGTAATATTGTACTTATATGAGTATTAATAAAAATATATTTTAGGATATATGTAAGTATATAAAAAGCTATATATTTACTTGTAGACTACATGCAGGATATGTTATATTCATAAAGTTGATGATAATGTTATCGTGAATAGGTTTTTTGTACTATGCCGGGAATTGCGACAATCCGATTTTAAATAATATTGTTTTTATTTATAAAAAAAAAATAATAACATTATAGGTACTTCCTGTTTATAATTTTATCTGGCTGAATAAAGATTTTATTATATATTTTCAACTTTCGTATTTTGTATGTTTAAATGTGAATTGGGTTGCGTAATTTAACGTGCATATCTTAAAAATAATGAACAGTACATTTTAATCAGTGAGCTGTCTCATTTAGGATTTCAACGTGCGAACAAGTGTAAGAGCGGTCTATTTTTTCCTTTTATCAATTCTGAATTCACATAAAGGAAGTCTTTTCTAAAATAAAAACAAGGTGTTTCCCAACGGTTTTACGGAAAACACGTCCTTGAGGCACTCCACCGAAAATTTTTCACGGTGTCAAGACACCACAATGTCTACAATGAGGGTTGAAGACGCGTCGTTAGCCAGCTTCGTTAGGGCCTCGGGTACGGGGCTCGTGCGGTCGACAACCCGCCTTCCCCCGTCTGGATAGATAGATTCACAGCTTTTAAGCTGTAATCACGCGAATGGGTGAAATGTGAGTGTTTTTCTGAAATATGATGTGTATTCGATTTTTCTGTGTTTAATTGATATGTATGTAAAGATACTAAAATCTTACTTATTAGAGTATGTCACAGTCGTGGCGCAGGGGCTCTAAGTGTGACTGTAAACACGACTGGTTATGGGTTCGATGATAGTTCGAGGATATGAATTATTTATTTAAATTTATATTTCCATTTCTTCGCTCTGGTGTCGAGGCAAAGCGCGGCGTTAAGTTCTGCACGCAATGTCTCCAGAATACGGAAGAATATGGGGAACGGAGTGTTTTAACACTAGGTTCCCTCTGCCTACCCTGCTGTGTGCGGGATACAGCGTGAAGCTGTGTTTTTTACTTACATATATTATGGAAATATAAATTGGAATAAATATTTCATTTTCTCGAATATCTAACCCACAACCAGTCGTATTTACAGTAACACTTTGTGCCCCTACGCCAAGACTAGCCTCTGGCACTGGCCGACTAGAGCGAGGAAATGGAAAAAAAAATAAAAAGTAACAATTCCCTCGAGCAAGGATCGAACCCACTATCTTACTGCGCCACAATTTAAAAATAAAACTTAAAAAAGAAAATACTTGCAACAATTCATTAAGCTACTTAATAATTGTAGTTAAATAAAATATTGCAAAGAATTTCTGATAAAAAACAAACAGATAATAAACTGGTCTATGAAATAAAACTTGGTGCTTTGTACGTAGTGGAATCAATTATTTAAATAAAGGTCGGCTTTCCTCTGTGACTCACGGAATGACTCACATTTACCCTTTACCGAGGAACATTTCGTTTGGATTGCTGCGAGCCTTTTACAAGTTGAAATAAACCATTTTTTATGGTGTAATGTATTGCAAAATTTTCATATTTTACGCTTAAGAATGATATTTAACATGTTATTTATATTTGAGAGGCCGTCATGGCGCAGGGGGACAAGCGTGTGATTGCAAACGCGACTGGTTGTGGGTTGGAATCCCACTCGAGAAAATGGAATATTTATTTAAATTATATATGTGAGTGCGTCCGGTGAAAGTGGGGTACGGAATGTCTTGCATGTCTTAATTAGGTTCCCTTTGGCGCTTACCTTGTTATATGCAGGATACAGCGTGAAATTGAAAAGAAAAAACATATTTATTGGTATAGCACTAATATCGAACGATTGTTATTTCATTTAAAAATTAGTAACTTTATTATATTTTTCTTAAATTATTAATAATTTAGTTTTTATAATTAAGCCAATTTATGTTTTAATATAAAATACAGAAATGGATAAATAAATTCATTTTTAAAATCACAATTTTTGTTGTTCAGAACAAACTTCGCCTATAAAATATGAAGAGAATGCGAAGAGAAAACTTTTGTAATAAAATATATGTAAAAGTATCTAATTATCATAAAATATATGATGTAAGGATACGCTGTGAATAATAAGAATAATTTTGAATATCAAACCAGGGCTAGCATTTTTTCTTTCCTCTTCACTCTCCCACACATAGCAGAGTAGGAAGTGGGAACCTGAGAACCTAGAGTTCAGTTCTGTATTGACACTCTGTTCCCATTAAACACTTTCGTTCCCCACTTTCTGCTGAATTCTTGAGGCCGCACTTTACCTCGTTATTGATTACAAAATAATAAACTACTAACCATTTTGTGCTTCAATATCATTTTACACTTGGACGATTTCCAACTGGTGCATATTCGAATCTCGTTACGTTAAAGTTTTTATACGTTTTCTTTTATCAAACGTACTTTAAATGTATATGTTGACAAGAGGTACGGATCATAAGTCTGTAGTGTAAGAAAGCAAACTTCACGCATTATCCCGTAGCGTATTATAGCATGATAGTCAGAGCGAAAGGAGCGCCAAACGTTACGGTCTCTACATACCTCTTTTGCCTCGTCCACTGTCATCAACACACACTCTTCATACACGTCCGCCGAAGTGATCTTCCTCCAGTATCTTTGATACTGTGGTTTTGACGGTCAACCGAGGTCAACATTTGTTTTAGTGGAGGATGGTGCTACAACAATTAAAAAAAAAGAAAAAACGTACTGTAAACAAAACATTTTTTTAAACGGAATCGAACTCACACCATCTCTGTTGTACCACTACGACCACGACGTTCCACTATTTAGCATGTTAATTCATACTATTTAATATTTCAGTCAGGCAAATTCACCGCTCGCCTACAACGCTTGTTCCCGAATGTCAAACCACATTCGACGTGATCCCGATACCTGGAGACACGTTCGCGCGGCACGTTTGATTAGATGTTAGATTTCGATCGTCGGCCCACACGCCGTATGATGTTTTAGAATCTTATCGTTGAGAATATCGTATTAATATGAATTTATAAGTATATGACATGTATAAGAGGCCAGTCGTGGCGCAGCGGCACGAGGTGTGATTGTAAAACCGACTGGTTGTGGGTTCGATCCCCACTCGAGCAGAAATATGTACTTAAATTTATATTTCCATTTCTTCGCTCTGGTATCGAGGACAAGCGCGGCGTTGAGTTCTGCTACTCAACACGCAATGCTTCCAGAATTCGGCAGAAAGTGAGGAACGGAGTGTCTTAACACTAGGTTCCCTCTGCCTACCCTGCTGTGTGCGGATACAGCGTGAAGCTGATTTTAAATAAATAATAGTAGTATGTTGAGCTAATGTTGCCCTTTATCACAAATAATTAATAAATAATTGTTTAATTAATAAATAATTGTTATGAGAAAGAAGCTTAATATGGACTACATCATATATTGTGGCGTTGGGTTGCGTCACTCAACACGCAGTGCCTCTAGAATTCTGCAGAAAGTGGTGAACGGAAGTGTCTTAGTCAGAACAGAGTATCATAATACTAGGTTTCCTAGTTCCATCTGCCAACCTTGCTATGTGCGTTTTTGCTGATGTTAGAATTGTCAAGTCAGCAACAGGACCCACTACAACGATTGAAATACAGCATTGTGTGATACAAATAACAATATTTGTAAATCTAATGTCTCTATTCTTAATATATTAATTATTTTTAAATAAAATTAAATATTTCATTTAAAAAACTTGAATATAACATATTCATATACATTTCCTCCAATGTGGGTATGTACTGTATATTACCGAAACAAGTGTAACAATACGCTTACGAAACGCAAATAAGAAACGTTGCCCTTTATAAAATATTCTAATCTCGTAAATGTTTCCACGAAGTTCGGCCCTCACAGCGGGCTCTCGTGCACAGTATGTATATATGTATGTATGTATGGATTACGATCGCAGAGATAATCGCATATTAATATTTTAGCTGAACTTAAGATTATGATCTTAGCATGTTCTAAATATAGAAATAATATGGTCAAGCAAGACTTTTAATTTAATAAACAGAAATTTAAGTTTTGTTTTTATTAAATTGATCTTAGGTTATTTTCTGCAAATACTGGAATCTGGTATACAGTTGCCTCGCCTCGTTGTATAGCATGAAGCTGGAAAAATATTTTTCTAATGTATTTTCCGCATGTCCTAGAGTAGGCAAAGGGCTTGTTTCCGCTCGTTTAAACACTGCGTGGCACGCTTTGCTTAGTCAGACCGAGTAAAGACTATATAGTTTATGAATATAAATAAATTTTCATGAGTTGAATTTGAATTGACAACTTAATAGCTGTAGTGTTGAGACCATCGTGGCGCAAGGGCACAAGTGTGTGAATGTAAATGCGAGAGTTGTCTGTTCGATTTCCACTCGGGATTTCAACCACTCGACACCCAATATTTGAAGAATTTGGCGGAAAAAACAACAAAACTAAGCTAAGTGTGTTTCTCATTTGCCGGTCATTTAAAACTTGTTTTTTCGTTTTGTTTAGTTAGATTCAGTAAAGACATTATTTTTCAATATAAATATCTCCATGAAATGGATTTAAATTGGCAACTATCATGTTTAGAAGACATTTAAATGATAACCCTTAAATTATCTAATCTTCATGAGATTTCATTGTGTGCAAAGTAGTAACAAAATGAAGCTGTAGAACAATCTGAAAAAATATTTAAAAATCTAACATGAATGTTATACTTATCAGCTCGGCGGGTTTTAATTATACCAAATATCTTTAGTTCAAACTAAATAGTTAAAATTACTTTCGTTAAATAGTAGACATAAGGGAAGTAATAAGATTCTTAACTTAATTTAACTTCACGTTTTTATCCCTAGCGGGGTAGTTAGCGAGAACGGAGCGCCAAACACTACGGTAACTAGTAGTAAGATTCCTTGGGATAAATTAGTAACAGATAAAAAAAATCTTTTAGAATAATAATCTTCATTCGTTTTCTTAAGTAATAATCAGATGAGTTCTTGCGTACGAGAGATACGTAGATTTGTATTAGAGTGCAAATCTCCAAAACTGACGAGGATTCTCGTCGCCGTCTGCTCCGAGACATCAGGAAATTGCTTAATGTTATCTGCTATTGGAGGATAAATAGGCATCGTAAATAAAAGTCCGATGGTACAATGACATCAATCTCGCCCATCATTACTGCTCCGTCGAGTCGGATTTCAGTTCATCTAAGTGAAAATAGGCCGAGTACATTCTCATATCTTTTTTTGGGGTTGGAAATTAGGCGTGTTATCTGTGGATGAGCTTTTTATGGACCATTCGTCATAATATGTACTAGGATGTGGGATATTTTCTTTGGATTTTGTATAGATTAGTTGTGTGAAGGTACGGCTTTTGGGATTAGATTTCGTTGGAAATTTATTAATATTGTAAATGCTGTTTTATATATCTATAGTCTGTGCATATAATAAAATTGTACCTTTTCTTTTGTCTGTTCATAGAAGATAAATAATAAATCTATTATTGGAATTTGTCAATTAATACAACCCATTAAAACTCAAAACAATATTTTTTTACTTTTTTCTGTTTGTTTATCTGTACGTTTGTGGACGCAAAATCTCAAATGGACGCTAAATACAGTTTTCACTAATGTATTTTGTCTCGCTGGTTAGTTGTAGCTTTGGGTTTTGGGATATGTTAATTTATTAAGTAATATAGTCAACTCTAATACAGATAAAAAAATGTTCCAAAAGATTTTCATGAAATTATTTACGAAAACCCAAATATTCATTAATTAGATGCTATTTATTTTATTTGCATCGCTCGCTTCTGAACTATGTAAAGTCTGTGGTCTATATTTCAATTTACTTTAAAGGCACTCTAGAGAACCTAACCGGAAAGAAGTAAATATAACTATACTAATACTCAGTCTAAATTAAAAATAATATTACACGTTTCTCCCATTTGATCTTTAATATTGTGTTCACACGAAATATTTTAAAGTTACTCCAAATATAGACAGTTTCTTATTAAATCTACTTAACAATACAATATTTTGTATTGAATACTGGTAGCTGTAGCAGTATAAGCTGAAGCAGAATTCAATATAGCCTTATATTTCCTATCCTTTATCCTATTTCGAAACAGACGCGCTCTCAAAGCTAGTCTGAAGTTCCTATTTTACGCCATTTCATTTCTCTGTAATTCTCTGACAAAGTAATAAACTACTAGGTTTATGGACGTCTCGTAATATGTTTCTTCGAGAGTGTTTTGCACTTTTAGGGATACAAATGTTCTGATTCCTTGTAGTTCTATTTTCGAGTTCCTTAAAGTTTATATGTTTAAATGTACTGCTTTTATTTAATAAGAATATTCAGGTTTCCAAGAGGGTCGGGTTCAAATCATTCTATGTTCATATATCTAAATAAGTTGATATTATTTTTTCGTTAGTGTGGAGTAAAATTTTAAAAATGTTAAAACTATATTTTAAATGAAACTATTTTAACAAAATCAAAGAACTTATTAAAACTATACTTTAACTTTTTCGTATACTGTCTCAGCTTCAGTTTCACGCTGTATCCCGTACACAGCAGGGTAGGCAGAGCGAATCTAGTGTTAAGACACTCCGTTCCCCACTTTTTGCCGAATTCGCGCGCTTAACCTCGACACCAGAGCGCAGAAATGGAAATATAAATTTAAGTAAATATTTCATCTCCTCGATGGATGGGGATCGAACCCACAACCAGTCGGTTTTACAGTCACACCTCGTGCCGCTGCGCCACGACTGGCCTCTGTCTGTATACTGTCTCTTTATAGTAACATTTATCTTAACTTAAAATTTAACCAAAAAATGTTAGCTTAACCAATTCGTTAATAACATCAAAACAAAAATACCTCTTACAAAGTTTTCAAGTTAATAACAACAAAGAACCTTACAAAAAAAATAGGTCGATAATGATTGATGATACCAAACTATAGTTCCGCGTTCATCAAAGAAAAATCACTTACACATGCGTAGATCAAAAGATTAGCTTGGGATGCTACACAGAACTACTCGACACGAATAGTGAAATAATTATACGATGTTTCCAGCCTTCTATGGCTCTTTCATACATACATTTATCCCTAATGTTAATTGCGGCGTGAATTGCAGCTTGGCCTTTTTAAATGATATCTAGGTTTTTTATTAAATATAAGTATAGTATAGACCAAAACACAGTATTGTATGAAAGTAAGCTTTCAGCGTGGCAGTTCTTGAGTAATTGCCAAGCGTATGCCACCAGCCATAATGAACTAGGCGTGCTGTGAATGTTCCCCTCTTTTACTCCTATTTTGAAGTATAAGAGGTGTAACAAGGATCTAGATTTTCTGATCGGACTAAGGTTCCGGGCGTTCGCTCAGCGCGCAGCCTCCGCGATATCGAACGACCGCGCCCGCTCCCCACGTGTTCCATTCACCGGCTGACCACGTGTCAGACATACTATAGATAAAACACTGTGATAGTACTATAAGTAATTAATTTATATACCAATACAGCTGTTGATTTGTATTGTGTAGACTATTAGGTTGATAGGATGATTTCAACCTACATATTTATATTCTTTCGTCTTGTATATCTATTTTGTTAAATATTTTCATTGAATATTTGAATAATTATTGATTTAAAATAGATTTAATATTATATTCTAACTTAATAAACAGTAAAAACTTCAATCACACCAAATTCTGGTGTCGGAAGTTCATAAATTACAACATTTGTAAAGTAATTTTGACACATATTTTGTACTAGAAGCAAATGCGCATGCGTCACCCACGGGAAACCCGAAAGCTATTAATGTTAACGGCCCCTCGTAGCCTGAAATATAGCGCTGTATTTTAATTAGGGCTCCGTCTTTCCTTTTAGAACGTCGGTTTGTATGATTTTTAACGTTCTTAATGGTGCTAACTTTCGATACTTCTCCAATGAACACTTAAATACCGTCTATTATTTAGAAGACTTAATGTTGTGATGATGAAAGAACTGATTTTTGAAGTAAAAAATGGTAATAAGGTCATCTTAGTGTAGCGTCACAGCGTCTGATTGTTAACTTTTTCTTCACTTTCTCGTTCTGATAACAAGACAAAGTGCGGCGCGGAGTTCCGGCTCACGACAGGCTATGTCTCGAAAATTGGCATTGCGTGAACGAAGTGTCTTCTTGGGAACCTAGTCCCTTTACATTAGGTTCTCTCTGCCTATCATACTATATGCGAGATATAGCGTGACACAATATTTCTTTGATTCTATAGGTACTCAGCTTAAATGGCCCTTGCGTTTCCTCTTGCGTTTCCACAGCTAAATTTGTGTCTTCCGAGGTCGCACTTCTTACCGGTTAGGGGACAGAGGTATTCTAGAATAATTGAGCGTCTAGTATGCAGATTATTCAATTAGGCAACCGCCTCGGCCAGCGGTTTGATTGGAAACTTCCTCAGCTGAAACCAAGGCACAAATTGTTTCTATGTTTGCACAATGAACTATTGCATAACAAACATCTGGGGTCCGTCCGTCCGGGTTATTTTATTTTTCGTCTCAGCTTGTAGAATGTAAGTGAATGTTGCTTTTTTAGTTTCGCGCTGTATCCAGCACATAGCTGAATACGTAAAGGGATTTTGGGAACCTAGTTGTTAAGATGACTCATTAAATCACATCCGTTTCCCACTTTCCACCGAAATCTTGAAGCATTGAGTGTTGAGTGGCGGTACTCAACTATTAGTAAGCGTACTCGTACACTACAAAAAAGCATAATATAAACATTTAGGCAGAGCGAACCTGAAAATGAGGTCAGTTGTGGGTTCGATTCCCATTTAAGGAAATGAAATATTTATATTCTAACAAAGTAAAGGGCGTTAAGTTTCGTTACTCAACACACAGTGCCTGCAGAATTCGGTGTAAAGTGAGGAACGGAAGTGTCTTAATGTTAACAGAGTGTTTCAACAATAATTTCTCGCGTTCCCTCTGCCTGCCCTGCTATGTGCGGGATACAACGTATAAAATTTTGTGCATAAATCATTTAAAATATCATATTTCAAGCAAACGACGCAACCAACATTGATAAAGATATCAATGGTAAATAAAGATATCGTAAAGGAACAAAAAAAGGTTCAGATTGGAGCCGGCCTCCGTCAGAGTATACATATATAGGGGTTATTGGATATGAAGAATATTTCATGCACAGTATGTTACGTATACCTACGACCCGACGACGCGTGATGTTTTATAAAATATTCCCATGCTGTTCCATTGTGTTTTATTGCACAATTTTTTATATATGAATATGGGTGGGTTGTGTAACGTGTGTTGAAGGGTAGTAGGTACGAATAAATGTTTTGGTTAAGAAGATTTTGTTACATTGACACTTGCTAGATATATCATTTTCAGTTATTTCCACTCGGCTGAATGAATTATTATTTATTAATATTTTCGTTTCTTTGTTCTGGTACCGAGGCAAAGCGCGGCGTTGAGTTTCGCCTCTAAATACGCAATATCTCAAAAATTCGAAGGATAGTACGGAACGGAGTAAAGTGGATCTTAATACTAAAACCCCTCTGCCTACCTACCTATTATAAGTTGACAAAAAAGCGAATGATCAATTTTTCGACTATAGATTTTTCGTCTATAGAGATTTATATAATATAATTTAGACTATACTTTTTTTTAAAGTTTAAATAATTGTATTACTATAGATATTTTTTTTAAATATTGCCTAATTAAACAAACACGAAATTAAAATCGTCTACTGACTTCGATATCTAAAAGCATATTTAAATACCGCATTTTGTTTATCAGCTCGACATTCCATCATGGTACAGGCTAGGTATTTATATAAACATCCAACCCGGGTGCAGGATGGGTGCCGCGTCCGATACTGATCGAAGCCCGGATGTGCCGGAATACAGATAGCGATGGTTGCTTCCGCGCTCGCTCTGAGCTCTGATGTACGGATTTATGAGATTTTGTATGTATGTACATACCTACATACAATTTATAGGTATATTATGTATGCGGTGTTTTTTTATCTTTGTTTTATACGTTGTTTGGTTTGTTATAGAACAAAATTGAAAGAAAAATATATCGTCGACCCTGTATATAACGATTTCCTCGAATTAAAAATGTTTATTAGGGCTTCTCTTAATTTCCTTAGTGGATACGAAATTGATTAGGCGGAGCTCGGATTTATTTGTAATACGATACTAAATATATTTTATATTTTTAATTTCCTTCCACAAACTCCAATGACCCTGCCGTAAACCGGTTTTTTTTTAAATCAGCTTCACGCTGTATCCCGCACACTGCAGGTTAGGCAGAGGGAACCTAGTGTTAAGACACTCCGTTCCCCACTTTCCGCCCAATTCTGGAGGCATTGCGTGGTAGAGTGTTCATTTGCTCAACAAAGAATCGAACCTACGCATGTGCCTCTGCGCCACGACTGACCTTAATAATATAACGGTAATATTAATATCATCTAAGCCCTAGCATACGGTAAGATGGTTCAGATCAAAGTAACGAAAGTATCCACCTAACGCGCTTATATAGCAAGTATATTCGCAACACTCAAAGCATCACAAAGGAAACGCGGAGCTCAACAAGTCCGCAACTAAACAGTTAGGCGCTATTGTATAGAGATCTGTTACACGGTTGCGTGTGCATTGTTTGGTCGCACTTTGATCTGTGATAGCCTGCTGGCGGTATAGGTATCTTTTGTAAATTATATCTATCTATATATGAATATGAAGTTGAAATGGAAAATCCTTTTTTTTGTCCTTTTTGTGGGAATTTCTCTTAAATCCATTAAGTTTCGGTTGTCAGCCATTTGTAATACATATAGGTCGAGTACCTTAAAGGTGATTGCGGCAGGATTATTTAAGGCAACCCTAGTGTAATCTATTCTACTATCATGTATCATTGCTAAATATAAGTTTAATTAGAATTACTGATCCCTACAGATTTAGACAATGGGATCTTAGGTCAATAGATTAGCATCTCCCGTTTATACGAGTATTCTGTGTAAGAAGAGAGCAACAAGACAAGACACTTTGTTTTCGCTTTTCTGCGGTATGTTAAAAACAATTTTATTAAATTAAAACTGCGTAAACGAAAAAAATATCCTGAATTTATCGACGAGTGGAAATAGAACCCATAATAATTAAGCATACAGTAAGTAAATATTATTATTATTTATATTTTCATTCATTCATTCATCTCAAACTAAAAATAGAAACAGCTTCGATGGAACTTGAAAAATTGTACATGATTTTTAATATTGAATATTGCTTCATCGGCATTGGCATAGCGCCATTGTTACGTTTTGACTGTTCTTAAAGCTCTGCACTGGTATATTATATAATGTATGTGGGACTGACTTATGTCGACATACATATATTTAACCACAATTTTTATTTCGATTGGATGGACCTTGTTTTACTTTTTTTTTTATAGTTTCACGCTGTATCCCGCATATATCAGGATTGATACGGAACCTGGTGTTAAGACATTTCGTTCCCCACTTTTATACAGTTTCCGAGACATTCCTTGTTACGTGGCGGAAATTAACTCCACGCTTTGTTTTTACCGCCGCTGCACTACGATGGCCTCTTTTGTTTCTTTAACACTATGTAAATAGAGAACCTTTAATCTTTCGCCATTCCTTCCATTTAAATCATTTCCTGTGCATATTAATATACTCTATTAAATGTTGATCCCAAAACAACCACGTTAAGTGTATTATGTCGCGTTTGTTCGTCGACGTCTCACAAATTTATTTTATTAATATATAATTAAATATTTATTTATAAGGCGTGATTAACTAACGCAAGAGTTGAGGCCCCCGTGGCGAAGCGGCACAAGTTTGTGACTGTAACGCGACGGTTGTGGCTTCGATCCAAACTCGGGGAAATGAATTATTATTTATTAATATTTTCACATTTTCGCTTTGTCACCAAGGCAAAAAGCCCTGCGTTGAGTTCCGCCATTCAACACGCAATTGAAAATGGGGGAACGAATTGTTTTAACCCAATGTTCCCTTTGCATACCCTGCTATATGCGGGATACAGCGTGGAGCTGAAAAAAAGTAATAAAAAGAATATTTGTAACTTTCATAGCTATTTTATCTATATTTCATATTTTATAAATTAACCTATCTTTAATATTTAACAGGTTAATAAACTAATAATTAGATCATTGCCCCATCGTTTACTTCCGTTGTATATTATGCTGTTAATATTATATTTCATATTTCGTCAGGTGTTAAAATAAACTGTTTGTATCAACGTACTGTTCGCTTTGACTGCGATAGCTAAATTTGAATGGGCTATCTCAATGTTTATAGTCCATCAAAATTGTAAACTGTTCTACGAACTCGATGAGGGAACAATGGCCGCCGCTTATTTATATGTATATATAGACGTAGGTTTTTAATCGATATTTTAATAAATTCATTTTTAAATCCTATATATTGTAAGAATGTAAAAAGTTGCTTTAGCTGTAGATATTGTCTAAGGTCTTCTATTACATTCGAGATGAAGAAAACATTTAATTTCTAATTCATTTTAGTTTTTTAAGTGAGATGTCCATACAAATTATCTATTGTGTTATTTTTTTTAAAGAAAATTTCAATAATATATATATATATATATATATATATATATATATATATATATATATATATATATATATAAATATACAATAAATATTATGCGTTAACAATTTTTTGTAAAACTGGCTTGAATTAATTTTTTTTTGAAAGTCCGTTTGTTGAGGTTTCTTTTAGGCATATATATAAAAGATATGTACCATATGCAAAACTATGCTTGTATATGATACATTCATTTATAACATTTGACTATAAGGACAAAGCCGTAGGTAAAGAAGAGCCATAGAAACCAGTCCAGCGGAGGAGCACGTTTCCTCTGGTGTCGATGCAAAGCATGGTGTTGAGTCCCACCATTCAACATTCAGAATTCGGCGGAAAATTGGGAACGGAGTGTCTTTAGCAAAAGATTCCCTCTGCCTACCCTGTTGTATGCAGTATACAGCGTAAAACTAATATTATAAAAAGTGATTATGCTAAAAGGGTACTCGTACACTACATATATGTATAATATCAATACAGAAATATTAAAAAAAAAGAATATTCTCTTATAAATATCAATCTGTTACTTAAATCGATTATATGACGAGACAAAGGTCGCTTGTGTAATAAAGAAAGCAGTTCACGACGTTTTAAATACCAACCGATAAATCCCCGATCGCCATATGGGCTACGGAACGACGTTAAATCGTGATTCATCGTGGGAACTGGATTTTATTAAGTATCCTCCACGGAAATTATACGTTGAGGTACCCTATATGATTATAAAGGGGAACCTACAAATATAATGTTAAAAGTAATGAGTTTATTCAACTGCTGTTCATATTTTTTGTCAGCTTTAAGCTTTACCCCGTATGTAGGCGGGTAAGCAGTGGGAACCTCGTGTTAAGACACTCACAACTTTAAGCCGAATTCTGGAGGCGTTGCGTGTTGAGTGGCGGAACTCAACGCCGCGCTTTGCCTTGACACCAGAGTGAGGAAATGAAAATATTAAATTTTAGCCGAAAGGTAATCGAATTCACAATCTGTCGCGGTTACAGTCATACGCTTGTGCCCTGCGCCATGACTGGCCTCCATTTTTTAATCGTTTGATGAAAATATGTAAATGTTTATATTGTATAAGGAAAAATATTGATGTAATTCAATTTAAAATATAATATATTATATATTGCTACTTCTTTTCACGATTATAATTAGTAAATGGCTTTTAAATTCATATATCGTTTGTAGTTTTTATATTCAAAACAAAAAATCTAAAAATGGTACAATTAGAGCAGCGCTATGTTTTTGTACCATCTGTGTGCCATGTTTATTCCAATACGGATTAAATTAACAGATTGGCGTATCTAAATATATGAACCTTAATTATATATTTAAATGAAAATGAAGAGTCTGTCTGTAATTTTAAAATAACTGTGTTTTTCCAAGTGTGTACCTATAGTTATTAACACGATACTAAAATACAAACAAACAATTTTTTTTTTAATCTGTATATCTTTTTGTTTGTCCGGGCTAACGGCTGGATTATGGAACTTTCTCTGAAAAGTAGTGGAGATTATAAAGCAAAATATGTATATGCTACTTACATATTTATCTTTTCTCGTGGGATCGAGATTTATGCGAGATTTAGGCGTATTTGCTGTGCATGCGCACTTGCCGTCTACCAAGAAAGATATGTATGTAACGTATGACTGTACCTAGGTAGACATGAAATAAAATAACTAAAGGCCAAAAAACTCGAGGCTTTCGAACCCCAAGCCAGAGACGGTTGTAGGTTCATGTCTCATTTAAGAGAAATAGTTACTTTTATTTACTCACTTCCGTAACAAAGACAAAGCGCGGTGTTGAGTTCCGCCATTCAATACGCAATGTCTTGAAAATTAAGTGCAAATTGGGGAACGCAGTGTATTGACATTAGGTTCCCTTTTCCTACCCTACTATATACGAGAGTTAAAACAAAACGGCGCATTATTACATATATTTTAAAGAACATTCCCCAATGTTACCAAACTTCAATTATTTAGTAAATTGTGAGACCACTAGCTGCTGCAGCTTTTTATAGGCGGGCACATGCACGTGTCAAGGCTTTTGACGTTTTAATGGGACCGCTCGAGTGTTCTAGATTTTGTGCTCATAAAAAATAAGCTCTCTTGCATATCTATGTATTGTGAACTTGTCTGACTGGTCCAGGTTGAGTCACGACACCAGATACGTCTGCTTCTGTGTTTTTTTTCTCCTTCAATAATTTAGATTCTTCATCAAATTTCTAACGGGTATCGTTTATAGTAATCTGGTAGTGTCTCTTGCATATTTGTTGCCTTTTATTGATGTTTGTTTGTATGTAAGTATGTATGGTTATTTTCCGGTAAGGAATCACGATTAGAAAGCTTGTGATGATTCGTTTAGTTGTTCTTAGAAGATTTATTTAATGTAAATGTATTTTATTTAAATCTTTTTTTTTTTTGCAATTTTTTGTGTTTAGGTTTATTGTTTTAAATTTAGTAATGTTGATAAGTTTTTTTCTTCTTCTATTCTTTATTTTAACTCTACGCTGTATCCCGCACTTTCGAAATCTAGTTAGGACACTCCGCTCCACTATCTTATTATTTATTTTTGTTCCACTATCTTATTATTTATTTTTGTTGCCCATTAAATTAGAAATTATAATTTATTAAAAAGGACCTTCATTGAAATTAACATATAATTAAATGAATTGTACATCTGAAAAACATTTCAGATCTTTAACTACAGCCTTTTTTTATTAACATCGTCTGTCCAGAGAGAGAGAGAGCGTGGGCTATAAAGCGAATGCTTTACGAGCTCGTATTCCCAGAGATGCTTAAAATTTAATATCTCCTCTATCGGTCACGCGTAGTTTAGATAGCTGAACTTTGGTAGAGCACATAAAATACTCATAATACTTGTGAGGTCTTACTGTGGAATTGATTTGTTTGGACTGTACTAGATAACCGTATAGGTAATTCTGAATTTGAGGCCAGTCGTGGCGCAGCGGCACAAAGTGTGACTGTAAAACCTGGT
The DNA here is from genome assembly GCA_021202915.1 of Heliconius himera. Taxonomy (NCBI): domain Eukaryota; kingdom Metazoa; phylum Arthropoda; class Insecta; order Lepidoptera; family Nymphalidae; genus Heliconius; species Heliconius himera. The sequence goes on along the minus strand of JAJHJA010000154.1, from coordinate 350,426 downwards.
TGTGGGTTCGATCCACCGATCCACTCGAGGAGATGAAATATTTACTTAAATTTATATTTCCATTTCTTTGCTCTAGTGTCGAGGCAAAGCGCGGCGTTGAGTTCTGCCACTCAACACGCAATACCTCCAGAATTCGGCAGAAAGTGGGGAACGGAGTGTCTTAACACTAGGTAGGTTCCCTCTGTCTACCCTGCTGTGTGTGGGATACAGCGTGAAGCTGATTTGATTTGATTTAATTCTGAATTTTCTTCGTATGATTTAGACCAGTCGTGGCACAGTGGCCCAAGTGTGTGTGACTGTAAACGTGATTGTATTGGGTTCAATCTCCACTCGGGAAAATGAAAAATTTATTTAAATTTATATTTTCATTTCTTCGCTCTGGTGTTGCGTCAAAGCTCGGCGGCAAATGCAGAACGGGGCGTCCTAACACTAGAATCCCTCTGCCTATTCTACTGTGTGCGTGATACAGCGTGAAGCTGATTTATATTTTATAATAGCGTTCGTCTAAGTAATGTTGTATATAAGATGACTGATCGCTGGTCGAGTAGGTTACATTGACACGTTTAACGTGCTTTAAGTGCCTACAACCTTCATCTGTATTTTTTTTTGTAACAAGTATATTTTTTTAAAATTCGTGTAGATACACCTGAGACCTAGGTATTCTATAAATCAAACTCTTCAGCTTTGTGATATTAGAATAGATGTAGTTTTCAATTATTTTTTATAGTTAATAATATTATTTTTCACGCTTACGTATCCCGCAGCAGGATAGGAAACCTGGAAAACTTAGTGTTAAGACACTACGTTCCCATCAAGGCATTCCTGTAACCCGTTTTCCGCCGAATTCATTGCGTGTTGAATGGCAGAACTCAACGCCGCTTTATCTCTTTACCAGAGCGCGGAAATGTAAATATTTAATAATAGATTTCTTCGAGTGGGAATCGAAACCACAACCTGTCGCGCTTACAGTCGCACCCCTGCTCTACAACTAGCCTTAATTATTTCATTATTAAATATTTTTGTTTTTTTCTTTTCAGATATGTCTCTAGCAAGGACGTGATTTCCCCAGTTAGCGGTAATATGGCGTCGTAGGTGCTGTAGTTTTATTTTTGCGGTAAGTCAAATTTGTTACATTTTTACATTTTATGAAGCCAGTTGTGGTACAGGGGCACAAGCGTGTGACTGTAACCGCGATAGGTTGTGGGTTCCATTCTCACTCGGTGAAATAAAATATTTAATATTTGAAGTGTTGAGGCAAAGCGCAGCATTAAGTTCTGCCACTCAACACAAGACACCTCCAGAATTTGGTGGAATGTGGGGAGCGGAGTGTCTTAACACTAAGCTGAAAAAAAAAACAATTCTGCCTAGTTAGTTCTAAAATATTCTATGATTCATTTTGTATAACAGTTTCGTTATATTATACGGTATTAGTTTAGAATGGGATGACTCAAAATGTAATAAAAAACTTCGATTCGCTAACAATGTGCTTGAACTGTGAATGTTTGTGCTCATATGTTAGCAGTATGTGCTAATTATAAGTTATACGAGATCTACGCGTAGTGTATTGGTATTGTTATTTTAATTGTCATAAAATTATACATATATACTACGAAGCCGTCGTAGCGCAGGGGCACAAGGGTGTGACTATAAAGGAACGGTTATGGGTTCGATCCCCACTCGCGGGAGTGAATTATTATTTATTAAACTCCCATTGAACACGCAATGCCTCGAAAGAATTGGCAGAAAAGGAACGGAACGGAGTATGTTAACACTAGGTTCTTTCTGCCTACACTGTTACGCGCGGGATACAGCGTGAAGCTGATTTTTTTTATTTTAATATTACTTATGTATTTATCGTATATCATACTTTATACTAATATTATAGATATGAATGTAAGTATGTTTATTACGCTTTCACGCTTAAACAATTCAGCCGATTGTCATGAGACTTTCTACACATATTCTTAGAGGTATTGGAAAGGACAGGATAATTGTTTTTAAAAACTTGTAATCAATTTTTTTTATCTGCTTCATGCTGTATCCCGCACACATCGTGGTAGGCAGAGGTAATTTAGTGTTAGAATGGAGTATTCTACATTTTCCTCCAAATTCTGGAGGCACTGTGTGTTAAGTGCCGGAACTCAACGCCGCGCTTTGACTCGTTACCAGAGCGAGGAAATGAAAACATTAAATATTTTATTGCCTCCAGCGGGGATCGACTCCACAACTACTCACGCTTACAGTCACACACCAGGGCTTCTGCGCCACGTCTGGTCTCAATTTTTATATACATAAGTTCGTAAAAAAAATGTATAGAGCGGGCGAAGCCGTGTTTGAGTCACCAGTCTCTTGTAAAGGATTTTTGTTAAATTATATTCTTTTATTGTACATACGTATACATACATTAGTAAAGTCTCGTAGAAGAATGCAATGGAATCTACTTTGTTCTATTTGTGCTTATTCCTAAATGCTAAGAAATCTTGGTCCTCATATTTTTTTTGTTTGTATAATATTTATAAATTGTCCTCTGTGTGCAGAATGCAGATATTTTCTTTTTTTTTTCGTGTATTCTCCATAAAGCTGTTAGTTGAAGACATTGTGTTTAAGGTTTGACGGTTGTATTTTAACCGTATTGTGCTAATAATAGAGCTCAAGAAAATTGACTTATATTGGTAGTCACGGGCCGTGACACAAGCGCGTGGTTGTAAATGTGATAGGTAGAGTCCAGGAGGAGCGGGTTCGAGTCCCGCTACGTTTAAATTTTTATACGTTTTCTAAACGGAGTGTCTTATACACTAGGTTCCCTCTGTCTACCCTGCTATATGGGGTAAACAGCGTTAAGCTAAAATAAAAAAAAACTATAGAATAACATTATTCTAAGAAAAAATAGAAACATTGGGCGTCTTTTTATATTTCAGGTCGGCATTTTCCTTAGTTAGAACATTTATAAAGTTTTCTTCTTTATTTCTATCTTTATATTAAGTTCATTTGTTGCGTAACAATTAACATTACTTTCAAGTTAGAATACAATGAATGGTATATTAATTAAGTCTATTGTTTCAAAAGTGTTCGGTCCGCTTAATTAATAACGGGTCTGCGGCCCCCAATCCTCACTTTGTCCTTTGCCGTTTGCTTTAAACACATGTGACAGTGATAGACTGTGGTTTAAACCTGGGTTGATGTGTATATATAGAATATTATTAATGACTAATGGGTGCGCGCGGCTTCGCCCGCTTATTTGCACCCTTAGGGGTGAATTCTAAAAAAACCACGAAACACGTGTTAAATAAAATATTTTTAACAGACTGAATTTAAGTTTTTATAAAAATCGGTGGCGATTTAAAGATTTTTCCATATAAACTTTCAACTTCTTATTTGAACCCTTAGGGAGTGAATTCTATAAAACCATGAAACACGTGTTCAATGGAATATTTTTATGAGTCTGAATTTTAAATTTTATAAAAATCGGTGCTGATTTAATTTTTGTCCATATTAACTTTCAACCCCTATTTCTCTTTAGGGTTAAAATTTTTCAAAATCCCTTCTTAGTGGATGTCCAGATTGTGAAAATAAACATCTTTTATATATATATATATATATATATATATATATATATATATATATATATATATATCCATACCTATATTATAAATTCGAAAGTAACTCTGTCTGTCTGTCTGTCTGTCTGTCTGTCTTTTACGCAATCAGGGCCAAACCGCTAATTCAATTGTGATAAAATACTCATATAGAGATACTTGAGGGTTGTCGGATGAACATAGGCTACTTTTTTTTCTCATATTTGTAATATTGTCGATATATACTAAAATATTAAAATATTTTTTAGTTTGACAGGCAATTTATTCTGCCATCTTAATAACAACCGACCGTTGCTAAGCAACGGTTTGCAAAGTTTGTGGTTATAAGAAAACGTCATCCAAAATGAGCTTGCTTAACGCATACATGGCGTGCGCCGACTCAACTTTATGAGATACATAAAAACAATGTTTAACAAAAATATTGTTCTTTAAATAATGTTTAAAAAAGTCCGCGATGGTATATGTTTATCTCTGAAGGTTGAGCAAAAGTAACCATTTTAATTCATTTACTTTATATTTATCAGGTTTTTGTTGTATGTATTTTCTATAATTTGATATTGATCGTTATATATGAAAATGAATATGATAGTCACTTTTAGCATTTCATCTAGATTGGAATTATAGTTTATTGTATAACTTTCTAATAAATAATTAAGGAGATGACACTGATTCGAAATTGACGGTTGACGGTTTTGTAAATTTTCATATATTTTCGAACTACTCTTAATTTTTATGTAATTGCTGTTTATAATTAATTTATACTTTTCTTTGGTTCTTCGCTTATTCGAGTTGTAGATTAGTTAAATTTTCATAAATTTCTTGGTGTGGTGTAAGCTGCGGCCCTGCGCGGCATCGGCATAATATTATTTAAGTATTTATTATTTAAGGAAAGAATTGTTGGTTATTTCATCTCGATTGGATGGTTATCTATACCTTTGTTAAACACTTAATAAATTATAGTTTTAGTTTTTTGGGATTTTATTTGATATTGCTCGCATACTTATCATATTTAAAGTAAAAGGCACTTTAGTTATTTCATATAGTATCTATGTACGCGCGCAAGGAAAACGTGTAAAAGATTTTTCCCGGGTCAGCAAAATCGATCACTGAAAATCCAATAAAAATCAGTTCAGTTATTCTGGACATTAGCTCGGGGAAATAGAAAGACAGACAGAGACAAAAAATATAATATTTTTTTATTGTATTTGAGGATTATGTAAATAACCACATGCACTTGCAAAAACATAGCACAACACATTTAATTTTAATTCGTTCAAATATTTATTTTACTTTGATGATATTAATAATGTATCTGGTTTTGTTTAGTTTTTTTTTATTAATATTTTAATATGATTACGTTTACTTATAATTTTTTTTCATTTAAATTAGTTAGATATTTTCAAAAACAATTTTATAAATATATCTAATAAGCATTCGTATTGTTCAAGCGAGCGAAGCCGCGTCCGGGTCCGCTAGTATATATATATATATAGATTATACTTACATACATAACGATGGTGCATCCCTAGGTAAAGTATCGAAAGTGAAAAATCGCAAATTTTTTATTGCTCTTTTAATTGACTATGAGGAGTAATTTTAATGCCATTATTTTTTTCAACATTTTAAAAATATCGTTGTTTATAGGTTTTTTAAAGTTGTATGTAAGTACAGTACAAAGGATCCTTATTAGTAGTTCAAAACAGCAATAAAAAAGTAACAATTTTTCATTTTCGATACCTTATCTAGGAATCGTAGATTTGTTTTGTAAAATTTTGAATATCCACCCTTCTTAGTTGGAGAAAGCATCTCTATATATTTCTTTACTGAAGATATATGTCAAGAGATAAAATTATAAAAAGAAAGATTTTTGTCCCTCCATATATACATACATTATATATTAACTTTTAAAGTAGAAATCTTTACTTTCTCCAACGAAACCGGGGAAATACCACCATTAAATATTTAAGTTGGTATTTGATGATGATTCATATTTTGATCAAGTTTCATTATTGACTAATAGTCTAATACAGCTTTCGTCTTAATTTATTTCGTTGTTTTGTTTTTCTCTTGTGCAATTTTATTACACTGTGACTGTATTTAGGTAATCTCGATTAGGTTCATTTTTGCATTAGAAACAATATTCCCATTTTATAGTCTTCATGCAGTATCTCGCATATAGCAGGGTAGTCAAAGGACAAGTTAGACAGGTTCCCCACGTTCCACCCAATTTTAGAGAAAACACCACTCTGTAATTTGTTACCAGAGTTAACTAGCTGATTTAATCTTGCCTCTTATTACGTTTCTACATAAATAAAATAAATAAATAAATCAGCTTCACGCTGTACCCCGCACACCGCAGGGTAGGCAGAGGGAACCTAGTGTTAAGACACTCGGTTCTCCACTTTCTGCCGAATTCTGGAGGCATTGCGTGTTGAGTGGCATAATTTAACGCCGCGCTTTGCCTCGACACCAGAGCGAAGAAATGGAAATATAAATTTAAGTAAATATTTTATCTCCTCGATTGAGGATCGAATCCACAACCAGTCGACTTACAGTCACATTTTGTGCTCCTGCGGCCACGACTGACCTCTACATAAATGAAATACATTTATAAATGTCTCGTATTCTTTCTCGTCCCAGGTGTAGCTGCGAGCGGTGGGCATGGGCGCGGCGGGTCCGTCGGATGAGTACTCGCCGCCGCGGCTCGCGCGGCTGCTGCACGCCCTCCCGCACATAAATGTCACTCTCCATCGCGTCAATGATACATTTGCGCCTAATTCTCCGGTGTATCTTGAGGTAATGCTTATATTATTTATTATATATTATTTTTATTTTTAAGTGACCAGTGGTGTCGAGGCAAAGCGCGGCGTTGAGTTCTGCCACTCAACACGCAATGTTTCCAGAATTCGGCAGAAAGTGGGGAACAGAGTGTCTTGACACTAGGTTCCCTCTGCCTACCCTGTTGTGTGCGGGATACAGCGTCAATCTGATTGATTTTTATTTTTTTTATTGCACATACGATTTTGTTTATTATCAGTTTGATTCAAATTGTCGCCATGAGGCCAGTCGTGGCGCAAGGGCACAAGTGTGTGACGACGAGTATACGCGACTGGTTGTGGGTGCGATCCCCATTCGAGAAAATTAAATATTTATTTAAATTTATATTTTTATTTTTTCGCTCTGTCGTCTGTGTCGAGACCAAGCGCGGCGCTGAGTTCTGCCACTCGACACGCAATGAATTCAGAATTCGATGGAAAATGGGTAACTGAGTGTGTTAACAATAGGTTCCCTCTGCCTATTCTGATGTATATTGGGTACAGCGTGAAGCGAAAAACAATACAAACATTTTTTACATCAAACAAATATATAAATATACACAAATGTACATAAACAAATGTAAACGTAAAGGGTTGATATTTCGAGACCGAATTACATGTTTTATATGAAGTAATTTGATTGATCTTCGCATGGGTAAAGTGCGGTTTTGATTTTTAAGCGCGGCGTTGAGTTCTGCCACTCAACACGCAATGACTGCAGAATTCGGCAGAAAGTGGGGAACGGAGTGTCTTAGCGCTAGGTTCTCTCTGCCTATCCTGCTGTGTGCGGGATAGAGCGTGAAACTGATTCATTGATCTTCGTATGGGTAAAGTGCGGTGTTGATTTCCGAAAAAGAACATGCAATGTCTTCATAAAGAAAAAAAAACGATAACGGTTCTAACATTATTCTTCTATTCTTTCAAAAGATGAATTGACCATTTACACCGCACTGTCATCTTGTTTTGACAGCAAAATTGAACAAAGTTTATTTGCTATCTAAAAGAGTAAACTGAAAATGTATATGAATGTTTTATATCTGTCATTCGCAACTGTCGCTCAGCTCCGTAGTGTATTTTTCGATTTTGTTAGTTATTATACGACCTCGGATTGCCAATCAAAAGTTTTTAACGACTGGTCCCGTAGAAATTGTAAAAATGGATCAGGTAGTCCATTCTTAACGTTTTACTTATATAACACATAGGCATTGGCATTTGAGGCCAGTCGTGGCGCAGGGGCACAAAGTGTGACTGTAAAATCGACTGGTTGTAGGTTCGATCCCCACTCGAGGAAAAGAAATATTTATTTACATTTATATTTTCATTTCGTCGCTCTGGTGTCGGAGCAAAGCGCGGCGTTGAGTTCCGCCACTCAACACGCAATGCCTTCAGAGCTTGGCTGAAAGTGGGGAGCGGAATGTCTTAACACTAGGTTCACTCTGCCTACCCTGCTGTGTGCGGGATACAGCGTGAAGTTGATTATACACATAGGCCCGTATTCATAAACCGCTACCTAAATTATACATCTATGAATGAAAACGGCATCTCAAGATTGATCTCGAGACTTGAGAGCGAATTATAAATACGGACCACAAAAAAAAATCGAGTTTAGGTACTATAAAACTAAGTATTCATTTCAGTTAATCTTTTTAAGTATTCTTATTGTAGTAATCTTAGTATTACAATATAGTATGTATGTAGGTCAAATAGTGGTCTAGAGACAACTGACCTATTTTAAAGTAGGATTACTAAAGTAGCTGCCTATGGCTATACAGATAATATAAGAACTGAGGAGCTTAACTCTTAAAGCTGACGGGGACGTAGAAGCTTGTTGACGGAAATAGGCTAGCTCCATAGCCCTAAGTGCATGCCTTGTTAAGCGAGCTTTTATTTACTAAATGACAATTTTAAATAGTTTTATACAACTTCTGTTTGTTTATTATAATTTATTTTATTTTGAGGCCAGTCGTGGCGCAGGGGCACAAGCGTGCGAATGTAATGTGACAGGTTGTGGGTTCGATTCCTACTCGAGCAAATGAAGTATTTAATATTGGTATTGGTGCGAGGCTAAGAGCAGCGAGTTTCGCCATTCAACACACAATGCCTCCAGAATTCGGGGAAAAGTGGGGAATGGAGGTGTCGTAATGGGAACGATGTCTTAACACTAAGACAAGACTTAACACTAGATTCCCAACTATCTACTGATATATATACAGTGAACAAAAATAATAGAAAATAATACTATTTATGATGATATTGTAAGAAATTGGTCCCTTATTAAGTTGGAACATGTCACAACTATGTTATGATTGTACATATTTAGTTTTTTTTTTTATTTTATCTTTACGCTTTTTCCATATATACATAGCAGGGCAGCTAGATGAAACCTTATAATAACTTAAAATACCTTGTTCCCTAGTTTTCGCCAAATACTCGAGACTTCTAATTTCCACTACATTCCTTTGCTGTCTAATCCTAATACATTTAATTGCTAAAAAATAACTAATTAATTATTTACATATAAATTTCAGAGTTTGGGAATCCTTGGATCTATACCCGGCGGATGGCTCATCCTAACGTTGACGGTGCTCCTCATATACTTGCTAACAAGATGCTGCGACAGGAAGCAACGCCCGCCACGGAGTATAACAGCTCTTAAGGTATTATATCTCATATTTACGTATGTATATAACACAGTCCAGTGAGGCTAGTCGTGGCGTAGCGGCACGAAGTGTGACTATAAACCGACAGGTTGTGGGTTCGAAATATTTACTTAAATTTATATATCCATTTTCTTCGCTATGGTGTCGAGGTTAAGCGCGGCGTTGAGTTCTGTCGGCAGAAAGTGGGGAACGGAGTGTCTTAACACTAGGATCCCTCTGCCTACCCTACTGTGTGCGGGATACAGAGTGAAGCTGATTTGATTTATATAAAACAGGTTATAAGGTATTAAAATTTAAATAATGTCGTAGAACAATGGCACAAGCGTATGGCTGTAAATGCGTTGTGTGTGTTTTCGAATACCATTCGGGGTAATGAATGATCTAATGTTTTTATTTCCTCGCTCTGGTATATAAGGCAAAGTGCGGCGTTGAGTTCCGCCGTTCAACACGCAATGTGTTGGAAATTTGGCTGAATGTGGCGAACGGTATGTATACGTGTGCGTGAGTGAGTTTCACTCTACTATTTGCGGTGTACAGTGTAAAAATAAAATATATTAATATTTAAAGGACTGTGGTATTAAATTTCTTCACGTCGTCGTCCTTTTCTTCTTAAAAGATTGTTAATATTTTTATCATAACACAGACATTTCCTTCATCATTCATTTGGATAGACAAAGCTTCCGTATAGGAAGCTTATTCGTAAATAATGTGAAAATTACACTGAGGGCAATGTAGGGACGTATAATTCCATTTTGCATGCCTGTTTTATACTGACAGGTTACAATCACATCTGATATTCACATTTTAATGCGCTACCATGTATGTCGATGGTCGCCAGGGCCAGGTAAAGTATCGAAACTGAAAAATTTCATATGTTTTTATTGCTTCTTTTGAACTATTCAGAAGGTACTATGTAATTGAAAATTGTCCTTATTAGTATTTCAAAACAGCAAAAAAAATATGTAATTTTACACTTTTGATATTTTACTTAAGGACGTCGAGATTTACATAACAAATTTTTATCTCAACGGTTCTAAGTTGATCTCAAAGGTTCTAGTTGATATATAAAAATGAATCAAGTAAATCAGCTTCACGCTTTATCCTGCATCCACTGAGGCAGAGCGATCCTAGTATTAAAACACTCCGCTCTCCACTTTCTCGAAAATATTAAATATTTCATTTATTCGAGTAGGAATCGAACCCACAACCTATCACGTTTACAGTTACTTGACTTGATATATTTTTGATATAATTTTTCCTAAATCCATATATCGAAATTAGACCTCCAGGCTTATACGCTTTGTCAATTGCACTAACCCATTAAAGTAACCTGTTAAGCTAAATCGTCGTTTAAGCCATAGCACGTTCGTAACATTTTTAATCGTAAAGAAAACTTGGCAACGGTTCAGTTAAGGCAGTCAATGGACGAACTCATATACTCATACAGTACGGTCAACAAGTCGTGGCCGTTTAGCCGTTAGCTGTAGATAGCTGCGCAGGTTAAATTTTAAGATTTCTTTTATTTTTGAATATTTTCTTCCAGATTGAACAACGCGCATAAGTTCACAGAACCTAACTTTAGGGTGACCACGACTCGTTGACCGTACTGTAGCATGGTTATGATAGTAAAGGGCCAGAGTTCAGCGTCCTCTGGAGCTGACCTGCAAAACTAATTTTATGCGTTGGGCACCCCGCCAATCGGGTTATTGGTTTGATATTGTTCGACGTTGTTGCGAAATACTTAAACAATAGATGGTATATATTCTGTCTATCAGTGTTTATGTGTTTTAAATATAGGTTTGTTAAGTGATTTTTTTTATATTTGAACGTAGCGTATGTAACGCGACGGCAATGGGTTCGATTCCCAGTCGGGGGAATGAAATGTTTAGGTTTTTCATTTCCTCGCTCTGGTTACAGGTAAAGTTCTGTCACTCAACACGCAATGATTCTAGAAATTGACGGAAAATGGGGGAAAGGAATTGTCTTAATGAAAATGCTGTGTCTCAATTGAATTAGGTTCCCAGGTTCCCTCTGCCACCCCGGCTATGTGTGAAGCTAAAAAAAATATACAACTATTTTTTATCTTCATGTATTTACCACTTTTTCAAAGAAAAGTGACAGCCTGGTTCGTCGATCTTAGAGATGGCCTATTGAGTTTCGGAATTTAACGCCGCCCTTTGTCAACGCATATAATTAAAATTAAAAAAAAAGCACAAAGAATATAACAAACGTATATATTTATCAATCCCTAATAGACGATTAGCTTTCACTATCCATCTAATAATATCCTGTGATTCATATCACATGGTACCAAGATGACTCGGCGCGCCATATGTTTTTGTTGTATGGAACAACAAAACTGGTACTCTATCGCCCAATATTAATAACCTATCTCCAACGTCAATCTTAGATTGTTTCATATATCTATCCAATCTAGAGATTGAATAGATATATGAAACAATCTAAGATTGACGTTGGAGATAGGTTATTAATATTGGGCGTATATGGTGGCTTGTTCGAGCAATCAGCCGCTTGTTGATCTCCGTGTGTATGTAATCTTGAGATTAGATATGGGATGCTGTAATGGATCGTTTTGAGCTTTTTCTATAATTGCTTTATTTTAATAATGATATAGGTAGGTGTGTGTGAGGGGCAGATGTTTAGTGTGTTATGGTTTAGTAGTGTAGTGTATGTATAGTATACTTGTTGAGGTAGCAGGTTCATTTTTTATAATTTGCAATTTGATTTGTGAGAAGGAAGTATTGTTTTTAATTGTTATTTTAATTATTTGAGCCAATACTTAAATGGCTGTAAAAATACCATATTTTTTAATATTTATGAGTATGTTTAAAAATAAATTGAAGGGTCGTGGCGCGGGGGCACGAAGTGTGACTGTAGTAAACGTGCCGTAGTTGTGGACAAAATATTTATTAAAATTTATATTTTCATTTCTTCGCTCTGGTAATAAGGCAAAGAGCGGCGTTGAGCCAGCAATGCCTCCAGAATTCGGCGGAAAGTAGAGAACAGAGTGTCTTAATATTAGTTCCCTCTGCCTACCCTGTTGTAGCGTGTAGCTGATTTTGATTTTATGTTTAAAAATAGATTAATATGCGTAGGCGTATAGATATAGGAAAAGGCTTGTAGAGTTATTAAGTGTTAGAATCAAAAAGCAATTGATTTTATTGAACAATAAACAATGGTTGAACGTGCCCTTGGATGTCGAAGCGTTCATTGTACTAGACTAATAGATTTATTGAAACATCCTTTTAACCTAGCCTTGTATATTAAAGTAAATATTATTATGTAATTCTAAAAAAATAAATAATATTAATTTGAGGCCAGTGGTGGACCAGAAGCACAAAGTGTGACTGTACAATCGACTGATTGTGGGTTCGATCCCCACTCGAGGAAATGAAATATTTATTTACAATAATATTTTCATTTCTTCGCTCTGGTGTCGAGGCAAAAGCGCGGCGTTGAGTTCCACCACTCAACACGCATTGCCTACAGAACTCTGCGGAAAGTGGGGAACGGAGTGTCTAAACACAAGGTTCAATCTGCTTACCCTGCTGTGTGCGAGATACAGTGTGAAGCTGATTTATATAGTTTAGAAACTGTAAAAAAAGTTTTACTTTGGCTTGAGGGCTTGGATCACATTATATAATATACCTATGTGTTTAATATTTTTTCTTAAGTACCTACTAATATTTATTTAAAATAATAAAAAAAAGTTTTGGTGTCGTCCGTTATACGGAAAAACAATTCTTGCCCTTTTGAGACAAATTGCTGCGTTGAGTTTTGCCATTCAACACGAAAAAACCTGACAAAAATTTTAAAAATATAAAAAAAAAACTTAAAACTTAATAAATTGCCTAAGTGTGAAATAAAACTTTAAAAATATTTAAAATATGTAATTGTCAAAGAAATAATTAAAATATATATATTTTTTTATTTCAGATAACATTGATGATACTATCGGTGCTATGCTGCGGCGCGATCGGCGTAGGACTGTTCGGTAACGACGACCTCCACAATGCGATGCTGCAGAGCATCCAAGCGGGTAACCAGCTCGCGGCGTTGGTTAACACCGTTAAGAATCAGGTAAATCTTATTCTTGTATATAAAATTTGTATTGAGGCTTCTCCCTGCCCGCGGGATACAGCGGGATACAGCGTGAAACAGAGAGAACAAAAGAAAAAATATATATAGAGCTTTGAATGAAGCGTTTTGAATGAATAATTGGGGTAATATAATAATATACCCTTTGACTTTCTTTTAAATTATTAAGAAGTGGCTTTGACCATGGCTGAGCAGTCACATATGATTTGTTTTTCTTCAACAAAAGTTTTATAATATTTAAAAGGAAGAAAGACTGCAATATTTCATTTTACTGACTGATGTCTTCAAATGCTTGCTTACAATCAAGTACACTAGAAAGACAATGTTATCTTAATTTATTTAACTTCACACTTCTGCAAGGTAAACAGGAGGAGCCTAGTTTTGAGACACTCCTTTCACTATATATTGACAAATTTTCGAGACATTGCGTGTCGATTGGCCCAACTGAAATGAAAATAATTTATTACCCGAAGTCGAAATCGAACTTCAAACATTACTTACAGAACCCGCATATATCTTATTTTTTTAATTTAATTTATATCCACAGTCAAGTATACTAGAGGAAGCGATGGGCTCCCGCGCTCGGGCTCCACTTACACGTCTAGCAGACGCCCTAGACGCGCCCGTCGCCAACCAAACGGCCCTAGGGACGCTGCTGAGGGCGTTGTCAGCGCTAAGGAATAACGCGAGCGCCGCCGCCTCCGCCGCCGATAACCTCAGACGACCTCTCGCTGCCTTGAATTTGGATGCTTTTATGAAGGTTCGTCTTTAATTCCGAACGAAAATATAGGGATATTTTAAGTATAACGTGTCTATGTATGGGTGTATTTGTGTATTTGTATGTTTTTCTGGCATCGTAGCTCCCAAACGGATTACCCGATTTTTATTTAGCTTTTTTTTCGTCTAAAAGGTAGCTTATTCGAGAGTGTGTGTTGCCGCCGTGATTTAAGAAAATTTATTCTGCCTTTTGATTATCAGCTCTTTTTCCCGACTGCTAAGGAAGGGTTATATTTTTCGCGCGTATCTTGTATGTATGTAATATTCTTTATTACCTCGTATCTCCAGAACCACTGAACGGATTTACTTAATTGAGGTATGAGGTAAGGATTTTATTTATTGAAGAATTACTTATAGGTCGCGACTGTTAATCCTAATAAACTATTGAACTTGTTTATTTTCTTTTTAGTTTGATGCAGTCGGGGTTTTTGTTTTTACAAATATTTTTTTATCGAATAATTTATCTAGATGTATGTTTACTTTTTAGAGCTTCTTGCATTAAGCGTTTTAATCTCCCTAATTTCTCCTTAATAACCTATACATAATTATCTTTTATGGTAGTTAAAAGGTATATCCTATACCTTCTTTCGAGGTTGAAGTTGAGAAGGAGATTATGTTATTTTACAAGAGTCTCATTATGTAATGTGTGAACAAAATGAAAATACTTTTTAAGTCCGTTTTTTTTTAAGTTTCTTTTATTGCACAAAATCTCACAAAATGTAGGTATCGCAATGATTGTTTGTGAATACGCCACACATATATTTTTCCCTGTTCAGTTTTTATAAAAAAAAATGTATTAATATCAAAATATTTTTAATGTGTTATTTCGCATTGCTATGTTGACAACATTTAATTATAATTTTAATTTTTATATTCCCCAGCGTCTGTGGGTGTGGGAGGCGGCGCGCTGGGCGGGCGGCATGGCGGGCTGGTGCTGCGGCGGCGCGGTGTGCGTGGCCCTACTGGCGGCCGCGGCGAGGCGGTCCCGTCGAGCTCTTTTATTGCTTTGTGTGAGTTAAATTTCTTTTTGTTTAACTTCATGTTGTATCCTGTACATAGCAGAATAGGCAGAGGGAACCTGTGAACCTAGGACACTTCGTTCCCATAAAGACACTTCCCCTCCCCAATTTCCATCGAGGTCTGGAGGTATTGCGTCTTGACTAGAGGATCCCAACGCCGCACTAGTAATATTTAAAATAAAAATAATATTTAATATAATAAAAGTTTTAAATTTCTTTTTTAAAATTTATTTTCGTTTTTAAAATGAATATTTATTAATTAAATTAAATATTTATAAATCTTATTGTATCATACGGAAAAACTAGGGACTAGTTTGCAACACTTCTAATGTTACCCGACAAGTCAAAGTTTAATATATTGTCTCCCCTCCACAGGTGTGCGCTCTAGGTGCTCTAGTAGCGTGCTGGGCGGCCGGGGCTGCGCTGGCGGCGGGCGCCGTCGCGGCCGCCGACGCGTGCCAGGACCCCGCACGGGCGCTGGCGCTGCACGCCCCGCATAGGTTGCCTGTCGATGTATGTATACATATTCACTTTTTTGTTTATGTAACAATACATTCTAAACTTCGGCTTCGCCCGCTTGAAATATACAATTATTTATATACTAACCTTGTTTTACTTTGCTATTTTGCAGATACTTTGTGGAACATAATATTGATATAATTATTTTATTTATGAATCGATTGAAATAAAACAACACACTAAATATTAACGGAAGATTGGGCAAATTGCAATATTGAAAACTGCATTTAAATTTGTTGAGCCATTTCTTAATTATTCAGAATTACCCAATATGCATAAGTATTCATTGTGTAAATAAAAACAAACAAAAAATCATTTATTTATACTTATAAAGAGTTTATGACACGTATTTACTTTAAATACGTGTCATAAACTCTTTAATTAATTGATACTTCACCACACTTTTTAACCTGAAGGCTAAATACATAGTCGCAGTGTCTAATCCAACTAAATTGACTGTCTGATTGATATTTTGCAGCAAATGCTGAAATTTACCTATAAATAAAATTACATATCATTAGTTCAGAGTGTAAACCGGTTAAATTCGTTTTTTGTTTTTTCGTTATGTACACATTTATATCATTTGATAGTGTAAAAAATATACAAAATTGACCTTTATTTTATTTTATATAGTAAGAATACAAATATTTTTTTGGAATGGAAAATATGTAGATACGCCAATACCTGAGAATTCGCTTAATAGGCGTAATAATTGAGTGGCGACTCTTAACGCCAAGGCAAGGAACGGTCCTTGCCTTGGTATCACACCGAAAAAATGAAAATTTGAATATATTAATTAATTCCTCCCAGTAGGAATCGAACCCACAACAGTCGCCTTTACAGTCAAATGCTTGTGCCACGACGGCTTCGAGGAACATAACATAGATTAATTAAAAATCCATACTACCTACCCCCAGATGGTGCACTACTACTTATCCTGCAAGGTCTCCCGCGAGAACGTTCTCACAGCGGAGCTCCGCAACGCGCAGCGCGCCGTCGTGGCCGTGAGACAGGCACTGGCTGTTCTGTCTCGCGGTGCTCCTCAGCTGTTCAATGATCCAGGTATGGTGGCAATTTTAGCCCCGGACGTAAACAGGTGTTATAAGTTTGTCGTTTACAGTTTCGCCATACATGTGTTCGTAAACAGATGAACCGATTTTGATTTAGTTTTTTTGTTTGAAAGTTCACATAATTGAGTTTGTAATTGAGGAACGATTTCGAAAATATGTTGTTTGTAAATTATCAGCTATTTTCTAGTTATTTGTTTAATTTTAAGATTTCTGTGTGTTGGGGGTTTAATTAGTCATATATTTTTAGCTTCACATTTTATTGTATTTATCATCATGCAAAGGAAACAGTGTTGAGACACTATCTGTGCTGTAAGACTTTTGTTTATAAATAAATCTTGTAAATATCTAAGTTCAGTATAGCCAAGGAACGTAAAGGTCAAAGTCCGCACGATCGATTCTATTCTGGTATACAGTGTTACCAGAGCTAGGAAATGAAAATATTAAGTATTTAATTTTTTCGAATGGGAATTGAACCCGCAATCTGTCACGTTTGTAATCGTTGGCTGTCCCCCTGCGCCACGAGTGGCCTCTATATTGATATACTAGCGACCCGCTCGCGGCTTCGCCCGCTTAAGCCACAGAATTATTTAATTAACACACTGAATTATGTTCGTGTTTTGATATACCTATTATGTATGTTTGCAACGCAATGAAGATTTTTAGTGAGAAAGTTATTAAAACTTTAGGTCGCACTTTCGTACCTCCCATAAGAATCTTTAATTGAATGTTTGAAATAAAAACACAACTTATCGATACTTACAATAAAATCCTAACTCATCGGTGTCTGTACATGGAAGATATTACATTTAACGATGTAATAGCATTGGTCGGTTGGTCTGTTTGTCTGTGCGTTTGTTCACGATAATCTCAGAAACGGCTTAACTGATTTAAATCCTTTTTTTGTTTGTATTTTGGTAATCTGCCCTTAAATATTTAGTATTAGTTTTATTTTAATCAGCTTCACGCTGTATCCCGCACACAGCAGGTTAGGCAGAGGAAACCTAGTATTAAGACACTCCGTTCCCCAGTTTCTGCCGAATTCTGGAGGCATTGCGTGTTGAGTGGCAGAACTCAACGCCGCGCTTGTCCTCGACACCAGAGTGAAAAAATGGAAATATAAATTTAAGTAAATATTTCATCTCCTCGAGTGGGGATCGAACCCACAACCAGGTTTTTACAGTCACACTTCGTGCCGCTGCGCCACGACTGGCCTCAACTGGACTGGACTTTATTTTAATCGGTTTACACCAAGTTAAAACCAGATACACGCTTTATCGCCTTTAGCAGGGCAACTTAGTGTTAAGATATTGCGTGTAATGTGTGACTGATGTGCGAACTGAAAATATTACTAAACGAAATGAAAATATTATTAAATTATAATTCAATCGTCCAAGTGGGGATCGGATCCACACCAGTCGCGTTACAGCCACAACTTTGTGCCCCTGTGCCGCGACGGCCTTTAACAAAGAAGAGAAGAGAAGCGTCAGCGCTCCTTTTACGGAAATACCATATAGGTAAATTGTAATAGGCTTTAACTACTCTAAGTTAAAACTGTGGTTTTATTTAAAGTGGTGCTGACAAAAAAACTCTGTATAATTGAGCATATTTAATATTTCTAGTGATTTTTTGGTTAAAAGATACCAATAGTTATTACAACACTTGCGAAGAAAGCATATTTTAGGCAATTCTTATACCTTACCTTAGTACATAAATTATTTTTTCATCATAATGGCGGGAAAATAATCAAAATGTTCGAAATTACACTATAATACCAAATATTTTTGACATTGTAGTGTTAATATGATAGTAATTGAAAATTGCTATACTACAGGAGGATACCTTCATATGCACTGTTTAAACCTGTTTTTATGATATAATGTAGAAAAATATATTCTATAGAGGAATCACACATTCTTTTTATTCTTTAACTATAACACGCAAATATATATTTTAGAGGTTACTTTGTACTAAGATGGCATGGCTCTGTTCCCGCATTTACGTCGCTGATATATCGATATAAATAATAAAAATATAAAATATTGGAAAGAAAAGGAGAAACGCAATTATATTGCATATTTTCTTTTTTTCACACTTGAAATATATTAATAAATTTACATACAATTCATTTGTTTTGAATATAACATTAAGTTTAATCAGCTTCACGCTATTTTAACAGATAACATAAGATGACATTAAGTTTAATTCATTAAATATATTTGATACTTCCTTAACATGATTATTTAATGTATTTTTTATATATAAAGTCTTGAGAAAGTTCTCTTGAGAAATATATCTACTGTAAATGAATGCAACGTACTTGTCAATGATTAAAATATATTGACATTACCTCGTCATCTAAACACAATATAAACTTTTATAAAGTATGAATTCACAATCAGAATTTACTTTCCAAATACATATATTTTTTATTGTAGACATCGCCATTTGAGCTAGTCCCGACAAATATACCTACTTTATTATTTTTGTTAATGTCACCAGCGTTGACGTTTAAAATAATAATTATGGTAGACTAAAAAACTATTAATTGTACTTCTTTTTTCAGCTTCACGCTGTATCCCACACGCAGCAGGGTAGGCAAAGGGAACCTAGTGTTAAGACACTCTGTTCCCCACTTTCCGCGGAATTCTGTAGGCATTTCGTGCTGAGTAGTTAAACTCAACGCCACACTTTGCCTCGACACCAGAGCGATGAAATGGAAATATAAATTTAAATAAATATTTCATTTCCTCAAGTGGGAATCGAACCCACAACCAGTTTACAGTCACACTTTGTGCCCCTGTGCGATGAACGGCCTCAATTTACTTTTTTCTTTTTAATTGTGGTTAAATAAAATAATCGTAATTTAATTATGTCAGATTTCTATTAACCGACTTCTTAAAAGAGGAGCTCATCAATTCGACTGTATTTTTTATTCTTGTTATCTCAGAACTTTTGACTGTGTGAACCGATTTTGATGATTCTTTTTTTATTTGAAAGCTAGTGCGTCCCGTATAGTCCTATTTTAATTTAGTTCATTTGCAACAATGGTATCTATGAGAAAATCATATAAATCTCAAATTTACATTATGTATGTGCGCGACAAATGGACGAATATCTAAATATCAACTCAACCGATTTTAATTATTTTTTTTTATTAGAAAGGGTACATATAAAGGATAGTTTGGTGAAAGTTTGGTTAAGTTCAGAGTATGAAATCCGGTTGAAATTGAAGAAGTCGATTTTTTTTATTAAAAAATATAATTATGTTATTTTTTCTGGTAAAATTTCTTTATACTCAATGATAAAAACTATTATATAAATTGCATTAGGTTTTGAACTATTACCATGCTAAAAATAATTAAATTTCATACAGTAGTTATCGGTATTTTAAGTAATTTACATTTTTCAGTTTTTATTTTTTTTAAAGAAAACTATAATGAAATTCGGAATGAAACCCAAAAAAAATGTACCTTGGGACCCTAGACTAATACCATGCAAAAAATCATCAATTTCTGTCAGGTAGTTTTTGCGTGATTGACGAACAAACAAACCGACAGACAGACAGACAGACAGACAGACAGACGGACAGACAGACAGACAGACAAGAATTCTGCTGAGTGTTTTTTTAGGTTCTATAATCGACATATAAACCGACCTGATTTTTATTTTTTTTATATCTTTCATGTACAGAATTGACTTTTCTATCCTTTTATTATATATAGAGATTATACGTTGGTTCTCATTTATTCCAGGTCTCCAGCCGGCGCTGGGCGCGCTGGGCGCGGGCACGGGCGAGGCGGAGCGCGCGCTCGTGTCGCTGAGCGGCGCGCTCGAGTGCCGCATGGCGCGCGCCTACTTCGTGGCCGCCGCCCGCGCCGCCTGCGACGGGGGTCTGCAGGTATGTCACACGCCACGGGCTACAGGCCACAAACCACGGGCCAAGGCCACAAGCTGAAAACATTACGGCCAAGCAACATGCCACACGCCTTCAAGCTTTATTTAATGTTCTAGGCAAGCATAACAGGGAATAGGCGACGATTGTTAATACATTTGTTAATTATATATTTTAATTTTTAGATTTTAAGTTAAATTGCTGGACCTTGGACCCTGGACCATTGTTATAGATTGGAGATAAAATGAGTGAGGCTATCGTGGCAGTGTTGGTCGAGGGTTTGATACCCAATTTCAATTAAATAATTTTGTTTATATTATTTTCGAGGATGAAGTGGCGCAGTGGATCAAGCGTATGTCTAAGCGCGATTGATTTTTGTGGTTGTGGGTTCGATTCCCACTTAGGAGAATAAAGTTTTCAATGATTTTATTTCCTAGCTCTAGTAACAATGCAAAATGCGGCGTTGAGTACCGTCACTCAATACGCCTATGTCTCAAATATTCGACGAAAAGTGGAAAAAGAAATCTTTATGCTGTATTGGCTCTGCTTACACAAATAAATATTTAATGCATTTTTTTTCCAGGCATTATCTCTGCAGCTGCTAGCCGCCATTGTGGCTGGTTTCCTGTTTACCGCAATCGTTCTAGTCGACTCACACGCCTGGATTTATATTAACCCTAAGTAAATATAATTATTTGGTTTTGTTGGTCAGTCGTGGCGCAGGGGCACAAAGTGTGACTGGAAAATCGACTGGTTGTGGGTTCGATCCCCACTCGAGGATATGAAATATTTATTTACATTTATATTTTCATTTCTTCGCTCTGGTGTCGTAGTGTCTTAACATTAGGTTCCCTCTGCCTACCCTGCTGTGTGCGGGATACAGCGTGAAGCGGATTTTTATTTTGTTTTTATATTAAATAATAATTTCACTTAGATGAGCCTTAGATGAGAATGTAAACGCGACTGGTTGTGGCTGTGATGATGCAATGCCTCCAGATTTTGGCGGAATCTGGGAAATTATTGTTTTTAGCTTGTGAATTAAAGTGTCTTAATTCGAACATAGTGTTTTAACACTATGTTCCCATGTTCTCTCTGGATAACCTGCTATATGCGGGATACAGCGTGAAGCTATAAAATAGAACGTATTTGCATTTCTATTTTCAGTCAAATAAATAAAAAAAACCTTTCTCTTGTTACATTAGACATACAAGTTAGTATACAGTAGCTACAGGTACTAGTTTTATAACGGTAAAGTTGATAAACTGTTATGCAGTATATATTATGTAGTTCACGTCATTCAAATCAGCCATTCCAGAAAGGAAATGAAGTGTTAACATTTGGATAACATTTGGTTAACGTTAGGTTCCTTAATATTAGGTTCCCAGTTGATCTGTGTGATACAGCGTCAAGCTAAAAAAAAAGGAAGGAAATGGAGCAAATGATATTTAAAATGTTTTGAAAATTCTCCTTAGGCGTAGTACTCCTGGTGAAGAACAAGCTCCGTTCCTATCGACGGGCAGTGCAGGTTCCCGCACGCTGCCCCGCCCCGCGCCCTTCCCCAACGGGAAACCACCCTCGTACAGTGCAGCCGTGCAGCTCATGGACCTAGGGGATAGGGAACGAGAGAGGCCTCGGTATGTTAAATATACTAATAATTCCTACTGTACTACTAATAATACTTAAAATTTATATAACCTTTTATTTATGAATCAATTGAAATGAAACAAACATTGAATGATTGCCAAAATATAGTAGTGAAAACTACATTTAAATGGGTTAAGCCGTTTCTGAGGTTAGCGTGTATAATAAACGCATAGGCAAATATAACAATTTTAAAAATCTTTATTTTGACTACAATTACTATAACTAATATGTATTTTTTAACCGACTTCTGTAAGAAAAGTCAAGCTAATGCTACAACAACCTTACTACAATATCGAATTACTAAGCTTGTTTGTCTTGCTTAGCATCAACTTCAAAATTGTATTTTTTTTTATTATTATTTTTAAAGTATGTATGTTTTACTATATAACATCATTTTATACTTTTTAATTTGTTGCTTGAAGTCGGTTTTTTTTTTGCTAAATACATATTTTTTTATATATCTTCCATGTACATTGTATATATTGTACAGACGGCTGTCAGTTACACATTTATTATATGTAAAGATTAGTATAGATAATAAATAATAATAACAAATATTTTTCCAGATCGCGCATGTCCGGCAGCGCTACCTTAGGCCGCCCGACCGGTAACAGCGGCCTGTCCAGTGGCATGGGCGGAGGCCTAGGCGGAGGTTTAGGCGGATTGGGCGCTTTGGGCGGATCTCACACCCTGGGCCGGGCTCCACACAATGGCAAATACGCAACACTGAGCAAGCAGTGCAAGACGCTCGAGAGTAACGATTTCTACTGAGAGCGGGCGGGCGGCGCGCCATCCGAACAGAATACAGGTTAATATTTTTTTTTTGTTTTTCGCTTATATCTCGTTGTTAAGTAAGGGTAGGCAGAAGGAACCTAGTGCTAAAACAATCCGTTCTCCATTTTCCGTCTAATGAAATGCGAAACTCAACGCGGTATTTGTTACCAGAGCAAGTAAATGAAAATAATTCATTCTTCTACGACCCACAACCGTCGTGTTTGCAGTCAGACGCTGTGGCTCTATAGCTTCGGGTTAGGTAACATAGAAGAAGTAAGGTAGTATATAAAAAATATATTTAAATTGCTTAAATGTAATTGACTAAAATGTGATTGCATTAACAAAAAAAAAATTATGTAGTTATTCTAGCATAAAATTAAGTCATTAATGACATTTTGAAAACTTCTGTGAAAAATTCTTTGGTGATATTCCAGTTTCCGTAACCAAAACACTTAGATCTTCCACAATCTTCACTGAATTATTACTTAAGAAGAGTGTAAATAAATGTAATATAGATTTTAAATATAAATAGGTCACCTCAAGATACATTATTAAAACATTTAACTCCCTATATATCAAGAAAACATCAGATCTTTGGAGAATTTTCGTCAAGTTGATTCAGTATAGGTTATCAGTATCGGTTTCACCATTGACTCCAAACGACAGAGGAGTCCAAACTCAGGTGGAGGGCTCTCATATTATTGGATTGGCGAATAAACTTAGCTTAGCCGCTTTTGCGATTAAAAAAATCAGACTATTAACTGACGTGGAAATGGCTTGCCTTGTTTGCTTTAGTTACTCCTATAGTATTTTGTCCTATGGGATTTTATTTTGTGGTAGTCCAGCCGGTATTAAATTAATTTTTGTCTTGCAGAAGCGAGCTATTCCTGTAATTTACAGTTTAGACCCTAAAGATTTGTTAAGGCAAAAAATTAAAGAAAAATCATATACTGACCGTTTTAATACATTTTCGATAATGTTATTGTTTATGTATATTAAGAAAAATATCACAACTAGACTAGAGAAAACGAAGAGGTTTTTAAAGATTATTATCAAATTAATGATTTTATAAATGATAAAACGCCTTGGGAATGAAATGCTAACTCCAATCTGATTCAAAAGTATCATTGTCACCAATTTTTAAATGTGTATTTGTATATAATTTATTTAAAAATAGAGTCCGGCTGTGTTTTGCCGGTCCTTTTAGGCCTGAAGCTTAACGCGAATTAACTTAAAAATGAATCATGTAACTTCTTATTCTGAATAAAATAATTTGACTTTGACACTTCTGGAACTGGAACAACTTGTGTGGTAACACAACTTCGTTTATGTCACTTAACATATAGTTTAGATTCATACATAATAATTGATGCATTTTGTGTTTACATCAACCTTTACAATGGTAACAGTAAATTTTTTTGCGTATCTAAAATAAGTAAAAATGGCAATTTATAATGTGGCATTTTGATCTGCAAAAATTATAATCCTACATATATAAAATTTACATTAAAATATGATAATTAACCAATTATATTATAATATTCCAGGTCAGGCCAGCCGTTCAGGGTCACTGAACCGCTTCGACCCCAAATACGCGTCGTTTGGACCGCGCGCGCCGCGCCCGCGACCGCCCGCGCCGCCCCCCGCACTCGCCACCTTCTCCCCTGACGCTCCCCGGCACACCCCCTCGCACCCTCCAGCGCACGCCCCGGGACACCCCCCGGGACATCCCCCGGCGGACAAATACGCTACAGTGCGACCCCAACGACGAACCGACCCACAACCACTATCCGCCGCGGCGTTAGAGTACAGGAGCTTACAAAGACCCCGAAGACAACCGAATAACCAACACCGAAGACGACACGAAGCCAGAGAGCAAAGAGACCCCCGCGACCAACGTGACCCCCGTGAGCAACGTGACCCTCGAGATCAACGTGACCCCCGTGAGCAACGTGACCCCCGTGAGCAACGTGACCCCCGTGAGCTACGTGACCCCCGTGAACTTCGTGACCCCCGTGACCCTCGCGATCGTGACACGAGGGATTTATACGCTGTAACGGAGTTGTAGAATCAAGCGCCGGGGAAACAGCTTTCTGTGCATCTCCGGTGCTCCTACGAATGTAATAAAACAGCGACTAAACTGTAACTTTTTTTTAAGTGATGGTGACTAAGTGTTTGGTGATCTGATTGTGTCTCGTCTCGATTTTTGGAGTCACTCGAACGAATGCTATGCGTATCATAGTGACGTAGAGAGTGATTTTGTTAATGTGTATCCAGTCGAGTGAACGATTTTTTTATCTTTCACATAAAATCGATTTTAATTAATTAATACTAATCGATTTTATAATTTATGCAGTATACATTAATATGCTCAATTATATTGTTTATATACTATGGTCTAATATATGGCACTTGTATTTATATTTTATATTTGCACAAATATTTCTACATGTTTTTCTTACTATTATCATGGCCTATTGTTTATATATTTTGAAATATTTTTCCTTATTTTTGTTGTTTTACCTAATTAATGCTGATTATGGTATTATTAATTATTTGTTTATACATTCATTGAACATTTTTTATACTTAATATTGGTAACAATAGTGCCTATTATTAACTATTTCTTGATATTGTATTGATTAATAAAAAAAATCTATGTAAATAATCCACATACATCAAAAAATGTATGAACTTTCATCTTCACTTGGATATATCGAACTTTGAACTTTTCTACAAAGTCCATACAAGGCTGTGCTATAATGGATAACTGTCAAACTCAGAACTATAAACGAATTATAAAGTATTTAAACGAAATATGTAACTTTTTTAATATAATTTCTCATCGATTCGCTCAACATAGGTTTAAGTATCATTAAAAAACGACTATGGTGACCTAAACTAATGAACAATGAAAGAAATAAACGTTTTTTATATCTTTTCAAAATTTACAAATAATAATGGTGTAGTATAAGTAAATATGATAGAAGTAAATTAATATAGGACATTTTAAATTGGCTCAAAGTGAGTTAAGAATTTTAGATTCAATTTCAAGGTCATTTTTGAATGAGATGAATGAATGTTTTGTGCATTAAACAATATTAGTCTATTTTTTTTAAATTGTTTATATTTGAAGAAAATGAAAATTATGTTGCAATTTCTTACTAAATTAAGGATATTTCTGAATGTAATGGATGACTTGACAAATGTTTTGTGGATTAAAACAATGACTTTCTAATTTTAATAATTTAGCAAAATAAATGTGTTGAGTGGAATATAGGAAGTGTCATGTAGTTTAAAGACTTCAAGTCTTAATTCAATATATTTCATACAAAAATCATGATGTACATATAAATGGTGTACTCATCTGTCACTAGATGATTAATAATGGAATATTTAATATAATAATTATAACTAGGACTTTTTTCTATATATATAAATAATTAATATTTATGTATGTAAATTCACCGCATCTCATTTATTATGGATATTTACGTACAAATAATAACTAATGTATGCGAAAATGGTTTAGTGTCAGTTCAATCGAATTAATAAAATGTATTTGTAATGTAAATAGTTTAAATGTATGTTTATTATGCCATTGTATTTATATATACCTGCTTTTTAATTCAGTACTGTAGTTAAAATCTTTTTTTATCCTTCTAATATGGGAGAATTAGAAATTGATTAGAAAGAATCTCGTAATCTCACTGTAGCATTCATTTGATTATAATAAAAATCGGCTCAATCGGTTTTATATAGTTCAAAATAGTGGACCTAATTGTATATAGACTAATGTTAGATCTTTTCATATGCTAAAATAGAATATTTCAGTTTCGTAAGTAATCATTCCATGTGTGTAGCTAAAGTGGAATTGGTAGCGTAAACTGTATCGACCTAAGAGCGTGTTTTTAAGGTAAACTAAAACTGCCATTCGACAAAAGTTATTAGTTATAATTATGCTCTCGCTGTAACACCACAAACTTATAATAATATTATATTTAATTAAATAAAAAATGATTACGGGAATATATTATCGATTACGCCACTGTCGTGTAATATATGTATGTATTTTAGTAGCGAAAAAGTTTGACATGCCTATTCATAAATTAAATTTAATTATAACAATAATTTTAAAATAAATATACTTGGCAGAATCTTTAAATGCTGCTACAAATTACAAGGCGGTGGCTGTATAAACGAAATTCTTAGTAAAAAAAAATACGTTGACGTATGACATTTGACAGATAGGAGCGTTTCGCGCCAACAAAATTTTGCGCGATAATTTTTCTTACCTATCTATTTATTAGCTGTAAATTTATATATTAGTAATAAGCGAGGTGGTACCAGTTTTTTTTAATTCAGTATTAATATTGGAAAAAAAAATTGTGAGACTTTACAACGACGTTATATTTATTATCGTCAAAGCAATTACTTTTTTTCTCAGCGTTATTTCACGGTACCGTAAGCAGTGTATTCGCCAAAGATAATGCATAATTTAATATTGTAAGTAGTAAAAGTAAGTATTGTAAGATTTTAGATTTTCAGTGGCTGCTCTGTATCGCCGTCTTGTTCTTTTTTAAATATTAGATGTACAAATTACTTTACAGTACAGTCGAGCAATATGTTTTGCTCAATTTTTTTTTGTAAAAGTATAAATGCAGTTCACGTACAATATATATATTTATATATAATAAATATATAATATATGTTTATTCATATTAAATATTGTCTTGGTACTTTAGCTCTATAAAGTTTTACGAACGATTCTACATACATACAAAGTAAATGCTATAAGTAAGTTCACGGTCTTTCGATGTAATAAATGCACACTATTTAACATTTTTTCTTAATAATTAGGTATTTGTAAAATATTTTAGAAGTGTTTTAGTATTTTGTTGATTCTTTTTCTAATTTTGAAGTGCTTTTTTTTTACAAATGGAGGTTCGTACATGTAATAAAGTTACCAAAGTGTGGTTAAATATACTCTTTTTTTTAATTAATTGCTAACTTCGCGTCGTGTGAGTTAAATGTACGTGCCATATTTTTGTAAAATTTATTTGATTCGTTTTTTTACAACAATTATTATTGTCTTCAATATTATTATTTCATTTATATTTCTACTTATATTTCATTTGAAATTTAAAATTATGTAAATGGTAAGGAGCTATAGAATATTCTGGATATTGTAGAGTATGATTTTGTTAATTTATATAATTTATTTATATCATGTATTTAGTTAATTGTTTTCATTATAATTTGCTTCATGCATTAATATTTTTGCTTTTTCAAGTCAATTATGGTGCGAGTATGTTAACTTTATTAAAATACCTTTTTACATTACAAGAAATTTTGTTCTTCTTTTCTCTTGGATCTTCATTATATTATCTGTTGAAATATAAATAAAATAAAAATTAATATTTTTTTATTTGTTCTCTTCCTATCTTTAATATTAACAAAAATAAGAACTACAAATGGTTGCAATGTAACTCAATTATTTGAAAAAAAAATAATAATCGAAGAATAAATGATTTTGTTTATTAATCTACACAAAAATCTTAAAAACTGTCTCCTTCTATACTATATGTAAATTAATCACTAAATTTCTAGTAATGTAAAAAGGTTCACTAGGTATGGTGATGTAATGACTTGTCTAAGGTAAATTATAAACGGTTGATGAATAGATCAAAGTGTATGGGTTTACAATGCAAATAATAAATGGATAAAAATATTTATAGTGTTGTTATTAATTTAACTGAGTGTATTAACACTAGTTTCCCTCTGTCTAAACTTGTTTTTGTTGGATACAGCTTGAAGGTGAAGAAAAAATAAATTATAACGAAATAGTGGATACAAAAAAGTCTTATTCACTTCTTTTATTTCATACAATAATGTTAATATTGGGGCCAGTCGTGGCTCAGGGGCAAAGTGTGACTGTAAAGTCGCAAAGTCAACAAAATGTCAATATCATGCTGCTGCTTCAAATCCAAAATGGTGAGTTCTTGAGAAATGATAATTAATATGTCGAATAAAACATGTTAAAAGGAAAATTGTTCCAATAATTACATGTAACCCATGGAATCCAGTTGCTATAAAAAAAGTAGAGCCATAAATTCTATCCGCAATAGTTTTTCCTTGATCCACACTCGAGGAAAATAAATATTTATTTACATTTAGCATTTCTTCGGTCTTGTGTCGAGGCAAAGCGAGTTGAGCTCCGCCACTCAACACGTAGTGCAAAGTAGAGAACGAAGTTTCTTAACACTAGGTTCCCTCTGCCTACCCTGCTGTGCGCGGGATACAGCGTGATACAAATTTCACATTATAAACTCGCGTCATTTTTTTCCCGCCAAACCTTTCGGGGGGAGACCCCCGAAAGGTCAGCGACGGCGTACCCGAGAGTTGCCGACAAGCCGGGTGGCGGTGGTTTCTTATTTGATTCTTCTTTGTGTGGAAACATATAAATTTAAATTAAGTATTAGTAAATTTGTGGGGAACGGAGTGTCGTTAACACTAGGTTCCCTCTGCCTACCCTGCTGTGTGGATACAGCGTGAAGCTGATTTATTTATTTTTATTTAAGTATTAGTAAAAAAATCAAACATCGCATTTTTATCTATCTATACATGTGATTATATTTTATCTAGATCTATTTAGCTTAACATTTTTTTAACTGCATAAAAAATAAATGGTGCGTATTGTTTTAGAATTAATTAAAATATTTATCAATAATTATTTCTGAAATAATTACTATAAATTTTTTTTGTGGTAAAGAGAATTTTCTGTCTGGTGATTATGAAAAATTGTCTGCCAAATAAAGCTTATGTCTAGGCAACTAGGGCATAGGTTTCAGATTAATGCAGGTTTATATTGAACCAGAGGGCGCGCGCGGCTTCGCCCGCTTATTAGGAGTGAATTCTAAAAAAACCACGAAACACGTGTTCAAGAAAACATTTTAAACAGTCTGAATTTAATTTTTTATAAAAATCGGTGACAATTTAAAGATTTTTCCATATAAACTTTCAACCCCTTATTTGAACCCTTAGGGGGTGAATTCTTAAAAACCATGAAACACGTGTTCAATGAAATATTTTTAAGAGTCTGAATTTCAAATTTTATAAAAATCGGTACAGATAATTAAAATTTTTCAAATTCCCTTCTTAGTGGATGTCCAGAATATGAAAATAAACATCTGCCCAAATTTCACGTTTCTACGCACAGCGGTTACGGCTCTGCGTGCGTCTTACCTCAGTCAGTCAGCACAAGTCCTTTTATATATATAGATGACATTGTGGTACTGCGTCTTACCGTAAAGGAGCCGTTCAAGTATTATGTAAGCACTGTAGGGGGGCGGGGGGTCTTGGGTTTGCTTATTTTTGACGTTTTCAATGAAATATTTTTAGGATTCCTTATTTTTGATGACATAGGGGTGGGGGAGTGGAGGGGAATGTCAATAATTGCAAAAAAAAACTGCCTATGTAATACTTGAACGGCACCAAACGTGACGGTTGTGAGTTCGATTCCTACTCACTGGTAAATTGTTATCAGATGTCGACGAACTTAAATTTGATTGATCGATTGAAGCTTGATTGATTGAGTTTCGTCAATCAACCCGCTATGTCTCGAATGTGATGGTGGTGATAAAATTGGGTGAACGGAATGTCTTATATCTTAATATTAAGTTCCCTTTGTCTATGCTGCTACAAATAAACGATTCCATCGAGGGAACCCACAGCCGTCGCACTTACAATCACGACAACTTTTCATTTATATATCAAAAAGGAACAACTATCTACTTCAATCATTATTATTAGCAGGAAATATGAAAGTTCACTATAAAGCAGATGCAAATTGTGTATAGGCATCATCTGTTTCCGGTGTTATACCCCTGAGGGGCTCCCGGTAATTCGGTCTGTGTTCAAATCAGCCTGTAGGAGTTAATCTGATGTCATCACAAATTCATGACGTCATTTCCCGTTCCGATACACAGGTAATATGAGGTTTTAAATTTGATGCAGTATTGTTAATAATAGGCTGGATAGGTTGATAGGGGTCGTCGTGGTCCAGTAGCACAGTAGCACACTTGACGACGACTGTTAATGCCATGGTTGTGTGTTCAATTTCCTCTCGAGGGAATGAAATATTGAGTATTTTTTTTTTCGCTCTGGTAACGACGATGACACGCAATGTCTCAAACACGGAAACGTGGTGTACGGAAGTGTTTTAATAAGAAAGGAGTGTCTGAACTCTAGATTCCCTCTGCCTACCCTGCTATGTAAGAGCTAAAATAAAAGTTATAATAAAATGTATTCGAAAGTTAATACTTTTTTCTTTATGTATTTCCCACATGTAGTACGAGTAGGTTACTGAGAGAACCTTGTGTCAAGAAACTCTGTAAACCACTTCTCGTTTATAATAGATATATTGTGTCGCGTCACGTAACGCCGCGCTTTGGCTGAACGGACTGAGAAAACAAAAATAAATATAATTAGTCAAAGAGTGGAGATTCAATGAAAAAAAATGGAGAACATATATTTATTTAAATAAAACTTTTTAAATATTCTGCTTAAGGTAAGGTAAAATATATAAAAGTACCATCGTTGCCAGATGTTCCGATTTTGGAGGGGCATTCCGACTTTTAGCCCAAAATTTTATTTTTAGTCACGATTGGGACAAACATAGCCCAGCTTTTCATAGTTTATTCCACGTACAGTTAGAAACCCTTTTTTATTATTTTAAATTTTAATAAGTTACTAATAACTGTATAGAAATACAGATAAGTATATCTGTAACTTACATATTCGATTTAACCGTCTTACATAAGGTAAACCAAAACAATATTGTTTAAATGTAGTCACATTTTTTCATTAAAAAACATTTTATAACTATCATCTATCATCATCATTGAAAGCTTTACTTGAAACTCAAATAAATGGATAAATAATAAATCATATCCACATTATTAATTTATTTTTTTCCCGCTTCTGACAAAAAATTCCGTATTTTTTATTAAAATATTCAAAAATCCCGCTTTTCACCGACAGAAAATCTGACAACGTTGAGTACCCATAAGGGTAAATAATTTTGTGTATTTGATAGAGAAATATATTAACTTAAATAAAATACTTAGATAAGTAAATCAAGTAATAAATAAATCACAAGAATATAACTAAAATAGTTTAATTTATCACGTGAACATTAAAGTTTAATATAAAGATATAGTTCATAATATTTATTAATTGAATGAATTGGGAACTTCTGGGAACTTAAGGTCTGTGTCTTTAAGATTATTTTCATAGTATTTTTCAGCTTCCTTCCTCATTTCTGGAGTGTTAAAGTAATTCACCCAGTTACCGGATTTCCCTGTAAATAATAAAAAAATATATTGTTCAGAAATTGTTTTTTTCCTAAGAAAAAATAAAAATAAACATAAAAACTATTTATAATGTTCCTAGAAATTGAACGAAAAATTCGTGTGAATATTTGATATTTTGATTTTCGACTGTGCCAGTACTTCGATAAAATTTCGTCGCGTTCGCTTTCCAAATAAAATTTTACAAAACAGAGGAGCTTGTATCAATGAAAAATACTTCAAAAAACAATTTTAAAACGAAATGTCAAAAGGTGAGAGTACTAGAAAATACTATATATTTTATACAGACATTCGTACTTACAACTTTGTACTACGATTGCTTTTGATGTCAATTTTCATGATCGTCGATAATTAATAATCCTCAAGTCTTATATATTGAATATAAGACTTGAGGCCAGTTGTGGTGCAGCGGCACTGCGACTGTAAAGCCGACTGGTTGTGGGTACAATCCCCACTCGAGGAGATGAAATATTAACTTAAATTTATATTTCCATTTCTTCGCTCTAGTGTAGAGATTAAGCGCGGCGTTGAATTCTGCTACTCAATACGCAATGCC
This sequence comes from Heliconius himera, assembly GCA_021202915.1. Classification (NCBI taxonomy): domain Eukaryota; kingdom Metazoa; phylum Arthropoda; class Insecta; order Lepidoptera; family Nymphalidae; genus Heliconius; species Heliconius himera. The sequence goes on along the minus strand of JAJHJA010000154.1, from coordinate 317,613 downwards.
CCCAGAATTCGGCAGAAAGTGGGGAACGGAGTGTCTTAACACTAGGTTCCCTCTGCCTACCCTGCTGTGTGCGGGATACAGAGTGAAGCTGATGATATACATAATAAATGATGTCTCGATCTCAATATGGAGAATAAATTATATTCCCGTTCTGACAGACAACCCGCGGCCTTGAATTCCGCCACTCAACACGCAATATCTTGAATAACGCTAGGTCCCCTGCCTACACGCCTGCCTCGCGTTAAGCGAAGAACAAAGTATCTTAGGTTCCCCTCTATTGTTTAAACACTGCCTACTCTACTATAAAAAAACGTGAGATAGCTTTTTTTAATACAAAATCCCAAATATTATTAACTATTTACCCACAACGTAGGTTTAAAGGAACCTTTACGTCAATTAGATTTAAGTTGCATTCAAGCCATGTTTACTCTCGTCCGCTCGTCCGCTCGTCCCACATCGGGAGTTCAACTAGCTGAATATATTTGACTAGAGAATTAGTGTACCTTCGCTTTTTCAATAGTATTCGAGTTTAGGAGCTCGAATTTGAGCTAAATTTTGAAGTTTACCGTCAGTGTGGATTTTTGAAAGTATTTACATTTTAGAAAGGTTAATTTTTTTTAAAAAAAGTAACGTATATATTTGAATTTCGATCGATCAGTTTCACGCTGTATCCCGCACACAGCAGGGTAGGTAGTGTTAAGACACTTCGTTCCCCGCTTTCTGCCGAACTCTGGAGGCATTGCGTGGTGAATGGCAGAGCTCAACGCCGCGCTTTGCCTCGACATCAGAGCGAACAAATGGAAATATAAATTTAAGTAAATATTTCATCTCCTCGAGCGGGGATCGAACCCACAACCAATCGGTTTTACAGTCACACTTTGTGCCGCTGGGCCCCGACTTTGAATTTGAAATTATATTTTTTTACAACAAAAAATACTTATATACTATGTCAGTAGTAAATAGTAATATTTCTTACCTTTTCTCATAAACTTTAACTCCGAGTCCTTATCGTCAGATTTATTCATTTTCAACCCTCCAGATTTTGTCATATTTTCAAAGGTGAGGTGTTCAGCCAGTTTGTCCTTCTGATCGTCGGTGTACGTCTTGCCGAGGAAGGCCGATACTTTGTCTACAACGCTGCGAAGGTTCTGGAAAATAATAAATAAATCCAGCATATTTAAAAAAAATCAAGGCCAGTCGTGGCGCAGAGGCACAAAGTGCAACTGTAAAACCGACTGGTTGTGAGTTCGATCCCCACTCGAGGAGATGAAATATTTGTTGGTGTCCAGAATAAGCGCGGCGTTGAGTTCTGCCACTCAACTCAGAATTCGGCAGAAAGTGGGGAACGGAGTGTCTTAACACTAGGTTCCCTCTGCCTACCCTGTTGTGTGTGGGATATAGTGTGAAACTGAAAAAATAAACAAAGCATTAATATCATCATAATTTTTTTTGGATAATATTGAAAAAATATAAATTACCATTAACATTTCTTCATAAAACAAAAATGTCAAGTTGGGATGATCACGGACGTTCCAGAACTCTTTGATGTGTGGAAATATAGGTGTGTGCATTACTGTGAACAAATGACAAATCTAGTAAGTATATAATATAGTATTTTCCTTGTGGCTTCGGCGGCGTCGTGACATAGAAATAATATGAAGTTGTGACATGTGACACATGACACAAGTGTCTAAGGTCACTCCCTCTATAACGAGATGTGATATATATTTATTTCGAGCGATACGTAGCTCGATGAGAACGTATGGCTTAGTTGGTTACAGCGCTTGGACGGTTTCCGTAGTGGCGCGGGTACAAATCCCGCTACGTTCAAATTTTTATACGTTTTCTTAATAAGTATTTTAATTTCTTAAGTGTGAGTAACACTTTAAAAAATGTTAAAAATATACAATAGATTCTAAAAGAATCATATTTAATGTCGCAAATGAAAACAATCCGTATTTAACAAACGTCAAACGTTCGAAATCGTCCAAAGATTGTTAATGCGGCGTGGGTTCGAATCCCGCTACATTCAAAACTTTTAAACGTTTCGAAATATTTAAGAAGTATTGTTTTAAAGATTCTTATATAAATCAAATTATTTATAAGATTAGATGAGAAGAGGCATTCGGAACTGTCATCAACATCTTTAAATTGGCGAATAGTAAGGAGCATGGAACTATATTAGAAATACCTGAGGGCTTTAGCTTAAAAGTCAAAAGGCGTGTTAAGCCCAAATATAAAAAAAGGTAGTATTAACTATCACAACATTAACCTCAGTACTCACTTAAATCTCTCTTAAAGAGATCCCAAAATTCTTTAAACTCAACCCCTCCGTCGAAGTATCTGAACAATTTGTGCATGAAGTGGAATGAAACGGCCACGTCGCGGGGATCTCTCGCTACGTAAAGAATCTGAAAAACGGGAATTTACATATATATATATATAAAATCTCTGTATTGTTGAGACCATCCTGGTCCGGCAGGAGGGTAGGAGTAAGACGCTTGTGGGTTCCATTCTCAGTCGGGAAATGACTGTTTTGTTTTTCCTCGTCCAGAACTTTTAAGACATTCTGTTTCCCACTTTCCACCAAATTCTGAAGTCATTGCGTGCTGAGTGGCTGAATTCAACGCCGCGCTTTGCCTCAACACCAGAGCGAATAAATAGCAATATAAATATTTAAAAAATACAGCTTCACGCTGTATCCTGCACACAGCAGGATAGGCAGAGGAAACCTAGTGTTAAGACACTCCGTTCCCCACTTTCCGGCGAATTCTGGAGGCATTGCGTGTTAAGTGGCGGAACTCAACGCCGCACTTTGTCTCGAACACCAGAACGAAGAAATGAAAATATAAATGTAAATAAATATTTTATTTCCTCGAGTGGGAATCGAATCCAAAACCAGTAGATTTTACAGTCACACTTTGTATCATAGCGTCACGACTGCTATTAAATTGTATAAAAAGTATACATAGTATTCACCTTTGCAGTGTCCAAAAGTTTCGGCGGTAAGAGAGATAATGGTAAGTGAGTTTTGATGAAACGCGGAGAAGGCAACGTGTGGACGGTTCTGAAGTCGTCGAAGGTGGCTCGGTGGAGAGGTCGACCTGGTGGTGGTGGTGGCGGTGGGGGTTCATGCCTCTTAGTTTCTGCTGCCATCGTTGGATATCTGAAATGAAGTATAAATAATCGACGCCATCTTGATTCAAGTGGAATGTGTCTAGGTGAAAGAAGAGGTGAAAAGCGGGATTCTTTAACATTTTAAGTGAAAATGCGGGATTCTTTCCAGTCAGAAGCGGGACAAAAAAAAAAATAATGTGGGTATAACTTATTATTTATCCATTTATTTGAGTTTCTAGTAAAGCTTTCAATAATGATGATAGATGATAGATATCAATATAAAATGTTTTTAATGGAAAAGAGTGGCTACATTTAAACAATATTGTTTTGGTTTACCTAATGTAAGACGGTTGAATCGTTAGAATACGTAAGTTACAAATATACTTATTTGTATTTCTATGAAATGATTAGTAACTTATTGAAATTTAAAATAATAAAAAAGGGTTTCTACCTGTACATGGAATAAACTATGAAAAGCTGAAATATGCTTGTCCCGAACGGTATACTTAATGTTTGGGTAAAAACCTGTCATGTCCCACCAAAATTGGGACATTTGGCAACGCTATCAGCGTTTGGTGGTTGTGAGTTCAATCTCATTCAGGTAACGTTCGTATTTAAAATATTTTCTTTTAGTCAAATTGGGTAAATAAATTTCGTGAGCTTGGATGCTTTAAAATCTTTTTTCAGCTTCCCTTTATTTCCCTCAAATAGCAGTGTAAACGTGTTATAAAATATTATGAAGACATTCTGTTCTTCGCTTTTCGTTTGATTTCGAGACATTATGTGTTAAGAGGTGGTTCTCAACGCTGCTCTGTGTTTTTCCAAAACAGAAGTAACACTAAATAGAAATAAACTAAATATTTCACTTAAATTTTTTTTCGAGTGGTAATCGAACCCACGGCTATTTCTACAGTCTGTCCCACTACACCACATGGCCACAAATCCAATACGTAAAGAATATAATCTTCTTTACCCCGCATGACGCAAAAGACAGATAAAACTCATCGATATCTCAAAAACAATAAATGTATGTATGTACGAGTATCTTTAACTAGTAAACATTACTTACTCAATATAGGCGTATCTTTTAGTCAGTGGCGTGGCTGAGGCTGCGCTATAGTCCAGATCGTTTGCAACCAGCCAAACTAGCTCTTGGAGCCAAGTAGTGCCTGGAAAAGAAAGTCGGTGTCATGTTAATGCTACAACAACCTTACTACAATATCGAATTTAAGCCTGTTAAGAATCTAAGCCTGTTTTACTTTTTAACCTTTTTTTTTGAAATCGGTTGAAAATGATTTCTTTTTTTTTAAATATTTTTTAAACATTTTTATAGTGTTATTCCACACTTAGGAAAGAAAAATACTTATTTAGAATATTCTCTTTTTTGAAGTTGGTTGACAAGAGATGCAACGATGAGGAATTTCACTTCTGACGTAAAGTAAACCGTGGTTCGCCAATTCTAACAATGTTTTTCCTTACTATCACAAACAGTAAGTATAATTAAATACTTTTTTTACCAAAAAAAAAACACTTGTTCAAATTCAATTGGTTCCCACAATAAGAACCTAACCAATTTCCAATAAAAAAAAACATGATATTGAGTTATTCGTCCATTTGTCGCACACATACCTAATCCAACTTTAACACTTATGTGATTTTCTCACAGATACCATTGTCAGAAATGGACAAAATTAAAATAGGACCACACGGGAAACGCTAGCTTTTAATTAAAAAAAAAATCATCTAAAGTTCTGAGGTAACAAACACAATAAAAAAAAATTAAGTCAAATTAGTAACCTCCTTTTCTTACTGAAGTCGAAAAAAAAACATTTTAAACTATTTTGCATTGTAAACTAATATTATTTTTACATTGTAAACTAATATTATTATTATTATAAAATAAGAAAAGATAAATACCTGATCTAGAAAAGGCAATCACCCATACATCGTCCGGTCTAACTTCCAAATTGTAGATATCAGCCGCATGGTCTCCGTACCCTGCCATGGAGATGTAGCCGTGCGGGCCCACGCGGATGAACGGACGTGTGTAATCTGTAATATTTATAGAAAATATACTTTAAATTGTAAAATATATTATAAACATTGTTAAATAACATTTTTAACATTAATAATTGAGGTCAGTCGCGGCGCAGGGGCACAAAGTGTGACTGTAAAATCGACTGGTTGTGGGTTCGATCCTCACTCGAGGAGATAAAATATTAACTTAAATTTATATTTCCATTCCGTCGCTCTGGTGTCGAGGACAAGCGCGGCGTTGAGATCTCAACACGCAATACCTCCAGAATTCGGCAGAAAGTGGGGAACAGAAAGTCTTAACACTAGGTTCCCTCTGCCTACCCTGCTGTGTGCGGGATACAGCGTGAAGCGGATAAAAAAAAACATTAATAATTGTTAGTAGAGGCTAGTCATGGTGCAGGGGCACAAGTGTGCGACTGTAGATTGTCGGTTCGATTCCCACTCGAGGAAATGAAATATTAAATATGTTCATTTTCTCGTTCTCTAGTAAAGAGACAAAGCCAGGCGTTGAGTTTCATCACTCAACATAAAATGCTACGTCAAAGTTTTCCCTACATAGATCAGTGACAAGTAACAATGTAAATAGTTAAATTCTAAGAATTTGATAAAAATATTTTTTTATCATTATATGCACATATCATAGATTTTTATTTTATTTGGACAAACCGCCAAACAGATAAAATTTAATAACATCTTATATTTAAATGTTTAATCATCCATAAATAAATATATCTACAGAATTAACTTTTACGATCAAGAAAAACAAACACTACACAAACGTAGTATCCAGTTTAATCATAAAGAAAGAGCTATTTAAACTAAAATTTCAAGTAAATTTATTCATGAATATCATGAAATTTACATGACAGCGCCGTTTACAACAATCTTGTATTCCAAACTAATCTTAAAGTGATAACGCGATATAGTTATTAGGTTCATAATTTCGCGTGCACCGACGTGAACCAAAATTGGATATTTCAAAGAACATTGGGTTGTGAAACTGCGTTAAAATCGAGGTTGGCTTGATACAAAATGTAACTATATTTAAATAGAAGGACAATACGTGCTTTTTTAGGTTCACTCTGTTTCCCGCATGAACAGGTTCGATAGAGGGAATCTAGTGTTAAGACACTCCTTTGCCGACTTTAAAATTGATTCATAAGTGACAGAGAAATCGAAGGACAGACATAAATAAATATATAGTTAACGAATATAGAACCTCCTCCTTGTCGAAAAAAGAAGTTGATTCAAGTTAAAAATTTCTAATTATAAAATAGTAAAAAATATACAAAGTCATCTAAAATATCTTTGTAAAGCACATTGTAACCTGGGGACGTACTGTTAAGATATTATGTTCCCATTGAGACACTTCCATTCCTCACGTTACACCAAATTCTGAAGGTATTGAAGGCTCAACGCTGCACTTTTCTTCGTTCCCATAGCGAGAATATAAAAATATTTATTATTTAATTTCCTTGTGTGAACAGAATCCACAAACAACAACTAAATCCACAACTTGTCGCGTCTACAGTCGGACGCTTGTGCCTCCTTTTCGAAAACGGAATTTGCTTTAAAATTTCTCAATACAAAATAGCAAAAAACATCTAAAAATAAACTATACCTTTGTAATATTTTTTCACTATTTTATCCTCTTCCTCCGTTACATTTTTAAATTCATATGGAAAGGGTATTTTCGCCGCCATGTTTCTGAAAATAAAAATAGAACATTAGATTATTGTAAAAATACCATATTGCTTACAAATTATCTTGAAATTTGCGAATTATTGTGACGATATTATTTTTTAGCTTGGCACCTTTTCCTATACCGAGGACGGCAGTGAAGACTGTGTGTCCAGACACTCCACTCTCTGTTTCCGTCGGACGTTCAGATACTTCAAGGTGAATTACAGAATTTATGCTGGGTTTTATCTTCATATAGAGCAAAAATAAAAAACTTCGAACTGATATAACAACTCTTCTTTCGTCAACATAAGATTATCGTAACCGCCTTGACGTTGTTCCGGTCGGGCATATAAGAGAAAATATTTAAGAGTACAGGAAGTGTGCAAGAAAGTAATATATAATTGTTAGTTATGAGTCGACCATTTAAAGAAGGTTCCTTCTGAGCGTCGTACCCTCAGAAGGCTCCTTCTGAGCGTCGTACCCTCAGAAGGAACCTTCCCGCGAGTGAAAATCAAACCCACAACCGTCCTACCGAGCCACGATGACCTCGTAACCTTTACATATCGTAAAAATGTAAATGACCGCTTTATGTATATGGAAGATATGTGAGAAAATCTAGTATTGGAATGCGGCATATATGCTAAATATAATTAAATCCAAAACAATAAAGCCAGTTTTGGGCACAAAGTGTGCCTGTAAATCGACTGGTTGTAGGTTCGATCCCCACTCGAGGAGATGAAATATTTATTTACATTTATATTTTCATTTCTTCGTTCTGGTGTCGAGGCAAAGCGCGGCGTTGAGATCTGTCACTCTACACGCAATGCCTCCAGAATTTGGCGGCAAGTGGGGAACGGAGTGTCTTAACAATAGGTTCCCTCTGCCCACCCTGCTGTGTGCGGGATACAGCGTGAAGCTGAAAAAAAAATACAATAATTTAATTTTTTTTCTTTTGTCTGTTAGTCTGTGTCTGTGAAGCAAACTTCCCTAAACATTTAGGTGCTTGTTAAAAAAAAGTTATATCAATATATAGTATTTTTTCAACAATTTTAAAATTCAACAATTGAATTGGCTGAAACTTTGTTTGAAAATTTGTGGATATTATATGTTAGTACACTAAAGTGATTTAGTTTAGTAAACAACTAATCACTCGGCGTCACTTAAGTCGAGCCACTCAACACGCAATGCCTTCAGAATTTGGTGGAAACTTTAAGAACGGAAGTGTCTTTATGGGAACGGAGTGTGAAAAAATAATTATAATTGTGTAGTTCAAGCGGGCGAAGCCGCAAGCGGGTTACTAATGACACATACAATTTGAAATTTAAACATGAATGCTGTTAATACGATATCTTATTTACTTAATGACATCATAAATAAGCGTGGATTTCGTACATTTGTTAAAAAATGAGCTTTTAAGTCCCCTGAGGACAGAGATTCACTGTTGACATTAATTTGGCAGGTCTATGTACACCTGACGGCTCTGACGAGCTTTTATAGAGATTTTCGACTTAAGCCGACTTAAAATTAGTGATTTAACGATAATATAGTACTATTTAGTGTCTTGAGACTACCTTTTGATATTTTTTAGGGTTCCGTACTTTTTAAGGAAAAAAGGATCTCTTATAAATGAGTTTGTTGTCCGCCTGTCTGTCTGTCAAGAGGCTTTATCTCAGGAACGCATGAAGATATCGACTTGAAATTTAAACTATATAGATCCTAGATCAACGGCCGTATGTCTTCCTGGAAAATAAACGAATTTCTATTTTTTTTTATGTAATTTCAGTGGGTTAAAAATACCTGAGGAGTAGGTTACCTTGGTTACTTAAATTATTATAACTCAGATCTATGAATAAAAACAGACGTTTTCAATCAAAGATTTATGAATGAAAACGCCATCTCAAGATCGCCCACAAGATCGATGTCAGAGTTGAGAGTCGGTTTCTAAATATGGGGCTTAGTAATTCCTATTCGACAACGCTGGCAAAAGGTATAGGTAAATCTAGTATCTAATAAATTCTAGTTTCACTCTGTTTTGCCGCATATAAAAGCACACACAGAAGGAACCTTGTGTTAACACACTACGTTCTTCAATTTCTGTTCATGAAAAGTTACTGGAACAAACGAAAATAAATAATTACCACCAGTGGGAATCGAACCGATAACCGTCCCGATTAATAATAACGACGAACGACGGTAGAATAATACAATTTCAAGAATAATTCAACGGTTTACTTATAGACAAATGATCTTCGTTTATTGAAATGAAATTGATCTATTGTTTCAAAGTAAAATGTCTCACAAAGGCCTTTGAGGAGTCAATTTTCGCCCAAATTTAGTAATTGTTGACGGTATCCACCCCGTCGTTTAATAAAGAGGTTACACTTCAAATCAATTCACTTATACAAGTTTTAATTAAATGTTTAATATTATAAAAAATAAATTAAATTAGCTTCACGCTTCCCGTACACAGCAGGGTAGGCAGAGGGAACCTAGTGTTAAGACACTCCGTTCCCCACTTTTTGCCGAATTCTGGAGGCATTGCGTGTTGAGTGGCAGAACTCAACGCCCAGCTTAACCTCGAGCGAAGAAAATGAAATAAATTTAAGTAAATATTTCACCTCTCAAGTGGGGATCGCACCCACAATCAGTCGGTTTTACAGTCACACTTCGTGCCGCTGCGCCACGACCGGCCTCACACCTACTACCTTTAATATTATAATGTTTTTAAAAGGTATTTTTAGTATGGTATATCAATTTTTAAATTTTAAAATGATTTTAAATTAATGTAGCTTTAGAAGTAGTTTTCTTTGAACGAAATAGTTTTTGGTTCATATTTCACTTTACACATTTTACTTTACAGCTTCACGTTCTTTCCTGCATAGTAGGGAAGGCAGTGGTGATACTTGGTGTCAAAATACTCCAGTCCCCTCTTTAAACACCGCGGTGGCGGAATTTAACACCGCGCTTCTATCAAAGCGAGTAAATAAAAACAATTCATTTCCCCAAGTAAGAATTGAACTTACACTTTTACAGTCAGATGTTGACTTCCCAATCAGAAACGCAGGAAAATATTTTATAATTATAAGTTTTCCTTATATATGTGTACCACTCAATTAAAATCACATCTCTGAATAGGCTAACCGTAGAACTTGTTTAATTAAAGGAGATTAACATAACTCGATCATACTTTTCTAGCGAGATTTATGTTTTTTGAAATGAATTTAGTTAAAAAAAAAATTTAAATTATTATTAAAGTATCTATAATTAATAAAAGAAAAGAGGCTCTCATGGCACAGTGGCGCAGTGACTGCACACGCGACGGTTGTGTCTCGATTCCACTCAGCGGAATGAATTATTGCGCGGCGTTGAGTTCCGCACACAATATGCATTATCTCGAAAAAAAAATGTCTACAAAAAGAATTATTACATCAAAAATAACCCACAACCGAGTGTATATTGCTCTCAACAAATACGATTCCAGTCACGAACTAGGTCTATTGAAATGTAATATTCCGGCTGCAGGAGTATTTTTGTGTTCAATTATTATATTTTGGAGTGAGGCCAAGAACATTTGAACCATATCGCTTTACAGGGGCACTATCTCGTGCTATTTTAATATTAAAAGTGGCTTCAATTAAGCTTACGCTGATTACAGTTTAAATTATTGCAGTTTTTGGATTTCATTTTAATTTTAGATGTTCTCTCAGAAGGTAAAAGGCTAATTTGTCATAGTGAATCGTAGATTAACTTTAAATTAGGTACTTTTAGTGTTTTTTTATAGTTTCATGCTGTAGAGGGCATATGGTAGGTTAGGCCCCCCAAATTTTCGAGATATTGTGTTTTGAGTGGCGGAACTCAACGCCGCGGATTATTTTGTTACCGCATCGGGAAAAATGGAAATAACTCATTCTCTCGACTTTAGATCTTTGTGATAACTGTTGCGTTTACAGTAAAACGCTGTTGCACATTGCCGACGTCAAGTTTACCATATGAGATAAATTATAAAATTTTACCTATATTAGTTAGTTTATATTGAAATAGAAATGTTACGTAAGCTAAAGTATTACGTAAGCACTGTAGGGGGGCGGGGGGGTCTTGGGTTTGCTTATTTTTGACGTTTTCAATGAAATATTTGTAAGAGGATTGCTTATTTTTAATAATATTGGGGGGGGGGGGGGGGTCAATAATTGCAAAAAAACTGCTTACGTAATACTTGAACGGCCCCATAGTAGGCAGAGGGACCAGAGGGGAACCTAGTGTTAAGATACTTCCCCACTTTTCGTCAAATACGCTTTGAGGACATCATAGAAATAGTTGTAAACATTAATTTGATCTTGCGGTGTAATGGTAAAGACAGGAGATAGTTGCTCAATTTCAATGATAAAGAGGCCATCGATCCGTGAATGATCAAAGTGAGGAAAGCAACAAAGGTGAGATTTCTTTGAAGTGTCATCAGGCTTAATGAGCACGACGGTAGAACTTTCCGGGGAAGTTTTAAAGGAATATAGCCTTTTTGATATTTGACACCTTGTCGGGTTCTATGGAAACGGAAGTTATAGTGTCTTTAGATGTTTAGTTTCTTGAAACAAGATTAAATATTAATGAAAAAAAAAAAACCTTTTTAGATTTTTTTTTGGTGTATTGTAAAGAATAACCACCTCTACATCAAGTAACCACAAGAATTTACCTTTATACATACATACATAGGTAAAAGAATATAAGATAAAATAGAATATTTTTTTATATAACAACTTCCGTATGCACTTTGAAATGGTCGAGTTAATCAATAATTGTCCACTTCAAAGATAATTAAAATATACCTTAAAAAATAAGGTCACTAATGATTATAACTTGTTTTGGACTAGATAAGAGTGTTTGTTTTGATATTAAAAAGGGAGGGGTGGGGATGGGGGGTCTTTGTCAGGAAAGAGTTGTCACCAGAGAGAAGTTCCGTGTCCATCCCAAAAATAGTCTGGTGCCCACCCCAGACTTTTACTAACTAAGCAACTACTAAAAATTAAATACTACAAAAATTAAGTAGAATAAACACACGCAACATACCTAGAAAATATCCTCTGGATATATGCGAATGAGGGTAAGCAGGTGCAACCAAGTGTTAAGACAGTCTCTCACTCCTATCCTTATTGGCATAAATGATAATTTTACGTGATAACGTCATAAGAAAACTTTGATGAAAAATTGCATACTTTTATGAATTGAATTAAATAAATATTATCACTGAATTATCATACAAAGAATTTTGTATAAAATAATTTTGTATTAAATAATTGATTTAGTTTTTTCCATAAATTAACATTTATTTACATTCGTTAAATCAAATTGGCGCGGGGGAACAAGTTTGTGACTATAAGTGACAGGTTGTTGGTTTGATTTCCATGATAGGAACGAAAAAATAGATTTTTTTATATCTTCACGCTGTATCCCGCATATAGAAGGGTAGACAGAGGGAATCTAGTGTTAAGACTTTTCGACATAAAACGAGCCTCAACGCCGCGTTTTGGTATCAGAGTAAAGAAGTGAAAATAAGTCATTCTCCCGAGAGAGAATGGAATCCACGATCCTCACGTTTATATCCTGACGGCCTTAAAATATAATTATATAATGAAAGTATATAATTACCTTAAAAATTAAAAACAAAATCACAAAAAGAACAAAAATATATAAACTTAAAAATTGTATATACAAGTGAACTGTTCAAAAGATACCTTGTTATGAAGAAACTGGTTGTCCCCAACTAGTTTTATTGTTCTTGCTATCTCTATATATAAGAAAATGCGAATGTCCGATTTGTGTTAGCTTTACGCTGTTAAGTGCAGGGTAGTCCGAGGGAACCTGGGAACCTTTTTAAATTTGACATTTAAGTATAGCAATGAAAAGCTGTATCAATTTTAATATTGCTCGTTTAATAAATCAAATCAAAATTCATATTGTGATAAATTTCAATAAAGATCATACTTATTTAAGAAAGGTAACAAGGTAGAATATAATGTAAACTAACTTACTGTGACCTCTTTTTTTTTAGCTTTCTTAGGCGAAATAATATTGATAATGATTCACACACGAGACTGCGACTGACAGTTATGGGTTTGATTCCCATTTAGGGTAAATTCAATATTTTGATTTCATTGCCGGTTGACGGTATCCCCTTCTTGTTTGGAGTTGTTATATTATGTTTGTTCAAATACGACAGTAACTTTTTTTTTTAATTTAACAAACAAAACAAGGGAACCTCGCTAGTATTGCATTTTGAGTTAAACTAAATTATGGACGTTTAAATTATAGCTTGTTATCCTAAATAAACTATTTGCACGCGATTTATTAAAGACAATTAAGGTTGAATAATTAACTAAGGAATATAGGAAATATATCTCGAAGAGAGAGAGCAGGCAGAGGAAAACTAGTGTTAAGACATTCCGCCCAATTTTCGAGACATGTTGAGTGGCGGAACTTAACACCTTCTTGCCAGAACAAAAAAATACGAATTATTATTTGCTTCGCGTAAAAATCAAACCCGGAGTCATCGAGTTTACAGTCAGCCACACCAGCACAGTACATAACTGTAAGCTTAATAGATTTTAAATGTATTATATTTAAAGGTGTTTCCAGATTGCATAAAAAATACTGTTCTTATAAAATATCATTTTATATATATAGATACGTCTATAGATCATTTAATAGTAAAAAGAAACTGCTGAAGAAACAGACAGTGAATCTATGTATGACTGAACAAGTGTTGATGGCTGGTTAGATTTTGAAAGAGAACGGAGTGTCTTGACACTAAGTCCACTCTGCCTACCTTCGCATAGTAAAGAATTAATCAGTAGGTTCTTAATAAGACGTTAAATTTATGACATCATTGTGTATATTTAAATTTACTATTTAATAATTACAACAATTATTTCTATTACATTCAATGTTAATCATAGAAATGCAAATTGAACTTCTTAAGTAATTCGTTACCTAAATGTATAAATATTTTTTGTTAGTTATAATTAAAAATATAGTTTTAGTTAGTTTACGCCACGGACTTTGATCGTTCCTGCCTTTTTTGTTACTGGCTTAGTCCAAATTAGGTCATTGGTTTCGGTGGACTAAGGTTCGGTCTCTTAGTAAATAGACTGTAGGTTCATAGGGACTAGGAGCAGCGTTGCCAGATGTAGAATCTGGAAAAATCGTGGAAAAGCGGGATTTTTAAAGCGATTTAAGTGAAAAAAAAACGGGGTTTAAGTAAAAAAACGGGTTACTAACTTAACTTAAAACACTAAAGAAATTAAAAACGATTTCTCACAGTATATGAATAATCCACGAAACCTCTCGCTCGGGGTATCTAAGTTTGGAGTATAAAATCGGGACTTCCCGTCAAAATCTCGTCTGGCAACGCTGGTATCAATATCAAAAGAACGTTACTTTCGTTCTATACCGCATTTATCATGGGGAGTGTTCTGAAGAACTGTTTGACCTGTTACCTTCAGAACTTTCTAACCGCACAGTATTGATTTGATATACAGTATTGTAGGCATTCTACTACTGTGCCGTTTCGTAGAGACGTCCTGCCACAAAATCTGCAGCAGGGTTTCCAGGTCGACATGACATGGGTACCTTCAAAAAGCGCGTTTATCTCCATCTAAAACGCACCTGTAGCTCCTCTGGTGTTGCACGGGGTCGTGGATGAACGCTCGTTTACCTAGTCTTTTCTATACAAAAAAATGCAATGATAAAAGTGTTTTTATTATATATATACACTAATATACGAGGCCAGTCGTGGCGCAGCGGCACAAAGTGTGACTGTAAAACCGACTGGTTGTGGGTTCGATCCCCACTCGAGGAGGTGAAATATTTACTTAAATATATATTTCCATTTCTTCGCTCTGGTGTCGAGGCAAAGCGCGGTATTGAGTTCTACCACTCAGCAATCAACACCTCCAGAATTCGGCAGAAAGTGGGGAACGGAGTGTCTTACACTAGGTTCCCTCTGCCTACCCTGCTGCGTGCGGGATACAGCGTAAAGCTGATTTAAAAGTAAATAAATTTCCATTTTTTCAGATATACAAGCTTTAATTATATTACAACCAAATAACAAAACGTATTATTATTTAATATACCTGTTTAAATAGTCACCATAAGCTATTGTTTTACAATATTACATTATGCAAATTGTAAATCAGGAATAACCTGTTTAATATAATATAGTATTCTATTGAAATTGAATCGCTAATTGCTATGTGAATTGATCAATGGATGTGTTAATATATAATAATCTATGAACACCTATATGTAAGGTGTAGGTAAGGTACTAAATTATACAAAGAATATTAGATTGAGGCCAGTCGTAACCAGCGGCATGAAGTGTGACTGTAAAACCGACTGGTTGTCGGTTCGATCCCCACTCGAGGAGATGAAATAGTTACTTAAATTTATATTTCCATTTCTTCACTCTGGTGTCGAGGCTAAGCGCAGCGTTGAGTTCTGCCACTCAACACGCAATGCCTCCAGAATTCGGCAGAAAGTGGGTAACGGAGTGTCTTAACACTAGGTTCCCTCTGCCTACCCTGCTGTGTGCGGGATACAGCGTGAAACAAATTTGTTTATATTAGATTTTGATTAGTAATACGAAAAGGAAATATATATAGCTAATATTTTTTTTATTATTTGAGGCCAGTCGTGGCGCAGGGGCAAAATCATTACTGTAAACGCAAACGCGACCGGTTGTGAGTTTGATTTCGACTCGACGAAATTAAATAATTAATATTTTAATTTCCTTGCTCTGGGCACTAGGCGCGGCGTTAAGTTACACCGCAATGCCTTCAGAAATCGGCGGAAAGTGGAGAATGGAAGCAAAATATACAGTTCCTTGCAAAATATCAGTTGATTGTAGATATCTGCGAAAGAGCGGGTATTTTTTTATTTCATATTCCAATCCTTGCTGTGTGGTTACCGCTGCCATTCCATTTTTCAGTCTGCCAGTCAATATGGACTATTTTGTGTGCCGTTGTTTTTGTTTCGGTTCGGTTACTTTTTCGATGGCACACCGATACTATTAATGCATTTGGCTGATTTTTTCTCTTGCTTCTGTGGAGTTTTGATCATAGGTTCATTAAAAGTAATCTCGAATCTAAATTATTATTAATTATTTTAAAAGATTAAGTATTTCTTTGTTTATTAGTAAAAAACAAAAAACATTACCTATTTTATATACAAATGAAATAAAATAAAAATAAATCAGCTTCACGCTGTATTTTGCACACAGCAGGGTAGGCAGAGGGAACCTAGTGTTACGACACTCCGTTCCCCACTTTCTGTCAAATTCTAGAGGCATTGCGTGTTAAGTGGCAGAACTCAATACCGCGCTTTGCCTTGACACCAGAGCGAAGAAATAGAAATATAAATTTAAGTAAATATTTCATCCCCTCGAGTGGGGATCGAACCCACAACCAGGCGGTTCTACAGTCACACTTTGTGCTGCTGCGCCACGACTGGTCTCAAACACCTGCAACATAAGTAGTAGTAAAAAGAGGTAGGCGTGTAAAATATACGAATATTTTATACGCCCATTGCTTATACTTAGCAAAAACATTTCTTGTAAAAATCACTATATTTAAACTATACTCTACATTCTACAATATAGAGCTACTTTTTAATTTTATTTACAGATCGCTCTAAAATTATTCCACTATTCTAAAGTTAAAAGTATTAAAAAGCAAAATATATATTTGAGACATTCGATGTTGATTGACAAAACTCACCGCAGGGATTTTTCATATTATTATCCTTCGTATAGCCACGACCTTGTCCCATCAGATTCGGTCATTGCAGAACTCTTTAGGAAACATAAAGCTAACTTCAAAAGAACACTGAACACTACCTGTCAGACTTATTTTATCAAAAATCAAAAAAATTCTACAGGAATGGGATCGTGGCGCTACCCATAAGATGGCAACAAGTCATCGATCAAAACGGCACATATATATTATAAATAAATAAAAAAAATATACCTAAAAACAATATTTTCTTTTGTATGAACAATACGAAATACTTTTGCCCCGACCTTATATTTAAAATATTATAATCTTTTAATTAATTCGTTTGTGATTTTAATAAATACTTATTATATAGTATATAGGTATGTATGATTTTGTTCCACATTACGAGGTGCGATAAATTAATTTAACTTAATTACACGCTTCGCTTTGATTTTACGGAACACTTGCTTCCAAATAACACTCAAACACACACACACACATATTCATATTAGGTATAAACACTATTGTAGAATATTTGCAAAATATTTGAGATTTTGTGGTTTCGATATTTCAGAATAAATATATAAAATGTTATACATATATCGCATGTAGCGGGGTAGACAGACTTAGCCCAGCGTTAAGACACTCACCTCTCACTTTCCGTCAAATTCTTGAGGCATTGCGTGTTGACTGGCGTAACTAAACGCCGCGCTTTGTCTAGTCACCAGAGCGAGGAAATGAAAATATTAAATATTTTACATCGCTCGCTTCTACCTTTACTATATAATATAATTGGGAACCTAATTTTACTTACAAAAATTAGAATCCCAATTAGGTCATCCAAGATCTTAACGTCCGTATCCTCGGTCCACGTCAGACAAGGACAAGTGATAAATGATATAACAATGGGTCTTCATTAGTACTTCGCACATCTAATTAATCTAACGTCACGGTGCCCGCAGGAATCAGGATGGGACAGATTCTTCCTATGTGATTTTCTTAGGTGGTTGATATTAAATATTGAGGTTTTTACAGGTTAATGTGAAAATAATTTGATTTTGGAACGTGTGTCTTAACACTAGGTTCCCTCTGCCTACCCTGCTGTGTGCGGGATACAGCGTGAAGCTGATTTATTTGGTTTTTTTTTATGGGGGCCATCGTGGCGCAGGGGCACGAGGGTGGGACTGTAACGCGACGGATGTGGGTTCGATCCTCGCTCTCAAGTATTATTTATCAATATTTTCATTTCTTCGCTCTGGCACCGAGGTAAAGCCCGGCGTTGAGTTCAGCTTGTCAAAACGCAATGCCTCGAAAAATTCCTGTATGCGGGATACAGCGTGAAGCTGATCTTTTCTTTTATTAAATGTTATTTCTTCTTTACTTCTTCTTTCTTTGAATCTTTCATTTAATTAAATTTTGCCCATTATTTTTTGGGATTTAACCGCAAATGTATAGTTTTTTAGATTTTTTTATGAACTAGTAGTTTTACTACCTGTCGATAGTAATTCAGATTGCATATTTCTTGGTCAACCGAAGTACCCTATTAATTATAATTCCTTTTATAGTGACGAAATACGCGTTTTTTGCAATATAAACGGCTAAAAAGAAATACGATTTTTAGATAGACAAACAGACAAACCTACAGACGGACCGACGGACAGACAGACGGACAACAAAGTGATCTCATAAGGTTTCCTTTTTATCTTAAAAGGTACTTACGAACCACTAAACGACTAATAAATTATCAATTAAAAATAAAGAATTTTTATCAAATGTAAGACCAAAACGATCTTTTTACCACTGTCAGTTTAAAAGGTCAAAGGAATATTGAATTTTCAAATTAGTTGAACGCTTAAAATGCACATAATTAACGGAATCAAGAGTCTGCTTCCTAGAAAACTAAGCATCTAAGAGTTTGCGAGAATTTAATTAAATGTTAAATTTTCATAAAAGGAAAATAAGGCCAGTCGTGGCACAGCGGTACGAGCGTGTAGCTGTAAACGTGACAGGTTGTGGATTGTAATCTCACTTGGGGAAATAAATTATTATTTATTAATATTTTAATTTCTTCGCATCTTCTGGTGTCAAGTCAAGTTCCGCCACTCAACATACAATGCTACCAGAATTCAGTGGAAATTGAGGAGCGAAGTGAGCGAGCTTAGTACAAATTTCACGAAACCAATCGGCAAGACTTAGAACTAATTAACTGATATCTGAACTCATCTGATTTCTGAACTGAGACCACTCAAAAGTTAAACTATAAAACAGGCTTACATAGACACTCTCTTAAACCTAAAACAGTTCTTAAATATATAGCGATAAGGTGTGGTTTGTATAAGAAAACTGACACGTTTAAGTTTGTAATTTATAATGAATCCTACTTTTCCTATATTTGTTAAGAAGTTTGTTAGTTAATTACTTGATCTATGTAAAAATTAAATTAAAATAAATCACCTTCATGCTTATCCAAATCGTATATATAGTTCATAATTTATAATATAACGTTTAATATCTTTTCAGTATTTAATTAAATATATCGACAGTCTTGAGGTCAGTCGTGGCGCAGCGGCACAATGTGACTATAAAATCGACTGGTTGTGGGTTCGATTCCCACTCGAGGAGATGAGTATTTACTTAAATTTATATTTCTTTTTCTTCGCTCTGGTGTCGCGAGGCAAAGCGCGGCGTTGACTTCTGCCACTTAACACGCAATGTCTCCAGAATTCAGCAGAAAGTGGGGAACGGAGTGTCTTACACTAGGTTCCCTCTGCCTACCCTGCTGTGTGCGGGATACAGCTCGAAGCTGATTTAATTTAATTTGATTTAATATTTTCATTTCTCGTAACAAGGTAAATCGTGGCGCCGAAACTTGCGCGGAAATTGGGGAAAAGTGTCTTAACGCTAGATTCCCTCTGCGTCCTCTGCTATATGCGGAATATTAGATATAGCACAAAGTTGAAAAAAATATATATACTGTTTATTTATAGCTTAATCATACATCTGTATAATACGAATGTATAAATTAAATTAGAGGCCGTGTTTTTTTGAGACCATATAGTTTTTTACACGATACTAAAACACAATTACACAATTTTTGTATTTTGGTTATTATTTTCATATAATAATATTTTTTATATCATATTATAAATGATACTATTATATTTATACACATTTCCTTTTACAGTAATATTTTTAATATTTACAAATATATATAAACATTATATTAATAAATATAATACTTTAATTTCACGATTCATATACATGTAGGATCTAACAATAATGGCGGCAAGCATTTTACGTACATTATTAAAATTTTAATTTTACATACCTCATAAAATATCTTTATGCATTTATGTTCCCTTAATAATTAAATAATATTTATCTGTATATTAGTTTATCCGTATATTAATTACATGTATTAATATTACTTTTCCTTATTTTTATAATAGCTATAAAAAACTTACCGACGAAGTATTTTAAAACAAACAATCGTAAATAATGACAGCACTTATAACTTATTTTACCAGCCTCGAATACTTACATTACTATTATAATATTCACTATCTTACATATGTTTGTTAAATTTAAAATATAAATTAGTTATAAATTAAAACTTTTCTAACAAAAATTTTGAACAACCATCCTTCACCAGGCGCGTCCGCCATCTCCTCTCTCTTTTTTAATTTTTTTCTTTGACTTTGACGTTGACAGTGAGTTATTCAGCCAACATTATATTTTGCAATATTAAAAATATTAATTATGATATCATTTCTTTTCAATTATAATACAAAATAATTATTTATAATTACTAAATTATTTTTAACAAATTATTATAATAATAAATATATTCTATATTTGCATGTTTATCTATGGTATATTACGTATTTTAATATTATATGTGAATGGAACGCGTAATTTTAGAATTATTTATAACATTGTATTTATTGTAAACTATAAAATATATAATATCATAAATTATAATATCAATATTGTGTTATAATTTTTTTTAATTATTTAAATTATTCACCTACAAGTTTAATTTACGGTATTGATTGTTACAAGCAGAACGAGGAAATAAATGTAACTCATTATCACGATATAACACTATGGTCTTTTTTATTATTGACGCAGCGGTATAGCGTCTACTGAAAGCGCGACAGTAGTGGGTTCAATTCTCAATATTTATATTTCTTCGTTCTGCCAACAAGATAAAATGCCGCGTTGTATTTCGCCATTAAACACGCAACGTCACAAAAAGTCCTTCACATTTCATATAAGGCGTTAAGTCCTATACTATATGTTAATAAATTTAACTAACTGCACTCTCCTTTCATCCGTCATCTAGATAAACACCAATCTCCATTATTATGTACAATCTCGTATCGCCTTTATGTATGTGGCTAGATTACTTGCAGGTTTGTTTGCAGTAACTCAAGAATATATTATTTGAGATACAATAAATATGAAAATTTTATTTAAATAATTGTAAATGTACATATTATTCATGCAATACCTGAAGAATTCTGCGGGAAGAGCGGAACGGAAGTATCTTAATGGAAAGAGAATGTTTTAGCATTTAGTTCCCCGGCTCCCTCTGCCTACAGTGTTATGTGCGGGATGCAGCGTGAAGCTAAAAAAAATATTATGAATATAACTATATTGTTTTTCATCCTCGAATATTTAGGAGCTGTCTGCTTAATCTTATATTTAGTATGGCATTAAATGCCATAGTTTCTTCGTAGACCACGTTTTGTATGTTAATGGAAAGGCGATGGTCTGTTTTTAAGCAAGTTAAGCAAGAGCAAGGAAATGAATATAAAAGTAAAATTATATTTCCCTAATGGATTTTTTTTTTCAAATTTGAGGCCTTTGATGTTAGGCCTATTGGCCTTTACAGTGACACCGATTGGGTAGGTAAGAATGTACTCTGTTCATGAGAAAGTGTATATGTATACTACTGGGTTGCTTGAGAGGATGTCCACGGCGGTAAGGGCATCCCCTGCGGGATGAGCCTCGGCTTGTGACTGTCGATAGGGCTGGGCGACCAAAAGAAAATATAGAAATCAAACCCACTATCATAGTTATTATATTCAGGCGCTGTTCCACTTAGCCACGATGATGATGTAAAAATATACATATTATTTTCTGGATGTGGTTATCATAAAGCGTTAGTTTTATAACTAAATACTTAATTTTGTTTTCTTTACATTTATTTATTTTACTTCCTCGCCTTGGTTTCCCCCACTCAACACGCAATCGCAATATTGGGCGCGAACTGGGGAACTGAGTGTCTTAAAGTTCCCTGTCTCTACCACGCTATATACGGGATACAGAGTCTACCAAAAAAAAAAACAAATAAACAAAAACGAATTTTCTCTCATACCTCACAACAAACTATCTGTTTTAGATAAAAACTTTGAAATATGAACTTTTAAGATACCATCCATTTTAAAAGTCCATTCTTGTCCACATGCTCGTATAACAGATGTGGGGACGTCTCACAAATGATTGAGGACAGCGTGACCGCGTCCATCGTTGTAGGGCAATGGGGAGCTTTATTTCCACAGCCTGTGAAGCTTATATAGAAGCTTATATTATAAAGGAAGCTTTCAGCAAAGAAGCCTTGTTGCGGTGAATTTTCTATGTCAATTAATGTCAGGTATTTAAAATGGAGCATTAAAGTTTAAAGTATTTTTCAGTAACATTTTTAGATAGATACTAAATGATGTTTACACGCATATCAAGAAGGGTAGAAGAAATTTAATTTTGATAAACTCCGTTCCTCACTTTTTGTCAAAAATTCAGCAAGTGAGCGGCGGAGATAAACGCTGAGGAAGAGTATTCATTAAAAGACATATGTAATATTAATTTGAGGCCAGTCGTAGCGTAGGGGCTCTAAATGTGACTGTAAACGACGAAATGAAATATTTTATAGTTTGTGAAATATTTTAAGTCTTCGCTCTGATGTCGTGACAAAGCGGAGTGTTTTAGCACTAGGTTCCCTTTGTCTACTCTGATTCTACGGGATTCAGGGTGACGTTAAAAAAGTACTTAATAATATTTCTTCTTTTAATACTTTGTGTGATCGACAGATTAAATCAAATTCCAAGGTATTAATTGTAATGAGGTAATCAAGAGGCTAGTTGTGGTGCAGGGCCACAAGCGTGACTGTAAACGCAATAGGTTGAGGGTTCGATTCCCATTCAAGGATATGAAATATTATTTATTTTACCACTCAAACTCAATACCTCCAGAATTCGGCGTAAAGTGCAGAGCGGAGTGTCTTAACTCTAGGCTCCCTTTGCCTACCATGCTTTATGCGTTATACATCGTGAAACTCTAAAAATACTTATAAAAATAACTTATTGAGACATATATACAGAGGTCTGTCGTAATAACAACAGGGACGACACAAGGAGTAAAAAGGTAGAGGAAACATGAGAACACTACTTAAGACACTCCGTTCCCATTAAGACTCATTCCTTTTTTACTTTCCGCCTAAATCTCGAGGCGTGCGTGTAGAGTTGCAAGGAAATGAAAATATTAAATAATTAATTCTTCGAGTAGAGTCGAACCCACAACCGTCGCGTTTACAGTACACTCTTGTGCCACTGAGTTACGACGGCCACAATACAAAAATACAAGTAACAGCTTCTAATACAAGTAAATACAATAAAATAAATAAATCACGCTGTATCCCGTACACAGCAGGGTAGGCAGAGGGAATCTAGTGTTAAGACACTCCGTTCCCCACTTTCTGCCGAATTCTGGAGGCATTGCATGTTGAGTGGCAGAACTCAACGCCGCGCTTTGCCTCGACACCAGAGCGAAGAAGTGGAAATACAAATTTAATGAAATATTTCATCTCCTCGAGTGGGGATCGAACCCACGACTGGCCTCATACAAGTAAATTTGAAAAATGATTTTTAGGGAAATCGATATATAAATTTAATTTTTAAAGAAATTACACACGTGCAATGCGTATTTTCCATTGATTGATGACTCATTACTTTCTATCAATCAAAACCCACTTGATTTTAATCGTGTATTGTTTGTACACTCATGCATCATGCTGAATCATTTCTCAATACTTGTATTTAAGTGTGTAAATCCCAATTAGTTATTTCGATGAAATAATTAAATCGATGTAAGAATTAAATATATTTTTACTAAAATATCTAGGTAAAAAAAAAAAAAATAGCTTCACGCACTATCCCGCACACAGCAAGGAAGAGGAAACCTAGTGTAAAGACACTCCCATATACTTATATACTCTTGTGCCCATGTACCACGAGTGGCCTGTATGTAAAGATTTCTCATTTTCAAACATTGTTATCATAAAGTTAACAAAGTTATCAAGATGCCATCGTGGCACAGTGGAACAGCGTCTGGCTGTAAATGTAGTAGTTGTGAGTTCCATGCGTACTCCGCGAAATGAATTATTAAGCGACTTTAAAAAAGAAGGAGTGTCTTAATTCGGTTTGTATTTATTTTAATTTCCTCACTTTTGCAAGCGGAAGCGCAGCGTAGTGTCTCATTCAAAACATATTGTCTTTAATTTAGGTGGTAAGCGAAAAATGGAATGTATTTACACTATGTCTCCCTGCCCTGCTAAATGGTGCATAAAGTGTAAAACCGGTAAAAAGTTTGAGTGGCGGAACTCAACGCCATGCTCTGTTTGCCACGACACTAGAGTGAAATAATAAAAATATTTAATATTTTATTTCCTCGAGCGGGAATCGAATCAACTGTCTGTCGCGTTACACGCTTGTGTCAATATTTATAATTTTCATTTCCTCGCTCTTTAACCAAGTGGTTGTGATTGATAGAAAGTAACGTACTGCTTTACAATGACTTCCGCCACTCAACACACAATGAACACTTTTGTTCTTTACACGAACGGAGTGTCTTAACACTAGGTTCCCAATTTTCCTTTGCCAGCCCTGCTATGTGCACAATATACCGTGAAGCTAAAAAATAATATTAATTAATCAGCTTAAAGACCAATATTTTTTAACAAATTAGCTTATGTACCAATTATTATCGAACAAAATAATTTAGGTTTTTTTAATATTATTATATTATTGCATCACTATTATAATATCATAAAATCTACTGATAACTTATCAGTTTATCTGAAACGTAAAAAATATTTTGCTGTAAATGTCATTGGCGTAACAATCATGTTACTACTAAAAATAAAAAAAGTAGTAACAAGGTTCTATTATTTGCCTGTAGATGCGAAAGAAATAAATAAGATTTTTTCCTGAACTAGTAATACTTAGTTCAGGAAAAAATCAGAAAACTAAACATTTGTGGTTTAATCCAAAAAAATAATAGACAAATTTTGATTGGGTAAAATTTGGTATTAAAGCCGCTAGTCCAAGTGAGGTGAATCATTAGATGAATGAGTGCGGGCCTTGGCTAAGCTAAGCCTGAACTTCAGAAAAAAATTGAAACCCCTAATTTTTGTACGGAACCCTCAGTAGATGAGGGCAACTCTTACTTGTCCGGTTTTGTATAACTTTTATTTTTTATTTTTAGTGAGGAACTGAATGTTTTAACTCTAGATTCCCTCTGCCTACACTACTGTATGCGGGATACAGCGTGAGGCTGATTTAAAAAAAAAAACATTCTCCACTCCTCCTCTATATATGCTATGACTATGCCTAATTCCTTACTCCTCCGTCCGCAGAATTTTCCTAAAAATGGATACAATATTTTTGCTCTATCTATTATTGTATAGAATCTGTACTATGCTTGTGATTTTTGTTCTGTACGTATCTCTATATATTATAAAATAAGAACGCATTTCGTCTCTGTCTGGCCTTTCTAAGTCTTCTTCTTCTAAACCACCCAACGGATTTTGATGCGGTTTTCACCATTATGTAGAGTATTTCTCAGGGAAGGTTTATATACAGTTTATTATATGTATATTTTATTGTAATTTGACATAAATATGATAAATGTGTATAAATTCCTACCCGTTGAGACACTTTCACGCATGCGCTGCTTTAAAAAACAATGTACTAGAGTATTATTCCTCTTAATAAGATCTATAAAAAAGTCAGCGACAGCATATTCATATCTCCTAAGGATAACATACAGTGAGCATATTTCTGTCTAAAAATAGTAATTTGAATATATTTTTTATTGTGAGGGATGTTTGTCCGTAATCCTTATCCTTTTAAAAATTTTATTAATATTCTACGTTAAACGAAGATAAAATTTGCTCTTTACACTAATTTGAAATTACAAATAGTTTTAGAGAAAAACGCAAATTGTTGACACATCACGCGCGCTATAGACCGCAGTTTTGGCGCAAGTTTAATTTATTACCTTACTCTCAGCATATAAATAAGTATATTAGTTACGTTGGCCATTTAATGTAGATCAAAACTGTCTTTTACTGTTTTTCATTTTAATAAGTACTTTAGAAGTCGTTACAATATCAAAAAATCCTTGCTTTGAAACGGCTCGCCACACGCCACGCGTCCCCCCGCGCCCCGCGACGTTTTGCTTATAGAAGCGCGTCCGAAGTAGATGTAGATGCGATTGTACGTATTGGATAATTGGAGTTTGATATATTTAGTTTCGTCTTTTTTGATTAATAGAATAGTAGGTAGTCTTTTGTTCATAATTTCTTCCGTTTAAGTATTTTAGTTTAAGAGAACTGTTCTCTTAAACTAAAATACGTAGGTAGGGTTTTGTTTATCATTTCTTTCGTTTAAGTGTCCTGTTGTTTATTATTTTCTTTACCTTTTAAACATAGGAAATGTTTTTAATTTAATTATACCACGACAAAGTCGTTCAAATATAGGTCGTAGAACAAGAAATGCAAATAAAAATCGTTTAAATCTTACTAATGAAAGCGTTTAGGAGACGGCAATTAGATAGTAATTTAAATATATTTTCTTATTGGGAGGGATGTGTCCATAATGATATTAATCCTTATCCTCCCAACTCTCCCAACTCTCCCAACTCTCCCAACTCTCCCAACTCTCCCAACTCTCCGAACTCTCCGAACTCTCCGAACTCTCCCAACTCTCCCAACTCTCCCAACTCTCCCAACTCTCCGAACTCTCCGAACTCTCCGAACTCTCCGAACTCTCCCAACTCTACCAACTCTCCCAACTCTACCAACTCTCCCAACTCTACCAACTCTCCCAACTCTACCAACTCTCCGAACTCTCCGAACTCTCCCAACTCTCCCAACTCTCCGAACTCTCCGAACTCTCCGAACTCTCCGAACTCTCCGAACTCTCCGAACTCTCCCAACTCTCCCAACTCTCCCAACTCTCCCAACTCTCCCAACTCTCCGAACTCTCCGAACTCTCCCAACTCTCCCAACTCTCCCAACTCTCCGAACTCTCCGAACTCTCCGAACTCTCCGAACTCTCCGAACTCTCCGAACTCTCCGAACTCTCCCAACTCTCCCAACTCTCCGAACTCTCCGAACTCTCCGAACTCTCCGAACTCTCCGAACTCTCCGAACTCTCCGAACTCTCCGAACTCTCCGAACTCTCCGAACTCTCCGAACTCTCCGAACTCTCCGAACTCTCCGAACTCTCCGAACTCTCCGAACTCTCCGAACTCTCCGAACTCTCCGAACTCTCCGAACTCTCCGAACTCTCCGAACTCTCCGAACTCTCCGAACTCTCCGAACTCTCCGAACTCTCCGAACTCTCCGAACTCTCCGAACTCTC
This sequence comes from Heliconius himera, assembly GCA_021202915.1. Taxonomy (NCBI): domain Eukaryota; kingdom Metazoa; phylum Arthropoda; class Insecta; order Lepidoptera; family Nymphalidae; genus Heliconius; species Heliconius himera. The sequence goes on along the minus strand of JAJHJA010000154.1, from coordinate 290,309 downwards.
CGAACTCTCCGAACTCTCCGAACTCTCCGAACTCTCCGAACTCTCCGAACTCTCCGAACTCTCCGAACTCTCCGAACTCTCCGAACTCTCCGAACTCTCCGAACTCTCCGAACTCTCCGAACTCTCCGAACTCTCCGAACTCTCCGAACTCTCCGAACTCTCCGAACTCTCCGAACTCTCCGAACTCTCCGAACTCTCCGAACTCTCCGAACTCTCCGAACTCTCCGAACTCTCCGAACTCTCCGAACTCTCCGAACTCTCCGAACTCTCCGAACTCTCCGAACTCTCCGAACTCTCCGAACTCTCCGAACTCTCCGAACTCTCCGAACTCTCCGAACTCTCCGAACTCTCCGAACTCGCCGAACTCGCCGAACTCGCCGAACTCGCCGAACTCGCCGAACTCGCCGAACTCTCCGAACTCTGCGAACTCTCCGAACTCTGCGAACTCTCCGAACTCTGCGAACTCTCCGAACTCTGCGAACTCTGCGAACTCTCCGAACTCTGCGAACTCTCCGAACTCTGCGAACTCTCCGAACTCTGCGAACTCTCCGAACTCTGCGAACTCTCCGAACTCTGCGAACTCTGCGAACTCTCCGTTTTTAGTTGTTATATTAATTTTTATTATTTTATATTTTTATTGTTTTATATTTAGCTTTTTTTATATTTTTTTTAGTAAGTAATTTTAACATAAATACTTTTAGCAAGGTAATTTCAAATACTATTCTCTTCAGTTACTATTTGAAACTACCTTATGCCTTCGCATAAATAACTGAATGTTTTCTTAAAGTAGGGAGAGTTATAATTGTGTGGATAATAAATAATACAAAGGTAGTGGTAGTTGTAACAAAGTTTTGAAAATGAATATGGTTGTAAACTCACCAGATTATCCGTTGACGAATGCCTCGAGAGGGCTGACTGACTGACTGCCCAGCTCAGAAGCCAGCGTTGTTACTACTTACAATTAATGTGACAGGTGGAACCTAGCTTAGGTTTAGCTTAAAGATGAAATAATTAAGATCTCTCGTACATCCTGACATATTCCTCACACTAGTGTTGCCGATCGATAGTGGACTATCGATCGGAATTCGATATTCTATCGATAGTAGTCCGATAGAAGGACTATCGATATTAAAATCGATAGTATCGATTAAAGAGATAGTATCGAAAATATCGATAGTTCAAAAGGGTACAATACTATCGGACAAATGCAATGCTATCGATATTATCGATAGTATCATATCTCCAAATCAGAAAGACATCGATACTATCGATAGTATCGATACTATTGAATTTCTAGGAAACGATAATATCGACAGTATCGATAGTATCGATACTATCGATTATTGTGAACTATCGATTGCTTGCTAATTTGCGATAGTATTGCTTATTATTTTCATGTGTAGTAACCAATCAATATGATATAAGAAACATCTTAGTTGAAGTACGTAACTAATTGCTTATTCATACGTTATTATAAATATAATAAAAACGTATTTTGTTCTTTTCATTTCATCTTGTAATTAAGCTTAAGAATCATACTCAATACTATCGTAAATTAGCATATAATCGATAGTGCAAAATAATCGATGGTATCGATACTATAGATTTTATCGATACTATTGTATCCTAGACATTTAATAGTATCGATACTATCGATTGTATTGATTAATTTCCGATTAGGAGATACGATACTTCAGATAGTATCGATAGTATTGCACTTAGCCGATTGTATTGTATTCTTCTAAACTATCGATAGAATCGATAGTATCGATAAGATCGATACTATCGATTGTTGTATCGATCGTATAGGCTTTTTTAGATTAAAACTATCGATCGCGAAACTATCGATAATTCGGCAACACTACCTCACACATGTCGGAATTGATAACAAGAGGGTAGTCGTATCGAACAAACATTAAATGTGGACGGTAGTTGCAACTAATATTATTTACGGCCTTTAAATGATGAGAAGCATGGAGCAGTACCTGGGACTTGCGACCACAGGTGTAGGCTTTAGGGATCCCTTTCCGATATATCAAATATCAACACTCGCCCTCACTGCTCCAGTCCAGTGCAATTACAAATAGGTGTTAACCACATTCATAATTACGATAATAATTGATTAACTAAATAATCAATTACCCGAATAGTCGAGGTTATGTGGCAGAGTACGAGTAGTACTCTGAACCACACCAGAGCCAAGACTTCACGTAGATAATTATAAATAGGTCTTAACCACATTTATAATTAAAATAACAATTAATTAATCAAATAATTAATTATCCAAATAGTCGAGGTTGGCCAGTGGGTGCAGCACGAGTAGTGCTCCGACCCACACCAGAGCCAAGACTGCATGTTCAACGCCTGTGCAGCCTTTTATATCATCGTTCACAAATAAGTTGCAGGGTAGAATAATAAGAATTGATAACGCTTTGCGTCATAGTGGCGTGATGGGTAATAGAAATCTGACATATCTAATTTACGATTTTTTTATTTTTTATTCAAAGCGTAACTGTAAACTGGTTGTGGGTTCCATTCCAACTTGAGGAAATGAAGTATTTATTTAAATTTATATTTCTATTTCATCGCTGGTGTCAAGGCAAAGTGCAGCGTTGAGTTTCGATAATCAGCACGTAATGCCTAGCCAATTCCACGGAAAGAAGGGATCAGAGTGCCTTACACTATGTTCCCTCTGCCTACCCTGCTGTGTGCGGGATACAGCGTGAAGCTGAAAAAAGAAGTACAATTAACAGTTGTTTAGTCTACCATAATTATTATTTTAAACGTCAACGTTGATAACATTAACAAAAATAATAAAGTAGGTATATTTTTCGGGACTAGCTCAAATGGCGATATCTATACTTATAATAAATCTGTAGAAAAGTCGTTTTTGTACATTGAAAATATTTAAAAAAAAATTTGCCAGGGTGTTAAAGGATAATTAACAGAATCCATTTCCAACATTTTTGGAATTTTTGTCTGTTTGTCTGTTTATCTGTTTGTCTGTTTATGTGAACACGTATCACGTAAAAAGTACACAATAAATTTAAGCAATTTTTATACATAAAAATTACAAATAAATCAAAGTAGCTTTTAGTGTTTATTTCTTTGTAATCGCTTCACTCTATCAAAAAATATAAGTATTTAAGTTTTCAAGAAGTTAATATTTGAGATATTAAAAAATCGATACAAGTAACGCTATCTATTGACAAAAATAGTAGGTACTAACGAATCTTGATACTCTCTTTCATACACGTAACGCTATCACTAATTGCGATGGGATCTTAATAGATGGCGCTGTGCATAAAAGAAAATATAGTTTGGAAAGGTTACCGCTACACTCTATCAAAAAATAATGTACTTAAAGTTTTAAAGATATTTATATTAGAAAAAAAGAAACATACGCAATGATATCTATTGACTACACATGATACGTTACGTTTTTAAAGTACAATTGTTCATAGTACTAACTACAATGTAAACTAAATTGAATTGTTGGTGAAGATTACCTTCGTAACAGTCTAGCTTAATTCGTAATTATTTAACACAGTGATAAAGAATGACTTAATATTCAAAGAAATATTTTGAATAGGTTCTTCAGTCCGTTCGTTCGTTTATGTTATTAATATTTTTTAAGAAACGAACGAAAGAAAAAAACACTTTTGGTAGCAACCTCTAAAAAATTGTGTCTCAAGAAAAAATGCTCTGACACTGTTTATAAAAATATCCCGCAGTATTATTTCATAACTTACAAGCGACACGTACCGACATTGCACTATTGCACCTGTATGTTGCATGTATGTATGTGCCAAGGGTATTTTAGGGTACATACCTCAAAATCCTTATAAGATAACTTTGTTGTTTGTCTGTCTGTCAAGAGTATTTTGTACAAGATCGCTTAAAGGTTAGATACCTCAATGTTCAAGTCTATATTCCCTTAGAGCACGAAAATCTATCTTCTAAATCATCGCAATCAAATGACGATGAAATATGAGACTTTTTGCTTTGTTTTTTGTCGCATTTTCTATCATAACTATAGGGTACTTCCCGTTGATATACAATTTCGAAATTTGTTAAGAAGTTAAAACTTACGGCACGTATAAAGGAAAATTCCAATATTATTCTTCAAAAATTGACTACTTATTTGTATTTGTGTCACAGAAAAAACCATTAAGTACAAATTTTAATCTGTACTTAAATTGATACAAAATGACAACTTAATTAGTTATTCTTTTGGTGTATCTCCTTTCATGAAACTGGTACGAAAACTCTCGGGGCATGAGTACGACTTGAACTTGACCGAAAATGTTGATTATTTTATAGATTATATAAAAATGCCTAAAAACGTGCTTTCTATGTATATTTTGTATACCAATTATATATTTAACTAATAATGTTACTAACATAAGTTATTTTACAAATAATATCGTGAGTACCTATCCAAATCAATTAATTAATAATTAAGGCTGTTTGTAATATATATATTTCTTAAATGAATAATCATGTAATTCAAGCGGGCAAAGCCGCGAGCAGGCCGCTAGTGTATATATATGATTGTTATCTGTATTTAGACCAATACAAAGGAAGGCCAGTCGTGGCGCAGCGGCACGAAAACGTGACTGTAAAACCGAATGGTTGTGGGTTCGATCCCCACTCGAGGAGATGAAATATTTATTTACATTTATATTTTCAGATATTGGTCGGTTTCCAGGAGGCGCGAGTTCGAGTCCCGCTACGTTCAAATTTTTATACGTTTTCTAAATAAATATTTTTCTTTCATAAGTGTGGAATAATACTTTAAAAATGTTAAAAATAAATGATTTCTCGTTACTATCTATAAGTATAATCTATATATATAAAAGGACTTGTGCTGACTGACTGAGGTAAGACGCACGCAGAGCCGTAACCGCTGATGGTAGAAACGTGAAATTTGGGCAGACGTTTATTTTGATATTCTGGACATCCACTAAGAAGGGAATTTGAAAAATTTTAACCCTAAAGGGATGAAGTAGGGGTTGAAAGTTTGTATGGAAAAAAAAATTATCTGTACCGATTTTTATAAAATTTGAAATTCAGACTCTTAAAAATATTTCATTGAACACGTGTTTCGTGGTTTTTAAGAATTCATCCCCTAAGGGTTCAAATAAGGGGTTGAAATTTCATATGGAAAAATCTTTAAATCGCATCCATTTTTATAAAAATTTAAATTCAGACTGTTAAAAATATTTTATTGAACACGTGTTTCGTGGTTTTTTTACAATTCACTCTTAATAAGCGGGCAAAGCCGCGCGCGCCCTCTATATTTAATAAATTTCGTTACGTAGTACAATACTGGTTGTAACTCCTTATTTGGTTATCAGTTGTCATTTTTGTTGTCATATTCAGAGTGTTATCTAATTTATCACGTTTCATCATGTTTTATATAAGGAAATAGGAAAACGATATTTATTGCCTGCTGCATGATATATATCGGCGTTGAGTTCCGCCAATCAACACGCATTGTACCTAATGTGGAATGGATGTGGCTGAATAGGGAACAGTGTCTTAATAGTAGGTTCCCTCTGCTTTCGTTGTTTTGTGCGGGATGCAGTGTGAAGCTGAAAACAGCAGAAAAGGCAGAGAGCACCTTGTGTTAAGACACTCCATTCTCCGTCTATCGGCTAAATCCAAGATATTTGTATGTAGAGTTTTGTTTTGATAAGCGAGGCGCTCAGTTCCTCCACTCAACATAGAACCAGGAAATGATGCGTCAAGCTGGCCTCAACTGTAATAATTTATGTATATATTATTTTATAATTATCTCTATCTCTATCTCTATATCTTATAAAAAAAGAACGTATTTCGTCTCTGTCTGGCCTTTCTAAGCGATCTTCTTCTAAACCACCCAACGGATTTTGATGCGGTTTTCACCATTAGGTAGAGTATTTCTCAGGGAAGGTTTATATATCGTTTATTATATGTATATTTTATTGTAATTTGACATAAATATGATAAATGTGCATAAAGTCCTACCCGTTGAGACACTTTCACGCATGCGCTGCTTTAATGGTAAGTCCTACATGAAAAGAATGTACTAGAGTATTATTCCTCTTAATAAGATCTACAAAAAAGTCAGCGACAGCATATTTGTATCTTCTAAGGATAACATACAGTGAGTATATTTTTGTCTAAAAATAGTAATTTGAATATATTTTTTATTGTGAGGGATGTTTGTCCATAATGGTATCAATCCTTATCCTTTTAAATACTTTATTAATTTTCTACGTTAAACGAAGATAAAATTTGCTCTTTACACTAATTTGAAATTACGAATAGTTTTAGAGAAAAACGCATTTAATTATTGACACATCACGCCAGCTATAAACCGCAGTTTTGGCGCAAGTTTCACTTATTACCTTACTCTCAGCATATAAATAAGTATATTAGTTACGTTGGCCATTTAATGGAGATCAAAACTGTCTTTTACTGTTTTTCATTTTAATAAGTACTTTAGAAGTTGTAACAATATCAAAAAATCCTTGCTGCGAAACGACTCGCCCCGCGACGCGTCCGCCGCGCCCGTCACCCGCCTGCCTCTGTAGCGAAGTAGATTTAGATGCGATTGTACGTATTGGATAATTAGAGTTTAATGTATTATTTCAGCGCGATATATTTAGTTTCACCTTTTTTGATTAATAGAATAGTAGGTTGTCTTTTGTTTATCACTTCTTTCGTTTAAGTATCCTGTTGTTTATTTTGTTTACTCTTCTTCTGTTCTTTTATTATTATTTTTTACCTTTTTAAACATTTCCTTTTTTAATTTAATTATGCCACGAAAAAGTCGTTCATAGGTCGTAGAACAAGAAATGCAAATAAAAATCGTGATGAAAGCGTAGAGGAGACGGAAATTAGACGGTAATTTAAATATATTTTCTTATTGTGTGTCCATAATGATATTAATCCTTATCCTTTTAAATAAGTTCTTAATTTTCTACGTTAAACAAAGATAAACTTTGCTCTTTACAATATTTCGAAATTACAAATAGTTATAGAGAAAAGCTATATCGACTCATGTTTAACCCTTACTTTCAGTATATATATAAGTATAATAGTTACCTTTTGGCCATTTCATATAGATTAAAATGTTGTTTACTATTTTTAATTTCAATAAGTTATTTAGAAGATTAGTAGCACAGATTTAAAATTACGGTACTAAAAAAATCTTGCAGTGTAACGACTCGCCGCCCACCACGCGTCCCCCTGCGACCCGCAACCTTTTGCTTATAAAAATGGATCCGCCGCACCCGCCTGGCTTCTTTCCCCCGGGCATGGAAGGAAGGCCTGCTCATCATGTTGCCCAAGGTTGGGAAGAGCCCGCAGCCTGTGGGATACCGATCTATAACCCTCCTTAGCGCGGTCCTTGCATTTGCATTGCCTTGAGCCTTGCATTGAACCTTGGTCGTTTAAGATGGGCCTCCCTCAAGAAACCGAGGGTCTCTCCTGACTGAGTTGACCGCCTAGATGGCATTTGATAATCCTACCAGTTTCATACTGTGTCAACGCCCAGATGTCGTTCGGAGCTACTACGGAGATGGACGAGAGAATGCATCAATTCTGCGCCTGGCTCTAAAGCAAAGTTAATTTAGAAGCGATTGCACGTATTTTGGAGTTATCCAATAATTATAATGTATTTCAACGCGACATAGTTGGATACATTTCGCTTAAGTATTTTTGGGTAAGAGAATAGTAGGTAGTTGCTGTTGTTTATAATTTCTTTCGTTAAAGTTTTCTGTTGTTTGTCATTTGTTTAAGTGTGTTTTTTTAAACAATTGGAACATCCTTATTGGAACTACGAAAATGCGGGTTGCATTAAGGTTTAAATAATTTTCACATTAGTAATCTTAAGTGTTTTGCAAACATAGGTACATTACATGAATAACTCAGTAGTTAAAGCGGGCGAAGCCGCGAGCGGGTCGCTAGTTTTCTATAAAAATAAATATTTTTATTGAAATTTCTTGCATCTCCCGCATGAAGGAGAGGGATACTTTTATAAAGCCTATTTTGAGCATTATGTTCAACACCGCCAATAAAAAATTAAACACAGACAAAACATAATACAGAAATTAATAATAAAAAATATATTTAACTTTATTTTAATGTATTTACTTCATTGTGGCGCAGGGCCACTAGCGTGCGACTGTAAACGCGACATTTGGGTTCTATTTCCACTTGAAGAAATAAAATATTTAATATTTTCATTTTCTCCGTACTGGTATTTATATTTTAACATAGCCGGATTTGAACTCGCGCCTCTCAGACACTTTTCTAGAGACGCGGTTTCATATCTCCTTCCTTATATTCAAATTTCAATAAGTTAGCTAAAAAAGGAAAAATTTGGAATTTTGCAACTAAAAAAATGAAATCGCACAGTTATTTTATCTAAATCGTAGATCGATACGATTAGATATCAGTTATTGAAAACCGGACGTTTTGCCCCATTCTGTCACAGTACAGTGTCGATTGTGAAAATGGCTCCGTGGCTGGAACTACCTTACGAGATACACGACGTCACTCCTGAGGAGGATAAGATTATCAAGAAATGTTTAATAGGTGCGTTGAGTGATGTGCATTTACTATATTTGTATCGGTCGGTGTTTGTTGTTTGTTTTTTTTTTAATTAGGGATGTGAATTAAAGTAAGTATTTGTTTTTTTTACATTTTTAAAGTGTTATTCCATACTCAGGAAAGAAAAGTTATTAGGAGAGGAAAAAGTTTTCTAAGTAAGTATTTTTTAATGTTTTTCTTCGTTTTATTATTGAGGTCCGATTTAGGGTAGAGGGTTTAAATGCGATCATTCTAACATAGGTATATCACATTACATTGATATATACATTGATATGTAATGTCTCAAAAGTTGGACGGAATATGAGGAACTGAATGGGGAAAATTTTAGTCTTAGTAACAATTCTTGAATATGTACGAGTATATTAGAATTTTATGGTTTTTGTATGAATAATATAAGTATCATTATTTAATCCTACAAAAGTGACGATTGGTATTATGTTATATGTTCCTTGTCAACAGTATATTATGTATATCGTACACTTAACACTGTCCGAATTACGGCTAGCGCTGTAGGTTAGACAGAGAGAGGAGAAGACTGATTATCACTGCCGAATGCGTGAGAGAAAGGGAAGCGAGACGTACTGGCGCCGTTACGCGTTACGTAACGAAGCAGTTTACCCTCCCATAAGAAACTATCATTTCAAAAAATACTTCAGTATTATATATTAATAGAGTAGATATAGATAAGGGCGGGATAGATATATTGTATTAAAAAAAAATTATTAGATTCTTTCACATTCTTCGTTTTGTTTATAAGTATAAAGATTTTTTTGTTAATTTTATAGTAATTTCTTTGAGTTTTTTCTGTTTTGGGCTGAACTTTAATTTAGCTTTTTATCTTACTGATAAACCAAACTAATCGACGTTAATAATAATTATTGATATTAATTTTACAGTTTGAATAGACTAAAACTTCTCATAGATCGTTATATGCAACAAAATTATTATTACGAAGCCTTATTTACGAAGTGCGGATTACTTTTGCACTCAATAGCAATCTTACATCATATACGCCGACGTATAAAGGATATGCAATTTTAGTACCCATATCAATAACTATAAGGGCTATAATTCTATATAAATTGATAAGATAGTATGAGAAAATTATCTAAGTTACTGAAAATAATAAAATAAGGTGAGCTGTAAAGATATCGTAGATACGATTGATCTCCATGTGGCCTTGGACTGGTTAGGTTTATGTAATTTTATCTAAAGACGAACTTAGTTATTATCGAAAGTATTTGAATATACGCATACAATTTGTATGAAGCGTCATATTGAAGAAAATATTGCCTTATAAAAAAGTAGCTTTATTGCTTGATTTTCCAATATAATAAGCAGTGTAACAAACTAACTTTCGTCCAATTTTCGTTCTAAAAGCACAAAGAACTAAATTATGTAAGTACGTATATATAAACTTGTTGAAGTATTTATATATTTTAAAACATAAAAGATTGTAGAGGCCATCATACATCGGTTATGGGTTCGATTTCCTCCCAGAAGATCTAATTATTTTGCATTTCTTCATTCTGGTAATAAAACAAAGGGCGGCATATGTATGTTTTTTTGTATGATATTAACTATAAATATCAGTTTGTAATGATTTTTTTGTGTGAAATATCTAAAAATTTTTAGTTTTCGGAGTTCTCACTTCATGCCAAACTCATAACTGCTGGTCCACGGGGAATCAGCACATACACAAAAATCAGCAAAATCGATGCATAAATATCTTATGATTGCGTTGACAGAGCTAAATTTTTTCTGTGCTTCCAAGGGACCATATATGCTGTTCATTTCATGGTATCTCCACGCGATCTTGCGATAAATGGTTTTGATTTTACTTTTGTCTATTTTGAGCTATAGAACCCTAAAAATGAATATAATAACATTCTTAACGTGTGGCATCACCCACGTAGTCATATGGAAATGACTAAGGGTTATATTATACCTGATATTTTCTAAGTGCTCGAGGTGACTAAGAAAACTGGCACAGTATAATCCATGGTACCGAAACGATAAGCCAATAGGTTCCCTCGATAAATGACCTATCCAATACAACACTAGAGGCCGTCGTTGCGCAGGGGTACCAGCGTGTAACTGTAACGCGACGATAGTGGGTTCCATTCCCACTGGAGAATTAATTAATATTTTCATTTTTACGCTTTGGTACCATGGCAAAAGTTCCTCCCTGTATACGAAATGCCTCAAAAGCCGGCAAAAAGTGTTGAGACACTTAGCTTACTTTCTAAAACGGAGAAAAACGTAAACAGTTTCTTTTTGCAGTTCTGTTTCTTTGCTAATTTTTTAAGTTTTTTTGGGTTGTACTTTGCAATCAAAGTTAGAATCACTTGTAACAGTGAGTGAAAATTTTACAAATTAATTAAGTTCCTAAGACTTAACGTATGTACTTTAAAGGAACCTCCTTCAACGTTAACAGCAGAGAAATACGTAGCTACCAAGGTAGTATTTTTTTGCATATTGTAAAAAAATATTATTAAAATTGAATATACAAGTGTGTTTTTGTCAGCACCACTTTAAATAAAACCACAGTCTTAACAAATCTATAAAAGCCTAACACAATAAAAAAAATGTCTAAAAATGAAAAAGTGATTTTTTCAAACAAAATAAATAATTAAATTATCATTGTAAAATAAAACGTCATTTGTCAAGAACGATGCACGCAGACACAAACCTACCAAAGCGATAACGCCGCATACGCCTTACAAAATCGAGTCGTAGGTATTGGCGGCAAAGTTCAAAGTTGTTTAACCTTTAGTAGTATTTTTGTATTAGTATGCGTTTACGTTATTGGTATCTATGCGTAACTGCGTCACACGAAATACAGGTATGAATAAGCAACGTGAAATTAAAAAAATCCGACGACTAAACTGTTGAGGTATCTTGATTAATTTCTTTAGGTATGGGTTTCAAATATTTTACCCTATATGTTGTTCTCGTAAAAGGAGCGCTGACGTTTTCAACCCGTGTACAGCGTGAAGCTACTATCAAGCTATTACTATTGTTCAGTTTTAATAGTATTTTTATGTAGTGTAAAAAAATTAATAAAAAGACTATTAATTGAACAATAGTAGTAGCTTGATAGTAGCTTCACGCTGTATCCCGCATATAGCACGCTGAGGAAACCTGCGAACCTAGTGTGAGGATTTACGATTTTGAATATTTTTAAATATTTGCAGCATTGAAATCTGCTAAATTATTTCAATAAACACACAATGTCTTTGATGTAGGTGAAGGAGGAAAATAGATAATGATATAAGCCGTCGTGGCGCGACAGTTGTGTGTTCGATTTTCAATTGTGGGAAAGAAATATGTTCATGTCCTCGCATTGACAAAAAGGTAAAACATGGCGTAGTGTCTCGAAAATTTTAAGGAAAATTTGAACGGTCTTAACACTAGGTTCTCTCTGCCTACGCTGCTGAATGCAATGATGCGGAATACAGCGTGAAAAAAAAAACATAAAATTACCGTCTTTCTGTGTTTAAAAAAATAATGTAAAGCTTTTATCTTTACTATACCTACATAGGTGTGTTTATAATTATTAATTTAAATCAAATAAGCGAGCGAAGCTGCTTGCGTCCACTAGTATATCATAAAATTCAGATTGATAAAACTGAAATTATGGTTTTATATCAATTATATCAGTACAAAATTTTACTTCGACCCTGTTTTATTATTTATATTGTGCCATAAAGATATACGAAAAATACCAATTCTATCTTATATAATAATAGTTATCTCTATAGATAGTGTACCTAAGAGCATTATCGGTGCGAATGTACGGGGAAATTGAGGTTTTTATTTAAATATATAATTTAGATTAGATCTTTATTTGATTTATAATTTAATTGAAAGATAAAATATATATCTAGTATTAAAATGTTTATGGATGTACCGTTATTGTTATTGTTTAGTGCAAAGTTATAGTTGTTTTTTTATAAGATGAACAGTAAATTTACATATTTCTTGAGATTATTACGGATATGAGATTTTTTTTACACAGCGCGGCGTTGAGTTCCGCCACTCGAGACGCAACGATAAGTTAAAAAAAACAAACTCTTTTTTTTCATTACAACATATGTAAAATACATTAAAAAAGAAATTTGTAAAGTATATAATTAAATTTAAAGTGAAAAAAAATATTGAGTACATATAAGAAATTTAATTAAAAGTTCCAGCCACTTCACCATACTAGAGAACCAATTAACCCGTAAACAACACGTTGCCATAGCAACGTGTATGTCGCACATATGATAGTGTGCGTTATATTTATTTTATTAAGAGGCCAGTCGTGGCGCAGGGGTACAGAGTGTGACTCTAAAATCGACTGGTTGTGGGTCCGATCCCCACTCGAGGAGATAAAATATTTACTTACATTTATATTTTCATTTCTTCGCTCTGGTGTCGAGGCAAAGCGCGGCGTTGAGTTCCGCCACTCAACACGCTATGTGAAATAAATAATCTAATATCTCCAGAACTCGACGGAAAGTGGGGAACGCTGTGTTTTAACACTAGGTTCCCTCTACCTACCCTGCGGTGCGCGGGATAAAGAGTGTAGCTGATTATTTTATGTATCCTTTGTGCCATTATTAAGTGTGAAATAACATTAATATTTTTATTAAAAAAAATTGGTAAGGAATATCTTCCAAATTGAAGTGAAGCGCAGTGCAATGGAAAAGAACTTGACTGTAAACGTGATGATTGGGGGTTAGATTTCCATTGACACAAGGTCGAAGAACAAAGTACGGTATTGAGTTTTACTACTCAACACACAATCTTCAGAATTCATACAGAAAGTCGAAAACTGACACCAGGTTCTTTCTCCCTACCTTCCATACAGAGTGTAACGTCACCAAAAAAAATGTGAAACGAATTCATATTTTTTTATTATTTAATAAGACGCAGTTTGAATGTACCGACTGTTTTTGATTGATAAAAAGCCTTGTTTATTATTACAGTACGTACTCCTTGTCCTAAATGAGGGCAGTCGAACTTTCATATCAATATAAATGCACCTAATTGTATTAATTAATAAACACAACGTCATATCTAAAGAAATTGTTTAAGGCATTTAACAATGAATCATAAGAGTTTATCATTTATTATCATGATTTTAAGTAGCGTATTCATATCTTAATTTTTTCTGATGTTTTTGACTGAAATTGAAAAATGATTGAAATTTAAATTCATCAGAGCAGACATTGAATTTTGGCTGGTGTAAATGTTTTAACTACATTGCTATATAATTAGTAAAATTGGTAATTTCCAAAGTAGACCTGATTTTTCAACATTTTAATATTTTTTTTTTAAGTTTCACGCTGTATCATATGTATGTAGCAGGGTAAGTTAGGCTATATTGTTAAGCATATTCGGCAATATTTTCAGGACATCGTTTGTTGATCGGCAGAACTTAAAGCCACGCTTTATTGGTTACCGGAGCAATTAAATAAAAATGTTTTTTCAAGATTCACACTGTATCCCTAGCGGAGTAGTCAGAGAGAACGGAGCGCTAAACGCTACGTCTCTGCATACCTCTTTCGCCTCGTCAACAACCGCCTGTCATCAACCTCTTCATACATGCCCTCACGCTTTTTACGTGACCTTCTTCCAGTATCTTTGATACTGTGTTTTCGAAGGTCAATTGAGGTCTCCCCCTACCTCTCTTACCGCTCACTTTTCCGTCATAAACCTTTCATGCCATTCTTTCATCTCTCATTCATTCAAACCAGCTGTAGCAGCATTCATCTTTCTTTCGTTCTGTATAACAGCATCGGTACCAAAACTGCATTGTGTACCGTTATCGATAACTCAGTGTACGGGAGCAGTAAGCCTTTCCACTTCATATTTCATATCTTCCGATTCTACTAAAGATACCTCCCATAAAAATAAATTATTTCGGAGAATGGCAATCGAACCCACAACCGTCACGCTTACAACCACACGCTGAACCACTGCCACGACGGCCTTATAATATTTTTTGCGCAATATTTTCAGTTTTAGATGATTAAATGGCATTTAAGTGAGTAGACCTTCATATAAAATTTGCTCTCGAGTACGCTTGTAGCCGCTACAAATTTAATCAAAACAAAAGTGACGTAAACAAAATACGTAGATACTTCGCGTCCAAATTTTGCAAAATGAAAAATAATTTTATGAATTATCCTTAGATAGAATAAAAAAAACCTTTTTTTTATTTACAAGTAAAAATTACTTGTAAATTAAAAAAAGATTACAGGGGGGATGGTGTGGGGTGAGGCAGATGGAACTTAATGTTAAGTAAGAGACGCTCGGTTCCTCATTAAGATACTCCGTTCCTCATACACAACAAAAAAGCATGTATATTTTGTAATGATAAATGAATAGCACAAGATTTGTTTGTGTTTGTAAGTTTCTCCGCTCAACGCCGCACTTTATCTCTAAGAGCTGGAATATGAATATAATTTATTCCCACAAACGAGGATCGAATCTACAACCTTAAAATTTTACCTACCTAAAAATTTTGCGCCAGACGAGCCTCCGTTGCTACTGAGTTATTTCTTTCTTTTTGTTTTTTTTTTAGCGTTACGTTGTATCCCACACACAACAGGGTACGCACAGGGAACCTAATGATAAGACATTCTGTTCCCCATTTTCTGCCAAACTCTGGCGTTGTAAGTTGAGATACGGAACTAAACGTTGCGCCTCAACACCGTAGCTAAGAAAATGGAAATATTAATTTTTTTCGAGTGGGAATCGAACCAACAATCTATCAAGTTTAAAGTCGTACTTTGTGCCCTGCGTCAAAATTGGGCTTCTTTTATTCATTATTTCATATAAGTCATCATTAAAATCAAATTTTATATTGTAATCATTAATCATAATTTATACTATAGTTTCGGACAACCTGATTCCAATTAGCCGGCAATATTGTATAACATCAATTAGAACCAAAACCATAACAATGAACGTAATACGAACTAACCGTCATTGAGTGATGTGAATTTAATATGATTCTGCAGTTCATTATTTTGGAAATCGCATAGGGCTGTTGTTTCACGCTGTATCCCGCAGATGGCAGGATAAGCACTAGTCACTTGGGAACCTAGTGTTAAGATTCTCCGTTAAGACTCTTCAGTTTTCCATTTTCTGACAAATTCTTAAGGATTTTTGAGTGGCGGAACGCAGCGCTTTGCCTCGTTGCCAGAGCGAATAAATAAAAATATTAAATATTTTGTTTTCTCCAGTGGCTGAAAGTGGAGAACGGAAGTGCCTTAACTAGGTTTTCAAGTTCCTTCTGCCTGAACTTGTTATGTGCATGATACAGCGTGGACTTAAAAAAGATTTTAGATTACCGATAGATACAGATAATATCTTTATTTGGATATGTATCACAAATCGATAAATAAGAAATTACTCATTTACGACACAAAAGATAACGACTATACTCGTATTAACAATAGTGTAATCGTTACAGTGCAGTGCTAGAAAATTTGAAAGATTGACTTAAAATTCTTTGCTAAATGGTTAAACGATCTTTTTTTTTTTTGATTTTATGTTTTTTTTTTTATTTTACATATATCCCGCCACGCTAGGCAGCCAAAAAGAACACGGAACTAAGACATTATCTTTTTATTTTTACAACAGTATACAGAGTGGAAGTGTCAGCGCTCCTTTTACGAAAATAGCATATAGGGTAAAATATTTTAAACCCATACCTAAAGAAATTAATAAAGATACCTCAACAGCTTAGACGTAGGATTTTTTTTCATTTCACGATGTTTGTCCATACCTGTACTTCGTGTGACGCAGTTACTCATAGATACCAATAATAAACGTACTACCAAAATACTATTAAAGGTTAATCAACTTTGAACTTTGCCGCCAATGACTCGATTTCGAAGGCGTATGCGGCGGTTTCCCTTTGATAGTTTTGATTTGAAAAAATCACTTTGTAATTTTTGGATTTTTTTTTCAATCACTTTTTAATTTTTCGAACGGAGTATTTTGAAATTAAGTCTCTCCTACTCTACTGCATGCAGGATACAGCATGAAACTAAAAAAAATACTTAAAAAGATAACAGAGAGAGTTGACTGTAAAACCGGCTGGTTGTGGGTTGGATCCCCACTCTAGGAGTTGAAATATTTATTTAAATTTATATTTGCATTTCTTCGCTCTGGTGTCGAGGCAAAGCGCGGCGTTGAGTTCTGCCACTTAACACGCAATGCCTCCAGAATTCGGCAAAAAGTGGAGAACGGAGTGTCTCTGCCTACCCTTCTGTGTGCGGGATAAGGCGTGAAGCTGTTTAAAAAAGATAACAGTTTCATTTATATTGGTTATATTATCTATATTTGTTTTGTTACCTGTTTTTGTCATTGACGTCAACGATAAAGTATATAACCATACTGGGTCGTTGGAATCCCAGATAAAGTTAAAAACTAAGATTAGTTAGTGAGATAGGTATAATATGATTTTATCATATATTACGTATGCCTTCATATAAGCGTCGAATGTTTAAAAAAATGAATAACTTTTAGAAAGGTACTTAAGTTTTTGAAAAGGTTACCTACCATACTTCCTTACAGTCCTTATGTCTTTAACCTGACCTTTTCCAGTTTCATCGACAACGTTCTCAAAGGTCAACTGAAATATCTCTCTGGGAAAGTCAATTTCTTTTTTTTTGCTATATGCTGATGCTTATACTGTACAACGGGATATGCATACAGTACCGACTATCGAACAGAGAGAGTGTCAAAACACTCCGTTATCCACTATTCATCCAATTGTGTCTAGACACTCGATATATCAAGCCTAAGCGTGTCAAGAGGCGGAACCCAATTTCACGCTTTTATGTTATCTGAAAAAAACTATTTTGTGTTAAAATTGAATCCTTAGTTATCGTTTTTGTTCTTTTAACCTCCTTTTAATACGTCAATTTGTAATTATGAACTAAAATATAAAAATTTACTTTGTACACTTGTAATTGTATCGTCATGAAACTTAACTTAATAACATGGTAAAATCAAACTGGTCTGATGATGAAGTCAGGACTTGAATAGTGGAACTCTTTAGAGGCTACGAGTAAACCACTCGTTTAGGCTCATATAATTTATAGCTCCTAGCACATTATATAGGAAAGGGTGTTTTTTAGGTTTCTTAACAATATATTTAAATTTTTAGACGTATAAAATCCAATTTCGAGGTCAATCACAGGAGTACAAGTGTATAACTGTAAACGTGACTGGTTGTGAGTTCAATTTCCACTCGAGGAAATGAAACATTTATTTAAATTTACATTACTTTTTAGAAAACATATAAAAATTTGAACGCAGCGATATTTGAACCCGCGTCTCTTGGAAATCGTCTAAGCACTCTGACCAACTAAGCCATACGTTCTCAACGCGCTACATCGAAATTTTTATATGCTTCGACGTGGACGTTTTGAGTGTGGAATAATACTTTAAAATATTTAATAAATATCATTCTCTCTCGTCAAATGATAATTCTATAGCTACGTATTTTTTTTTATATGTTTACTAAGACGTATTTTTCTTTACTAAGTGAGGAATAACGCTTTAAATTGTTGAAAAGGAATGACATAACAGTAGGATCCCTCTGCCTATCCTGCTTCTTGCGGGATACAGCGTGAAGCTGATTTTCATATACTTAAAATAAACAATCGTATACAAACGTAAATATTGTCTCGTAAAAGCCCATTCAGCTAAAGCTGTTGCAGATTGAATTCATTAAAAATAGTTCATTACAATTAAAAACGTATATGGAACCCATTACGTAAGTCGTTATCTTCATTTGTAAATTTAAATTAAAATCCATATTCGTAATACTCATTTGCAGTTCACTTTATTAAGTGTAATTAAGTTTAAATAAATTGTGATTATTGAAGACTATTGGAGAATTCGATTTAATCCGGCGTTGTATTGAATAATAAAGCGGCGTTGTGTTCCGCCACTCAGCACGTTTCGTTTGTAGAATTCGGTGGAGAGCGAGGAGCGGGGAGTGTCTTAATACTAGGCTCAATCTTCCTGTCCTGCTACATAAGGAATACAGGGTGAATCTGAAAGAAAAACAACTTTAATTTTGAAAATAGCAACTGTTGGGTTAGGTTAGTCGACTGTAGCTCTTTTTTTCAATTTATTACCATTTAAAAATTAAAACAAGATCAACAGTATAACATCTAAAAATCAAAAAGGTTTATAATGATTTTAAAAATGTTCTTAAATTACACAATTTTAATTTACAATAAAGTTAGTAATAAATAATATTTAACATTATCATTCAAAGTAAATTTATAAAAAAGTTAATTAATAAAATAAATAAATAAAGTTAAAAACTAAGCTTTAACTCCTTGGATTGATTTTATGTAAGTACGAGTACTAGTGCAAGTGCTGCAAGTAGTTTATATAGTACTAGCGACCCACTCGCGGCTTCGCCTGCTTAAACTACTGAATTATTTATCTAATATACTGAATTGCGTTCCTTAAACAAACGACACAAACAACAGAATACTTAAGTGGTAAAAATCATAAACAACGTAATAGGTAGTCTACCTATTATTCTTTTATGTAAAAATATTTAAACGAAAGATTGATGAACGAAAGATTGATGATTGATGATTATTTAAAGAGCTCCAAAATATGTGCAATTGTTTCTAAACCTACTTTACTAAAGAGCTAGCATTGAAGCATTCTCTAGTCCAGCTCCTTTCTTCTGGCGCTGGGGAACGGCATCAAGGCCCTCTGGCCGTGGTCTCGAGCGGCAACCACCAATATGGGTGCGCCCTTTGGCCCTAGGACTGTGTACCTGCCCTAGACCAGATACAGAGAGAGTTTTTTGGTGGGAATGGAGGGATAATGCTATGTGTAAGGGATAAATGAAACATGAGTCGATACAGCTGTGTATGGCCTGCGTTATGCATTTATAATGACAATTAAAAACGGATAGACGGACAACAAAGTGATCCTATAAGGATTCTGTTTTTTTCTTTTGAGGTACAGAACCATCAAAATGAATAGTTTTTTAGTTTGGTTATGGAATTAATTTGATTGAGCTTGCAAGAATAGTCATATTTAAAAGAAAAATGTTTATTTATTTCATATATGTCTAGGTAAACTGTAATTGCGCGCACACTGCAAACGTAATTTTTTCCACATAAATTCCGGGTTAAAATATAGATTACATATTAGTACTAATACAATAACAAATCTATCATACACAAATTGCAAGAACTACGTGGCTGCTTGAGAAAGTTTCAACTTATATTGGAGAATATTAAATATTGAAATCTTTGTCGAGTTTTTTCTGTCATCACACAAACAATAATTGAAAACTTAAGATTTTCACTTTCTGCGCAATTTATGCTTTGAGTACAGGAGTCACGCCACTATGACGCGATTGCGTCATAATTCTTATTATTCTACCCTGCAACTTATTTGTGAACGATGATATAAAAGGCTGCTCGGGGGTTGTACATTCAGTCTTGGCTCTGGTGTGGGTCGGAGCACTACTCGTGCTGCACCACTGGCTAACCTCGACTATTTGGACAATTAATTATTTGATTAATTAATTGTTATTTTAATTATAAATGTGGTTAAGACCTATTTATAATTATCTACGTGAAGTCTTGGCTCTGGTGTGGTTCAGAGTACTACTCGTACTCTGCCACATAACCTCGACTATTCGGGTAATTGATTATTTAGTTAATCAATTATTATCGTAGTTATGAATGTGGTTAACACCTATTTGTAATTGCTTACTTTAGAAATCATTCAGTTATTTATGCCTTCAGCTACTATTTGAAACTACCATTCTAAAAGTATTTATGTTAAAATTGCTTTTTGTACATATGTCATGTGTTCACATGGGTGAGTAGAACAAAACTACTAAAATCCATGTAACTGATTAATAAAAGTAGTTTTATTTAATATTACTAACACAATATTTATTTATAGTGGCAACAACATGTCAATAAATACAAAATATATACATTTCGTAAAGAATTAGGAATATCACTCACGTAAGAGCCAATGTTATGTTACCTAAACCTTAAAAAAAATATTAATATAATTAAATTAAAAAAAATAAAAAAAATTAAAAAAACACGTTATTTATTTATAACACGTTATTTATTTATAACGTTATTTATTTATAACACGTTATTTATTTATAACACGTTTTTTACGTTTTTTTAAAAAAAATAAAATAAATAATTATATTATAAAAAAAATAAAAGAAGGGGAAAAGGAGTTCGGAGAGTTCGGAGAGAACTATTGTTCATGGAGTATAAAGAAATTTTAGCAGAATAAAAACATAATTATATTTTTTATTAAATTACCAGATATTACCAGAGTAATCCATGAACTATTGTTACCAGATACTCTTCCTAACGGTATAATCTACCACCTAACGGTGATCCGCATCAAAATCCGTTGGGTGGTTTTGAAGAAGAAGAGTTAGAAAGGCCTGACAGAGGCGGAAGGCGTTCTTATTTTATAATATATAGAGATAAGACAATGTTTTATTCTATCACTAATACAGGCGGCAGATTTCTTATGATTTATAATCTATAGAGAAACTACACACTCTTTTTATGCTTTCACAATAATGCATATATTTTGAGATGTCCCTCTGCCCTTCGATGGCGGCTCTGTTCTTGCACATTTTCCTTTGAAAATTAGTGGCACAACTGTAACAGTTACACTAAACTTACAGTTATCGTAAACTTTTTTGTAGATATTGATGTCTTCTATAAAATTTTAGTAAATTACTTTGCCCTATTGTCAATAACTTCCACAGCGTACGCGATATAAGGTTTTTTTTGGTATTTTTTTAAACGTTAATCGCCCAATTGTAACAGAATTTTCCAAATCGGCCCCGTAGTTTCAGGGCCTATTCAATTCAAATAAAGAAACAAAACACCTAATCGGTTGTCTTCATAATGTTAGTGATATCGATGCAACTTCCCCCCACTCTGCAGAGTTACTTACTCGCGCACCATAGTGCGCGAGGCTACACTCCGCATTTTTTATGAAATAATAATTTCATGATTTTCTTTTAAAAATATCACATTTTTAAATTCGTTATGTATTTTGAATGGATTGTCCGATTTTGTTAATGTAAAAAGTACTTTACACATATTGAAATTATCTTTAATAAAATATCATTTAATAGAATAAGGATTAATGCAGAGGTATGAATAAAATGGTTTCATTATTGCCGGCACTTTCATCAACTTATAAAATATAAAAATGTAGTTATATTGTCATAACTACAGTAGTTGGACATATCGACGGTCCCTACGTAGATAAAGTCATGTCAAAAACGTCAAAATTTTTTTATTGCATAAAAGGCTTCAGATTGCCCATACGCTTGTGCCTATATAGGATTTTTTTATAAATATTATCTATTTTTCTAATTATACAACTCGTATAAGAGAACAAGTACAATCATTAGAAAAACAGTATATTGTAGATGCGGATACCTTTACATGTCGTCATTTACTTCGTCTATTTCTAACCTAAAATAGTAAAAGATCGACGTAAGGGCGGTCATATTCAGACATGTCCGCTTATACTATAAAAAAAATTATATAGAAGAGCGGATATGTCAGATACCACCGCTTTTACATTGAAATCTTCATTTATTAAATTAAAAAAAAACACACGTTAATTACTAATATTAATTTATATTATTAATTACATTATTTTGGACGTAATTTACTTTGATAATATTGATAATGTAGCTGGTTTTGTTTAGTTTTTTTTATTAATATTTTACTTTGGTTACGTTTACTTATTATTTTTGTTCATTTAAATTAGTTAGATATTTTTTGTAATAATCAGATTTTCTACTTATTATTCTTTTTCAGATTATTATGATCATTTAGGCTTATATTTCCTTACCAATCGTATTGAAAACTGAAAACAATTTCATAAATATACTTAATAAGCATTCGTATAGTTCAAGCGGGCGAAGCTGCGTCCGGGACTGCTAGTATTCAATATAAATTTAAAATGTTGTTTTGTGGTTTACAAATATTATTTTCAATTTTTAAAATAACTGCTGATTTAAGATTTAAAAGATTGTATTAACTATAAGTTAAGAATAAATATGTTGAATTGAGGTTTCAAAGTAAATATTTATATGAAGTTAATTGCTATATTTTATTAACTTTACTCATTTAATTTAAATCTTACATAAGACGTATTATCTTTAATATATACTGTGTCGTGCAGCCAATTAAATAAAAATAATCGAACCGAATGTATTCGGCACTATAACCGAATAATTCGGCCGAATACGAATATTGAAAAAGATGCCGAATACACCGAATACCGAATACCAAACTAATATTCGACGCATCTCTAGTAATTACTCTAAAAATATAATTAATTACAATATAAATTGTGCTTAATTTTTAATCAAAATTCTTTTTCTGTTCAATGACTGATTACGTCTACTTGAATTAGAACCACATATAAAGTTACATGTAGTCATTAATATACTTTTCACATAAATTACTAACGATAAATAGATATTTTGGAATTATTTTTAAAATATCGTAATAATTACATATTTTCATGAAACATTTATGTAAGTCCCATTTAAAAACACTGATTTATTCTTTTCGCTGAATAAACAGATATCTTAGATTTGTCTGACATGACTTTATTTTGATGGCAGAGTAGAAACAGTCTACTAGCAGTTTTATTAGGAAAATGTCATAAAATTACATATTAATAAATGCCATTTCATACTTTGTAAATATAGTAACATATTATTGCAAACATATATTCATAATGTTATTTTTTTTTTTTTTAAGAGCAAGTTGAACCTTTATTCTGCTCTCCTGTAAACCTGCTTTTTTGACATATCGTTTTATACGTAGGGACCGTCGATATGGTATCGCGGTTTTCTATAGATATTGATGCGTTCTATAATACTGTACAACATTATTTTGTTCTATCATCAATAGTTTTCGCAGCGCACGCGATGATAAAAATTTTTAGATCAATTTCTTCACACCTTGGGTTACATTATTGCATTTTTCTTAGGGATCCCTATTTTTTTTGAAAATGTAATATAGCCTATGTGGGACGGTGAAGATGCAGCTTTCTAATAGCGAAAGAATTTTTGAAATTGGTCCGGTAGTTGTCGTGTGAGAACAATACAAACATACATACATACATACAAAAATACAAATCTTACCTCTTTATAATATTAGTATAGACAAATTAAAGATAAAAAGTTGTTGATATAGGTTGTAATTTAGTTTGCATTTGAAAAATATGTGTTTATATTAAAGTAGATGAATTCAAATAAAAAATGTTTAGAAAAGCAATGTGTACATTCTTGCTATATCTGATCGTTTGTTATATTCATTTTAATTATCTGTTTTAATTTTAAGTGTAATTTACATTTTGAATAATAGATTAAATCAATTATGCAAGCAAATATATATCATTTTTTTTTACTTCACGCTGTATCCCGCACACAGCAGGGTAGGCAGAAGGAACCTAGTCTTAAGACACTCCGTTCCCCACTTTCAGCCGAGTTCTGGAGGCAACCTCGACACCAGAGCGAAGAAATGGAAATATAAATTTAAGTAAATATTTTATCTCCTCGAGTGGAAATCGAACCCACAACCAGTCGGTTTTACAGTCACACTTCGTGCCGCTGCGCCACAACTGGCCTCCAAATAGAGTACATAAAACAAAACGAAAATTGTGTTTTTATTTGAGTAGGTACCATTTGCTGATAATGTTGTATGTCAAGCCTGGATTAATGAAGCGGCGGAAATGGGAAACGTCAAAATAATGAGCGATGGCCGTTCTATCCATAGTGAAAAAATATGAAAAGACTGTTTTATTTTTTTATTATTACGGTCGTCTCTATGGATATTAAGTTTTTGTGCTTCACTAGACGTGTCAAAATTATATTGACCACAAAGAAAGCAAAAGATATATACATTTTGTACGTTAATTATTAGCTTCACGTTGTATCCCGTACATAGAAGGACAGGCAGAGGGAACCTAGTTTTAGGAAACTCTTTTCTGGCGAATTATGGAGGCGTTGCGTGTTGAGTGGCGGAACTCGACGCCGCTCTTTGCCTCGACACCAGAGCGAATAAATGAAAACATAAATTTAAGTAAATATTTCATTTCATGGAGTGGGAATCGAACCCACAACCAGTTATGTACAATCACACGTTGTGCCCCTTCGCCAAGACTGGTTTCAACTTTTTTATTATTATTATTATTTTTTAATTTATATATTTTTATATTTATATTTAAAATTGTATGTTAGGTTACACAAGGTCGTTCGTGAAATGTGGGAAGAAGCAGTACGTGATGCCGGGCGCCTTCAGGAAGCACGCAGAGGCGATTTACAATATGCAGGTGCGGCCAGACGACATATGGGTTATCACGTTCCCGAGATCAGGTGAGCTTGACAAACACACACATTGAAATACAAGGTAATGCCTAATAGGTTTACCCCAATTATATACATACAATAATAAGGTCTTTATGGTTTTGGAGTAATAGGATATGGTCTTTTTAGAATTTTATTCAAGTTAGATATAGTAGGTATTTAAGAAATATTAAAGTAAATGGATTTATAAAAATGTTATTTAATTTCTTTCGTGTATGAATTTCATGAAAAAAAAAAAGTTTTTTGCATATTTACTTAGGTTTTACAATTTTCTTGCCATAATTACGAACGTATAGCATATATTCATAATTTTCTAAAAACGTAATATTTTTTAAGTACTAAAAATAAAAACTCTGACTGCATAAAACTAAAATAAAAAGACCAAAATCCGGATAAGCGCGAGACGGGCTCTTCCACCGATGGTTCCGTAAAAATCGGAGGTTTCGAACTTTTTCTGAAATTCAAACTTAACTTAATAGCCAGAGCCCTTTCTTTCTTCTTTCATCTGATACCTCACTTAAACTAGCGGCTTTAATATCAAATTTTGCCCCCTTTTATTATTTTTTAGGATTTAACCACAAATGTACTATACATTTCAGATTTTTCTTGAACTAGTGCTACCTGTAAATGCTAGCTGCCAAATCTCAAAATTTAGACCAACTAGAAGTACCCTATTAATTTTGATTGCTTTTATAGTGTCGAAATAAACGTTTTTTGTTATATATTTTTTTTAGTAAGCGTAGGAATACATTTTTAAGGAAATCATGGGTCCGTATATGGTTTAAATTTCAACTCTTGGCTCTTGACAGACAGACAGACAACAAAGTAATCTTATAACGGTTCCTTTTTTTCTTAAAAGGTACGGAATCCTAAAAACAAACCCAATAATAATTTGATACAATCGTATTACAAGTAAAAATAGAATTCTCCTGTCAATTCCTGTCAAAGTATTTTCACTTATTTGTTCTGGTGTAATAAAATGTGGCGTTGAGGTTCGCTACTGAACATACAACGGAAACCGGAGGACAGTGTCTCGATTTTCTCTCTTTCCACGTTCCAACATGCGAGCTGATGTAAAATTGAAAAAAAAAACAATTATAAAATACACATTTCTTAAATAATTTTAACATTTACCCAATAGAAAAAATCAAAAAAATATTATCATAGAAACTAAATTATAATATTGATAAGTTCTGTCCCTAATATCTAGATTATCTATATAATATATTACAACACAATAATTTAATTAGAAATTATCTTCTTATACCTATTTATTTATAGTAATAGAGATAAAATGTAGACAAGTGTGAAAATTACGATTTTTTATAAGTTCAAAGTCCATTTCTTATGTAAATTAAATTTAATTTTAAAATTAGGATGAGTACATTGTCAATACGCGTTGAAAGTGCGAAACTTAACGCCGCGCTATGTTTTCTTACGTCACCTATAACGAAATTTCAAGAAGAATTAAGGAATCGAATTCACAACCGTCGCGTTTAAAATCAGAATCAGTGTCGCAGCCGCTTTTCCACGATGGCCTCATATGGCCTTAATATTTATTCGTGACGATATTTTAGAAAAAAATATCACTAATTTAGTGATAAATAATATTTTTTACAAATACCTATAGCCATGCGTATTATACTTTGCCTACTCTCACTCACTGGTTAGAATAAACTTTGTAAATAAAAAAATATAAAAATTAAATCAGCTTCACATCACAACATTCTGTATCCCGTACACAGCTGAGTGGGAACCCAGTGTTAAGACACTCCGTCAACTTTCCGCCGAATTTTACAAGGCATTGCGTGTTGAGTGGCAAATCTCAACGCCGGGCATTTGCCTTGGCGTCAGGGCGAAGAAATAAAAATTTTAATAAATAATAATTTATTTCCTCGGATGGAGATCGAACCCACAGCCGTCGTGTTACGGTGGCTCTGCGCCACAACGGCCTCAAAATTACATTTGTAAATAAAATACCACAAAATATTGTCATTTGGTTTTAGCGTTTATCCAAAATATATGGTCAAGTGTCTAAAGCTATCTGATAAAAGATAACACTGCATTATTTGTATCAAAAATGTTATCAATTGGTATCGATCGTGGAATTTTTGGTTAAAATTAATAAAAAATATTTTTCAGTAGTAGTAGTAATACTAACTAAATAATAAGTATTAATATTTTTTAGTAACACGCTGTATCACGCAAAGAGAATATTAAATGTATGCATGTTTACGATTTTTAGCTCTATTTTTGAGTCATTCTAGTTTTCGCGTGCTGATAGCGGAATGCAACGTTGCACTTTGTTGCGATAGCGAGAAAATAAAAATAATTAATTTTCTAAATTGTAATCGAACCCACGACCATCGCCTTTAGCCATCGCCAGTCAGATGCTGCGCCGTTGCGCCGTGACGGCTTCCTATATATTTCGTTTTTTTTTTACCTTCACGTATGCGTTTAGTATTTTAAGTATAGATAATTTAACTCAAAGTATTCCATTTGCTATTTTCTGGGTATTTGAAATATTGAGCATATATTACCAATTTTATTTTGTTTTTGTCTACCAGAGCAGAAAAATATTTCATCTTCTCTAGTAGTGGAAATCGAACTCACAATCTGTCGCGCTTACACACTTTTTGCCCTAATTATAGATGAAAATATAAAATTATAGATGAAAATAGCCTTATTTTTTTTTAAATTTTTTATGAATTAAATGATTTTCAATACATATGAATTACTATCAATAATTTCCAGGAACAACGTGGACCCAAGAAATGGTGTGGCTCGTAGAAAACGAATTAGACTACAAAGCTGCCAAGGAAAAACCTCTTTTTGATCGTTTCCCTATGTTAGAGTAAGTGGATATTATATATCTTTTGGGAGAAAAGAAATAAGAAATAGGTTATCTTATTTGTTAGTTATATCTATTTCATAGATAAAAAAATCATATCTCCTCGTAGGTTTAAAATTTCTGGATTCCGTCATACAAAATATATATTTAGAAATGGAATTAATATTGCGATACTACTTAAGTTTAAGTGCTATACTAGTAAATGGAAATAAATTAAATATAATCATTGAGGCCGTCGTGCCGCAGGGGCACAAGAGTTCTGTAAACGCAACGGTTATAGGTTCGATTGTCATTCGGGGGAATGAAATACTTAATATTTTTATTTCCACGCTCTGGTAATCTCAAAAATTGTCCTAAAGACTCCGTTCGCCACTCAGAGAACGGAGTGTCTGAACCCTTGGTTCCCAGGTTACTTCTGCCTACTCTCCTATGTGCAGTCTATAGCATGAAGCTAAAAAAAAGAAAAAATCTTTAATTATTCGTGGAGATCGAACTCACGTCCATCGCCGTGATGCAATGGATGTGGATTTAATCTCGCAATCAGATGCTGTGACACTGCGCCATGACGGACTCAATACTATATACGACTTTAGTATGTATGGCGCATTATACGGTATTCAGGTCCAGTTTCACCGGTTACGAATAAAATTTTATAGTAATCTTATAATTAATGCTATCTCACAGACATGTAAATATAAAATAACTGTTCCTTATATTTTCAAGAATAATTTTCTCATTAATGAACGATAACAGCAGGTAACAACTCAAACAATGTGTTGCATTTACAAATTACAAATATGTATATAAAAATTAAATGCATGTATCAAATGTGTATCTATTAGATATAGCTATTCGAGACCTGTGAAACCAAAAATTATGGCTTGTCTGGCAGATAAGGCTGTTCTGGACTTTATCAGCCAGTGGTGAAACAGGCTCTAAGTGACATAAAATATTCAGCAGGTATTAATGACATTTAGCTATCATTATTATTTAATTAATTACAGACTAACATCAAAGATACCGGAGATAGCATTTGATTTGATCAAAAGTAACTTCATGAACCTCGGCTACTTCCAAGGCCTGAACCACGCGGCGAGGGTGCCGAGCTGGAAGAAAATAGAGGAGGCGCCATCTCCTCGATTCATAAAGACACATTTACCTCTCTCCCTCTTACCTCCAACTCTTTTGACTACGGCTAAAGTCATCTACGTCGCCAGAGATCCTAGAGATGTTGCTGTTTCATATTATTATTTGCATAAAATGGTCACGAAAACGCTTATGAGAGCGACTTTCAATAACTTTTGGGATGCTTTTCGAAGAGATTTGTGTAAGTTTTTGCATTTTATAGAATGTTATCAATTTTGATTTATAAATCTACAAAGTTTTTCTATAGAATTTAATCTGTTTTATCTACATTTTTTAGTAAGTTATATAATTCCTATAAGACCTGGAAAATTAGATTTTCCATTTTACGTCATAAGGTCAAAACAAAAATACGGGCAATGTCTAGTGTATTTTCCGCGCCACACTGTATCCCTCACACAGTAGGGTAGGCAGAGAGAACCTAATGTTAAGACACTCCGTTCTCCATTTTTCGCCGAATTCTGGAGGTATCCGTGTTGAGGGGCTGAACTAGACACCAAAGCGGAAAAAATGGAAATATTACATATTTCATTTCCTCGAGTGGGAGTCGAACCCACAACCTGTCTCGTTAAAGTCACACTTTGTCCCCTGCGACACGAACGGCCTCTCTCTCTCTCTCTCTCTGTTATGAGTTTATTTATTCCGTTACTTTTAATGGTGTATTTTGTACATTATATAATAATAATCTTTATTTCCTCAAAGAAAGTAACTACAAAGACAATAAAACGTTACATGAAAGAGGCTTGTTCATGTTACACAAAAATAAGATGGTTCCCTACTCCCTAAACTAGGAAAAACCTGTATTTTAGGGAGAAGTGAGTCTGGTGAAGTTTATGTTTGAAAGAAAAATTATACCTATTATTTT
Organism: Heliconius himera; assembly: GCA_021202915.1. Taxonomy (NCBI): domain Eukaryota; kingdom Metazoa; phylum Arthropoda; class Insecta; order Lepidoptera; family Nymphalidae; genus Heliconius; species Heliconius himera. Next base: position 260,402 of record JAJHJA010000154.1, on the reverse strand, counting down.
TTTTTAGTTAACATAACTTTTTTTGTGAGGCCAGTCGTGGCGCATCGGCAAGAGGTGTGACTGTAAAACCGACTGGTTGTGGGTTCGATCCCCACTCGAGGAGATGAAATATTTACTTAAAATTATATTCCATTTCTTCGCTCTGGTGTCGAGTCGAGTCGAGATAACCGCGGCGTTGAGTTCTGCCACTTATCACGCAATGCCTCCAGAATTCGGCAGAAAGTGGGGAACGGAGTGTCTTAGCACTAGGTTCCTCTGTCTACCCTGCTGTGTGCGGGATACAGCGTGAAGTTGATTTATTTATTTATTTATTTTATAATTTTTTTCAGTACCCTGGACTCCAATAGTTGAACATACAAACGAAGCATGGAAGTTACGGCACAATGAGAATCTCCATTTTATTTTCTACGAAGACATGATAAATGTTGGTATAATTTTTATATGTAAATCAATTTATCTTTACTAAAAAAATTATAAAATTGAAGAGTTTCGTTGAACGTTCAAATAAACACGAAAGATAAAACAAAACAAAAAAAAAATTAAAAATGATTATCACGTTAATTGTTTCAAAGTAACCCGCTGCAGGTAAAAGCGCGGCGTTGAGTTCTACCACTCAAAACGTTATGCCTCCAGAATCTGGCGGATAGCGGGGAACGGAGTGTCGTAACACTAGGTTCCCTCTGTCTACCCTGCTATGAACGGGATGCAACGTGAAACTAACAAAAATATTAATCTTTTTACAGGACTTACCAAAAATGATCCGCGGTGTATGCAAGTTCCTAAACAGAGATTACTCGGATGATCAAATCAGCGCCCTCGCTGGCCATCTCAGCTTTGACAGCCTCAGAAAAAACAAAACTGTTAATAATACCAACAGCGAAAACGGCGAAATACAATTTATAAGAAAAGGTTTGTGGTTAATAGAAGTACTTTCTTTTTTAATTTAAAAAGATTGCTTTAATATTATAGGAGTCCAATCGTGGCGCAGGAGCACAAAGTGTGACTGTAAAACCGACTGGTTGTGGGTTCGATCCTCACTCGAGGAGATGAAATAGTTACTTAAAATTATATTTCCATTTCTTCTCTGGTGCTCTGGTGTCGAGGCAAAAGCGCGGCGTTGAGTTCCGCCACTCAACATGCAATGCCTTCAGACTTCGGCAGAAAGTGGGGAACGGAGTGTCTTAACACCAGGTTCCTTTTGCCTACCCTGCTGTGTGCGGGATTCAGCGTGAAGCTGATAATATTTTTTTTATATTACAAATGTCAGATTGGCACAGCGGCGTGCCAACAAGCGTGCCACTATAAACGATGGTTGTGGGTTTATTCTCATTTCCTCGCTGTGGCAACTCAACAAAGCGCCGCTCCATATGCAATGCTTTAAGAATTTGGCGGAAACCGGGGAGCAGAATGCCTTAACATTAGGTGCTTAAGGTCCCTCTGCCCACTCTGCTGTGTGCGGGATACAGCGTATAGCTAATTTCCTCACTTCCTCGAGCGGGGATCGAACCCACAACCAGTCGCTTTTACAGTCACATACTTGTGCCCCTGCGCCACGACTGTTCCGTTTTTAAAATCATTTGAGTTTATTTTTTTCTAAAATTATAATTATAATCCAATTCGCTTTCATTTTTAACATTAAAAAATACATATTTCATAATAATTAACAGGTGAAGCAGGAGGCTGGCGATCACATTTCGACGCCAAAATGGAAATCCAAGCTGAAGACTTCCTCTCCACCAGATTACGCCATCTCGACCTGGCCTACCCTTCACTCGCGTCTGATGAAGAAGAGACGCATTTATAAATCTCCAAAACTAGATAAATCATCTTCAAAAGACTGATTTCTCCTAAATAATTGAGAAATATAAGGGACTATTCGTTCTGTAATTATTTTTTTATAGTTACAGAATTTAGGCTGTATAGTTTTGTTGTTTATTGGAGGCCATCATAGCGTAACAGTGTGGCGTCCAACGTTCGATATCCACTCGGTGAAATGAAATACTATATTCATTTTCTGGCTAAGTAGGTGGTAAAAATACAAAGATGGCAAAAACGAAGTTTCTACGTAACATCACAGCCTGGATGGCGAAACTTAACACCGTATTTTGTTGTTCAAATCTTCTCTTTGCGTTAAAACGGTATATAGCAAATTTGAAAGAAAATCGATACAGGGTTAGTGATCGGTTTTGGTTTTGGAAGAGTAATAGAGAGTATTTTTTGCATTTATAATATTGGCTCTAACTATGTAAGTTAAGTAATAAAATTTGATATCATTTAATTTTATTTATATCTGTTCTATATATAAATTTTATAAACAACAATTCTATTTAAAACTAATTAAGATTCTAGAATAATATATATTGAGACCAGGCGCAGGCAGGGGCATAAATGTGTGACTGTAAACGCGACTGGTCGTGGGTTCGATTCTCACTCGGGAAAATGAAATATTTATTAAAATTTATAGTTTTTTTTCTTCGCTATGGTGTTGAGGCAATGCGTGGCGTTGAGTTCCGAAAGCCAACAGGCAATGCCTCCAAAATTCAGCGGAAAATGGATGTTTTAACAGTAGGATTTTCTGCCTACCCTGCTGTGTGGCCATATATATTATAACTAGTACCTTAGTTTAGTTAGTATTACTGAAGAACTTGTTCTCGTGTGTATTTTGAAGACTTGTAAAATTCACAATATTTGAATTTTATATTTTTTAGTTTTATAGTATATTTTTTGTGTTCATTGCATATAGCCATATTTTTTTATTTAAAAGTAAAAGAAGGAAAAGTAAAAAGAATTAAAATAAGATTCTAACTGATCGCTGTCTCTACGTGAAAGACGCGACGCCACGCACGAGACCATTTATCTTTGATTAATGCAGTTTCATATATGCAAACCTGTTTATTTATTAACCGATTTTAAAAAAAGAATAATCGGTCCATAAATAAAAAATGTTGGAAAATAAACGTTTAATGGAAATAATAATGTTATTAGAACACAGGGTAATTCAGATTAGTAAACAAATAGTTCAAGCGGGCGAAGCCGTCGATAGTTGTATATAAAATCGGTTTTGTTTCCTATATATAATAAAATTATATACGTGTATATTAATTTCCTTTTATGAATGAATCTCAAAAATACTGAACAGATTTTCGTTTTATTCTTTTCTAAAAGGAATGTTTTATTGTAAGTAAAATTTAAATAAAAATATTTAAAAAATCAATTCTCACTAGAGGGTTTATATTTAAGTTATTGTTATTTCTCGTCTTTCACAGCGGTGCGGCGCTTAGCTCTAAGCTCTAAGCTCTAAGCTCGCCACTCAATACAAAAATTAAGTTGAAATAGGGAACGCAGTGTTTTACACTACGTTCCCTACAAGTTAAAAAAACAGTACATAAAAGTATTTGTTAGCAGATAATTTGAATTTTCATTCTATTTATAAAAAGTGAGTAAATAACTAAATTAGGAATGATTTTCTAAAAAAATACGAATAAATTAAAATAAAAACTCGATCTCGACTCGATCGACTCTTACATTATAAAATATAATAGTATCTTGTCACAATATTAGTTTTTTTAAGTAAATTTTTAATAATTATTTATTAAGTTCTGAAAAAAATCAAAATAAAATATTTTTTTCATATTAATTGTTTTTATTTTTACCTGACTGCGCGAGCTAAAAGTAGTTAGTCTAAATTTGCTATATTTTATATATTTATATTTAATTTAATTCTATTTGTTTCCAAAATAGAGAATGTCCTCTTTTCACCTGATCTCCGAGTCTCATCTTAAGAGTATAATTAGGCCAGTCGTCAGTAGATCTAATAATGTTTAACAAACGAGGTTTCTTAACGTGCCTTCCAAAACACCGAAGAGGTAGAATGACCTCAATTATTCTGTACCTTACTCAAGTTAATGCAGTCTAATAAATTTGTTTTATAGTTGTAAAGATACTAATATTTTTTAAACATTTTTAAAGTGTTATTCCACACTTAGGAAAGGAAAATACTTATTTAGAAAGCGTATAAAAATTTGAACGTAGTGGGACTCGAACCCGCGCCTCCTGGAAACCGATCAGGTCTAATAAATAATCCTGGTCGGTTTACCAGGAGGCGCGGGTTCGAGTTTAGTACGTTTTCTAAATAAGTAAGATACTAATATTGTACTTTTTTTCATTTTCATTTAATTTCTTTAGTATTTTTTTTTAATATTCTAGAATAAAAAATATTTGGAAGTTAACTCAATCTTTGTTTTATCAGCAAAGAAATAAATTCTATAGTGTGAATAAACGTTTTAAAGATACGAAAGAACAGAAAAATATTTTTTGTGAAATTTATGTGAATGGTTCCTGAGAGACTACTTACCCTTAGTATCTAAACTGAAGGCCTCGGCTGACTTTTGAAAATACAGTATCAGTGTTATACAGTACACATTAAAGCCTTCCCCTGTACCAAATATCAGCTCACTAGGTCTATGGGAAGTACAAGTTTTATTTTGACGATCAGTGGGTGTTTACGTACATTTGCTTTCGCATAACTTCGGAAATATATGACCTACAATATTGAAATTTCAAGGTTCTGATGTGTGTTCATAGTACCAGATCAAATCAAATTAAATCAGCGTCACGCTGTATCCCGCATACAGCAGGGTAGGCAGAGGGAACCTAGTGTTAAGACACTCCGTACTCCACTTTCCAGCGAATTCTGGAGGCATTGCGTGTTAAGTGGTGTAACTCAACGCCGCGCTTTGCCTCGATACCAGAGCTAAGAAAGTGGAAATATAAATGTAAATAAATATTTCATTTCCTTGTGTGGGCATCGAACCCACAACCGTCGCGTTACAGTCACGCCCTTGTGCCCCTGGCCCACGACAGCCTCAAAGATGATAATATAAAAGTTCTAAAGTGTCATGTAAAAAGCATAAGGCGTACAGCGTGGAGATTCATAAAATCTGGAGCTGTGAGAGTGAATCTCGAGAGAGAAGCCGTAAGCTATGGCTTTAAGTTCGATTCCTAGATGGTGCGACTCCACTCCACAGTGAACGGGAGACGGAAAGCGGAGAACCGTCCCTTCTATGCTTATAAAAATAAAAAAAGAATATTTCAGTTTCATTTAGCTATATAGAAAATAAAGAAACCAGCCTAGTAAGTTGCCAGTGTGATACTAGTACTTCTAGCAAGAGGCCTCCTCCGGGGACTTCTTCCATATACCTTTTTACATTCGTTATAGAAACAAAATAAATGAAATATACTATAGATATATAGAAGAGAGAAAAAATAATAATAAATAACTAAATTTATGTATGTAGATCAAATTTTATTTAAACTTTTAAATTATTTTTTACCCTTATTCATATGAAACTTCTACTTTATGCAACAAGTTATATTTATTACAATATTTTAAAGCAATTTCATATTGGATTTAAATGTACATCGTATTCGAAATACCATTTAGTTATGTAGTATTAAAATACTATAACTGAAACGTTCTGTTCATATTTGACTAACTTTTGTTCGAATTAGGTATTACTACTGCAGTAGCAGTTTATTAACTTCTACTATCTAGATTATAACTCATATAATATGCTTGCTAAGTTGTTCCATAGTGTTTAAATTTACTTAGTTTAATTTTAAGTCAATATATTAATATATGATGAGGCTGTGGTGCAGGAGTACAAGCGACTGTAAACGAGAAAGTTTGTGGTTCGATTCCCACTCGAGAAAATTTTTAAAATTTTTATTTTCTCTATTGAGTTCTGCTACTTAATACGTAATATATCCAGATTTCAGCGAAAAGTGGGGGACCGAAGTATCTTAGCACTAGGTTCCCAGGTTGCCTCTACCTATCTTGATATGAGCGGGAAACAGCGTCAATTTAAAAAAAAAAATTTAATTTATTTCTTTTTAAATTATATTGAAGCTAAGAGGTTGTGTTAACTGTAACAATAACCCTAAAATAATAAGTATCAAAACCAATAACGAAAGTGCACTATAATGGACATCTCGAGTAGCAATTGCTAGTTATTAGAAGAGAAAGGAAAGAATCAGTTTCAATATTACTTTCTTTGCCTTATTTTCTGATATATGAGACTTTAAACATAAGAATGGTATTTATACTTTAAATTTATTATATAAATATATTGTTTAAATCAACGAAACGTTCAAACTTTTATACGATTTCTGAAATCGTAATAATATTTAATTTTAACAAGTGTACAACGTTAATCGACAGGTTGTAGCTTCAATTCCTATTATATTTCCTAAAAAAAAAAAAATCCAAAAAAAAAAAAAACCAAAAAACAGTCAACCAGTCAACCACTTAATGAATGAAGAATCATTATAAAACCCACTCCACTTCGACTCCAGTCATTTTCCGATTCGAAAACAAAAAGCCCGGATCGGAACGGACGTGTGATTTATAGTCCAGGTTATTACATTTTGATTTATCGCAGGAACATATTCAAACAGAGGGTAGCGACATGTAAGAATTAATAAGGCATAGTTCGGTGTCGTACGTCATTGTCATTTTATACTAGGATTTACTGGCTTTCTAGTTGCTCTATCTGGTCTCTCACATTTTACTCACAATATATAGGTGATTTTTATTAGATAAAAAAACACAGCTTTAAGTTTATTCCTTAGTTTTTTTTAGCATAGAATTTAGGGTTAAGTTAAGTAACTCTCTGTTCACCAATTACTATTTAATTTCTGAAATATTTTGTTTCAAGTGACGGAAATTTAATTATAATCATTTTCCGGCTCTACACGCAATGTTTCCAGGATTTGGTTGAAAGTGGGAACAGGAAGTCTTAATGGGGACGGAGTGTTTAAGAATTAGGTTCCCAAGTTTCCTCCGCTTATGTGGGATATAGCATGAAGCTATAAACAATCCCCCGAGTGTTGACCGAATCCACAACCAACTTGTTTTTAGTCAGATCTTGCCACTAAGTCACCATGGTCGCAGCTATTTACAAGATTTTGGTATAAATTTTCCAATTTCTGCGAAAACTGCTAGTTGCCAAAAAACATTTCAATTTTCAAAATTTCTTCAGCTGTAATCAGACAAAGTTGGTGTTTCACGTCTAATTAGACGAAGTGCGTTGTTGGATTGTACTATTCAAAACGCAATGCATTTTTGCGAAAATCTGAGGGATGAGTGTAATTTTAGTAAGTTTTCTTTATCTCTACTATACTTTACTAAACATGTTTTTTTTTTAGTAAGGGAGTCCTTCATAATTACATTTTTTGTAGATTATAGATGACTTGAAATTAAATTTCAGTCCATATTTCTTTTAACTTAGGATATATATGAACACTTAAATGAGTTTTTAAATGGCTTCTTTTTACAAAAAAGTAGGTTATATATTCGACAACATTTTTTTTTATATGTGTGTCAATCAATTTCTTTTCTTTGTGTGTTTCATATTTTTCTCAGAAATCGAAATATATTTATATTAATAACTACCAAAACTAAATTACGGAATAAAAAACATAGAACGGAGACTGCAACCTTCCGTAATTGTCGACCTAAATCATCGTTAATTTGTCGAAGGAATCTATATTTGAGGCCAGTCGTGGCGCAGCGGCACGAAGTGTGACTGTAAAACCGACTGGTTGTGGGTTCGATCCTCACTCGAGGAGATGAAATATTTACTTAAATTTATATTTCCATTTCTTCGCTCTGGTATCGAGGTTAAGCGGGGCGTTGAGTTCTGTCACTCAACACGCAATGCCTCCAGAATTCGGCAGAAACTGGGGAACGGAGTGTCTTAACATTAGTTTCCCTCTGCCTACCCTGCCGCTTGCGGGATACAGCGTGAAGCTGAATCTATATTTGATACCACTGTGTTTCAATTTAACTACATATATGAGAAAATTAAGGTTCTTAAGGTAGTTTTAACTTTATTTTTTCTGGCTACGCAGATTACTGCCAATAAATATGTAAAGCCTAACTGTGCCTCTAGGGTGCTGTTGATTGATCGATTGATTGATATAGACCAAAATTTATTGACTTTACTATATATGATTATATTTGAGTCAGACAGGGGCACAAAAGTAATCATAAGCATGCTACAGTAAACGCGACAGGTTGTGGGTTCATATCTCTGTGTTGGAAATTAAAACAAAATATATTTAAAAAAAATTATCAACTTTACGCTATATCCCGCACACAGCAGAGTAGGCAGAGGGTACTTGATGTTAAAACACATCGTTCCCTATTTTCCGCCGTATTCTGAAAGGTGTTGAGTGGCGGAACTCAACGCCGCGTTTTGCCCCGACACCAGAGCGAATAAATTCAAAATTTTAATCGAACCGACAACCTGTCACAAATTTTCATACAACATTATATTATATTTGCGATATAATAACCTAAACTTTAACACATATTACACAGGAAACTGATACCTTGACGCGTACACTGCACAGTTTCAGGAACACGTACAACTAGGGCGTGTCGTGAACATCGAAGCATATTGAGCACCGATACCCGATCTAATAACTAACAAGTTACTAACTATCTATTCGAACCTGGATACCGCAGGAATTTAAGACTGAATTTTCACATTAAACTTGGCTTTTACTTGTTTTTTTTTCAGCTTCACGCTGTATCCCGCACACAGCAGGGTAGGCAAAGGGAACCTGGTGTTAAGACACTTTGCCCACTTTCCGCCGAATTCTGGAGGCATTGCGTGCTGAGTGGCGGAACTGAACGCCGCGCTTTGCCTCGACGCCAGAGCGAAGAAATGGAAATATACATTTAAATAAATATTTCATTTCCTCGAGTGGGGATCGAATCCTAGCGACCCGCTTGCGGCTTCTCCCGCTTGTTCTACATAATTATTTATTTTCTCATCTGAACAATATCCATACATTAAAAGCAAAAGTTTTCGACTTTACGTTGATATAACTTTTTAATTTTATAAATCGATTCAAATAAAAATAACATTAAATAGTAATCCTTTACAATTTGGCTAAATATAATACAAAAACTGTTGTTAAACGTTTAATAATATAAGCCGTTTTTGAGATTAGCTTTCACAAACGCACAGACAAACATATAAAGAGACAAAACCACGTACGCACTTTCTTATATTGATAAATGTCTCCTATAGTATATTTTCTTATATATATAGGAGGAGGCTTATTTCCAGCAGTGAACTGTAAAAAGGCTGATAGATGGAGTACTACGTCCCAGTTACAACTTTGTTATAAAAATAAAAAAAAAAACTAGATTCCCTCTGTCCACCCTGCTGTGTGCGGGATACAGCGTGAAGCTGATTTCAACTTTCTTATATGTTGATGTATACATATTTTGGTTTACATACGTACTTTGGTTAAACAGCGTGTGGCGTGAGGCGCATGTATCAATGAGTGCCTTTAATCAGTTTAACGCTGTATTTCATATATAGTAGACTTGATAAAGAGAAATTAGAGTTGTGACACTCCATTCTCCGTTTTCCACTCAAATTCGACACTACGTGTCAAATTGTGGAACTCAACACCACATTTTTAATAAGTTTTCTTTGCCCATTCTTATAAAAATAGAAAAATGTATTTCAATATTAATACCTTATTAAACTAAACAACGAAATTGTTTTAGCGGGCTTCATTATAAAACTCGTGGAGCGTTAATTATTACATTAATCAAGCGATAAGCGATGGTTGAATCTAAAATGGCAAGTTTTCTTCACTTGGTACTCTCTTTTTATTTTTTACCCGACTGCGGCTAAGTCGAAACGGAGGGTTATGTTTTAGCGCGTATGTACATACTTCAACACACAAATATATATGTGTGTTAGTTACTTTGTTCCCTTGTAACTGTTAAAGTAGGGAACCGATTTTGATAAATAGTACGTCGTTGGATTTTTCTTGATGACGCGGGTGACAAGTACCTACTGGATATATAGTTTATGCAGTCAAGACTAGTAAAACTGACTGGTTATGGGTTAGAACCCCACTCGAGGAGATGAAATATTTACTTAAATTTATATTTCCATTTCTTCGCTCTGGTGTGGAGGCAAAGTGCGGCGTTGAGTTCTGCCACTCAATTTGCAATGCCTCCAGAAATCGGTAGAAAGTGGGGATCGGAGTGTCTTAACACTAGATTGCTTGCCCTATACCTACCCTGTAGTGTACGAGATACAGTGTGAAGCTGATTTTATTTATTTATATGAGTTAATAGTAAATGGAAATGCCTTACTGATAATTAATAGCAATTTTGACTTCTTTCTTATAATGTATTGGCCGTCGCGGCGCAGGGGCACAATGGCTAACTGTAAGCGTGGCGGTTGCGGATTGGATTGCCACTTGGGGGAATGAATTATTTTCATTTCCTAGCTCTGGTAATAAGACAAAGCGCGGCGTTGAGTTTCGCTATTCAACAATCCAGTTTTCAAACGCACACTGTCTCGAAAATGGGACGGTGCACGGCAGCAGAGTGTCTTAACACTTGCTTATATGCCATGGAGCTTAAAACTTATAATATAATTTTTACAATCTGCAAATTGAGATATTTTTAGTTTTAAATCTAACGCTAGGAAAGAAATAAGTTAAAAATTTACAATAAAATATTAATTTAACTCTTGTCTGTTAGAATTATTTGTAAGGATTCATTTCCTTAATTAATGCCTTTTGTGCATGTTAATAAATAAAGAGGAGAAAAACAAGAAGAAATAAAAAAAAGAGAGCGTAATGGAATATACTATTTCTTATAATAACTTAGAAGCTACCGCGTCCATTGTGGAGTATAAAGCTGGGAGTATTAACCGACACAAATGTATTTACTTCAGCTCTCTCTTTACTTCGTTTACATTATAATAGCAGTTGGGATTAAGAAAGACAATTGAAATAATTAATATGTAAAATGTTATTTTTTAAGATAAAATATAGCTTTTTGTTACTAAAATGTTAAATTGAGGCCAGTCGTGGCGCAGCGGCACGAGGTGTGACTGTAAAACCGACTGGTTGTGGGTTCGATCCCCACTCGAGGAGATGAAATATTTACTTAAAATAAAAATTTTATTGGAAAATAATTGATTTTATTGAAGACTAAGTTTTACAGGCTTCTTATGCTCAAATATCTAAGAAGTGTGTACGACACGTGATACATTGTAAGGTAGCTCTGACCGGAAATTGAAATTATAAATGTGATTTAATATATATAGCCTACCTCGATTATTTAATCTAAAATATTCGATATTTAATCTAAAAATATATTTTTTTTAATTTGAACTAGTTATTCTTGAGGTTAGCGCGTTCAAACAAACAAACTCTTCAACTTTATAATATTAGTGTAGGTATAGATGGTAAAATTTTATACTATATTATATAATTTTGAGTTTATAAGAACATAGTGATGTGCCTTTAGGTTTTGTCTGTTACGTCATACCCTTAGTTACGTGATAAATGTAAAAAACATAAACAAAATTTACTTTTTCATTAAATAAATAGACGACCTACGACAAATGTTATATTTCTGTACCACAGTTCTTAACGAGATATTTAAAAAATATGTAATTAAAATTACATTTTTTATAGCGTCGTTTGGATTTATTTATGCTGTGCCTTAAGTGTTCATAATTAAAAACTTTGGCCGTAAAAGAGGATGAACTACACGTAATGAGTATAGTTTGGCACGAATAAGCCGTTTCGTATTTAATCTATAGAGGCCTTTAATCTTTATATATTTATATTTTGTAATTTTTAGGGTTCCGTATCCCAAAACGAGGAAGCGGAACCCTTATAAGATCACTTTGTTGTCCGTCTGTCAATAGCGTTTATCTTGAGATTACGTAGATGTATCAATAAGAATTAAGAATTTGTTGTACAAATAAATAAAAAAAACAAAAAAATGAAAATTTATACATATTTCATACAAGAAAATTATTAAAAACTTATAAAAAATTATTCATTTCATACTTAATAAATATAAATGTAAATAAATTCCGTAAATTTATCCTGAATTAACACGGAACCCACAGTGAGCGAGTTCGACTCACATTTCACCGGTTTTTTACAATATATTTTTAGTGACACATCACTTTGTTCTCATTTTTAGGGTTCCGTACCTTTTAAGTAAAAAGGAACCCTTATAAGATAATTTTGTTGTCTATCAAGAGAATTTATCACAGGAACGCTTGGAGATATCGAGTTCAAATTCAAACGATATACTTAGATCTACGGCCTCATGATTTACCGAAAAAAATGTATTACTATATTTAGTTTAAAAAAAGATATGGATGTTTAAATCGCAAACGTTGTGTATTTCGACACTATAAAGGAAATCAGAATTAATAGGATATTTCCGGTTAACCTACAATTATGAAATTTGGAAAAAAATTGATAACTATATACTTGTGGTCAAATCCTAAAAATAATGTTATTAAAGTCGCTAGCTTAAGTGAGGTATCAGATGAAAAGGCACTACTATTAGCTAAACTAAGCTGGAATTTCAGAAAATACCTCCTCCAATTTAACCTCCAACTTTCGAACGGAACCCACGGTGATCGAGCCCGTCTCACGCTTGTCCGGTTTTTTTTATCAGGATTTACACATTGTAATCCAATGTTGCTTAGAAAATTTTTAAACGTTCATTTGTGGGTTCAAAAATTAACGATTACATTGTTATTTTATTTCAATTATTTAATTTTCATTAATCCAGCCTATTACAATGAATTTAATTAAACCTATTTTATGCACATGAAATGTACTTTTTTCTTCTTTTTTTTCTATTTCCTAACTATAATTATATTTTCTAAACATTTTTTGGCTTCACGTCTTGTCCCGCACATAGCAAGGCATAAAGGGCACCTGGGAATACAGTGATAAGAGGCTCCCGTTCCTCACTTTCCGACGAATTTTGAACTCATTGCATGTTGAGTGACAGAACTCAACGCCGCGCTTTGCCTTAATATCAGAGCTAGAAGTTGAAAATATTACATATTTCACATGCTCGATTGGCAATCGAACCCACAACCCGTCACGTGTACACAATTTATTTATATTTTCTCATTTTGATTATATTTTTTTAATCAAATAAATAATATTATATAATATAATAATAAATGAAAGCGCGGCGTTGAGTTCTGCCACTCAACACACAATGCCTCTAGAATTCGGCAGAAAGTAGGGAACGGAGTGTCTTAACACTAGGTTACCTCTGCCTACCCTACTGTGTGCGGGATACAGCGTGAAGCTGATATATTTTATTTTATAATAAATGAATGCGTTCTAATGAGTCAATCGTTGCAAACCCACATACTCGCTACTCTAACATTAACCGCATTTTGCAGCACAGTAAATGTATTCTGCGGTCGCGGAAGCTTTTAAATATATATTGATCGCGGTGAAACACCCTAAAAGTGCAGAAATCAGTTTGGTTTTAAACAAATTTAATTATTTTTCTATTAAATATATAGTAGTTGTACCTGCTTGTAACATTGTGAGTTAAATGGCGGAACCTAACGCCGCGTTTCTCCTTACCAAAATGGCTAATCAGGACCGATCCTACAAATGTCGCGTTTATAGTCCCATGCTTCTACTCCTGTGCTATGCCGCTTCAACTTTGAAATCATTTTTTTTTAGTTTTCGCACTGTATTCCCCACACAACAGGGTCGCCGGAGTGAATCTAGTGTTAAGACACTTCGTTAATAAATAATAATAATAATAAATATACTTTATTGCACATTTAAAAGATACAAAAACAACTTACAAACATAATAATAATAAAAAAAGTACAACAAGGCGACCTTATCGCTTAGAGCGATCTCTTCCAGGCAACCTTTGGATCTTGGAGTTGTATAAAAACAAGTGGGCGGTGCATAAAATAGAAAATTTACATAATAATTTTTAATGTATATATACATAAATATATATATCATATACATAAATACATATAAATAGGTATAAATATATATCTATTAAGATAAATATATATTATATATACATAAATGTTACATATACATATAAATTTATATTTATACATACTACATATACACATAAAATTTAATTTATAAAAAAAAAACAAAAAAATAATAATATATAAATAAATAAAGGAATCAATTTAGTGAGGAAATAATGTTATATATTTAAGTAATGACTTTTGAGCATTTTTTTAAAAACATATAGGCTTTTGGCACGTCTGATGTCGATAGGCAAAGAATTCCATAGACGAGCAGCTTTAATAGTAAAAGAATTGGAGAAAAAGGAGGAAGAGTGAAGAGGAATTTCTAGTAAAAGATTGTTGTCGGAGCGTAGAGAACGTAAATGAGTGTCATGAAGAAACATGAACTGTTTCTTCAAGTAAGGAGGAGTAAAAGGACTAAACAGCACAGAATAGAGAAGATGAAGTATATGAGTATTCCTGCGAAGGCGGATAGGGAGCCACTTAAGCTTGTTTCGAAACTCGGAAATGTGATCATATTTACGTATACCAAATATGAACCTGATGCAAAGATTTTGAAGTCTTCGTTCCCCATTTCTGGAACTCAATGCCTCGCTTTGCCTCGACACCAGAGTCAAGAATTGAAAGTATTAAATATTTCATTTTTAGCTTCACACTGTATTCCACTACCACTGTAGCGTAGTAGGCAGAGGGAACCTAGTGTTAAGACATTCTGTTTCCATTAGGACTTTTCGGTTCCCCACTTTCTGCTGAATTCTCGAGGCGTTGCGTGTTGAGTGGTGGAACTCACCGGCGGTCATTACCCTGAGTAGGAATCGAACCCACAACTAACATCTATTTTGAAAGTACCTAATTAAATAAACAGGTACATATTTTCAACTTGTTTAAATAGACACGTTATCAACATTCTGTAAAACGTAAAGTAATTAAAGCTTTATTATATGAGCCTGTTGTTTTTATCTCAAATCACCTGTTTGTGGCCTCTTCTTGTAAATATATTTAGGTATATAATGACATACTACTAATTTAAATTATATTAATAAGTAAGTTCAATTTCCACGTATAAGCGCAGATATAGAAGTAAAAGTCGGGTGGAAGTGCCAAAGCTATGGGCACGAGGTGTGACTGTAAAATCGACTGGTTGTGGGTTCGATCCCCACTCGAGGAAATGAAATATTTACTTATATTTATATTTCCATTTCTTCGCTCTGGTGTCGAGGTTAAGCGCGGCGTTGAGTTCTGCCACTCAACACGCAATGCCTCCAGATTTCGGCAGAAAGTGGGGAAGGAAGTGTCTTAACACTAGGTTCCCTCTGCCTACCCTGCTGTGTGCGGGATACAGCGTAAAGCTGATTTAATTTATAAAAAAAATTGTACACAAAAAGATTCGTTTCCCAATCTGTCTTTTTTTGGGGAACGGAATGTCCAAGTGATGTCTAGGTTCACTCTGCTCTTACGCTGTTATGTATGGGATAAAGCTAAAGATAAAAAAAGACAAAAAAAATCTGCTTAAGGTAGAATCGAGTAAGGTTCAAATTTACTCATAAAAATTAAAATAAAAAAAAAAACCATGCAAATCAAAACACATACTAAGAGATGTTTAACTCCTTTTCGTCTTATTTATAATTCGCGGGAGATAAAAACGACGTTAGATCTCACTGTAAAAATAAAAATTTAAATGAACCACGCCTCTGTGACGTCGATTGACCTTGATTCAAAATCTAAGTATAAACATTTATATATTATAGAATAGTAATTTTGTAGAAGTGGTGAAGTGGATCTAAAATCAAAAAATCTGAAAAATTATAAGAATTTGGGATTAGTGTTTGGATTGGATTTTAAGAAAAAATATTGAGGCCGTCGTGGCGCAGTGGCACAAGTGTATGACTGTTAACTTAACGATTGCGGATTCGTATACGACTCAGGGTAATGACAGCCGGCGTTGAGTTCCACCACTCAACACGCAACGCCTGGAGAATTCACCGTAAAGTGGGGAACAGAAAAGTCCTAATGGAAATAGAATGTCTTAACACTAGGGCCCCAGGTTCCCTCTGCCTGCTATGCTACTAGCTTCATACTGTATCCCACATCGATACAGTGTGAAGCTAAAAAAAAACAAAATAAAATGATAACATTCGCCTTCGCATTACTTATATAGATATTTTTATTTTTTAACATTTTTAAAGTGTTATTCCACACTTAGGAAAGAAAATACCGGAAACCGACCAAAACCCGGGAGGCGCGAGTTCGAGTCCCGCTACGTTCGCGAATTTTTATACGTTTTCTAAATAACTAGATATTTTTATTTTAGATCTAATTTATTTTACAGCCACAGCTTCATGTTTTTGCCCTCACAACGGAGACGGAGAAAATAATGTTAAAGCACGTCGTTTCCGCCTCTATAAAAGATATTTCCTGTTGAGTAGCGGGACTGTTTGCGATATTTAATTAATAAATATGAAATTATTATACTTAAAACACAATCACTCTTCTAAGGTAGCATCGAATCCATAATCATTATAGTTACTAGTTACGGCCGCTGCTCTACTGCGCCACGACTACACTTACTCGATTCTTTAAAGAGATAATGGAGTGTCTTAACACTACTTTCTCTTTTCCACCTGATATTAAAAAAAAGATTGCACAACATAAAAACATATTTAGATAACTTACAATAGAAAAAAATTCTTAAATATCACATAAAACACAACTCCAGATAGCAACAACGCAAAAATTTAAAAACAAACATTTAATTAATACTTATCACTGAATTAAAATAATGACAATATGACATATAATTATTATTCAACGACTTACGCGTACCCAAATACTATCAGTTGAGTTGCGCAAGCGCCGGTCAACGCACGTATTTATAGAAATGGCGTCGCGTAAACTAAATAATTTTGTTGTTTTAGCAAGGAATTACAGTTCAAAAGCTGACAAAAATGTTGCCTTCCTCGGCCTTGGTAATATGGGAGGGTATATGGCAGCGAATTTAGTTAAAAAGGTATTTGTTTTTAGTTTATTTTTAGTTTAACTAAGCTGTCTGTACCGGTGTGGTGTGATAGGAATGTATAATTGTAAACCGGTTTGTTAGTGTAAATATATAAGAGATATATAAATTATATTATATAATGATAAAATATTGTGTTTTGTTAAGTTTTATCATATTTTTATTTATTTCTCTTTGTGTTTGAATATATTTGAAATTAATGTATGGAACACCTGTTTCCAGTAGTTGTATCGGCGATATAGAATAACAGAATTGTAATATAATACACTACATTACATTATTAATAATTAATTAATGAGGCCAGTCGTGGCGCAACGGCACAAAGTGTGACTGTAAAACCGACTGGTTGTGGGTTCGATCCCAACTCGAGGAGAGGAAATACTTTAAATTTACTTAAAATTTATATTTTCATTTCTTCGCTCTGGTCTTGAGGCAAAGCGCGGCGTTGAGTTCTGCCACCTAACACCCAATGCCTCCAGAAATCGGCGAAAATGGGGGACGAAGTGTCTTAATACTACTGGTTCCCCCTGCCTACCCTGCCGTGTGCAAGATACAGCGTGGAACTGTTCTCTTTTAATATTTAGGTTGACGACTAACCAGAACTACTACGGTCACGTATACAATTGAAAATAATTTTAAAATCGCATTTAGTTAATAGGTTACTTTGTGCGAAGTAGTAGTATTTCAAATGGAATATGTATGTAATACAAACTGATGTCAAAACGTTCGGGCGGATACGACGATAAAGGGAATATTTATTTTAATCTGTATTTTATGTATTTTAGAGCATATATCTTTTTATATTATGTATATAAAAAAAAACTTATATGGTTTGCCTTATACACAAGTCACTTATATTAATTAATAATATGACTCCAAATCTAAATTTTTACCACCTCTTGTACCTTTTTGTAGCTTAACATATTTTAACTGCGCAACACTGTCTTAGTATGGTTATTTAAACAAAGCATAGCAGAGAGAAACTAGTGTTAAGAGACTCCGTTCCTGGCTGTCGAAATTGAGACATTGCGTGTTGAGTGGCTGAATTCAACGACGCCCTATGTCTTACCTGTGTAGAAAATAAAAATTTAAATTATTTATTACTTCTAGTTAGCACAAAACCTACAACTAATATATTTACAGTAAGAAACGTTTATAATTTGAATCTATTAATAAAGGGCTTAAATATGTAGTAAATAAATGCAAATCTGCCTGATAACTTGTAAGATACTTCTCATATAAGTACAAGCATTCAATGAAAAAAAAAAATCTTTCCGACCAGACAGCATTACGTTATCAGCTGTTATCAAAATGGAGATAACAAACACTCCATTAGCATAAAGCGCTAAATAAATTGGTTTTTATTATATTTATTTAATTTTTATATGAATAAATAAATATACTTCTTTGATATGTAATACAAATATAAAATATTAGATAACTCAAAACTATTATATTATAAGGAAAACAAAAAAAAAACCCCGACTGAATAAAGTAAATTAATGTATGCAGTAAGACTCGCGCCATCAAAACAAATCCAAGGACGTATCACTTATCAAAATCAGTACACTGGTTAAATAGTTATAAGGGAACTAAGGAACGGACACACATACATATGAAAAGAAGTCTTTTAAGATTTTTAAGAAAAGACATTTTTTTTTCTGTAAAATAACCTTTTTAACATACAAGAATGATATGGGACACAATATTGTATAGGCTGATCGTTATTCGCTAACAATCTCTATTCAACAGTGTTAGCATTTGGGGACTCGACGTTTTGACTCTTCCGAACAAGTTATGTGACCTTTATACAAATTGCCATATATTTAAAAGTATAAGCAAATGATTGTTTAGTTATATGAATATGGAATGAAAGTTGATAATTCAAATATTCTATTTTTTAATATAATTTGAAAGGTTATTTTAAATACTATATTTTGATAACAAAAAATTAAATCAACTTCACGCTGTATTCAGCAGGGTAGGCAGAGGGAACCTAGTGTTAAAACACTCCGTTTCCCACTTTCCGCCGTGTTCTGGAGACATTGAGAGCGAAAAAATAAAAATATATATGTAAATAAATATTTCATTTCCTCGAGTGGGGATCGAACGCCATAACAGGATAATTCTTTCTTGCCTTAAGTAGCCTTTCCATAATTCAATGCAAATAAAATGAGCTATATACCCCTTCTCTCTATCTGTACTGTACTGGATATATAATACCGTTTGTTTTAATTGCAGCGCAGTCGTCAAAAAGTTTACGCGGTACTGGTTGTATAGTTTTTTTTGCTGTTGCTGTTTTGATCCAAATTTTAGTTTTTTTTAAAAAAAGAAAGTTTTTTAGTTTTTTTTTAAATATCGATTTTTTTTTAAATATCGTTGGATTGGGTCCATTATAATTCTGTGAATTTCATGATTATGATAGAACATACTTTTTAAAACTTAAGTTTCTATATATATTTGTATGAAATTAAAATATATTTACTTTGTATAATATTTTCTATATATTCAGATGACTATTTAGTACTTTAAAAATAACGATTCTATAATTATTTCGTGATTTAAATTCCTTAAAAACAAACTATTTATTCAAAATGTATTTTGTTGTATTAAAATGAAAATAATATTATAAATTTTATGAAATTTTATGAATTTTGTGCTGATAAATATTAATCATATAAATCAGCTTCAGCTTCACGCTGTATCCCGCATACAACAGGGTAGGCAGAGGGAACCTAGTGTTAAGACACTCCGTTCCCCACTTTCTGCCGAATTCTGGAGGCACTGCGTGTTGAGTGGCAGAACTCAACGCCGCGCTTAACCTCGACACCAGAGCGAAGAAATGGAAATATAAATTTAAATAAATATTTCATCTCCTCGAGTGGGGATCGAACCCACAACCAGTCGGTTTTACAGTCACACTTCGTGCCGCTGCGCCACGCTGCGTAAAGATTTCATGTTCCTATCTTTTATTATCATCATGTCTTTTATTTACATAGCAACTGCACTGAACTGAAGTCGAAATCCAAATTTCAACTCAATCGGGTACTGGGAACTTGGTCAAATTTAACTTGTAAGATTTACATATACTAACACACTAACTAAGGCGGCAAGTTAAATAAAAGCTTGTGAAAAGAAAAGTTTAGAACTCATTCATAAAGAAATATTTTTTATCGATTATGTTTTTTTTATGTAGATTATATAGCGCATTTTTTTCAAATGTTACACCATTTTTTTTTAAATAATTTGTTATTCAAAAACAAGGAAAAATGAGCGAAAACAGAAAATTACTTTGAAGAACGAAAAATTTAAAGCTGAAGAGATCCAATAGGATTCGATTTCATATTAAATTAAAAATTGAAATCAAGTAATGAATCATCAAATAGCATAAAAATTCATTTAAAACATTCGAGATCGAGTAAAAAATATTGGTCCAACGCAAAATTATTATTTTGTTGCGGATTCTGTCGTAATTTCGTAAATAACGTTTTCGAATATCGAAATGGTGTGGCTCATACAATTTTTCTATAGAAATCTTATTCTTTGATGACATTAACACTATGTGGAAAATAGTAATCACTATTTACTCACGTCTTATTTTACACGGGGGGTGTCTTAACACTCATTTTCCTCTTGCTTTTCGCATGCTACTAATATGAAGACACTATGTTCTCCGCTTTACGCCCAAGTTTTACGACATTGCGTAGTGAGTGAAAGATATTTTAATATCTTTTGACCAAACCGCGGTTTGTCTAAAATTAAAATTTTGTTTAAAATCCGTAACGCAACGCGGAACCCAAAAATCCAAAGAACCATTTAATTCCGCTTTTACTGGTATTTAAAATTAAAATACGTTCAATTTATGCAAAGATTATGTTAAATTATGCAGATGGACGGTTTTCGCGTGAATGCTTAAGGTCGAATCGCCACGAAAAACACATTTATCAAAAGTAGATTTTGTAAATATTTCTTACAACCAGTTTGTATAATATTTTAATGATTTATTCAATTTTTTTCTAGATATGTTCTATTATCATCAACATCAACTTTGATACACCAAAGTTGATGATGAGGGTTCTACAGATTTTTAGATGGTTGAAAGAAAACAATAAATTCGTTAACCTTATACAACCAACACACATTACTTTATACTATTTAAAAAAAGGAATTACCTGCTTTATAATTTGTCAATTATACACGTTCATTGAAATAGTCACAAGAGTGTGACTGTAATGCGACGGTTGCGATTTTGATTATTATTTCTTAATTCTTTTCTAATCCAAAAACCAGACGTTGAGTTCCGCTACTCAACAAGCCTTGCCTCGAAAATTTGGTGGAAAGTGGAGAACGGAGTGTTAATACTAGGTACCCTCCGACTAATTGATTGATTTGATTTTAAAATAATCTTTGATTTAATCGGTATTGAAATTATGAATACATTTACTACCAACGCCACATTTTTTCCTATATAATTTTAGTAGAGTCAGATTCTCTATATTCGTAGTTTATGTTTGTTTCTGCAAAAACTGAATTTGCATAGAGTTTATCTAAAGTCAAGTTTTTGTGCAGCATAATAAAAGTATTATAGGTGGTATGCGGGTGAAGCCGCGAGTAGGCCACTAGTATATTGAATATTGTTAAATTTTATTTGCCAAACAAAAACCGAAATCGATATATTCTTTTTTGGTCCCCATATCTTATACAAGTTTCTCTATATTACAGGGTTTCAACGTGCGAGGCTATGATCCATCCAAGGATGCCATTTCTGCAGCTGCCAAGAACGGTATCTCCGGTGCCAGTTCCATCGCAGCGGCGGTGGACGGTGCTGACGTAGTGGTGTCCATCTTGCCAAGCAATAAAGTTGTCCTTGAAGCATATCTTGGCAAGGATGGTGTTGTTAAACATGTAAGATATAAAATTTTGTTTTTTCTCATTACTTTTAAATATAAATACAAACCTAAAACTAAGACAGAGCTATATTGATTGATGCATATGAACTCTGTATTTTTATATTATAATCAAATTATACAAAATATTAACATAAGTCGTAGCCTACGCGTTATTCTAATGTTTAAACTATATTACTGTAAAGTTTCATCTAAATCCGTTCAGTTGTTCTTGTGTAAAACTAGAACAAACATTGATTGTTACAAACTTTCACATTTATGATATTAGTAGGTTTTAGTTTGGCGTCTATTGTAACGATAAATTTCATATTCTAGATAGAGGTATTTAACAAAATAAAAAAATCTGTGGGATATTATTAAAGATCAGCCAAGATCTTCAATAATATTCAATTCTTTATGTTATCAGTTTACCTCTAGAAATCAATCAATTTCTAGACGATATTTCAAAGTTTATGCTGTTTAAGAGGATTTAATTCAAATTTGATTATAAAGTGTGAGAAGCTTGGAAAAGTGTTAAAGACTGCTTAGAACTGCACGATGGACTCGGTATCTGCATGGTAAATTTAAAGAATATAAAGTAGTTTCTTCTTTTTTATCTTTATACCTTGGAATTAAAAGAGGACATTCGCCACGGCGCTCTCGGTCAAGGTGACCGTATATCGCCTTGACCGTAAGTCAAGTATGATAACATAACTATTACTTAAACATACTATATTTTAAAATTGATGACATGTTATGTGAACAGTAAAAAAAATTATTTTTCTTTATTAATAATTAGCTTCACGCTGTATCCCGCACACAGCAGGGTAGGCAGAGGGAACCTGGTGTTAAGACACTCCGTTCCCCACTTTCTGCCGAATTCTGGAGGCATTGCGTGTTGAGTGGCAGAACTCAACGCCGCGCTTAACCTCGACACCAGAGCGAAGAAATGGAAATATAAATTTAAGTAAATATTTCATCTCCTCGAGTGGGATTCGAACCCACAACCAGTCGGTTTTGCAGTCACACCTCGTGCCGCTGCGCCACGACCGGCCTCACTCTTTTTTCTTTATTAATATTATTATTATTATTATTTTTAACAATATTTTAAGTTTTGTAATATTAGTATAAACTAAAACTAAACTAGTTCGTTAACGTTTGGCTTTATACAAAGGCACGATGACTGCACCCCGCCAAACGTCTAGGACCTCCTCCGAATTCCAGTATAAATTTCACAAAAACTAGAACAAGTCCAAGACGCGTGGCCCACCATCTTTGATCACCTCAGCAGTAATTCAATCTTCTCTTGCTGCCTTACCATATTTTAGATTTCGTATTGCACTCTCAATTTCTTTTATACTGATTTCGTCATCAGCTACATCAAGACTCAGCGTTTCGCTGTTACTTGAGACACTCATGACGCCTGACGCACATTCATACATCTCCTTGTAGAATTCCGCCCATCAGTTTTAGTAAAAGTATTTTTTTATATTTATAATATTAATATAGATAAAAAAATCCTTTTACTCAAACAAAGTTGTTTAGTAAAATTGAATCAAAATTTTCCAAGCGACCAGTACTCGGAAATAAAAAAAAATATGTATGGAAAATAAAAGTATTCTTATAAACGGCTGTATTACGATGTTTCTTAGACGAATCTACTTTCTTGGAGCAAAGCAGAATTTCTATAGGCTCCTGATGAAAGGCTATTTGAAGCGTCGCATAAGTCAAGTCGGAGTTTTAAAGAGAACCATTTTTATGAGAAATTTTGCGGAACGTTTCTCAGTAAAGTTTTAGTTAATTTTTCTGTCTTATATTCATTTTTTGTTTTTACTTTTCTCTTTTTAAGTTAAGTTAAAATGGTCTTTGTGATTTATATGAAATATTTCATATTCACAGATATATAAAAAGCTATTAAAATAAATGAAATAAAAATAAAAAAAAAACTAACCACATTTTTTAACAGAATAAGCTCGAAGAATGTCACTTAAGTACAAATTTGTTTTAATTTTTCAGTATATAAAAATAAAATAAATAAAAACAATATTTTTTTACTTGAGGTTCAAATTATCTTTAACTTAATCTAAGTGACATTTTGTTGCTACTGCGCGCACGGCAGTTCAAATCATGACATGGTGACAGTTGCGTCACTGACACGTTGCCGTGACAAAAAGTAACTTAATTAAGGAAGGAAGGTGACAAAACACAACAGCCACTTTGACTTTATGTTTTGTTTTTTAGGCGCCAAAAGGTTCTCTCCTCATCGACTCAAGTACAGTGGATCCTAACGTGCCCAAAGAAATCTTCCCGGTGGCCATCGAGAGTGGAGTCGGCTTCATCGATGCTCCTGTTTCGGGAGGTAATTTTTTTTGTTTAAATTTTTTAGTTATGGCTTACGAACGTGTCAGTTGATTACCAATCATATAATCTACGTCGTGACGTATGTAGAAGGTTAAAAAGGTTATATTTTTTAACTCGTATTTTGTTATTGTGAAAGATCGACAGAATTTAGTGATAATTTGTAATGTTTCTTGCTTTTTTATTTATTTTTTAGTATCATGCTCTATCTAAGACAATAGAAGTGAAGAATAAAAATGGCTGCAAAATAGCAAAGGGAGTTTCAAAACACTCGATTCCCTTTTCGAACTTTGCTATCACATTTCGAAACGTGTGTTAGGTGGCCAAACTCGTATACGTATTCATAATTTAGATAAGAAATAAGTTAGTAAAAAGAAAGACGGTAAGAAGACTGTTGCACCGTCGTGGCGCAGCGGTACAGCATCTGTCGCGGTGGTTGCGTCTTTGATTCTTACACGGGGGAGTGAATTATTTTCATTTCCTCACTAAAGAAAAAAACAAAGTATGACGAATCCCATAATTAGAAAAAAAGTGGGAAAAGGAATGTCAGCACTAGATATTCTCTTCTATTATATAAAGTGAAAAGATTTTTTTACTAGTATTTCTTTTTTTGCTCTTTGAATGTAAAATCAATGAAACTATTTATCGCAATCTATTGTTTATATTTCACGATACATCGTCATAAGCTGATAACTTCCCAACCTTTATCGTCGTGACATTAATCTATATTATTGACATTATTATGTCTTTAGAGGCCAATCGTGGCGCAGTGGCACAAGTGTGTGACTGCAAACGCGACTAGTTGTGGGTTTGATCCCCACTCGAGGAAATGAAATATTTATTTAAATTTATATTTTTCATTTCTTCGCTCTGGTGTCGTGGTAAAGCGCGACGTTGAGTTCCGCCACTCAACGCTCAATGCCTCCAGAATACCCTGCTGTATTCGAGATACAGCGTGAAACTACTTTATTTTTTAAAATGTATTATGAATATTAATAAAGACTAGTGGCCGCCTGCAGCTTTTTTTACGTAAACATTTTTAATTTTTTCTTATTTCTCCGAGTGAAAATCGAACTCACAACCATCATGCTTACAATCAGAAGCAACCCCATTTCACCACAGATGCCTTAATTTTCTATAACATTTATTTGACAACGAAAACTGCCTACCATAATGAACAACACTTGCTAATGTGCCATTACAGATAAGAATCACGCCATAATGTGAATAATTTTCTGTTATTTGTTTTCTGAATTGGTTATATGTGAATGTGTGTAAAGAAGACACAATTTTTTACATTTTGTAGCAGGATAGGCAGAGGGAGCCTAGTGATAATATATTTCGCTCCACAATTTCCGCCGAATTCTGGAGATATTTCGTGTTGAGTGGCGGAACTCAACGCTGCGTTTTGCCTCTACATCACACTGAAGAAGTGAAAATATAAAATATTTCATTTCCTTCAATCGAAGCCACAAGTTGTCACTTTTACAGTCACACGCTTGTGCCACGACTGGCACTTAAGTTTTTCTATTTTTTTTATATTATTAAATAATTTTTTGAACAGAACAAAAGTTCTCTTCCTACTTGCATCCTGCATATGACAATGTTCAACACAGCGTTAAACAGAGTTTAAAGTTAGTATTTTTGAAATTTAAATATTAATAGCAACGAAAACT
The DNA here is from genome assembly GCA_021202915.1 of Heliconius himera. NCBI lineage: Eukaryota > Metazoa > Arthropoda > Insecta > Lepidoptera > Nymphalidae > Heliconius > Heliconius himera. The sequence goes on along the minus strand of JAJHJA010000154.1, from coordinate 234,577 downwards.
CATCCAATCGTTTTTTCAAATCGCAACTAAAAATTTAAGAACGAATGACATAAAAAATGAGATTCTACAAAATCTCAAAAGAAGAAATCCAAAAAAAAAAAGATATAAAAAAATTGCCAGTTACACAATCAAGATATAAAAACTATTCTGAAAATTAAGCATTCATTTTTCAGATGAAAAGCAAAGTAAAGATATCATGACAAAATGAACTGAAACAAGTGATAGCCGGTGTCAGATTAAAATGGCCGGGGGCTTGAGCGTTCTTTGTCACTACTATGACAGTTTTCTAACGTTTTTTTTAGAGGAATTCGTAGACATTCCGTGTAATGGAATGTTGTGTTTGAACTAGAATGTGAAAGATTTTTAAGTAATCTTCAGAAGCGGTTGAATGTAAACGCGATTCCATTTCCATGTTCTGACCTGGTAAAACGCTGTTAAACGGATTGTTAAATTTAAAAAATCTATTATTAGGTTTGAGACCGGAACCACCAAGTGTAATACACATCTGAACGATGTCACATATAGCAGGGTAGACAGAGGGAACCTAGAGTTAAGTTCCGCAAGTTACTACTCCGTTTCCCAAGTCTAGCCCATTTCGGGATATTGCGTGTTGAAAATTGACAAATAGTTACTATATTTAATGTCCTTGAGTGGGAATCGAACCCACAACCAGTCGCGCTTAGAATCGCTCGCTTGTACCCCTCTGCACCACGACTGGCCTCAGACTTCTCAAATTAATACTATACAAATATTTTCTACATCACGTCTCAGTTAAGACTTAAATATAAGATTAGATAAGATAAGCTTTGTGACATTAAATAACAATTTTAATGTCATACACTTGTTTTTCATTTGAAGGAAATAAGCACATATTGATAATAAACGTTCTTGGGTGGTAATCTTTATGATATTTTATATGACGTTTTTATATTTTAATTGAGTTTTTTAGGCTACACTCTGTATTCCACATACTCAACAAATTTGTGGGTATTGGTACGATTTCTACTCGGGGGTGTAATCGTTTCCCATTAAGACAGATCATTCCCCAAATCTTTTTGGTAAAGATTTAATTACTTTTCAGCATTTTTTCCAAAAAAATTCTGAAGTGGGCATGCCCAAGTGGTTACCTTCCTTACTAATCAAACGAACCCAACGTTAAGACACCCCGTTCCCATTAAGACACTTCCGTTCTCCACTTTCCGCCGAATTCTCAAGTTATTGCATGTTAAGTGGTGAAACTCAACATCGCGCTTTGCATGGTCACCAGAGTAATGAAATGAAAATATTAAATAATTCATGTTCCCGAGTGGGAAATAAACCCACAACCGTCGCGTTTACGTACACTTGTGCCCATGCACTACTACGGGCTCTGCGAGATAAAAACGTAATTTAAATTAAATTGAAAGTCATATCTATAGACACCGTGGATCAGTGGTACAGCGTCTGAGTATAAACCCAAATACTGTGGGTTCGATTTCCACACGAGGGAGCGAATTATTCCCATTTATAGTATATATATATAAGTTTCGCTATTCAGCACACAATATCTCGACAATTGAAGGGAACGGAGAATCTTAAGCTTAACACTAGGTCCCCTGCCGTCTCTGATATATATCGCGATCCTGTAAAGCCTAGAGTTAAAAATGATTTTATTTTTTAGAGATATTTTTTTATTGTAAATTTAATATCCATTTCAGGTGTAATGGGTGCCCAAAATGCTACACTAGCGTTCATGGCAGGAGGTCGTAAAGAAGACTTTGACAGATCCTTACCACACCTACAAGCGATGGGCGCCAAGCAGTTCCACTGTGGAGACATTGGCGCTGGCCAAGTTGCCAAGCTCAGTAACAACATGTTGATGGGCATCACTGGCATGGCCACAGCTGAATGTATGAATATGGGTATAAAGTTAGTAAAATTTAAGTATATATATTGTTTTTTTTTTTTTAGTTTGTGAGTTTTGAGTGTTAATCTTTTTTGTCTGGATATGGATCATGATTTTTAGGGTTCCGTATTTCAAAAAAAAACAAAACCAAGGATTTTTTTATTGATTTGTCTGTCTTTATGTCTGTTCGTCTGTGTAGACCTTTTTTGTCTAGATCGCGTAGAGATATTAAGCTGAAATTAAGCGGCGTTAAATTCCGCTACTCAACACGCAATACCACCAGAATTCAACGGAAAATGGGGAACAGAGTGCTTTAACATTAGGTTCCCTCTGCCTACCTTGCTGTGTGCGGGATACAGTGTGATCCCGGCCTAGAATAGGATCATCCTGGTACTAGTGGTGTCGTAAGAGGCGACTAAAGTACGTGTGGTAGAGTTACGTCACCAGCAATGGCAACACGTATGTGCAGACTCGACCGGATCCATTCCACCCCCGGCATTTAAATCCGGCGTGAAGTAGTCGCTTTATGCCACTGCGTTTTGTATCAGGTAATAATAAAAAAAAGAACTCACACTTATTTTCAAAAATGATAATATAAACACGATATAGACAGTAAATTTAATCACCATAGCTCACGCGCTATTCAGTTGAAGCGACATAAATCCTAAATTATGAATAGACTGCATTAGTTACGTTTAGTATAAAATTGACAGAGATAGATTGTCACAAATGATAAAAGCCATTGTAAGCTTGTCCAACAAAAACATTGATATTCATTTATTTACTGGATAGGCCTTAGTAGTTAGATTTTGATTTAATATCGAAAGTCGTGAGTTTGGTTGTCATCTAAATCAGGTAAACATTTAAATTATACTTTATATATAATTTTATTTTTATCAGCTTCACGCTATATCCCGCACAGCAGGGTAGGCATAGGGAACCTATTGTTAAGACACTTCCATTCCCCACTTTTTGCCAGATTCTGTAGGCATTTCGTGTTGAGTGGCAGAACTTAACGTCGAGGTAAAGCGTGCCTCGACACCAGAGCGAAGAAATGGAAATATAAATAAAATTAGCTTCACGCTGTATCCCGCACACAGCAGGGTAGGCAGAGGGAACCTAGTGTTAAGACACTCCGTTCCCCACTAAATTTAAGTAAATATTTCATCTACTCGAGCGGGGATCGAACCCACAACCAGTCGGTTTTACAGTCACACTTTGTGCCACTGTAAACTAAAATAGACGTAAATTTTCCCATCTCCCGTGACATTTTTCAAAATTTTCTCTAATAACCTACACTCCCTCACAAGTATCTATATGCCAAATTTATGCATTAACTAGATTTGACTTTAGCTGTCACTCACTCAATCAGCAACTGTAGAGATTTATGTATATAAAATAGATACTGTAAAATATTATTACATTATAATGCATATTATTTTTTTAAATAAAATCTGTCAGGTTTTACGCACAATAAAAAAGTAAATAAAATTGTAATTAATATGAATATACTAGCGGTCTACTCGCGGCTTCGCCCGCATACTATCTCTATTTTATTTTATATTTTTTATTATGCTGCTGTTTTTGTCAACAGATTGATTATATAATTTATACAATCAATTATGAATAACTTGTATCCATAATTTTGAGAAAGTGCAAGCACTGCGAAGCTAATTGAGAGGATGACGTCGGCGTAGGCGCCCCCTGCGGGACTCAAGCCTTGTCTTGGGGCCGTAGAAGGAATGAAGAACGTTGAAATTAATTATATATAATGTTTATACAATACAATGTAATTGCATATATTTAACTATTTTTCAGCGCACGCGGATAAAGTAATTATGATAGATGACATCCATTATTATTGTTATTTGATTATTTCATTTTAACACAGATTTACACAATAAACTTATATAAGCCTGCCAAATGTAGCATTACCATAATATAGCATTCCTGACAAATGTAGCTATCATACAAAAAAAAACTAAGTCAGACCAGTAGTTCCAGAGATCTTAGCGTTTTAACAAATAAACAATCTCTTCCGCTTTATTATATTAGTATAGATATGAGAGTTCGATAGGGATTCAATTTCCATTAAGAAAAATAGATTAATTCTGTAACGTAATAAGGCAAATCACGATATTGAGTGCCACCACTGAACTCAAAAAAAAAAAAGAAAAGAAGAAATAACTTTCATTCATAATAATAAACATTCATAAGAAAACACGAAACAAAATTGAGATCATGCCGTAAACTCTTATTAAGCTCAATTCCACTCATAACGGTTCATTTATTACAATGAAATATAAATCAAAGAAATACGTAATTTACCGTCGCGTCGTCGTCGGACTTGGTAGCTTTTCATTATACTTAATTTGCCCATCAGTTTGCTAGGAAACGGAAATATAGTCACGTACAGTCATAAAGAAAGGTCTTTACAATGTATAAGCTTCAGAGAATAATTGGTTCAGTGCTCAGTTGAGGCAAGGTATATATTTTATAGTAATCGTCGTTGCAAAATTGTTATATTTTCTGTTTTTTTTTTCGTTTTATCGGAAAAAAATATATAGGAACTGATAAATAGGGCACTGTGATACAGCAGCATAGCGTCACTATAAGTGGGACGAATGTGGGTTCGATTTCCAATCGGGGAAATGGATTATTTTTATTTACTAGCCCTAATAACAAGATAAAGGACTAAGCTTGAGTTTCGCCGCTTCTTCAGATTTCTCGAAAATTGGGCAGTGTATGGAGAACGGAGTGTCTTGACACTGGTCTTACTGTATGTGGAATGTAAGGTGAAGCTAAAAAAAATGGTAAAGGTACCTACAGCTAGAATAGTAAAATACAAACGCTAAGAAGCTTTATCTGTCTTCAAGACGTGAATGCAATTTAATTAAATTTACGTTAGACTGTTCCGCAGAAATGCTGAGTATTTGGCGAAGTATAATTTGTTTAACGACTTCCTCATATTTGTGTAGCATGTACCTTGATGGCTGTAGTAATGAAAATGAGAATTATATAATAAGGAGGATGGTTGTAGCTTCAAATCCAATTTGGGTTTTGAAAAGAGAATTATCGAAATTCCATTAGGAACGAGAATTTTCCCTTTTACATCTTAAAATCAGTCAGTCAGTATATACCAAAAATAAAAAATAAATAAATCGGCTTCACGCTGTATTCCGTATACAGCAGGGTAGGCAGAGGAAGCCTAGTGTTAAGACACTCATCATCTCGTCGAGAGGGATCGCACCCACAACCAGTCGGTTTTACAGTCACACTTTGTGCCACTGCGCCACGACTGGCCTCAGTAAAACTTTATTTCTACCAATATATACTAAAACTTTTCAATACATTCCATTCTATTATCCAAAATGATTCCAATACAATAAGAAATAAAGGCTCGCCAATTCAAGTGTTCCAGATCTAATTCATAAGGAAACGCCGATCTCAGTTATATTTGAAGTAGACCAGACATCAAAATGTAACCTTCCAATCATATTTATATGGAAATGAGGGTAGGGTTTTTATTAAAGTCGGGGCCAAAATTTCTCGACAATTCACTAGAGATTTACGACGTTTTTGGCGTCAAAGATAATTTTATTTGAAAGTGAAGTGTTCGTTGTTCATCATATTCGATTTTTTTGTGAGTGAGCTTTTAAAAACGTTTCGTGTATGAAGTGAAGGGATAATTTTATAACTTAATATCTGTCACATTTAGTTTCGTTCACGTATAAAATTGTTTTTTTTTAAGGAATACAAATATGTATCACATTGTATGAATGTTGTGCATTTTGATTTTGTTTCATAAATAACAATAAATAAATCTATGTAAGGATATTGCCATTAAAAATAAAAATATAGTCTCTACATTCCATTTTTGAAGGTGCTAAACTTACATTATGGCTTAACGCCATATCCCGCATATAATATGTAATATAAGGTAGTAGCGGAACATAACGCCGCAGTTTGTCTTATTAGCAGAGCACGAAAATGAAAATAATTATTTCTCCCGATTGGGAATTAAGCCCGTAAACGCTGTCTACAATTATCGCCGCTGCCTTAGTGTACATATATAATGACTTTATTGTGTTTATATATTAACATTATTTTATAAATTTGTTACAGAATGGGTCTAGACCCTAAAGTACTACTCGATGTCCTCAACAATTCCTCAGCCAGGTCATGGTCTACTGAGGTCTATTGCCCTGTACCTGACTTGGTACCGACCGCACCCTCCAGTAGAAACTACGATGGTGGATTCAAAAATGAACTTATGGTTAAGGTAAGGTTAAACATCAAGATTTTTTTATTGTTACGTATTTCTTGCTTTTAATGGAGTTGCTTGCTATTGTCAAACACTCTAGGCTTCGTCTAGTTGTAGGGCTTTAAAAAATCAGTTTTGTTTTACCAAAGTATGGAAAAAAAAATATTCTGCTGAATAAGATATAGAGATCACAACAAACGTGCATACTTTATATAATCTTTCACCACATAATGTAAATACTACAAATGTTAATAGAGTTACTGTGAAATAAAGCAAGTACAAATTATTTCATAAATCAGGCAGGCTAGTAAACAAATGTAATAATAGTAATATACTTTATAGTATACCAAACAGAGAAAAGACCAAAGAAAGACAAAAAGAAGAGAAGATAGCAAATTAAAAAAAAAACCCTACCCCAATATTAATGGTTGTCTTGAAAACAGTAGCTTCTACTTTGGTACAAAGAACATACTCCAGAGGTACAAAAGAAAGACATAAAGAAGAGAAAAGAAGAGTAAATAAAAAAAAACCCTACACCAATATTAATGGTTGTCTTGAAGCAGTAGCTTCTACTTTGATACAAAGAACGTACTCATATATCCAGAGGTATGTTCTGTTACTGTTACTGTGAATAGGCGTCTGTGCGACAAAAGATTTGAATGACAAATGATAGCGACGCCATAATGAAGCTACAATTTGACTTAAACGACGGTTTTAGTATAATGAATGCTTTTTCACTTCTTGAAATGTATATATAGGCTGTTTTGTATTGTTTTGTGTGTATTTATGTTTTTAAACTCTAAATGGCTGTATAATGGTAAGGTAAATGTTTTCGTCTTAGTAAAAGAATACCCGGTGTTGGATTATGTCACCTGTAAAACAGGGAGTGATCGGAGGAATAACTCTTTCTACTAGGTTCTCTTTGCCTAATAAACAGTAGAATTTATGTAAAAATAAAAAAAATAACATATATTTCATCAGCTTTATTACATTTTAATATATTTAGTAATAACAGTAGTAGTCTTTACAATATATTGTTAATATATTATCAGTTTTTATTTTTTTAAATTTTATTTATATAAGCCCTTATGGGCTTTTTGCCCCCATCAAATAATCTTTTATTACCTAAGCCTTCATCTTTAGAGGATCGTGAAATGAAAACAATTTATTTCTCAAATTGTAATCGAACCTTCAACTATCACCTTTACATATTATAAACTTAAGTATATTTTTTTCACAGGACTTGGAGCTAGCTAGCAATATGGCTCTTGGAATACGATCCCCGATCCCCCTCGGCGCTGTCGCTACACAGTTGTACCGCATCGTCCAATCTCGCGGCTACGGACAGAAAGATTTCTCTTTTGTTTATCAATTACTCAAAAATGAAGTGGAAAAAAAGTAGATTAAATTGTTTATAAGGTTATTGGTTTTATTTTTTTTAATATATAAATTGACATTCAGTGGAACTATTCGGTTGATATTTATATATATATTCTATTGGAATGGTATGATATGCATCCAGACAGTTGTCTATTTATCTATTAATATAATAAAAAAATAACTGTATGGCTGTCCCTACATGAAAGATATATAAGAAAATGTTAATATCGATTTTTCAAGTTTTTGTCTTATTCAGATTGTGTAGTCCAAGCGGGCGAAGCTGCGAGAGAATTGCTAATATCTTAACAAAATATTTAATTTTCGTGGAGTAAATCTTACTTCGATAGTACAAGAATACAAATTATATAGGAATAATATACAGATGTCTCCCTATATTTTCAATAGACGGCATACTACTTTTTTTTATCACTTTAAGGGCATAATAATAACTTTTAAATAATATTAACATTTGGAAACTATCAAGTATCCTTATATTCTACTCTACTGAAACCCTTATTTTCTGTACTTAAAAATATTTTTATCGATATTTTAGCCCTGCCTTCAGCTATTTAGCTGCAAATTACTCATTGGCAAGACCGTTCCAGTTTGAGGAGCAGTCTAGTATTCTCAGTACCATATTTGACTTAACGTAACGTACATGGAATAATTTAGCCAACTTGATACTTGCAGGAGTTACGTCTTCGAAGTTGCCACTAGTTCCGCTGCCAAGTATCTAAATTGTTCTGTTACACATTGTTGCTAAATTTATTTAGGTATATGCCTGTAGAGTAGAAGTGAAGTAGGGTAGGGTAGGTAGGGTAGGGTAGAATAAGGAAACCTAGTATTAAGACTCAGTGCTGAGTGATGGATCTCAATTATAGGTATCGGTGATGTTCGTCGTTCGTGAAAGAACGGAAACACTAATATAATTTAATTGTAATCATTCTCGACTCGAATGTGAATTTTCCTAATAAACACAAATTATTTAGATACATAAAAAATAGACCGTTTAATTTTTAATTTATTCATATAAAATCCAGGCCAAAATTGAGGCCAGTCGTGGCACAGAGGCGCACAGTGTGACTGTAAAACCGACCGGTTATGGATTCGATCCCCACTCGAGAAGATTAAATGTTTACTAAAATTTATATTTCCATTTCTTCGCTCTGGTGTCGAGGCAAAGCGTAGCGTTGAGTTCTGCCACTCAACACGTAATGCCTCCAGAATTCGACAGAAAGTGGGGAACGGAGTGTCTGTTAAGACTAGGTTCCCTCTGCCTACCCTGCAGTGTGCGGGATACAGCGTGAGGCTGATTTATTTATTCATATAAAATAAACTCCTCAAAACAAAGCATAAATTGAAATTAGTTATTCTGTGTAAGCGCTACCATCTTAGGATACGTGGCCTTTAAGCACATACGAATTTGAGGTCCAGCCCCTCCTTGAGGATGGTCTTATCAACGACGTGTAAAAATTTTTTAACTTAGATTTCTTTAAGCTTCCCAGTTTATTTCGCAAATAGGCAGAGAAGGCAAAGAAAGCCTGGAAGCCTATTGCTAAGACTTGTCTATTTTTTTTAAACATTTTTAAAGTGTTATTCCACACTTAGGAAAGAAAATTTTTATACGTTTTCTAAATAAGACTTGTCTTGTTTTGTCTATAAGACTTGTCTTGTCTATTGCTATGTCTTAATGGGAAAGGTACTTCTATTCCCTATTTTCTGCCGAATCTAAAGGCGTGTTGAATGGCGGAAATCAACGCCGTTCGTTCCTCACGCACAGACCAATTTCTGAATTATCGCGTATTGAATTTTACTTGTAAATTATGAGAGCGAGGAAACGGAAGTAATAAAATCTAAAGCCTTTTTGGCCTTCGCAAATTTAGTTACGATACATAGTAAGCAAAATTATTTTAAAATGAACGTTATAACGATAGCATGTTCAAAAAGTTTCTAATATAGAAAGGTGAAGCTTAATCTCGTTAATTATAATAAATCATACCTCCCCCTAAAATTGTTCTTTCTCCTGAAGGCCCTTAAATAAATTACTAATTAACTTTGCAATAAAATCTCAGGTGTGCCGGAATTCGTTATTAAATATAATGTTATGTGTTGTGTTGTGGATATTGCTTACAGGTTTCGATTATTAGATCTGCCTGGTAAAGATCAAAGACGAAACGTGAAAGTATCACGTTGAGTTTCACGCAGTGTCTTGAAATAAACGAAAAATGGTGTGTTCAAAAGGAAACAACTAAGATGGGCCTTAAGTAATTCTGATTTCAGTATTATATATATATATATATATATATATATATATATATATATATATATATATATATATATATATATATATATATATAGTTAGGAGTGTCATTTAATGTTAGGAATATTATGTTGGTTACGTATAGATTCCTATACGACATCTACTCATCACGCCACTATGACGCGATAGCGTCATCAATTATTATTAGTCTACCCTGCAACTTATTTGTAAACGATGATATAAAAGGTTGCACGGGCGTTGTACATTCAGTCTTGGCTCTGGTGTGGTTCAGAGTACTACTAGTACTCTGCCACTGACTAACCTCGACTATTCGGATAATTGATTATTTAGTTAATCAATTATTATCGTAATTATGAATGTGGTTAACACCTATTTGTAATTACACTGGGCTGGAGCAGTGAAGGCGAGTGTTGTTATAACGGAAAGGGTACCCTGAAGCCTACACCTGTGGTCGCAAGTCCCAGGCACTGCTCCATCCATGCTTTTCATCATTTAAAGGCCGTAAATAATATTAGTTGCAACTACCGTCCACATTTAATGTTAGTTCGATACGACTACCCTCTTGTTATTTATCACTTCCGACATATGTGAGGAATATGTCAGGATGTACGAGCGGTAACGATAGTGATAAGTGTTTTTATTTATTAAATTTCTAACCTGATTCCTAATTATATATATATATATATATATATATATATATATATATTGGATTATTTCTATTCAATTAGCAATGTAAGAATTTCATAGTTTCAACAATCGGATATCCAATATATATGTTACAAATAAGTACATACCCATTGTAGGTGTATACCTACTGCGGGTTGTATATTCCGGGTATGTATTTATATTGAAACATTTTCATTACCTACAATAAATAATTTTTAAATCATAAAAATATATAACTAATTCTAGTATTCAGTCGACACCATATTTTTTCTTTACAAACGGAAACTATTACGCAATTACAAAGGAATCCAGCCATGAGTATAACAATGACGTGATTGTGAGAATTTTTTAATTTCCTCCAGCTCGGGGAACCCTCCCATACCATATTGGGGTTTTTTGTGCGCGAAAAAATCAAATAAAGGACAATAGAAGGGACGGTTTACGTCATAATCATATTTTACTCCACACAAAGCAGTTCTTACATTAATGTGACTCCGTAAAAAATGGCAATCTGGCGCATGCTACCTAGAATTTTACATATTTTTTTATAGTTGTGACTGTATCGCGATGGTTGTGGGTACGATTCCTATTTGTGGAATTTCATTAGGTTCATTTCTTCGGTCTGGTTCAGTAATAGGACAAAATGCGTTGTTGAGTTGCGTAATTCAACATGCAATTTCTCAAAAATTAGGCAGAAAATAGGGAACGTACTGTTTTAACTATAGATTCCACCTGTCTAAGCTGCTATATCCGTGATAGAGCTTGAAGCTAAACTCAAAAAAAATATTTTTCGTGTGAGCGTTTTGAAAGCACGACTTTTTAAAATTATATGAAGTGACAATTTGTTCTCCAATTTTCTCCCAATATCTCATTTTGTGCTGTTTGGCGGAATCCAACTTAAAATTCTTTTTAAACATAAATATTATTTTGCGTTAGGACTGAACCTACTATCACGTTCACAATTTAACATATCAAATCTATGCCAAGATGGTCTCTTTAGCTTGTAATTATCGTTTGGTAAGTCCACCCTTATGCTTTTTGAGAACGTCATTTGTCATCTTTCAAGTTTCAACAGGCCGTCCTTGACGTAAGAAAAGAATATTCGTTCGTATAAAATTTTTAGGCGCACTGTTTAATGGTTTTTTTTATATATAATTGGAGATTGTGCCTTCGATTTATCTATATATAAAATTTTAATTTTACATGTATGTACGTAGATTTGGTTTACAAATTAAAAGTAATTGTAAAAAAAAAACTTTAATGCATAATTGGCTTATGTCTATATTATTTGTTAAGAAAAACCTTTTTTTTATTTAATTACAGGTTTAAAATATTGTGGTCACTCCGTCTATTGGACTTCTATTGTTACGGACAGATAGGACTTGTTTGACGTTTAACATGTGAGATGGACTGTGGTTGGAATAGAAAATGGAATATGCTCTATATTAAAGAGATCTTCCCAATCGATATAGGAAAGTTGATTAACATCTTTGTTTATTAATCTGATATTGGTAATTTTAAGAGTTGTTGTATTCGGAACTTGGCTTCATCATTAGATCAGTTCCATTTTTATAATAGAATTATTAGAAATACAAATTAAGTTTCTTAGTTTTTATTTCATAGAGACCGGTCGTGGCGCAGCGGCACGAGGTGTGACTGCAAAACCGACTGGTTGTGGGTTCGATCCCCACTCAAATATTTACTTAAATTTATATTTCCATTTCTTCGCTCTGGTGTCGAGGTTAAGCGCGGCGTTGAGTTCTGCCACTCAACACGCAATGCCTCCAGAATTCGGCAGAAAGTGGGGAACGGAGTGTCTTAACACTAGGTTCCCTCTGCCTACCCTGCTGTGTGCGGGATACAGCGTGAAGCTAATTTTTTTTTTTTTATTTTATTTCATAGATTTATATACTTCTGTTGTAATAAAATTGTTAAAAGAGACTCTAAAGAGAGAGAGTCGTTCAGTCACTAATTTACCTGTGATCTATTAAAAAATCCGCCGAATTTTTAGAGGCATTGCCTGTTGAGTGGCGGAACTTAGTGCAAATTTTATCTTAGAGCCAGAGTAAAGTACGATACGTATCCCGCACACAGCAGGGTAGGCAGAGGGAACCCAGTGTTAAGACACTCCGTTCCCCGCTTTCTGCCGAATTCTGGAGGCCTTGCGTGTTGAGTGGCAGAACTTAACGCCGCGCTTAACCTCGACACCAGAGCGAAGAAATGGAAATATAAATTTAAGTAAATATTTCATCTCCTCGAGTGGGGATCGAACCCACAACCAGTCGGTTTTGCAGTCACACCTCGTGCCGCTGCGCTACGACTGGCCTCTAGTAGAGTAAAGTAATGTAAATATTAATAAACAATAACTCATTCCCTCGTGGGAAAGTGGGGATCGAACCCACAACCATTGCATTACGTTCGCACCCTCGTGCCTCAGCATCACTACGTGGATTTATTTTTTAATAAAAAGTAAAAGATTTGTCAGTTCAACTAAAACGTGCAACAATCATTTACAAATCCAATCTGTATTCAATATTCTAAGCGCGTAAGCTATCTCACAAAGGCAAATTAAGGTAGCCTTGTGTAAAAATACAGAATATATTTTGAATCTTTACATGAAATCGGTGGGACGGTTGATAAAGATTTTCTTGTTTCTTTTTTTTTTGTATATATTTTTTTGTGTTTTTTCACTCATTTTGTTAAGTAGGCCGAGGGAACGTGATATTCGTTATCTTTATTAAATATTGTGATTGAGCGTAACTTAACTCTGTATTTTTTTTTAAATATGTAAATATTTTATGTATAAATAATTGTTTAATATTGGTTCTGATTCTCACTCAGGAGAATGAACTATTTTCATTTTTAGTTTGCTAAAGTTAAAAAAATGCTTTTCTCATTAATTGATAACGATACAAGAATAAGTGGCGTATAACAATTTGATTAAATAAAATTCCATTAGTTCTCCAAAAACGTTTTTAGGGCCAATTATTTTTAGAAATTTTATGACAAAAATTTGAAGATAATTGCAAATTAAGCGCGACGGTTTTGGGTTCGATTCTCATCAGGGGGAGTGACTTATAGTCATTTATTTTCACGTGGCGTTGATTTCCACCACTGTTTTACACACAACAATATTTAATAATATTTCGAATGTTGAGAGGAAAGTGGGGAATGGAGTATCTTAGTACAAGGTTCTTGCTGCCTACTACTAAATAATAAAGAAAAAATAGTGTTTTAGAAGAATACGGCATTGCATTCTGTCAAATAGCAAGTATAATTTTGTGTAATTGAAAGCACGGTTCTAAGGAGATTTTTCCACTAGGTTCTCTCGATCATCAGTAAATGTGACTGATTTTTACAAGTAAAATGATCTATTATCATTATTTCTGCAAAAAACATTGTCTAGTTTATAAGAAGTAGCTTTACACACCCGGCAAAGTGTATCGACAAAATTCAAATGGCATTCTCCTCACGAACGACCATTACTCGCTGACAGTGACTTCCAATTCCTAACATTTTATGTTTAAAAGAAATATAAATATTACAAAAAATAACCAAAAACAACCTTAACACAAGATAATAAAGTTCAATTTTGTTGGAAGAAAAATATAAATCCACGTCCTGTCGCTTCTACATCACAAACGCTGTAACGTGAAAATTTAAAATTTCGTGTTTAAGTGAAATTTTATTGGAAATGCCTGTTTTTATTGGCTGTCTTCCAAACGATCGAATTGTTGAATTCTTGACGTGCCAGTGCTTTAATTAAGAATGCTTCAGGACTATATGAACTGCTATATAGTTAACTTTGTTCATACCACATTTAGTTTTTTAATCTTCAGATGAATGGAGTAATAAACCATGTTTAGTTAATAACTCAATTTTTTTTGGTTGATGTTAATTGGGTGTGGGTTTGATACCTATTTGAAAGAATATATTTTTTTGCTTCAACCAATAAATATTAAGAAAACGTTTTGCTAACGAAATCTTATAACAAATCAATTTACTTTGTTATGTGGGTGTCAAAATATATTTCTGTTACAGTTTCACGATATACTTTTAAAGAAGTATTCAAGAAAGAAGACGAATATGGATTATTATCGAAAAATATTTTTTAAAAGTGCTCATATAAAATCATCGATCAACACTAAAAATACATATAATTATTAGTGCGTATGTTGATAATTATCATTGTCGTCATCATCACCATCATTATCATCAACATCAATCAGTCAGTGAGCCTTCGTCCACTGTCGAATATAGGCCTCTCGCACGCCACTGAAGTCGATCTTCATCTCTTTGTATATAACAGTTGCTAGCCAATTTGCCTATGTCGTAACTACCTGGAGGATGTCCTACATAGACTACGCTTGCCGAAGTGTGATCTCCATTCCAAAACTTACTCCATTTTCATAAACAGATCAAAATTTTAATAACTATACCTACACTTTAGTCCTATATAATAATGATGTTTCGGCAAACTTTCTAGCGTCCAGCGCACTAATTCGATTTCTAGTGACTACTACAAACTGGTGTCGTGCAAAATTCAAATTAAGTTTTAATAGCTTTTCCAAACTAAAACAAGTTCCTATCGACATCGTGGAGCTGGTGCCGGTACATTCGATAAGTTCATTTGATTACTTTTAGTTTTGCAAAATTTTCATCGAAGCTCTTTGCATGCATGTTATAGAGGATAACGTTATTTATGTACGTAAGTGTTAAAGGAAATATGAACACGTTGAACATTTTTTATTATTTCATCAGTTAAAGTTGATGAGCGTGTTCATAATTTTCCATTGATATCTAGAAAATCTGATGAACAATCACAGTAGTACAGATAAACTATAAATAATAATGAAAACCGATTTAAAAAAAGTTGTTGAGCACGATGAGCAATTTCCATTGACACATAGAAATTGATGCTCTGAAACATCTCATGAGCAACCATAACGTTCTAGCTAATGAAATATAGAGAATAATGATATAGAGAAGTAATGGAATATGTCCATAACAAAAGATGGGCACGTAATGGGCACTTTCCATAAAACCTTTGGAACATCTGATGATTAATCATGACTTGATCCACACAAACAAAACTGTGGGCAGCCACTAGTTCATAATATAAATTTTACGATTAAAAACAGCATCACAGTAATAATGTTCACTGCAGCGTAATAAACAATCTGCCGCGGTCCAAATTAATAGTTTGCGGATATTTTATAAAGTGTATGGATTTACACTCTAGCCGCAACTCGGCTGGCGTGAACGAGGAATGACAGGTATTTGGGTGTCACTATGAAAGCAATTTGTCACATTGCCTCTTTGATAGTACTATCCTTTTATATGGTGTATGTATACTGTATGTTTGAATAGTGTTTGATTTCTTTTTATCGGGATATGCATTTATCTGTGTTTAAGTGTGGGAAGAATTAATGATATTTTTTTTTCAGCTTCACGCTGTATCCCGCACACAGCAGGGTAGGCAGAGGGAACCTAGTGTTAAGACACACTGTTCCCCACTTTCCGCCAATTTATTAAGGCATTGCGTGTTGAGTGGCGGAACTCAACGCCTCGCTTTTCCCTCGACACCAGAGCTAAGAAATGAAAATATAAGTGTAAATAAGTATTTCATCTCCTCGAGTGGGGATCGAACCCACAACCAGTCGATTTACAGACATAATTTGTGCCCCTGCGCCACGGCTGGCCTCAGTCACTCAATTCATGATATTTAGAAATAGAATTAAGGCGTGGCGCTGCGTTGAGTTTCACTACTCAACACGCAATCTCTGAAAAATTGTGCAATTCATGGAGATCTGAGCGATCTAACTTGTCTTAATAATAATTCATAAATTTCTGCTAAGAATTTAAATTGAACTTGTGACCTGCTTTTAACAAAGTAAATTGTTAACCAATAAACTAGCCCACTGAATTATTAATCATTACTTAACTATATTAATAATTTACACTGTAATATGAATAGTTCACACGGATCTTAAGTGTTTGTTGTGTAGGTAGATGTACATAAATCTATATGCTATATTAATATTATAACAAAGATGATGACTTTATTTGTTTGAACGAGTTAAACTTAAGAACTTACTGGTTTAAATTGAAAAAATATTTTTGTGTTCAATATTCCATATTTCGACAAGGATTAGAGGCTATACGATGAACTGGCTAACGTATAGTTAGATATACTAAGGGCACTTTGAGGATGTATATGTACCATATACAAATAAATAAAAATCAAATCCAGACCAGTCGTGGCGCAGCGGCACGAAGTGTGACTGTAAAATCGACTGGTTGTGGGTACGATCCCCACTCGAGGAGATGAAATATTTACTTAAATTTATATTTCCATTTCTTCGCTCTGGTGTCGAGGCTAAGCGCGGCTTTGAGCTCTGCCTCTCAACACGCAATGCCTCCAGAATTCGGCAGAAAGTGGGGAACGGAGTGTCTTAACACTAGGTTCCCTCTGCCTACCCTGCTGTGTGCGGGATACAGCGTAAAGCTGATTTACCATATACAAGTCTTATTTATTTTCTTTTGAGTGTGAGAGTGAAAGCTAGTATATTAACATGGTCGGACTTTATGTCTTGTATGGCTGAGATGAGATGAAAAGGTATAGCTTAATTGGCTCGTAGGTATAGCTTTTTTTTATGGAAAAGACAAGGCAAAGGAGCGTTCGGGTCACCTGATGGTAAGGTATTGCTTATTTGTTAAGTTATGATAGAGGCATATTGTAAAACTATCAACTACATTCGCCGCGTAATCAAAACCTATAGGTTTCTTCCCATAAACCAATAGTTACAGAATTTGGCACGAAGTGAGAAGTTTACATGAAAATTGATAATTCGACCAATACCCTTAAGGGGGCCTATAGTAAAGTTTATTTGGAATAAATAAAGTCCTATCAACCTTCCAAGAGATATAGGTTTTATTTATAAAATTATTTCTTTTCTGACTTTTTATCGAAAAAAATAAAAAAAAATTACTTAAATTTTTGAGCACTTAAATTTTTCTTTTTTAAAAGCTTAAAAATTAATATTCAAATTTGAATACACGGAAGAGAACGCTTCAATTCAAGAACGCTTGAATGAGTTCTTATTCTCAGAAATAATTGAAACTCATGATTATACATTATAATTTTTTTCGAAAAAAAATGTATGATACTTGGCATACAAATAATGACGTTTTTTATTTCTTATTTATTATTTGGGAAAATGTTCAAGAGTTGTTCACTTTTGGATTTTAGTTCAGGGGCCGTTCAAGTATTACGTAAGCAGTTTTTTTGCAATTATTGACCCCCCCGTCCCCAATGTCATCAAAAATAAGCAATCGTCTTACCCCCTCCCCCAATGCTTACGTAAACATTGGCATATTTTTTTTTTATTGACATTTTATTTGTAGCTACATATATAAAAGGATATGTTCCCACTGACTGAGGTAAGACGCAAGCACAGCCGTAACTGCTGATAGTAGAAACGTGATATTTGGACAGAATTTATATTTTCGAATTCTGGAAGTCCACTAAGAAGGGAATTTAAAAAAAATTAACCCTAAAGGAATGAAATAGAGGTTGAAAGTTTGTAAGGAATAAAATTGAAATCAGCACCGATTTTTATAAAACTTTAAATTCAGACTCTTAAGAATATTTCATTGAACACGTGTTTCGTGGTATATTTTAATTCACCCCTTAAGGGTGCAAATAAGAGGTTGAAAGTTTGCATGGAAAAATCCTTAAATCGCCACAGATTTTTATATAATTTGAAATTTAGACTCGTGATCATGTGCCATTCCCGCTAAATAGATAAAATAAACTTATATAATATATTATAAAACTAATAGTTATATCGTCTACCATACATACGTCTACCAAATATAGCCATAATATATATGAAAAAATAAATTACTTCTGCTTACGTAATTACTAGCTAGACCCCCCCACCCCCCATGTCATCAAAAATAAGCAAACCCAAGACCCCCCCCGTCCCCCTATAGTGCTTACGTAATACTTGAACGGCCCCTCATGAAAAAAAAACATAAAGAAGAAACCTGGGGCGGTCGTGTTCAAATTATCTGTTTTAGAATTTCCAAGATTTAAATGATAATAATGTCTACCCTGCTGTGTGCGAGATATAGCGTGAAGCTGGAAAAAAAATGATATCATAATTGATATCATTTTTTGATGATAACACGTACTATGACTGTAATCAGTCATAGTATGTGTTTAGACATGTTCGTACTTTGTTTCAGGATGGTCTGCATCCGATATTACCAGTTAACCTAGTGTTAAGACACTCTGCGCCACGACGACGGCCTGTCAATATATATCTATATTCGAATTTTTTTTACGTAATAAAATGTATTATATACTAACATATGGTCGGACGTCGTTTACAGCTCACAGAACTTTTACGCATCACGTACGAGTGTGCCCTAGACGTTTAAATTAGTATCAAGTTTATATATGTTCTGAGTAAAATCATACAGTAGTTGGTACTAACATAAATTCATTTTGGTTAATAGAAATGTCATTTTATAATTGAGGTCATCGTGGTGCATGGCCACAAGTATGTTACTGATAGCGCAACGGTTCTGGGTTCGATATCTATTGAGCGGAATGAATTATTTTCATTTCTTATTTTGGCATCTTAGGGAAACTTTCCACCGAATTTTTAAAGCATATCGTGTTAAATGGCGTAATTCAAGGCCGACTTTTCCTTGTTACTAGAACGAGGATATGAAAATATTAAATATTTCATTTTCCTCGAGTGGGAATCGAAACCCACAACCATCACGCACGCTTGTTTCCCAGCGCCACCACGGCTTCAAAATTTTACATCATTTGTAAAAAAAATTTATAAAAAGTATAATTATATAACAAAAGGCCGTCGTGTCTCAGGGGCACAAGAGTGCGACTGTAACGCAACGGTTGAGGGTTCAATCCCCACTCGAGGAAATGAAATATTTATATACATTAATATTTTCATATCTTCGCTCTGGCGTCGAGGCAAAAGCGCGGCGTTGAGTTCCGCTACTCAACACGCAATACCTCCCAAATTTGGCGGAAAATGGGGAACGGAGTGTCTTAACGCTAGGTTCCTTCTGCCTACCCTGCTGCTGATACAACGTGAAGTTAATTTAATTTTAATTTTTAATATAACAAAAGAAACCAAAGTTTAAGAAACAAAACGTTTTAATTTAAGCTAGGTTGTATTCAACGCGGATATTCCGCATTCCCCCGACATAAGGCGGTGATGAGGCAATAAAAACTGTCTCATTGTTACTAGAATCTCGACTGCTTACGTTTCGTGTCACGCGCGATCTTCTGTCTTACGGGACGTGTTTCGGATTTTTTTTGTTAAACATTTTATTTTCAAAGACTGGATGGCGGTAATGTACGAAGTGGAACCTATTTTGTTATCTTAAAAAAATATATTATATATGGGGCCGTTCAAGTATTACGTAAGCACTGTAGGGGGGCGGTGGGGTCTTTGGTTTGCATATTTTTGACGTTTTCAATGAAATATTTGCAAGAGGATTGCTTATTTTTGATGACATAGGGGAGGGGGGGGGGGGCTTGGTCAATAATTGCAAAAAAACTGCTTACGTAATACTTGAACGGCCCCTATGTACATATATATATGTATAAAATTTGTTCTTATTATAGAAATTTTGATTTATAAAAACCGGGCAATTGCGAGTAGGACTCGTGCACGAGGGGTCAGTTCCATTGGCTATAAAAATGAGCACAAAATCACTCTTTTAGTGTATTATTTGTTGTTATAGCGGTAATAGAAATAAAATATTCAACTTTTTAACTATCATTAGTTCATGAGATACAAACTGGTGACAGACGGACAGATGGACGGATGGTCGGACGGATTAAAAATAGGGTCCCGCATTACCCTTTGGGTACTGAATGTTAATGTGCTATACTTAATAGTACCTTTACGATGTTTTCCGTATAGTAGAGGTAGTCAGAGGGAACCTTGTTACAAAACCCTCCGTTCTCTAGTATTCATCCAATTTACGAAGTTTTGTGTATTAAGTAGCGGAACTTAAGGCCGTACTTTGTCTGTCAGAACAGAATGTCTTAACAACATTTTCCCCATACCTACCCTGCAACGCACCCTGTACTGTGGAACAAATAGCGAAATGACTTTTGATATGATTTTATATAAAATATTTAATACAAAAATAACAAAGAAAGATAACAATTTCATACAATATTTCACTTCATACACTGTTTTACACGTATGTGCATAATTCTTACTTATTGTAAGAGAATCCCTTATCATTTGTCTCTAAGAAATATTTATATAAAAGCGTCTATATCGTGGTGAAATTGAGAATAATGTTTCTCCATTAAGTAACAGTGTTGCAATTGGATTTAAAACTAATAAGATTGAGTAAAGTGCTACTCTGCTGTGTGCGTGATACAGCGTGAAGCAGTTTTTTTTTTAAGATTGAGTAAGATACTAGTTATAGTCGATATACGTGGAAGGTGGGTTATGAATTTTTATTCTTATTAATTTTTTTTTCTGGTTGAGTGGTGGAACTCAACGCTGAGCTCTGCCTGCAAATTACAAATGAAAAACTTAAATGCCACTCAGTGCAATTGCACGCTTTTGAAAATAAGAAGGAAAATGGAAAATTGAATATGGAGTGTTCCTCTCCACTCTCTTTCTCTCCTAACTTGCTACGAGAATATGCGGGATACAACGACGAAGTGAATAAAATAATAAAAATAAAAAAAAAAATACTAGCAAAGATAGTAGGGGTTTTAAGATTTTATTTCAGTCACGCGTTTACAACTCCTGAAATAAGACAAACGCCACGACGCGACTTCATAAACAGATTTTGCGGGAAAAAAGAAGAGGTCCAAAGCGATTACTCGAAATACCAAATACATATTGTTCACAGTAATGTATTTTGGACGTTATTATAAAGGAACAGAATGAAATGAAGAATGAAAGATATATAATTATAAATCATAAGTACTCTTTGCTAATATTAATAAAATACAACCTACCTATGTAGAGGCTAGTCATGGCGCAGCGGCACGAAGTATGACTGTAAAACCGACTGATTGTGGGTTCGATTCCCACTCGAGGAGACGAAATATTTACTTAAATTTATATTTCCATTTCTTCGCTCTGGTGTCGAGGCTAAGCGCGGCGTTGAGTTCTGCCACTCAACACGCAATGCCTCCAGAATTCGGCAGAAAGTGGGAAATGGCGTGTTTTAACACTACGTTCCCTCTGCCTACCCTGCTGTGTGCAGGATACAGCGTGAAGCTGACAATCTATATTGATAAAAAACAACTAAACATGTTCAAGCAGACAGAGAAGCCGCAAAGGAACGGCTACATTATTTGATTACGAAGAAATCAAGGTGCAAATACCATTTTGTTCGAAATTTTTTACACAAAATAACATGTAAGCAAATTATTGCTTACTTTATTTTTATTTTATTGATAAAATATTTTATGCAAAAGCCGGACCTTCTGAAGTCTAGGAAAGTTAATTTTATCGAGTTTTTATAGTGCTCCTCAGTGACACTGTGAAGTAAAGAAGTTTAGTTAAATGTAATTCTAGTAACTTTAATTTAGTTTTAGTTGGGAACAGATTCTGTTTGTGTTTTCTTTTCAGATTCACGCTGTGTCTCGAATTTATCTAATATTAAGCTTCGAGGCCATCGTGGAGCAGTGGTACTAGGTTTGACGATAAACGCAACGGTTTGTGGGTTCGATTCTCATTCATTTTCTTTCCAAAATGAATTAGTTTAATTCCTAGCTTTGGTAACAATACAAAATGCAGCGTTATGTTCCGCCAGCACGATTTCTGTCTTAACAGAAGGTTCCCCCTGCCTACCTTGGGGATACCGCAAAACCGAAACAAAAAAAAAACCGAAAAAAAAAAAAACTTAAAAATTAAATAACCGAGCTTCCAAAGTTTGTTTCGGTGTAATAAAAGGAAAATTTTTATTCGATAAAACTCGTTAGTCATAGCGATGTCGTTTGTTTGAAACGTTCAATTTGCTTCAATTGAATTTATTTTCTTCATTACATTCCTTGAGAAATCGAGACTTTCTTGGCCTCTTTGGTGTGGATTTAACTAAGTTTGCTATGGCTACTTGTTTAATAGTATTCCTTTGTTATACATTTTTACTCCATGTTTTTCACGCATAGCACAAATACGCAAAGATAAAAAGACACTTCGTCAATTTGCCCAATTTTTGTGAGCCATTGCGTGTTAAATAGCGGAACTTAACGCCGCGCTTTTAGATCAGGAATCACAGCGAGGAAATGAAAATAAATATAATCACCCCGTGTAGGGATTATGATCATGCAAGGATATTTTTTATTTCTATTTTATGTATTTTTAGGAAACACCCTGACTGACACTGATTGATCTTTGTAAATAAATCAAAACGAAAAAATATTAAAACTGTATATGTATATAAATATCACTTTGAGCATGTTTTGTAAGTTCAATATGTTTTTTTTATTTTAACATATTTTTTTAAAGTGCTATTCCACATTTAGGAAAGAAAAATATTATTATTATTATTTTATTTAGAAAACGTATAAAAAATTGAACGTAGCGGGACGCGAATCCGCGCCTCCTGGAAAACGACCAGGTTTGTTGTGATGTCTCATGTAAGTGTTTTTTCATGTATATAAAAAAAAATATTTCATAAATCAGCTTCACACTATATCTAAGAGATACAGCGTGAAAGCAGCAGCAGGATAGGTAGAAAAAACTTAGTGTTAAGCTTGCTGGATGCATTGCGTGTTGAGTGGTGGAACTCAACTCGGCGCTTTGCCTCGACACCAGAGCGAAGAAATGAAAATATAAATTTAAATAAACATTTCATCGAGTGGAGATCGAATCCACAACCAGTCGCGTTTAAAGTCACACACTTCTGCCACGAGGCCGTCGCGGCGCAGGAGTATGGGATGAATTTCATATTAGGAAGTAAAGTGAAATCCCTTTCCGCTTGAGTACATTACAATTTAAATCACCAAAGATCGCTATCTTGGAACCCCACGAATTAAAAGTCAGCAATCTCACCCACGTCATCCCTGAATCAGGTTAGACAACCAATTTGGCGTCATGTGGGGGAGGAAAAAATTGAAAATAGATTGATCTCGCAACTCGAGCGTACAGCGTGCAATGGTTCAGAAGGAATGGAATTACGCACAAACCAAATGTTGCTCGCTTTGAGAATCCACCCCCCGATTTGCAATGTTTACGACGTGTGAAATGTTCTATGTTTTACGTCTTTGTTATAGATTTTGTATTGGTGATGTACTAATTTAGGTGATGAACTAATAGAGGTTTAATCGTTTGTTTTTTTTCTTTAATTAAAATAATAGGAGAAGGCTGATTTAACTCAATTATTGTCAGGAATAATTGTGTTAAAATGGCAGCAATGAGCGACTGTAAGCGCGACCACCATCCGAGGAAATGAATTTAATATTTTCATTTCCTGATTCTGGCAACGAGGCAAAGTGCGGCGTTGAGTTCCGCCACTCAACGCGAAATGCTTCGAGAATTCGGCCGGAAGTAGAGAACAGAAGCGTCTTAATGGGAATGGAGTGTCATAGCACTCAGTTTCCTCTACCTACCCTGCTCTGTGCTGTGCATCTGTGTGATGTTAAAAAAATTACGTGAATATGTGTAGAAAAGTAAAAACAAAACATTTAACATTTTTTACCGTTTGTACATTCTCTGTTGAAAATACGAGAAGTAGATACTATTTTCCATCGAGGACTTGGTATACCTAATGTAATGCATTTAAGTCAAACTTTCGGAATTTGACAAATTTATAAAACTAATAATGTATACAATAGCTTAACCCTTAAAGGCTATATGGGTGTAAAACACCCAGGTATATTTCGTTTGTAGTCTCTACACTGTTTCATTTTTCACAGCGCTTTGCACTTTTGTGTATCCTCCTGAATTGTGTGTAGTGTTATTTTGGATTATGAATATACAAAAGTAATAGTAACTAATATATACAAAAAAATTAAGCTGTCTAGTATCTGCCGACGAGTAGGCTGACGAAGAGGACTTATGAGAAGAAGACATTCACTAAGATCTCTGAAGTGTTGATGATTAAGACAAACTTTTGTCTTTGTAAATAGAAGTAGAAAAAAATATATTTGAAAATAACTGAGAAAGTAAAAGTACCCTCGGAATTTAAAGTTTTTTAGTGTCACACTTGTGAGGAAAAACATCCATATTTTTTTTATTTGTAATTTATTAAAGTTATCCAGGTAGAAGGGAGACAAGTCATTTTTTTTTATTACATGGAAATAAAAAAAAATGACTTGTATATTATGGGCCCCATCTTGTACAGTCAGGTGCTTAAATCATATTTTTAAAATATTTTTTCTAATTGTTTTAAAAAAATATACATATAACTACATACATTTATTAGCAAACGTTCTAATTAACTTTTAAAAGTAAGCTGTTCGAAATTTCTTACAATTAATTAAAAATTTCATTACTTTTAAAAATAATATGTTTTTACACCCGTTATAGTCTTAGTGGGTATTGTAGCTCTGAAGGGTTAAAAAAAAGTTTCAGATTGAATACCAAAAAATATGGAAAACGGACAAGCATTTAAATGAAAAACATGTTTATGATAAATGAGGCAATTGCGGACACGTGCGTTCCACGCCGTCGTCCCAAATAATGATCAATTAGAAGCGTGTTTCACGCTTATATGATCGGCCATTTTGAAAAAATGTCGCGACCTGATTGGCCAATTTAGACCACGTCCGCTTCGTAGCGGAACAGCAATTATTTTTATCAGAGAAAAAGTCAAACTGTAATTTTTGGGTTACGTTTTTTGAAGTCCGCCGAGAGATTAAAGGCATGTGCTCGTTAGTAGTAGATTGGCAGGCATTTAGGCTTCCACCCCTTTCTACACGACAATAAAGGGTAGGTTCGAAGGTTATATGAAATATGTTTCACATTTTTTTTTTTTATTTTTCAGTCGGTTGCAATTTGAAATAATTTTTAAAGTTTATTTTAATTAAAACTGTGGTATTTGTGTAGTAATTCGCAATTTGAAATGATTAAAGTGTCGCAGTATTTTGATATGTTTGTATATATTATACTAGCGGGCCCGGGGGCAGCTTCGGTCTTTATTGGAAGTATTCGAATACTTATTAAATATAATATATTTATGAAACTATTTTTAGTTTAGGAGGTGAAATTTAATAAACCATTAAATAATGAAAATTGCAGTACAAATAAAGAGGAAAATTCGAAAAAGGAAATTTATGCTTATATTACAGAGCAAAACTATTAGAAACTTACAATTAAAGCATACATACGCCTACAAATTTAAGCTTTTCTGCTTTTAACAGTTGTACTTCCCGTTGACCTACAATCCTGAAATTGTTACGAAAGCCTCGATGGACGAATCCGACTCGCACTTGCCAGGTTTTTATTTATATATTATAGAATAATAAATCCCTCACAACTGGATTTAATGATCGTTTCCTCCCATGAACGTGTCGCCACTTTTGGTCAACTGTGTGCAGAAGCGTTTTCCTACCATGACCTCATCTATTTATCATATAAAATACGCACGCCAAAAACTAAACCTACGGTTATTATGCGCAGAAGTTTTAAAAATTTTAACAATGAGAATTTCATGAAAAGCTTAGGCCAGATACATTGGGATAGTGTGTTTAATGCTTCAAATACCAATGAAAAGATTAATATATTTAATTCTCTTTTAATTGAGTTGTTTGATGTATATGCTCCACTTAGACCTGTTAAACTTAAACATCTTCCCGCTCCATGGCTTACTGACGACATTAAGAAACTCATGGCTAAGAGAAACTCTGCTAAGTCTAAATATAAAAGAAATCCAACTGAAGAAAACCTAATTAGGTTCAAAACACTACGGAACCGATGCAGTAAGACTTGCAGAGATGCCCAACGTAAATTCATTCATTCCAATGTTGAAAATAATAGTCCTGCTAAAGTGTGGAAATTTTTAGATGCAATGGGTATTGGACGCTCACGGAAAGCTGTTAAGATAAGCGATAAAATAGATCTCGACGATATGAACAAACACTTTACAAATGTTAACATATTGAAACAGAATGTCAAAACTGACACCATCAAGTCTATTTCCACTATGTCCTGTCCTTCTCCCTTTTATTTCTCTACTGTTTCCGCTGAGGACGTGAAGAAGCATGTGCTAGCCATTAAATCCGATGCTACTGGTAGTGATCAAATTGGCCGAAAAATGATCTTCTTATCTCTTATTCCTATACATGAGCGCGAGCAGAGTATTCATATTAACGACAAACGTTCATCTGTGTGTCGTCTTAGTGCTGGTGTTCCCCAGGGCGGAGTACTCTCTCCTCTCCTTTTTTCCATATTTATCAATTCCATTACTAAGCTTCTATCCCTTTCCTTTCACTTATACGCTGATGACTTGCAGATTTACATGACTACGGACGTGAATGACATTGTTAAGGCGATCGACCTAATTAATTTTAATCTGCATACTATAAGTACCTGGAGCAAGTCATTTGGCTTGTCTGTAAATCCTAAAAAGTCACAAGTGTGTATCCTCGGTAATCCTAAACAACTGTCTAAATTGAATTTTCCTTCTCTTCCTCCCATTATCTTTGACAATTGTAAGTTAGAATGCAGCAACACTGTCAAAAATCTAGGTATAAAAGTGGACAGCTCTCTCTCCTGGGCTCCTCATATCTGTGACCTGAGCCGCAAGGTATACTACACCATAGGTAGGCTAAAGAGATGGAAGTATCTTTTACCAACCCAAACCAAAATATCACTGGCACATTCCCTCTTGCTGCCTATATTGGACTATGCTGACACTTGTTACCTGGATTTATCACAACAGTTGCTCAATAAGCTTGAACGTTTGCAAAATCTATTTATTAGGTTCATTTTTGGGCTAGAGAAATTTGATCACATCAGTCAGCATCGCGTTAGGCTGCAGTGGGTTACTGTAAAAGATCGACGGAATCTCCACACTGTCACGCTCCTCTATTCTATCCTTTTCCATCCTGATACTCCTTTTTACCTTAAGGAGCGCTTTTCCTTCCTAGGCTCCAATTCCCGTCTTCCGCTCAGCCTCCGCTCGAAAAGTGACAACGTCTTAGAAATACCACTGTGCCGTACCCAATGTTACAGTAAGTCGTTTACGGTTGAAGCAGTAAAATTGTGGAATGCGTTACCACGAGAAATTAGGCAATCTACTTCTATAAACATTTTCAAAATAAGAGTGAAAAATTATTATCTTCGGAAAAAATATAATATTTAATATGTGCTAATATATTTATCCTTTATTTATTTATTTTCTATTTATTTTACTTATATAATCAGTCTATATATAAGAACTTGTATGTATATGTGTATAATTATTTAATTATGTATTATATATTTATTTATATATGTATTTATGTATATACGTATAATTATTTATTTATGTATTATATATGTATTTATGTGTAAACGTATATATTTATTTATTTGTTTGTTTATTTATTTAGTTATTCTCTGTAGTGATAAGGCCGCCTTTGTGCATTTTGTTTTAAGAATATCTCTCTTTTGTATCTTTTCAAGTGTGCAATAAAGACTTTTATTATTATTATTATTATAATAATAATAAAATTATTCATCCACGAATAAGCATTTACTGTTATAATAAAATACAATAATAACTTTAGAGCACGCACGCGTGAAACTCTGTCACGTGTAATATAACGGTCCTCCAGGGAGTGGAAATATGGCTGTCATCGCGTTGATTGAATTTGTCGCGGCCATGTCACAGCGTCCAGTGTTGTGGCCTTTGGATTTTGAAGTAAATTGTTGGCATTTTGTTTTGTATAGCTTATAAGGTTAGTTCTGTCTGAAATTGAGCAAAAACTGACGATTTCTAACTTTGTGACAAATTTCATAAAATTTAAATTAAATTAAATTAGCTTCACGCTGTATCCCGCACATAGCAGGGTAGACAGACAGAGGGAACCTAGTGTTAAGACACTCCGTTCCCCACTTTCTGCTGAATTCTGGAGGCATTGCGTGTTGAGTGGCAGTACTCACCGCCGCGCTTAACCTCGACACCAGAGCGAAGAAATGGAAATATAAAAAGTAAGTTAAGTAAATATTTCCTCTCCTCGAGTGGGGATCGCACCTACAACCAGTCGGTTTTGCAGTCACACATCGTGCCGCTGCGCCACGACCGGCTTCTTCAAATTTTATAAGTATCGATTTATGGGATAAATACAATATATATTTTCGAAGATGATTTTTTTAAGAGCTACATACTTTTTTAAGTGACACTATTTTAATCGGATTAATCGTGTATATTTTAGATTATACATTTTGGAAACCCGACGTTTTGAACACTTTGCAGTAGCC
The DNA here is from genome assembly GCA_021202915.1 of Heliconius himera. NCBI lineage: Eukaryota > Metazoa > Arthropoda > Insecta > Lepidoptera > Nymphalidae > Heliconius > Heliconius himera. Next base: position 205,670 of record JAJHJA010000154.1, on the reverse strand, counting down.
CGTGGTTACGGGTACAGTTTACCTAGTATGTCGTGAAAATCAGAGAACTTATTAAACTACGTACTTCTTTATACCTAGCGGGGTAGTCAGAGAGAACGGAGCGGCCAAACGCTACGGTTAAAGGGACCGTAGATTTTATAATTGATGTTAATTTAAATGCGTTCACGCGATAAATGATCTTAACAGACAGACAGACGAAACCATAAAAAAATAGCAAAATCATTTATTAATAAACCGAATTTAGCCCTCGGGTCAGAGGTTTGAATATCGAATCAATTTGTCCAATAGAGCACACGAGCCCAGTGTATTCGTTACCAATTATCAATTACTGCGGAACTAGCAAATATTGACAATTATAAAGCATTTATCTCATAATAAATTTGCTTTGCTTTACCCACATATGACAAGGTAGGCATACTTAGAGAAGTTAGAATAAATATATTCCGCTCTCCGCTTTCGAGATATTCTGCGTTTCGTAGCGGAACTCAACACCGCGCTTTTTCTTGTCATCGAAGAGAAGAAAATGAGAACTGAGTACTGCCCAATTACATATTGGCTTTATTAGGTGAATTGGATGTGTAAGATTTTATTTTAGAGCAATGATACAGTGTCTAACTGCAAATACAACTATTGCAGGTTCGATTCCCATTCGGGGAAAAAAAACTATTTCTATTTTCATTTCTACTTTTTTATTTCGAATCTCAACACGCAATGCCCGAAGAATTTGACGCAACGACGGAGTGTCTTGACACTAGGTTCCCAGATGAAGATTAAAAATTCTTAATTTTTCATTAGAATTCATACCTCCGAAAAAAAAAAATTATAGTTGAATAACTATTTTATTTTAAACGTGATTGTTCTTCACTTCCATTTCATTGTTCTCCAATATTGACATTTATGTTTCGACGCTACTAAATTTTATAACAGTTGCATTTAATAACAGCTTTACGGATTTTTATTTTAAAAAGTAACGCAGTAAATTAATATTTATTTTGTGTGTGTTTAAAAAAGATTGAAATATTTGTTTTTTGTGTGAACGTAAATTTGGTATAGTCTATGTTTACTTACCTTTTTTATATATATTTTATAATAAATATTTTTTTATCTGTAGTAAGTTAACGTGATTATAAGCGAAACGGCCGTGGGTTCCATGTTCCCTTAGGGGAATGAAATATTTAATATTTTCATTTTCTCGCTCTGGTAGCGAAAAGCGCGGTGGTGTGTTTCGCCATTCAATACGCAATGCTTTAAGAATGAAGAATGGTGGAAAATAGGGAACAGAAGTGTCTTAAGGGGGAACAGAGTATCTTAACACTAGGTTCCCAGGTTCCCTCTCAAATAATAATAATAATATTCTTTATTGTACATTCAAAAATAAAATACAACAAAAAGGAATTACTAACATATTAAACAGGCGTCGCATCGTGGCGCAATGGCACAATAAATAATGGCTCCCTCTGGCGAGACGAAGGGCGGCGTTGAGTTCCGTCACTCATGTGACAATATATCACGAATTCGGGCGGTGCGTGGGAAATTAAATATTTTAAAATTAGGTTCCCTTCACCTATCCTGCTTGAGTCGGATTTAAAAAGAAATCTATATCTATTATAAAACACCAATATTCTCTCAAAAATTACTACAGAACCAAAGATCAATCAATTAATAAAAGCTTAAACACCAATAAAACTCACTTTATTGAGTTCAAAGTGGAACTTTTCATTATATCTTACAAGATCCACAAACCGGGATACAACCAGTGATGGATGCGGGAAGTTTAAGGAAACAAAAAGGGTGTAGTTAAACAAACGGTAGTATCGAAGCAATAATCTATAGCAAGTTAAGTCGTTAACAGTTACCAACTCAAACAGCGATGTGCAAACTTCCGGTGGGGATTTTTATGGAACGGCGAATTGAAGCTTCAAATTGTTATAGATAGGTTTATTATTTTATTTCATTTTTAGAGTTCCATTTTTAGAGTTAAGGAAAAAAAGAACCCTAATAAGATCACTTTGTTGTCCGTCTGTCTGTCTGTTTGTCTCTTTATTTCAGGAACGCTTGGATATATCCAGTTGAAATTTAAACAATATACTCAGATCTATAGTCTCATGATTGTCTGATTAAAAAGGTATTTCTATATGTACTTAGAAAAAAGATTTGGCTGTTTAAAAACGAGTATTTCGACACTATCAAAGGAATCAAAATGCAAATGGTACTTCCGCTACCATCTACAGGTAGTCCTAATTCCGGAAAAATCTGAAAACTATATATTTGTGGTTAAATCCTAAAAATAATAGCCTTAAAAAGAGGGCAAAATTTAGTATCAAAGCCGCTAAGCTAATCTGAGCCTAATTTTCAGAAAAACTCAAGACCTCCTAATTTTTTACGGAACCTTCGGGGGACGAGCCTGATCCGCCCTTGTCCGTTTTTTATTTACAGCTTCACTTTTTTCCCGCATGAGGCAGAGGGAATTTAGTGTTAGGACACTAAATTCCAATTCGTTCGGTTCGTCCAATTTTTGAGACTCGTCGAACTCTACGCCGCGCTTTGTCTACCGGAGCGGGAAAATAAAAATAAATTAAATACAATCATTCTCCCGAATGAGAGTCACGCACGTGATGGCCTCATACTCCTTTAGCGTTTTCTAAGAAAATATTTTTCTTAAGTCTGGAGTCACTTTAAAAATGTTAAAAATATTTACCTAATTTGTTAGAAGTTGCGCGTGGCGTAGTGGGATAGCGTCTTTGCAAGGGCTGTGGGTTCGATTCCAAATTTGGGGATTATTAATTCCTTCCTAGGATGCGCTTTAACTTTCCCGTAAAAATTTAAAGCACAGCCTTGAATTTTGCAAACAACACGCAACAAAACGTTTAAAAGTGATGATAGCTATAACATTACCTAACTTGCCATACTAATATTATAAAGCTGAAGAGTTTGTTTGGTTGTACGCGCTAATCTCAGGAACTAATCTTCTTAATCTTCCAAACAAAAAAATATTTTAGTATCGGATAGTCCTTTTATATAGGGACACAGTAGGCTATATTCCATTAAATGATTTGTTTGAATGTAATCCACTGTACTTGCCTCGGGTACTTTTATTCTTACACCAAAAATTTTAATCTTTATCCGTTTGTTCATAAGAACCAAGCCATCGACAAAAGTTAGTTGAATATAAGCTCACACAATTAAAAATAAATCAGCTTCACGCTGTATCCCGCACATAGCAGGGTAGGCAGAGGGGACCTAGTGACACTCCGTTCTCAAGTTTCCGCTGAATTCTGGACGCATTGCGTGTTGAATGGCGGAACTCAACGCCACGCTTTTACTTTGACGCCAGAGCGAAAAAATGAAAATATACATGTATATAAATATTTCATTTCATCGAACCGGGAATCGAACCAACAACCAGTCGGTTTACACTTTGTGCTCCTGCGCCACGACTGGCCTCACAATTAATTAAATGTAATCTATTTCACACATACCAGTACAGAACAGACCACTTAAAATTAGCGGCAAAACTAAATACGTAAATTCATTTAAGCTTAAAATAGATTTGCTTATATTCTGTACTGTAAATATTTGTAACTAATTTCGTTGATAAATAAATACAACGTGAAATGTATTTGAATAGATTTGGTGATTTCTATAATATATGAATCGTCGTTGTCACTAAGCGTTTTTAACTTTTTTTGCGTGATTTTTTTTTCTGTCTGTACCCTTTATCCAGCATCTAGCAGGGTAGGCAGAGGGAGCGTAGTGTTCAGAAATTACGTATTCGGCCACTCGACACATAATATCTCTAGAATTTGGTAAATGGGCACGGAAGTGCCTTATTGAGAAAGCAGTGTCTTAACACTAGGTTCCCAGGCTTCCACTGCCTACCCTGCAGGATGTGCGGGATACAGCGTGAAAATGGAAAAAAAAAGATTTAACATTCTGAGTCCAGTAATTTCGTCCGTTCTTAGTCATTGCTTACTGACGAGTTTTATTACATATGTAGATGTAGATATCTCTCTATTATATAAAAATACATATTATGTCTCTTTATAGGGACTTTTTTAAAATACGATATGACGTTGTTCGAGCGTCAATTTGTAAGATAATTTCTAATAGTACCGCCGGCAGCGATTGCTTTAAAAAGCAAGTAAAAACAAGATATCAAAGTTAATAATAAGTTTTAATAGTAAATCAATACATAAGTATCAATAACATATACATATTAATCTGAAATAAATAAAATAATATTTTCTACAATTTAATTTTAGTTTAAGTTTGTGCATAGAAATGTATGTATATGTTTAAAGCCGTTTTTATTACTTTTTATTTTTTTTGTATATTTATATATATTAATGATATATATGTATATACATATCTCCTAGAGCTTTCTCAATTTTTTTTAACGGCTTCCACTTGAAACATTTTTCATAATAACAATAAATCGAGCAATCATTAAATACGAAAAGTTTCTCAATTTAATATAACTGTTATTTATTACACTTTTGTAGGCAAAGAGGAGACCATTTGAATGAAATAAACATTTTATAATTAGTAGCGTCGCGTCTAAATTACATCATAAACCCAGAGATAAGGCTAGGTTATCTTTAAATATGAAACTGTTTAAGGCTATATAGGCTTAATGTATTATAAAATACCCACTCATCTTTAAATTATGTTTAAGTAAATATTATGCACTTTTAAAATCTTATCTATATGAATAGTTTCACCCTGTATCCCGCATTCAACAGGGAACACAGAGGGAACCTAGTTTTAAGACACCTCCTTTTCCATTTTCGGTCGAATTTTGTGAGACATTGGCATTAAATGGCAGAACTCAACGCCACGCCTTGTATGGACACTAAAGCGAAGAAATTAAACTAAATATAAATATTTTATTTTAAATATTTTATTTTAAAGAGTGGGAATCGAACTCACAACCTGTCGCGAAAGGGAAATACGAGGATGTAACTGTGTCAAGATTGTCGGTAATTAAATTAATTTTTAACAACAAAAAAACCGACTTCAAACAATAACTAAAAGGTAAAAAAATAATTTACGTTACATAAAGGACTAAAACTTACCTTGATTTTGTTAAACAAAAATAATTAAAGAAAGATTTTGTAATTATGAAGTCGGTGCCAAGTAACAGAAACAGGCTTAGTAATTCGATATTGTAAGGTTGTTGTGATATTAGCTTGACACCAAATTCCAAATAATTAAAATTTTTAATTGTTTTAAAAAAAATACAGTGGAAATTATAACCTCCTTTTCTTACAGAAGTCGGCTAAAAAATAGAATAAATAAGTCAAGTTTTACTGAACACTTGTTGTCTAGAAGAATTTTATGTCGCAAACAGAGGTCCTAGGCGTAGAGGCGGAGTCGTGCAACATCTTTCTCATAAGCTCAATATAGATCTCAGAGCTTTATTTGCATCGTAATACCCACCAGATATCTTCAGGAGGCACACAGTCAGTTCTTTTAATGATCTAAAATGCACATTGCCTTCTTTTATAAACAGTATGGGTAGTCAATTTATATTTTTGTCAACACTTATAGATGTAATAAATCCTGGGTTAGGAAGATAAGATCCTTGGTGGTTCGCGAGGAAGTTCATTCCAGGAGCTGTTGAAAACTCAGTTCAGGCTCCTGGAAGTAGCTTCTATGTCTCTTCTTCACAGAGATATTACTACAAAGCAGCATGCCCTGGAAACATTTGAAGCAATAACATGCTGCGATATCTTGCATGGCTTTATCCCGAAGTGTCAATTTGTATACGAGCTTCTGTCCGTCCATAATTGTTCCTCCACACTGTAATATATAATTGTTATGGAAACCTAGTGTTAAGACACTCCGTTATTTGTTTCGCCAAGAGTAGCAGAACTCAATCTCGCACTTTGCCTCAACATCAGAGCGAAGAAAATGGAAATATTAAATATAAAAATTACAATTATAATTAAAGAAAATTTAAAATACATAAAGTGGTGATAAGATGTCACTGCATTTTCTGGCTACAGCTGTAGAAAATTATTAAATACCTGTAAATATTATATGAACATTTAACAATAACCTTCGTAAATAGTTAAATTCGCCATTATTCACAACCATGTCTCGACAAGGTGCTCAGTTCGAGACATCTGTCGAAGTTCCACACAATGTGACAAAGTCCTACTTCCAGTCACTCGATTATAGTCGCTGGCAATATGAATAACTTAATCTGAATATTTACCTAATAGGACGAGATCCCAGGGCCCCCAGACCTACGTCATTTTAGCAAAGTTGAAATTTTGAACATTAATAGTCTAATATGTAGTAAAGATTGTTCATGTACTTAATAACTTGAAAGGGAGAGTATTTTGGAGGTAGCGACAAGCTTAAGAGACAAGCTCACCTATGTTAAGTATGTTTTTAAGAATAATTTAAATAATGTATATTTATTAGTATCAGACCCTTTAGATGGGCTTGTACTGCTGCCAGATGTTTTAAAGCTTATTGTTGGTTGCGAAAATATATTATATTAACAAGCTTTAATTTTACATATATTAAAGGTTTAATTTTTTAGATCCCTTATAAGCATTCAGATCAACCCGATGGCTCAATCATCCTCCTAAACAAAGAGTCATCTTTTTGGCTACCTTTGAAAGGTTGGGGACCTTTCAAGTTAGTGAGTACACATACTGTCTTAAAATTTCAGCTTTACTAAAATGACGTAGGTCTGGGGCCCTGGGATTTTGGGCTGTAAATTACGTATTTGAATGTTATTGTTAGGTTTCTTAGCTGTATTATATAGAATGTAATTGTTATGGTAGTTCAATTGTTTTATTAAATTTTGTAGAAATTATTAAAAAGCAGTTGATACTTGTTAGATAACAAAAGTGATTCTTGTGCGTTTGATCTCCTTTTGGGTAAAAAAATAAACGGAAAAATTATTTCAAAGTTATTTTGTCCACATGCATTAGAAACTATAAAAAATATAATAAGAAAACGTGTCTGTTTTTAAATCATAATATTAAATACTACAATAATAAATAATCGTTAATTTGTCTAAACATTAACTGAGACTTTGCGGCCAGTCGTGGCGCAGGGGCACAATGTGTGACTGCAAAACCGACTGATTGAGGGTTCGATCCCCACTCGAAGAGATGAAATATTTACTTAAATTTATATTTCCATTTCTTCGCTCTGGTGTCGAGGCAAAGCGTGGCGTTGAGTTCTGCCACTCAACACGAAATGCCTCCAGAAATCGGCAGAAAGTGGGGAACGAAGTATCTTAACACTAGGTTGCCTCTGCCTACCCTGCTGTGAGCGGGATACAGCGTGAAGCTGATTTTTTTATGTTAAAAAGGGATCCAGTTAATACTGCCTTAAAAAAATTTAAAATCAATTTTTACATTATATACATGAAAATAGGCTATATGCCTATTGCTATAAATAAATATTATAATTTTTATCTAGTATGTGATATATGTATAGTATTAATTTTAAAGAAATTTAGTACCATAGAAAAAAAAAGTATATGTAGTTATTTTCATTTATATTTTCTCTTCATTTGGCAAGGACAATGATAGCTCAGTAAAAGATAACTATTATAAAAATTTGACTCAGAATTTCATACTATATTCTTAAAATAACCGAAATTATTAAGTCCCAAGCCAATATTTTTAAAGGTTTGTTTGACACGTAAAATCTTTGGAGCAATTTTTAGAAAATCTGCCCCAGAAATACTGTTCGACTTTTATTTATTGGCTGACATTGACGTGCTGTCGATCAAAATGAGAAACTTCGCCTGGGTTTTTTATATTAGTCGTGGGTGAGATTAAGGCAATCTTGCTAAATTAAGGCAATCATTAAAAAACACGGCGTTCAGTTCCGCTACTGAAAACGTAAAATATCTAAAAAAATTGGCCCGGAAAGCGGAAACATTATATTACCTCTGCGTTCACTGCTAAGCAGAAGAAAGCATTCTCGGAGAGTCTTTCCAGAAGTTATGTAAAAATCTTAAAATCAAATAAATCAGCTTCACGCTATATCCCGCACACAGCAGGGTAGGCAGAAGGAACCTAGTGTTAAGACACTCCGTTCCCCACTTTCTGCCGAATTCTGAAGGTATTGCGTGTTGATCGGCAGAATTCAACGCCGCGCTTAACCTCGACACCAGAGCGAAGAAATGGAAATATAAAATTAAGTAAATATTTCATCTCGAGTGGGGAGCGAGCCCACAACCAGTTGGTTATGGTCACACCTTGTGCCCCTGCGCCACGACTGGCCTCATTTTTAGATATAAATTAATTAATGATTACTTCTTTATGTTACCTTACTAAAGGTTTTACAAGGGGGTAGGGCACCACATCATTAAAATTAACAAATTGTAGTAAAAATTCAGTACAAGCGAGAGAAACCGCGATCTAACCACTAGTTAAACATAAAAACATTCCATATTTGCCTACCGTATTCCAGCCACTCATCGAAAATATAACTTGACTGTTTCAATAACAGAGGCTATAGTGTATGTCGCCATACATTTCCCTAGAGGCCGACCCGATCCCGGCTCTCATACGTGTATGATTCTCTTTAAATGGACGAGGGAGGCTATTTGTAGAACTCATATTACAATATAAATTTTCATTTTGTTAAGGTTTCGTTGCTCGAAGCTATTTTCGTTTAAGTAGAATGGTGCTTATTTCGATATTGAATTGATCTTTGTTGGTAGTTTAGTAGGTGGTAGGTTCCCTCTGCCTACCCTGCAGTGTACGAGATACAGCGTGAAGCTGATTTATTTTATTTTATAACATGCATATGAGAAGGAATGATTACTTATTTTAATTTAGACGTAATAGTTGTGACTCCAGATTATCCCGCATACAGCAGAGTAGGCAGAGGGAACCTAGTGTTAAGACACTTCGTTCCCCACTTTCTGCCGAATTTTGGAGGCATTGCATGTTGAGTAGCAGAACTCAACGCCGCTGTTAACCTCGACACCAGAGCAAAGAAATGGAAATATAAACTTAAGTAAATATTTCATCTCCTCGAGTGGGGATCGAACCCACAACCAGTCGGTTTTACAGTCAGACTTCGTGCCGCTGCGCCACGTCTGGCCTGATCTTTGTTTAATTATTTATTTCGCATTTCAAAACAGTTTATTAGTAAAAGAAGAAGCTATAAGTAGGCTGTAGGAGATGTCGTCGTGACGCAGTGGCACAAGTGTGTAACTGTAAACGCGACGGTTGTAGGTTGGGAGGAAAGAATTATTTAATAATTTTATTTTCTTGCTTTGTTAAGTAGGCAAAACCTGGCGCTGAGATTATGTTATAAAAATTTGGGGTAAAGTGGAGAACGGAGTGGTTTCAGAAATGCTTAAATTCCCTTTGACTATCCTGCTTTATGCGGGACACAAATCAAAGCTTAAAAAATTCATACCTACGAATCATATTATACTGGTACAATTACATTGTTTTTGTGCGATTTAATACCTCTTAGCTTTATATTACAAGAATCTATCTTAATTTAACGAGGCTGCTCGAACCTGAAACAGATCGTTGCGTTATTTAAATTTAACATTTTCTCGAATTCTATACATCTAAATTACATGCTATAAAAGCCAAAGTGTATTTTCATTAAATTTCTTTGATGATAGAATAACTTTCGCTCGTAAGTTCCATGTTAAATGAAAAAAAAGGATGGAATATACATCATATACATAAAATATACATATATCTTACTATTTTAGCAGCGTCCAATAATAAGTAAATCGAACTAGTAGATCCAGAGATCTTATAGCTTGAGGGAGTGTTGTAATTTACAACACTGAGCAACACAACATACCTTTGGCTCTTCATTTTGATGTACAATTAGTAATTACAGCAGTAACATTGTAACAATACCATAAAATCATATATCCAGATTAATTAACGTTAAAATATATGCAAATCTCTTATGATGTAAAAAACGTTGTTATTTTTATTAGCTTCAGGCTTTCAGTAGTAACAAGCGTATAAAAAATTCGAAGTAGCTTGATAAGAACGTATGGCTTAGTAGTTACAGCGCCTGGTTGTTTCCAGGTAGCGCGGGTTCGAGACCCGCTACGTTTAATTTTTTATACGTTTCCTAAATAAGTAGCTTATTACGTATAAAAAAAGTTGTTATTCTTTTTTTAGTGCCAAATTTTCCCCTGATAGACGTGTAAACATAGACAACCCAGTGTCAAGATACTCCGTTCTACATTTTCCATTAGAATTCGGCCACCCACCGCATAATACATGAGGTGGGTGGCGGAGTCCAACGCTACGCTTCATGTTGCCAGAGACGAAAAGTTATTATTACTTTAAATAGAAACGTTAACCAGAAGGCATTGAACCTCCAACCATCACGCTTATTGTCAGCTGCTGTTTCACTTTAGCCTCATTGTGAAAAGGCAAAAATGATTTTTATATCGCCGTACATACAAAATGTAAAGATGGTAAACAAAGCGTAAATACAGAAAGGTTAATTTAGTAAAATAACAATAATATGACTGATAAATGTTTTTTTCGATAAAAAATTAATAATATAAAAATATTAATATTAAAAATAATAATAGCCTACCTTGCTAAATGCGGGATATAGCGTGAAGTTGAAAATAGAATTGTTACTTGTAGTACGAGCAAACTACGTTGTATCAATTCACCGCCCTCCAAAAACTGAGGTCTAAAATTAAGGGGAAAGTGGGGAACAGAGTGTCTTAACTCTAGTTTCCTCTCTGCTTATTAGCTCTGAGGGAAAGAGAGTGAGGCTGCGAATTATTCAATGATGTCATCTAAATTTTGCTTCATTTTAAATATGTAATTTATTATTAGTATATTTCTTAATACCGTCGGCTTGCAAATTAGTGAGACGTCTAACTTTAATTAATCATATTTAATAGAACTTAATATCAAGGGGATTGTCTTAGGGACGCTACATACAGTTAACAAAAATACAGCGCATATTTTTCATATTTTTTTTCTATATATGGAAATATATACTAGCGGGTCACTCACAGCTTCGCCGGCTTTTTTACCTATAATTATTTTATTAATTTTTCATGCTTCTGAGAATATGTAAGCACTACGTAGCTGCTTGAGAGGATGTTATCGGCGGCAAGGGCGCCACCTGCGGGACTCGAGCCTCGGCTTGCGGCCTTGAACAGAGCGTTGAATGATTTTAATTATACATTTTGTCGAAAAATATACGTCGAAATTCCATGTTATAAAAGCCGAAGCTTATTTTTTTTTATTTTCTAGATGATAGAATAACTTTCGCTCGTAAGTTTCATTATCGTTGTTAAATGTTTTTATTATTTTTAGTCATAAAATGTTTTATTGTGAGTTATTTACATAAGATAGATATATGATGTGCGGATTTTATTATAGAACTAATAAAACTGAATGAATTGCTAGTACAATGTACTTACATATATTTAACTACTAGCGACGCGACGCTCGCGGCTTCGCCCGTTTAAGCTACTGAATTATTTATTTAATACACTGAATGACGTTCTCTTTCTTTTATTATATCTATATATGTATGTACGCACTTATGATTTGTAATGTTAAAATTATTAAATCTTTAAGTAGAATTTTCATAATTCCCTTAAGAATATTCAATTGAATACTTGGAAAAAAAATATCAATATTTACAGTAAAATCGTAACTTATCGGTGTCTGTATATGGAAGATATACCCGTATGAGGAAAAAATATTACAGACGTATAACAATGTACTACAACTTAGTAAGCTTTCTGTTTGTTTGTTTAATATTTATAGTCATTTTTTGATTATTAGATACCAATAGTTATTACAACATATGCGAAGAAAGCATAGTTTACGCATTTTTTAAATTTTTATAATTTTTGAAATACTACCAACATTGTTACCCTATAGATAACTTAGGTTCCCTCTACTTACCCTGCTATATGAGGGATACAGTCTTAAACTGAAAAAAAATATTAATAAATATTTTTAAATTAATTATTTAATTCTTTGAAGCTGTATGTCACCGTGCAGATGTCCCGAGTTTCATTCCGAGGGATTCACATTACTCTGAATATTCGCTCTTGACGTAATGTCTGAAATATAAAAGAGGCATTCTCTTGGAGGCTGGAGATATCATGGATCTAGAAAGGAAGAAGGTGTTATTTTTTAAAATTTTACTTTAATAATGAAACTAATTTGAAACGTGAAATATTAGAGAAAAATGTATGAAATCCTTCAATATCTATCGATGCATTTCCTCTCAGAAATATTTTTACTTATTTTTTTTATTTATTTTAAACTTAGGGTAAGTTAAGATACTATTTCTGATTAGAGTACGAAAGAAATAACTAATACATAATTAAACTCGTTTCATTAAACTTAATGTTTTAAGATACGTCCAAAAGTCGGCATGAAATTAAGTAAATGAAAAAAAAAAACATTCATATTTAAATTGATGCCATTCTGTGTCAGTGACTGTAAATGCGACAGGTTGTGGATTCGATCTCCACTCGAGAAATGAAATATTTATATAAATTTTATATGTATTTCCATTTCTTCGCTCTAGTGTAGAGGCAAAGCGTGCTGTTGAATTCCGCTACTCAACAAGCAACGCCACCAAAATTCGGCGGAAAGTGGAGAACAGAGTGTCTTAACACTATGTTTTCCTTCTGCCTCTCTAGCGAGGCTGCTATATACGGGATACAGCGTGCAGCTAATTTAATTTTAATTTATTAATATTTAAATAAATTATTTCTTGCATCGTAACTCCTTTGTCACGGAAATTATGAAGGGAACTCCTCGGAGGACGCGGTGTCGTCTCGCTACATTTGTATTTTAAAAATGCGTCATTTTACAATAGAATATTACGTGCAGATGCGTTTTGAATTATGAGATTTTTTCCATTATTTAGATTCAAGTTTCATTATATGCTTCACGCTGTATTTAATATGTTGCATGATATGGAAAGGGGACTTAGTGTTAAAACACTCAGTTTTCTGCTTTCTTCCAAATTTTTCAGATATTGAGTAGCAGTACTTGGTGCTCCGCTTTGTTTTCTTACCAAAGAGAGGAAATTAATATATTTTTTTCTGCTCCAGTGGGGTTCGAACCCATAACTGTCGAACTTACAGTAAGACGTAATTCTACTGCATAATAGCGAAAAACGAGTTTTAATTTTTAAAAAGAATAAAATCATATTTTAGATAGAGAAATAAAAAAAATATTACATTTTCTATAGTAAATTAATTCCATAAATCATAATGAATGGAAAATATATTATTTCTATGAAACATATTATAGGGTATATTTCATAAAAGTAACTGATTTCATATTTTTATTTATTCACAACATTCATTACATGTTGAGTGTCAAATTTGAGATACCAATATTTTCAGGTTCACGTAGTATCCCGTACATAATAGGGTAGGCAGAGGGATCCTGGGAACCTAGTGTTAAGAGACTCCGTTCTCATTATGGTTTCGTCTCATTACTTTCGTCATTCCTTTCCGCCGATTTTTTGAGGCATTGCGTTTTGAGTGGCGGAACTGAATACCGCGATTTGCTTCTACTACTACTTATAATATCAGAGCGGCGAAATGAAATATTAAGCATTTCTTTCCCCCTAGTGGGAATCGAATCCACAACCTTCGCTCTTACAGTCTGTAAGAGCGAAGACACGCAGAAAAACACAATCTGCCCCAAAGATATTCAAATATTCAAAGCAAAAACAAAAATAAACTAGAATTTTAATTCCTTATAATATTCTAAAGTACTCTAAAGCAGTGAGTGTAATATCAAGCGTCTGTGAAACGATGAAGGCTTGCGTATTTTTATGTAAATAAATGTATGCAACTGTTTCTAGGAAGTCAGTTGCGGACGTGCTTCTTCTCAGTTAAAATTTTACCTTTGACTTATTCAGAATTCTTCTTTATAAAGACGAGTATGCTTTTTAGAATTAAGAAGATGAGTGTTTTTAGTTTCCTTTTCCGGTTTCCGGTGCCTCAGGAGAAAGGAGACTCGTTTGTGTTAAAATGTGTATGAGATTTATTGAAATTCTAACTTTTGAAAGTAGCTATGCCTTTTATTTGTTCTAATTTTATGTTCTTTATACAAATTTAAATAGATAATTATTTTAAATAATAATATTCTATAATATTGTGGATGCAACTCCGAACTTCATGGAAATCTTCCAAATTTTTATAGGTTTCTTAGTATTTTCCTAGTTTCAGTATGTGGGTGTGTAATGGCTTGTACAAAAAAAATAAAATAATAAGTTGCATATTTTAGTCATTTAGATATATTAAGTTTAATGCATGAAGGATAATTGTAGGTTATCATTTTAATTAATGAGGCCAGTCGTGTGTCGGCACAAATTGTGATTGCAAAATCGACTGGTTGTGGGTTCAATCCCCACTCGAGGAAATGAGATATTTATTTAAATTTATATTTCTGTTGCTTCGCTCTGGTGTCGATGCATAGTGCAGCGTTCCGCTACTCAACACGCAATGCCTCCAGAACTTGGAGGAAAGTGTGGAACGGAGTGTCTTAACACTAGGTTCCCTCTGCCTACCCTGCTGTGTGCGAGATACATCGTGAAGCTGATTAATTTATTTTTATAATTTTAATATTGACATTTGCTCTATATTTTTCTTTTCAAAGCCTAATTTAAAAAAAACAAGACTAACTGATAAAATAATGGTACATTACAACGTAAGGTACGTTGTACTTACAATATTTTACAAACATCAAAGGAGTAGAATACAAAATCGAAAATAAAATATTGATAATAAAACCTTTTTAAGATTTTTTTTAATGGTGTATATTGTTGAGGCCAGTTGGGGCGCAGCGGCACAAAGTATGACTGTAAAACCGAATGGTTGTGGGGTCGATCCCCACTCGAGGAAATGAAATATTTACTTAAATTTATATTTCCATTTCTTCGCTGTGGTGTCGAGGTAAAGCGCGGCGTTAAGTTCTGCCACTCAACACGCAATGCCTCCAGAATTCGGCAGAAAGTGGGGAACGGAGTGTCTTAACACTAGGTTCCCTACCCTGCTGTGTGCGGATACAGCGTGAAGATGATTTATTTTTTATTTGTTTACATTGTATTTTACAAACAAGCCCTTTCAATTGACATCCAAATTAGGTGGGCTGAGTGAAAATTTGTAATCTGCTGTATTATTGTGGCGGCCATTCTGGATTAGCTACAATTAATATCTGTAATATATGTATGTTTAGATTTTTTTTAAATATTTTTTTACGGTTCCATACCTTATAACGAAAAACGGAACCCTTATAAGATCAGTTTGTTGTCCGTCTGTCACTGTAAAAAAAAATGATAATACATAGAAACATATCTCGAGTTTACGTGGAGGTATCAAGTCAAAATTAAGATAAAATATTCAAGTCTATAGTCCCTTAAAGCAGAGAAAAAGTAAAGCTTCTTAGAGAACGAATCAAAAGTTATGATAAGGACGTATTAATAAATTTTACTGCATTTTGTAAGAAATTCACCGAGGAATCAAAGCCTATAGGATACTTTCCGTGGACTTGTTACGGAAATTGGCTTACGAAAATTAAATAAAGAAAAAAAATCAAAAAGTGAAAGTTTATTTATATTTCGTTCTACGAATCTTCGAAAATCAAAAAAACTTATAATTTTAGTTTATTTCATACAAAATGAATGCATACGTCCACAAATTTAAGTTTGTCAACTGTTTGATGTCTGTTTTATGTACTTCCGGTTAGAATACAATCCTGAAATTAGTACGGAACCCTCGCTATGCGAGACTGACTCACATTTGAGCAGTTTTTTTGATACTACATTAGGAGTTGTTCTGTACAACCATTGACCACTACAATAAAAAATAAAAAAATGGTATAAAACAGAAAAATGATGCTACAGGAAGTGAACTATTTATGACTCGTAATAGCAGAGCGACCATTGTGAGGTCTCATTCATCGTAGGAATTCAATTTCAAAGCTTCCACTTGTGTTTTTGCAAAAGGCTCAAGTGCCCGTCTTGTTCTACTATTTTTGATGTGAATTCTAAAATTTTATGAAGAAACTCGATTTTTTATTTTGGTGTTTTTTTTTATGGGAGTAAGAATTTTCTTTTATATTTCAAACATTAATTAATGGATTCTATTTGACTTCGTTACAAATAATTTTTAGCTTTTTAATTTTAAAATTTTGAAATTTTATATAAGGTTCATAGATTATTATTACGTTCACTTTCGGAATTCTGGGGGCATTTCTTCGAAAGAAATTCGATTTTTTATTTGAATAAGTAATTTCCTTTTTGTCTCATATCAATTGGTTGGTTTTATTTTTACTTTCACTTTTAAATTTGAGTTTTAAATAAGTTTAATCTTTCTAATTTTATGTAATTAAATTTTGTATACAAAATTCAAAAAAATGCTTTATAAATTATTATTACTTCACCGTCGTAATAATTAGAATGAATTCTTTCTTATTAAATCATAAAATATTTCAATCTATACTAATATTATAAAGAGGTAAGATTTGTATTTTTGTATGTATGTATGTATGTATGTATTGTTTTCACACGACAACTACCGGACCAATTTCAAAAATTCTTTCGCTATTAGAAAGCTGCATCTTCACCGTCCCACATAGGCTATATTACATTTTCAAAAAAAATAGGGATCCCTAAGAAAAATGCTATAATGTAACCCAAGGTGTGAAGAAATTGATCTAAAAATTTTTATCATCGCGTGCGCTGCGAAAACTATTGATGATAGAACAAAATAATGTTCTACAGTATTATAGAACGCATCAATATCTATAGAAAACCGCGATACCATATGTCCAACTACTATAGTTATGACAATATAACTACATTTTTATATTTTATAAGTTGATGAAAGTGCCGGCAATAATCAAACCATTTTATTCATACCTCTGCATTAATCCTTATTCTATTAAATGATATTTTATTAAAGATAATTTCAATATGTGTAAGGTACTTTTTACATTAACAAAATCGGACAATCCATTCAAAATATATAACGAATTTAAAAATGTGATATTTTTAAAAGAAAATCATGAAATTATTATTTCATAAAAAATGCGGAGTGTAGCCTCGCGCACCGTAGCGAGTAAGTAACTCTGCAGAGTGGGGGGGAAGTTGCATCGATATCACTAACATTATGAAGACAACCGATTAGGTGTTTTGTTTCTTTATTTGAATTGAATAGGCCCTGAAACTACGGGGCCGATTTGGAAAATTCTTTTACAATTGGGCGATTAACGTGTAAAAAAATACCAAAAAAACCTTATATCGCGTACGCTATGGAAGTTATTGACAATAGGGCAAAGTAATTTACTAAAATTTTATAGAAGACATCAATATCTACAAAAAAGTTTACGATAACTGTAAGTTTAGTGTAACTGTTACAGTTGTGCCAAAGTTGTTTTCAAAGGAAAATGTGCAAGAACAGAGCCGCCATCGAAGGGCAGAGGGACATCTCAAAATACAGGGTGGAAGAGGCAGCGCTCCATTTACGGAAACAGCATATAGGGTAAAATATTTCAAATCTATACCTAAAGAAATTAATCAAGATGCCTAAACAGTTTGGACGTAGGATTTTTTTTTCATT
Source organism: Heliconius himera (assembly GCA_021202915.1). Classification (NCBI taxonomy): domain Eukaryota; kingdom Metazoa; phylum Arthropoda; class Insecta; order Lepidoptera; family Nymphalidae; genus Heliconius; species Heliconius himera. The sequence continues at coordinate 188,068 of JAJHJA010000154.1, read as the reverse complement.
TCACGATTTTTATCCATACCTGTATTTCGTGTGACGCGATGACGTATAGATCCCAATAACATAAACACTTACTACTACAAAAATACTACTAAAGGTTAAACAACTTTGAACTTTATCGCCAATACATACGACTCGATTTCGAAATGAGGCGTGTGCGGCGGTGTTCCTTTGATAGGTTTATGTGTGCGTGCGCCATCCTTACAAATGGCGTTTTGTTTTAAAATGACAATTTTATTATTTATTTTGTTTGAAAAAAAAACTTTTTCATTTTTGGGAATTTATTTTTTTCTGAATTATATTAGGCTTTTATAGAGTAGTTAAAACTGTAGTTTCATTTAATGTGGTGCTGACACTTCCACCCTGTATATGTATTATTGTGAAAGCATAAAAAGAGTGTGTAGTTTCTCTATAGATTATAAATCATAAGAAATCTGCCGCCTGTATTAGGTGATAGAATAAAACATTGTCATATCTCTATCTCTATATATTATAAAATAAGAACGCCTTCCGCCTCTGTCTGGCCTTTCTAACTCTTCTTTTAACTTAATAGTAATATCTGGAAATTTAATAAAAAATATAATTATGTTTTTATTCTGCTAAAATTTCTTTATACTCCATGAACAATTTTCTCTCTCCGAACTCTCCCAACTCTCCCAACTCTCCCAACTCTCCCAACTCTCCCAACTCTCCCAACTCTCCGAACTCTCCCAACTCTCCGAACTCTCCCAACTCTCCGAACTCTCCCAACTCTCCCAACTCTCCGAACTCTCCCAACTCTCCCAACTCTCCCAACTCTCCCAACTCTCCGAACTCTCCCAACTCTCCCAACTCTCCCAACTCTCCCAACTCTCCCAACTCTCCCAACTCTCCCAACTCTCCCAACTCTCCCAACTCTCCCAACTCTCCCAACTCTCCCAACTCTCCCAACTCTCCCAACTCTCCCAACTCTCCGAACTCTCCGAACTCTCCGAACTCTCCGAACTCTCCCAACTCTCCCAACTCTCCCAACTCTCCCAACTCTCCGAACTCTCCGAACTCTCCCAACTCTCCGAACTCTCCCAACTCTCCCAACTCTCCCAACTCTCCCAACTCTCCCAACTCTCCCAACTCTCCGAACTCTCCCAACTCTCCGAACTCTCCCAACTCTCCGAACTCTCCGAACTCTCCGAACTCTCCGAACTCTCCGAACTCTCCGAACTCTCCGAACTCTCCGAACTCTCCGAACTCTCCGAACTCTCCGAACTCTCCGAACTCTCCGAACTCTCCGAACTCTCCGAACTCTCCGAACTCTCCGAACTCTCCGAACTCTCCGAACTCTCCGAACTCTCCGAACTCTCCGAACTCTCCGAACTCTCCGAACTCTCCGAACTCTCCGAACTCTCCGAACTCTCCGAACTCTCCGAACTCTCCGAACTCTCCGAACTCTCCGAACTCTCCGAACTCTCCGAACTCTCCGAACTCTCCGAACTCTCCGAACTCTCCGAACTCTCCGAACTCTCCGAACTCTCCGAACTCTCCGAACTCTCCGAACTCTCCGAACTCTCCGAACTCTCCGAACTCTCCGAACTCTCCGAACTCTCCGAACTCTCCGAACTCTCCGAACTCTCCGATCTCTCCGATCTCTCCGATCTCTCCGATCTCTCCGATCTCTCCGATCTCTCCGATCTCTCCGATCTCTCCGATCTCTCCGATCTCTCCGAACTCTCCGAACTCTCCGAACTCTCCGAACTCTCCGAACTCTCCGAACTCTCCGAACTCTCCGAACTCTCCGAACTCTCCGAACTCTCCGAACTCTCCGAACTCTCCGAACTCTCCGAACTCTCCGAACTCTCCGAACTCTCCGAACTCTCCGAACTCTCCGAACTCTCCGAACTCTCCGAACTCTCCGAACTCTCCGAACTCTCCGAACTCTCCGAACTCTCCGAACTCTCCGAACTCTCCGAACTCTCCGAACTCTCCGAACTCTCCGAACTCTCCGAACTCTCCGAACTCTCCGAACTCTCCGAACTCTCCGAACTCTCCGAACTCTCCGAACTCTCCGAACTCCTATTTCCCTTTTTTTTTCATTTTATTTATAACATAATTATTTATTTAATAATTATTTATTTTATTTTTTTAAAAAATACGTTAAATTTTCTTTTTTTATTATTATTATTATTTATAATAATTAATATAACGTGTTATAAATAAATAACGTGTTATAAATAAATAACGTGTTATAAATAAATAACGTGTTATAAATAAATAACGTGTTATAAATAAATAACGTGTTATAAATAAATAACGTGTTATAAATAAATAACGTGTTATAAATAAATAACGTGTTATAAATAAATAACGTGTTATAAATAAATAACGTGTTATAAATAAATAACGTGTTATAAATAAATAACGTGTTATAAATAAATAACGTGTTATAAATAAATAACGTGTTATAAATAAATAACGTGTTATAAATAAATAACGTGTTATAAATAAATAACGTGTTATAAATAAATAACGTGTTATAAATAAATAACGTGTTATAAATAAATAACGTGTTATAAATAAATAACGTGTTATAAATAAATAACGTGTTATAAATAAATAACGTGTTATAAATAAATAACGTGTTATAAATAAATAACGTGTTATAAATAAATAACGTGTTATAAATAAATAACGTGTTATAAATAAATAACGTGTTATAAATAAATAACGTGTTATAAATAAATAACGTGTTATAAATAAATAACGTGTTATAAATAAATAACGTGTTTTTTTTTTTTTTAACTTTTTAATTTTTTTTTTAATTTAATTATATTAATATTTTTTTTAAGGTTTAGGTAATTCATAACATTGGCTCTTACGTGAGTGATATTCCTAATTCTTTACGAAATGTATGTATTTTGTATTTATTGACATGTTGTTGCCACTATAAATAAATATTGTGTTAGTAATATTAAATAAAACTACTTTTATTAATCAGTTACATGGATTTTAGTAGTTTTGTTCTACTCACATGTGAACACATGACATATGTACAAAAAGCAATTTTAACATAAATACTTTTAGAATGGTAGTTTCAAATAGTAACTGAAGGCATAAATAACTGAATGATTTCTAAAGTAAGCAATTACAAATAGGTATTAACCACATTCATAACTACGATAATAATTGATTAACTAAATAATCAATTACCCGAATAGTCGAGGTTATGTGGCAGAGTACGAGTAGTACTCTGAACCACACCAGAGCCAAGACTTCACGTAGATAATTATAAATAGGTCTTAACCACATTTATAATTAAAATAACAATTAATTAATCAAATAATTAATTGTCCAAATAGTCGAGGTTAGCCAGTGGGTGCAGCACGAGTAGTGCTCCGACCCACACCAGAGCCAAGACTGAATGTACAACGCCCGTGCAGCCTTTTATATCATCGTTCACAAATAAGTTGCAGGGTAGAATACTAAGAATTGATGACGCAATCGCGTCATAGTGGCGTGACTCCTGTACTCAAAGCATAAATTGCGCAGAAAGTGAAAATCTTAAGTTTTCAATTATTGTTTGTGTGATGACAGAAAAAACTCGACAAAGATTTCAATATTTAGTATTCTCCAATATAAGTTGAGACTTTCTCAAGCAGCTACGTAGTTCTTGCAATTTGTGTATGATAGATTTGTTATTGTATTAGTACTAATATGTAATCTATATTTTAACCCGGAATTTATGTGGAAAAAATTACGTTTGCAGTGTGCGCGCAATTACAGTTTACCTAGACAAATATGAAAAAAATAAACATTTTTCTTTTAAATATGACTATTCTTGCAAGCTCAATCAAATTAATTACAAAAGACTTAAAATTACAATGCACAACAGCGTGGATAACCAAACTAAAAAACTATTCATTTTGAGGGTTCTGTACCTCAAAAGAAAAAAACAGAATCCTTATAGGATCACTTTGTTGTCCGTCTGTCCGTTTTTAATTGTCATTATAAATGCATAACGCAGGCCATACACAGCTGTATCGACTCATGTTTCATTTATCCCTTACACACAGCATTATCCCTCCATTCCCACCAAAAAACTCTCTCTGTATCTGGTCTAGGGCAGGTACACAGTCCTAGGGGCCAAAGGGCGCACCCATATTGGTGGTTGCCGCTCGAGACCACGGCCAGATGGCCTTGATGCCGTTCCCCAGCGCCAGAAGAAAGGAGCTGGACTAGAGAATGCTTCAATGCTAGCTCTTTAGTAAAGTAGGTTTAGAAACAATTGCACATATTTTGGAGCTCTTTAAATAATCATCAATCATCAATCTTTCGTAGATCAATCTTTCGTTTAAATATTTTTACATAAAAGAATATAAGGTACACTACCTATTACGTTGTTTATGATTTTTACCATTTAAGTATTCTGTTGTTTGTGTCGTTTGTTTAAGTAACGCAATTCAGTATATTAGATAAACAATTCAGTAGTTTAAGCGGGCGAAGCCGCGAGTGGGTCCCTAGTATTTAAATATAACTAATCTGTATATAAATTAAAATAAAATTATAATTGCTTACTGTCAATACATATAAGATAAATATATAGATAAACGGAGAAAAAAATCTATTATAGGGGGCATGTATCAATGTAGATCATCATCTAGCACCAGCAATGATCTTTATTATTTTTTTGTATGTTTGCCTGTGCGTTTGTGCAAGTTAGTCTCAAAACTGGTTTTACCGATTTAAATGCGATTTTCACTATTATATTTTAGCAAACTTCCCTTAATATTTAATGAAAATATATTTTTTTTGCAGCTTCATGCTGTATTGTAGATATGGTAGGATAAGCAAAAGGAGCCTAGTGTTAAGATGCTCCGCTCTCCACTTTTTGCCGAATTAGAAGGGCATGCGAGTTGATTGGCGGAACTCCACGCCTCGACACCAGAGCGAATAAAAAAAAATTAAAAATCCAGTGTTAAAATACTCCATTCCCCAATTCTGAATAATAATCAAGGCATAGTAGCATTGCATAGCGAAATTTTTCGCCTCGCGTTGATTGCCAAAATGGGTAAATGAAAAAATCTATGTATCTATCATTCACCCGAATCGGAATCGAATCCAAAACTATCGCATTTATACGGACTACGCCACGACGGCTTCCTAATAATACAATGAAAACAAATAAATTGTATCACAAACGAATATAATATTTAATCAGAAATCTCAACAATAAACGATAATTACAAATGTCGATACTCCGTTGTTTTCAGTGAACAAAATAAAATTATAGAGAATTTATTGGTATATTCATTTGTGGATGCCGTGTTGTTTTTTTTTATTTATTTATTTATTTGGACATACCGTTTTTATTAATATCGATATTTCTTTTGTATTGTGTTTTGTAATTTTTGTATATATTTTATTTGGAAATTTCTTTTTATTATGGCAGTTAACATTTTTGTGAGTTACACATGCTTAAGTTTTGCCTGTAAAGTTACATTGCACAAATAAACCAAAGGATTTTTTTTAGAATCAGACTGTATCCCGCACAAGCATAGGGAACTTGGGAACCTCGCCTTGGTCGTCACTTGACTTAATAAGATCCGAGTATCTTAACACTAGGTTCCTCTATCTATTCTACAATGTGTGGAATAAGTGCGAGCTTAAAAAAAACACATTTCTGAAACGGCATCAAATTCATAACTACTAATTTTTAAAGCCAGTCTACTGCACTACGATGAATTCATAAAACAATAAAAATATTTGAAAAATGCAACTAAAATTGATTCAAACGTTAAACATATGTAGAAGGAAATACTATAAACATAGCTATAAGACTTTTACAAAGGAATAACACTAGAGTTTCATTTTATGGAGACGCAATGTAATAATATGACAATATTTTATACGTTGAGAGCACGCCGCCAGTGCTTTGAAACATTCACAGAATTTATTGAAGTCTTTAGAAATGATAGCTTATAAAAATATTTGAATATATAGAAAAACGGAATAAATCAAATAAATAAATAAATCAGCTTCACGCTGTATCTCGCACACTGCAGGGTAGGCAGAGGGAACCTAGACACTCCGTTGTCACCTGTTGAGACACTCCGTCCCCCACTTTCTGCCCAATTCTGGAGGCATTGAGTGTTGAGTGGCAGAACTCAGCGCCGCGCTTGTCCTCGATACCAGAGCGAAGAAATGGAAATATAAATTTAAGTAAATATTTCATCTCTTCGAGTGGGGATCGAACCCACAACCAGTCGGTTTGTGCTCCTGCGCCACGACAGGTCTCGTACGTAATATTGCTTTTTATTTTGACAACTAATCAATTGTTTATTTTCATGGATAGAAATAAATCATTCCTGTTTCAATTTACAATCCATTTAGATATTGTGTTTGAGAATGTTGAGAATGTGTGGCGTAACTTAACACAGAACTTTGTCACACTTTGGAGCAATTGTTTTTAAATTAGCCTGAAGATATAGTAAGAGATACGTCTTTTCCGAACGTTAACGTTTATTATATAAAAAAAAACTTTTTTAATACTAACTTAGTAAAAAATAGCTTTCTAAAGGAATACAAAAGTTTAAAATATTCTTGTGACAGTTCTACTAAATAAAAGCACGAACAACAAACAAAGTAGTAAGTGAAACTAGTATATTTTAAAATGTCCTAAATATTTACTCGAAAATCGACCTTATTGCACGGACATAAGGGACATTAAAATGTCACGTGGTAATGGTTAATGTATAAAAAGTACATACTACGCTGACGAATGGAACGACCGCGATCCTTCAGAGCCCACAAAGAAACCACACCATTGTGTTTCGAGTATTACTACTAGAAGTTGGTCCAATTTTTGAGAGGACGACGGAATATTGCGCTTTTGGCGTATAGTATAAAAAAAAATAGGCCTCCATGGCACAGTGGTATACCGTTCGATTGCCACTCGGAGAAATGAATAATTTTTATTACTACGCTCTAGCGATGTTGAGTTTCGCTAATCTTTAAGTCTTAAAGTGGTCGGAAAGTGGGAAATTAAATGTTTTAGCAGGTTCCTTTTGCCTACCTTACCCTGCCTATTTTATTTTGAAATAAGAGAATATTATTTTATTAATTAATATATAGAACTAAGTGTCTTAATACTATTTAGTTTTTGTTTAATAGCTTTAGCTTCACATTTAATCTGGCTGTTGCAAAAAATTGAATGTAGAAGATAATATGAGCAATCCATTCTTTGAATTAATCCTATTTGCATGATTTGTTGATTTTATTCTATTTAATTGTACGTTCTTATTGCGTCATATCAAAAGTCTTTTGGAGCTATGATAATTTAAACAACAGCATTTAGGTTTTTAATTTATCGGTGAAATTGGTAAGTAAATTCCATGTAATTTCTTTTTATGCACTGACCAAAAAGAGTGCCATCTATATATTTGAATTAAATTTTTTTATCCAATACTAATTCAATTTTTTATACGTTTTCTTAGTACCACTATCATTTTGTTTTTTCTTTAAGGAACCTTAAAAAGTAAAAGGTACATTAAAAAAAATGTGAAAATAATACCTACTTTATCTTATATGACTCGGACCACGCTGTAAGACGCAGTACAAGTTGCGACGTCTTTTGAGTTGGTATACATTGAAACCTAACCATGCAGATTATGAGGTATGCTTCACGCCCTCTCCTTATTTTCAGAAACTGTTGCAAAATAGTTTAAATATCTCTTATGACTTATTATAGTAACTATTTTTTTGTAAAGTTACATGTTTATTACTTATTTGGCAAACGTATAAAAAATTGAACGTATCGGGACTCGAACCCGCGCCTCCTGGAAACCGACCAGCGACATATATTTTATTGGTTAAAATCTATATTTTTATATCGTACATTTTAAAGGAATCTCTTAAGCCTATATTTATAATTGGAAAAAACAGATTCTGTTCCGAATACTCTCCTATAACGTGATGGGTACTCGCACTACGCATATATGAAATGCTAATAGATTCCTTTTATAATTCTATGTATTATCGTTTTTTGTTACAGAATTTTTTAAAATTCTTTTAATGATTTGTTTTTGTTATATAATAAGCTAAGAATACATCAGAAGTCTTCTATAATATTTAATTGGAATTGATGTTTTTATCGGACCAAGGCAAAAATATATATATATATTAATATCATTATTTGAATTCGAATCCATAATCATCTAAGTTTATTCTGACGCATCAAAAGAGAAATATTTTTTCTGATATATTTAGAGTAAAACTGGGAAACGAAGTGTCGCAGCGTTAATACTAATCCTACCAAAATGTGGAAAAAAGTGTGAAAAGGAAAAAATATAGATATTTACAAAACTTTATTAAAGGAAGACCTTATATAAGCGTTACATAAAAAAAATGTTACCATCAAAGTTTCCTTTTCGCAACTTATTAAAATTTTCATCAACTCTATCTCTAAAGAGCGATATCTGGAACAAATGGCGTATTGACCCTCGGAGGATAAATAAAAGGTAACTGATATTACGAAGAAGGCATTCTTCTAAAAATTACTGCCAAGATTCTCTGAATTTCATCTCTTGGGTATAAACTTTGTTCTATACGTTTAAGTGTGAAATAAAGAACATTTACTGTGTGCTTTCACATTGTTTGAACATATAATAGTAGTTTTATGATGTAAGAAACAAGATTCATTTAGCTTTTTTATATTATTTAATAGCTATAATATAAGATGAAGTTAAAAACTTTCCAGCAGAGTTAGTGTTAAGACATTCCGTTCCCCATTCTCTGTCAAATTTTGGAGATTTTCCAATATTGTGTGCTGAGTTACGGAACTCAACGCAGCACTTCATCTACTTCGGCAGAGAAATAAAAACAATCTTATAGTTTAGCTAGAATGTTATAACTATTATGAACTATAGTTCATTTTTTCCTATAATATAGCTCGACTGTTATGGTCCCTGATTACATTCAATCAAAAAAATGAAATTAGCCTCAAGCTAGTGATAAGACACTCCGTTTCCCTTTTCCGCTGAATTCTGGAAGCACTGCGTGTTCAGTAGCGGAACTCAACGCCGCGCTTGGCCTTGACACCAGATCGTAGAAATTGCTCGAGGCCAGTCGCGGCGCAGAGACACAAAGTATATAAATATAAAAATGAGGTCTCGTATTGGTACCTTTTATTGAACTATACATAAAATACAGTTTTTAGGAACATATTTACAAAAAAATCTTACCATTATCAGAAAAAAAAATAGTTATCAACTTAAACTTAACCTAACCTAACTAATTTATACAAATTATAACTAAACTCAGGCTAGAGAAGTAACCTTCATTATTCATATAATATCCTCCGAGTGCACCTCGAGCTATCTTTCTGTTAATTCAGACACGCCTAACTAAGCCACAATGGTGGACGATGAGGAATTTTTAAGCTTTACGCGGTATACTTTACAGCAGAGTAGGCGGGGATAATTTAGTGACAAGACACTCTGCAGTTCTAACACTGCACGCCACAATCCTGTCTTCTAGAGCGGGGAATTGAGAAATATTCATTCACTTGAATAGAGATCGAACCTACAATCATGGCAGTGACAATCAGACGTTGTTCCACAGCGCCAGGATAGCTTCTATAGTATGATATATAAAAACACAATTTAATCTATCTACATTCACTTTAAAAGCTTTACCTCGATTTTTATTTTTTTTTAATAAAAAAATCTTCTCCTAGTGATATATATCTTATCCTGCAATTGTTCCTCAGGATCCGGATTCTCACCAATTAAGAAAATACATGAGACGGCTAACTCAAATAAACAATGGTTTAGCGAGCCACTCCGCCTTATCCTGTAATTGGTAATAATTAGGCTTTGAACGCATGTAGCGTGTGAGAAATTCAAATTTTAAATTTATGGCAGGAAATAGAACATTTTAAAATATTACATTATGTCAGTTATGTAATATTACTTTTAAATTAATTGAGACTATGATATTATATATATTATATTATTATGCCTAGCGGAATCGTCATGAAGAAAGGTGCGCTAAACGCTGAAGTCTGTCTCTTTTGCCTCATTCAATAAAGGAATCCTCATGTTTTTTATTTAATTTTTTTTTTCAGTATCATCAATATTGTGTTTTCGAAGGTGGACTTCGGCATCATTCAATTTTCTCGATTTGCCCAAGCTCCTGTGCTTGTTCTTCTTCATTATTCCAGTGATATTAGCTAATACTGGTTACCATTCTATGGTCATTACGGATTCGGACAGCTTAAGTGACTTAGCATATCCGTAGCTCTTCGTAAAAGATTGCATATTTACAGCATTAATATTTCTTTCAGTACTGTGTCTACGGCCAAATGTGTTTGTTTCTATGCTGGCGCTACGTCGTCTCATTTATGCAGCCAAGGCAACGTTAATTCTATTACCGGCCTACGCCTTTTCATATACTATATTTACGTCAAGTACAGACGAAAGAAACGTAATGGATAAATCTTTTATATATATAAAACAGTTTTATTATACAATACGAGACTAAACTAAAATATTATGCAGAAGAAATATGTAAATTTTACAAATGTCATGTGATCATTAATAAACAACAGGTTTTTGCATTGGTTATGATTTTACAAAATTATATTTTGTATATTTAAACTTTGATCTAACTACACTTATTATACACAAACAGGAAGAAGCGAACAGACTGTTCAATTACCTTACAATTTTCAAACAAAACGGCGTAACTCAACACCGAATTTTTCCTCTTTACCAGAGCGAGAAAATAAAAATATTAAACATTTCATTTCCTCGAGTAAATTCGAGGAATTAAATTCATAACCTGTCACTTTTGCAGTCGCGTACACTTGCCCCACGTCACGACTCGCCTCAAACCAAAAACTTTAAATATTAGAATTAAAAGCTCAATGCGAAATAAGTTTACAGCCGTCACTTTCATACAATTTTAGGCCTACGCACTTGATTGAAAAAGTTCTTTCTTACATTTTTTCCCTCTGTAAGCGGCTTAAGACGGCCTGAAACAATCAATTAGGGAGTTTCGTCTGCTCCGAATTGTAAATGCTAGTCGTTGGTTGAGTTTTTTTAGGGTTCAGTACTTAAAATTTTATATTTATTATTATTGTTATTAAATAATAGATGATATATAAATATAAAGTAAACACGAGTATATATAAATACATATAATATTAATCATATGTACTGAAATAAGTTATTAAATTAATAACTAAATTATATTTTTACAAATATCTGTCTAGCTACTGTCTAAATTTGGTTGCATATGGAGAAATATGGAGCCATATTATTTTATAGATTTGAATTGCATTAGACGGAATATTTATATTTCTATTATATATATAATAAGGTAAATAATATTTATGTGTCGTTTTCATCTGCTTAGACAAGGTGCCTTTTTATACCCATTAAGATACTTTCGTACCCCATTTTTCGCAAAATTCTGAAGGCGTTACTTGCTGAGGAATAGCGGAACTCAACGCGCTTTACCTCGTTACTACAGAGCAACAGCAATCCCACTCACAATCCGTCATGTTTACAGTAGCATGCTTGTGCCTCTGAACCACGACATGCCTGTATATAATCATAAAAAAACATTAATAAAAAAATTATTAAAATAATCTTTAAAAATAAATATTACGGAACACTTCATTTTATTCATAAAGGTTTTAAAACAGAACGCCGGTCGATTCCGGCCGGAGTTTTCGGAATAATATATATTATAATCGTTACATTTACCTTGATTATTCAGATTGAAGTGCTTCGAGATGTTTGTATCGCTCTGTGGTTTTTAAGCTACAATTATTAATGAACAACATGGAAAATATATTTTTTATTTATAGAAAAGAGTATATTTGTTATAAAAGGTTTTAAAATATTTAATTTAATTTGATATATATATTTTTTTCAGTATTACGATTTACATTTTCTACATATTATAAATTCAACATAATTTTACAATCCGTTAAAATATAAGGGAATGCGTGTAGCGGAACTCAACGCCACGCTTTTCTTAATAGAGCAGGGTATGATAATAATTAATTTTATTTAATAGGGTCGAACCTACAACGGTTTACGGTCTACGGCCGGAGAGTCTATGGCCACTTGGTTTACTCAGCGCTATGATATCTTCATATAATGTCTATTTCAATATATTGAATGTAATGTGTATGTTTTTAATATGTACTTTTCTTACATTTAGTTGAGCCGAGTGTTAAGTCACTCTGCAAGTGGTTCTCTACACTCCATTGATTGTAGAGACATTGATGGTAAGTGCTAACATTGTTACTTGTGAAAAACCTGTCGGAACCCACAACCAGTCGGTCCCAACTCGAGAAGATTAAATATTTATTTAAATTTATATTTCCATTTCTTCACTCTGGTGTCGAGGCAAAGCGCGGCGTTGAGTTCTGCCACTCTACACGCAATACCTCCAGAATTCGTCAGAAAGTGGGGAACGGAGTGACTTAACACTAGATTCCCTCTGCCTACCCTGCTTGTGTGCGGAAAAATTACAAAAACAAAATTATCGAAACAAGTATAATTTTCAATTAACTTCTTCTTTGTATTATACACATAATGATAATTCAGTAATAATATTTCAATTCAATACATAAAAATATTAAATTTTAAATACAAATTTTGAATTATTTTCCATATATTGAACATTTGATAAATAAAAACAAATATATACAAGTAAGGAAAAGGCAAGCGGAAAAGGAAATAACAGAAATAATCATACGCGAAGTGTTTGTACCCACTCTGTATGTAAATAAGCGGCCGCCGCGGGGGTGGGAGGGCTGTCTAATTTCCAGAAAACAACGTTGCTCTCATAGAATATTTAAGGATAGAAATAATATTTTTAATATTTATTTTTGATTTTTTTCATTTTCAAATTCATAAAATGTGTCAGATGGAGTGTCGGTTTTATTATATTATATAGCTTAATATAGTGTAGCTAATGCATTGAGAGGCGTTGAGTTCCGCCACTTTCCGCCAATGCCGTAAGGCACCGACGGAAAGTACGAGGTACTGGGCAGTGTCTTAATGGACAACTTAATTAGAAGCGACAGGTTGTGAGATCACACACACAACACTCAAGAAAATGAATTCGCCATTCAACATGTAAAGTAAAGTTTCGATTGAAAATTGGGCAGCAAGTGCGGAACGGAGTGTCTGAGATGCCCTCTGCCTACACTATCATAAACGATACACAACGTGAAGCTACAATAACATATGATGATAGGAATTATGGCGCTAACCTTACCGAATCAATCAAACATTAGGCCATATATAAAATATTAGAGATATTTTAAGCCACAATCATTACAGTACAGTCAAAAAGATTAAAACAAAATTTATAATTATTAAGAAGCATCTCAGAGACATTTAAGTTTAGGCACAAACGTATGCAATAAAATAATATAGCTAGATAACAATTCGTTCACCCAATCCCGCGAGGTGAACTGACTGCAATGAGATTATTTTTCTCATAATAGAACAAATGCAATCCTGAGAATTAGATCTCTTTTGTTCTTTATTTATAGTTTTTCTTTATGCAGTTCGAAATAATATATTGAAACAATGATATTGTATTCTGTATTGTATTATTATTTATTTTGGGATTGTATTTTATTAAATAACTAGCGGCCCCCGCGTGGCTTCACCCGCTTGTACTATATATATGAATATGTATTTCTGTGTATTTAGAAAAGAAAAATATTTTAGTAGTGCATTATCACTTATCTATACTATTATAACCCTTAATAAAATAGGTATAATCGCACTCACGACAGACGTAACTTTTCCTGTGCAAATCCCGATCCTGTGGGAATTCCGGGATAAAAGATAAAAATCAGTTCAGCTTTTCGGCTTTTTTTTCTGCTTCATACAAATAAAAGGAATGCCTGCTTGGTTTCGAGACATTGAGCGGAAGTCAACACCGCATTTTATCTTGTTAAAGCAGACAAATGAAAATATTTGATTGCTACGAAAATTTTGCGTTCTTATATATTCTTCTTATATTATTTATTTCGTTTAATATTTATAAAATGAACATAGTCTTGGTAGAATTATATAATTAGGCGCGCGCTTTTTCTTGGATAGAATCCACAGCTGCCACGTTGGATTACGACTTCAGTTGTGATGACAATGAAATGACATATCCTTGAAAATACGTAGTTGAAATGAAATTACATAGTTAATTGAAAATGGCCGCCGCAATAAAATGGCGTTTACAAATTTTACTAATAATCCCATGTTTTTTTCGTGGTATTATTAGTTAAATATTAGAAAGATTTTTTAAAAATATTTTTAATTAATACATATTTTATTTTATAAAAACCATCTTCACGCTGTATTCGGCACACATCAGGGTAGGCAGAGGGAACCTAGTGTCAAGACATTCCGTTTTACTCTTTCCGCGGAATTCATAAGGCATTTCGTAGCGGAACTAAACGCCGCGCTTTGCTCCCACACCAGAGCGAAGAAATGAAAATATAAATTTAAATAAATATTTCATTTCCCCGAGTGGGGATCGAATTCATAACTAGTCGCGTTTACAGCCACACATTGTGCCGCCACGACTGGCCTCATATTTCATTCAAATCAATATTTTATTTAAACCTTAAAAACTGTAGCTAAGCACACATGTACGTATGGCCTTTTAAAACAATCTATAAATTAATTATAATCTTATTGTGTACTTTTTTATTAATTCACCTTCATAATCCCCAGGGAAGGTATTCAGACACGACCAGAAGTAATAATTATTAGTACGGGCCATATTTTACGTGCCAGGGAGAGGTACAGAGTGTATTTCATTTACTAGCAATATTTCTAAGGAAAGGGATAAAATTACCTACCACTAGTTTTTTCGATAGTAGGTATACTACGGTATACTCGATTTTAATTTAATTTGATTCGAAACCTAAAAGAATAGTTGAAAATAACAAATAAGGCATCGAAACTAAGGAAAAAAACGATAAGATACCAACGATACTTATATTATAAATTCGAAAGTAACTCTGTCTTCCTGTCTGTTTGTCTGTGATACAATCACGGCCAAACCGCTGATTCGATTGTAATAAAATTTTATATAGAAATACTTGAGAGTCTTTGGATGGATATATTTGTAATATTATCGATATGTATATTAATATATTTTTCTATTTGATATGCAGTTTTTTGTCCGATATGTTAATTATAACCGTTGCTAAGCAATCGTTGCTAAGAAACCGTCGCTAAGCAACAACATAATTATGTTGTTTTAAGAAAAGGTCGCCCAAAATGCTTTCTAAATGCTTACATTGCATGCGCTGACTCAACCTTATGAGACACATAAAACTATGTTCTACAAAAATATTGTCCTTAAAAAATTCCGCGATGGTATATGTTAATCTCTGAAGGTTGAGCCACAGTTACCATTTTATTTAAATAGTTAGGTGTATTGTTTTTAATATTAAGAACTTCCTTTAATTACTCTTTTATACTCATTTTTATACGTTTTCTAAATAAGCAATAATAAGGAACGTAATCGAATTGCTTTAAGCGCGTGCGCTGCAAAAAAAGTTAATTATATGTCAGTACGTTGTAGTCCCGCGGGGGGCGCCCTTGCCGCCGGTGACGTCCTATCATACAGCCACGTAGTGTTCATGATTGAAGGTATCAATATGTTGGCAAATGTAGCTTAATAAAAGTATTATAGGTGGTATGCCCGCATACCACCCTCTCAACTTTCATTCGTTTTGCCCGATCATACTTTTTGCAACGCTGTCGTGTAAACTAGTTTACTCCCCAAATCAAGAGGGCCTAAAGAAATTTTACTTCAAAGAAATCAAAAAAAAATCTTCAACGAGACTCAAACCTGTGACCAATTATTAATTTTAAGCACATTTATTCACAATTATTAATTTTAAGCACATTTATTCAAACTAAAATCATAGTTTTGTACGTTTCTTTATACATTTTTAAAAACTAATGTAAGAATTACAAAATGAATACAAAACACAGATAAAATTTTCAGCATACACGTATAAAGCTTAACGCTTACACTGTTAAGCCGCTTAACGGCTGTTGGGAGCACATAAATATTTATATTTAATAGTAAAAATATACTACATTGTTGAAAAAATATATTTCTTTTTAATAAAAAAAAAATATTGAAAAATTGTGTTTTTATATAAGAAATTTAGTGAATATTATATTTATATTCTGTGTGAAATGTGTTGTTGGTTGTTTCATTTAACTAAGATGTAGGTATGTAGCAATTTAGTTATGTAAAAAAAAAAAAAATTTGCTTCACGCTGTATCCCGCACACAGCAGGATAGGCAGAGGGAACCTAGTGTTAAGACACTCCGTTCCCCACTTTCTGCCGAATTCTGGAGGCATTGCGTGTTGAGTGGCAGAACTCAACGCCGCGCTTAACCTCGATACCAGAGCGAAGAAAATGGAAATATAAATTTAAGTAAATATTTCATCTCCTCGAGTGGGGATCGAACCCACAACCAGTCGGTTTTGCAGTCACACCTCGTGCCGCTGCGCCACGACCGGCCTCTTAGTTATGTATTTATATGTTATTTAGTAATAGGCAGAAGGAACCTGATAACCTGATGTTAAGATACTTACTTACAAAACATATTGAGTGGCGAAATTAATCGCCGCGCTTTGTCTCGGTACCAGAGCGAGGAAGTTAAAATATTAAATTAAATTAATTTCTTCGAGTGAGAATCGAACGCACAACCCATTGCGTTGTGCACGATTGTTGTCCCTGCGCCACAAAAAAATTGTTTTTCATACAAAAACTTTATTAAAAACCATATATATTTTGTTTTAACAAAGAAAAATTGATTAACAAAATATTTACATACTGTACGACATGAATTGGTTTTTTAATTAAACCAAGATAGATTTATGTATATATTGTAGTGTAAGTACTACAAAATTATATAAATGCGCAAGGATATGTTATTACTTATTAGGAAAGGAATGTTCCGTTCCTAATAAGTAATAACATATCTTGCACTAGGTTCCCAGCTCTGTTATGTGCAGAATATGTGAAGATAAAAAATAAAAAAGCATGCAGTTGGCTTATTTATATATACATATAATAAAGATAGAACCCAAGATATTTTTTATTATTTTGCCCGTTTGTCTCTTTGTCTGTGAGAGTGTACAAGTTAATCCCAGGAACTGATTTAGCAAGATTTTCTTTACATTTAGTGTTTGCTTTATTTCAATGAATTAATAAGTAAAACGGTGATGAAATTCTTACATTAGTTAAAGTATTTAGTTCTACTAAATTGACATTTTTAGGGTTCCGTAACTGTCTGTGAAGAGCCTTTATCTCAGGAATGCTTGGAGATATCGAGTCGAAGTTCAAACCATATACCCACAGCTACAGCCGCATACAATCATAATTTACTGAAAAATAAAAAAAATATTTTTAAATTTACTTAAAAAACATATGGCAGTTTATATAGCAAAAAACGCGTACTTCGACACTATAGAGGGAATCAAAATTAATAGGGTACATCCGGTTAACCTAGAACAATGAAATTTGGCAGCTAGCATCTACAGGTACTTGTTTAGGAAAAAATCTAAAAACTATAAATTTGCGGTTAAGTTAAAAAAAATGATAGCTTTAAAAGAAAAATAAAATTTGGTATAAAAGCCGCCAGTTCAAGTGAGGTAACAGATAAAAGGATTTTGGCTAAGATCAGCCTGAATTTCAGAAAAAGCTCGAGACTTCCAATTTTTGTATGGAACCCTCGGTGGGCGAGCTCGACTCGCGCTTTTCCCGTTTTGCTTTTATTATATTAGCTGAAATTTTAATTTCTTATGTATAAATATTATTTTTAAGGTGCAATACTATTCGAAAACGAAAGTAAGTTAAATTCCTAAATAAATAAAAAGTGTAGTTCAACCAGGCGAAGCCGCAATCAGGACGCTAATAAGAAATCAGATATATGTGGATTTATCTGGATAAGACAAAGTACAAGTAAAATGATCAAAGTTTATTATATCTACGATATATGTTACATGAACACTCAGTGAACTGTAACAAGAAATACTAATAATACTGAACTTTCTAACAATGAATGTTGCTATTATATATAGGTTATACACAGGTTAGTTAGTCAAGGCAAAGCGCGGCGTTGAGTTCCGCCACTCAACACGCAATGCCTCCAAAACTCGGCGGAAAGTGGGGAACGGAGTGTCTTAACACTAGGTTCCCTCTGCCTAACCTTCTGTGTGCGGGATACAGCGTGAAGCTGAAAAAAAAAGTTAGATGAGAAAATAATAATAAATATCTATTTTAAATAAGTGTAGTTTTTTTTATTCAAATTCAATAAAACATATATAACTGTTTTACTATAAAAAATACTGCATAGAGCAGTGTATATTCTCATTTGCTCTAGTAACTAAGACAAAGCGCTGCGTCGAGTTCCGCCACAAAATACGCAATGTCTCGAAAATTGGACCGAAAAAGACAAACGGTGTGGTCACAATACTAAGTTCCTTCTGCCTATTCTTCTTAATGCGGGATACAGCGTGAATTTAAAAAAAATTAATATAATATGTATTAGACGAGTTATTCTTTGCACGTTTGTATTTAAATAGTTTAAAAAAAAATCCATTTTAGTTGTAAAATTGCATCCATCATATACGAGTACGTTGAAATGCTTATAATCGTGTTTTCTGATCAGTGATTCGTATTAAAATTAATGTTTGATCATGTTGCTGTAAGCTTTTTTTATTTTCTTTTTAATATGAAATCAGTTCTGAATCCATGATTAAATTTAATTTGGGTCATACAATTTAATTTTACGTAAAAGAATATATCTGTGTATGATAATCTTATTTTTCTTTTATTTCCATTGTATAGAGGAAGTCGTGTCGCAGGGGCGCAAGTGTGTGACGATAGACGCGACGGTTGTGGGTCGATTTTCACTCGGGGGTAGGGGGGTAGGTCGCAGGGCAGGAAGAGTGAACAGCGGAAATCCAGTGTTAAGACACTCCGTTCTTCACTTTCTGTCGAATTCTCGAGGTATTGCACGTTGAGTGTTGAACTCAACGCTGTACTTCGTCTCTCACCAGCGAGGTAATGAATATATTAAATATTTCATCATCCCAAATGGGAACCAAACCGACAACCTTCGCGTTTATAGTCACATATTTGTTCCCATGGGCCACGACAGCCACGTTTTCATGTTTCATAATTTATATAAAAAGTGTTAAAGTAAAAAAAAAAACATACAATTAATTCTAAATTATCCCCAGTTTAAATTGCATTCTCACTTACTACAAAATACAAGCATTTTTACTAAAGGAAACTAGCATTTAAAAGTTAACACATAATTAGCTTAATTAAAAATAGAAAGAAAGCCCACGTCCAGCGAGAGTAGGTTACTACTGGCGACGCGCCAATGGACATGTAGATACTTTAAAATTTGCGAAACACCATTTTAGTAGTGTTTATTTAGTATTTAATTTTAAATATATTTTACTCATCACTCTGGTATTCCCTATTCGGAAGTTGAGAAAAGACAAACTACGGCGTTGAGTTCCGCCATTCAATAAAGACGCAGTGTCTCTGCTGGTCACTTAAAACATAACTAAAGCTATAAGGGAAATATGTATGAAAGTATGGGGGAAGCCCCTATCGCCTACGTCTTTAAATATTGTATTTCTATATACCTATGTTTCTTCGTTTTCTGCCTATTATATATAAGTTTGACTGACTGATTTCTCTTTTAGTGCCCATTGCCAATCATTCAAAAACATAAAAAAAATCATGAACGTGCTTAAAATATAATTAAAAATAAAATATTTTATATAAGGAGCTCAGTCAGCGAATGACTATAAACGCAGACTGGTAGCGAGTTCGTTTCCCACTAGAGGAAGTGAATTATTGTATATTTTCGTTACATCGCTCTAGTGTCGAGGCAAAGAGGAGCGTTGTGTTTTGCCAATCCGCTCAATACGTACTACGATGGGAAAAGGCGGAGCGGAAGCGTCTTAATGAGAATGGACTTTTTAAACACTAGGTTCCCAGGTTCCCTCTGCCTATCCTGCTATTTGCGACATATAGAGTAAAATTTAAAAAATATAAGAAAATATCTAAATACTGATATTAAGACATTGTAGTGCATTGTACTATTAACATTTTAACAATATTAAGAAAAAAAATGTCAACATAAGAAATTATAAAATCTAATTGAAAATCCAGCAAAGGAAAATTGGCTTAGTTTAAAAATAAGAATTTCGTCGACTGTGGATCCCTAACTGGCGTCGCGCCAGTCCATTATGAAGAATAATCGTATTTTACTTATAGAAGCATTTATCTATTTATTCTATAACCACTACATCGCATATAGATATTGGTAATACAAAGTTTGTTTTTTTTTTCAGTGCTATACTATTTAGGCTTTGTGGAGCTACAGTAAGCTGTACAAAAAATACTATTTATCTGTATAAATTGCTAGAGTTTACTTGTAAATTACATCAAATTAAATTAAATCAGCTTCACGCTGTATCCCACTCATAGCAGGATAGGACTCGAACCCGCGCTTCCTGGAAACCGACCAGGAGGCGCGGGTTTGAGTCCCGCTGCGTTCAAATTTTTATACATTTTCTAAATAAGTATTTTTCTTTCCTAAGTGTGGAATAACACTTTAAAAGTGTTAAAAATACCTTATAAATTATTAAGGTACTACTAAGTCTAAGGAACCGTAGACCTGGATGCTTGATATTAATTTCAGCATGATACTTCTACACGATCTTCCGGTACAGAACTTTAAAATCCAGTATCAGATTTTTCTTGCATAGCTGGGCAAACAGAGAGAACGTAGTGTTAAGGTATTCCATTTTCTGTTTTTTGCCGGGGTTCAAGATATTGCACGTTGAATAGCGGAACTCAACACCACACCTTGTCTAACCAGAGCCAAGAAATGAAATTCCATTCCCAAATAAGCATCTAATTTACAACCAACGCGTATACAGCCGCACGCTGTTTCACATCATAACAATACGTTACTATGGCGTCGTCGTATTGACATATTCCATTACAATATTAATTATTCAAGTACATCGCCATATAATAGTAGTGACAAGTTTACTCTCTCTGGAATCCAACTTGGAACTGTCAAACACTCTCATCAATCAATGGCTAATAACAAATGATTACAATAATTACTATTCATATATAAAGCTACGCGTGTTCTTGGAAATAAAACTTTGGGAAACTTTATTGGATTTTCTATTAGACAGAAATATTATGGCCGTGAATATTATTATTGAGGCCAGTCGTGGCGCAGCGGCACAAAGTGTGATTGTAAAACCGACTGGTTGCGGGTTCGATCTCCACTCGAGGCAATGAAATATTAATTTACATTTACATTTTCATTTCTTCGTTCTGGTCTCGAGGCTAATCGCGGCGTTGAGTTCTGCCACTCAACACGCAACATCTGCAACGGAGTGTCTTAACACTAGGTTCCCTCTGCCTACCCTGCTGTGTACGGGATACAGCGTGAAGCTGATTTGAATATTATTAGCGATTTATATTAAGGAGGTCGTGGGTTTACGTAATATTTATTTTCCACTTCTATAATAATAATTATAATTTCTACATGGAGAGGAGGAACTTAGGAACCTAATATTAAGACACTCCGTTATCGATTTTTCGCCAAATTCTGGAGGCATTGCAAGTTTGTTGATGCAACTCAACTCCGCGCCTCGTTACCAGAGCTAAATTACTAATTACTAAATATTTTATTATTCCGAGTGGGAATCGAACCCAAAACCGTCGTGTTTCAATGCCTAAAAAAATATAAAAAAATCAAACACATACTTAAATATATTCACTAAATCAACCAAATTGAAAGGTAAACGGTATAATACCGAAATCCACAAACAAACTTGATTTGTAACCACACAAAGTAAATTATAGATGTTCATTGGTCAGAGCAGTTTACCGCTTTGCAGAATTAATCGCTCGTGCGTCACCGTCCGCTTGATGATTATCGTCTCTAATCATTATACTAAATATATAATATATATGTACATAAAGTCAGCTTCACGCTGTATCCCGCACACTGCAGGGTAGGCAGAGGGAACCTAGTGTTAAGACACTCCGTTCCCCACTTTCCGCTGAATACTGGAAAACTCAACGCCGCCTGAGAACGGTTCAAATCAAAAAACAAAATTTTATGCTGCACCACTCCACAATCGTGTCTAAGAAGAAGTTTTTGAAATAAAGACACGGTTTTATAATTTATAAGTATAATTATTTCGATAATACAAGGTCATCCGTGGCGCAGCGGCACGAAGCGTGACTGTAAAACCGACTAGCTGTGGGTTCGATGCCCATTCGAGGAGATGAAATATTTACTTAAATCTAAATTTACATTATATAATTCTTAAATTTATAGTTCTGCCACTCAACACGCAATGCCTCCAGAATTCGGCAGAAAGTGGGGAACGGAGTGTCTTAACACTAGGTTCCCTCTGCCTACCCTGCTGTGTACTGGATACAGCGTGAAACTGAAAAAAAAAAATAATTATTTTGTTAATAAATCTCAAATAAACAATACATACAATCTCTACTTACGACTACCTCTACAATGTGCAGTGGACTGAACTTCATTCGTAACTTGAGTCTTCACGTAGGGTTTGAATATTCTAATAATCCTTACACAGTCTACCTTTGTTTACCACAACTTTGCGTGAAATCTCGGTCTCTACGACCAGGGGACTGTTCATTATTACATTAGTTAATTCTCTATGATTATTTCAAAGGATACTATAGTAGATTGGTTAGTTACTAGGTTCCGCCAGATGCTGTGCACGGCGGGTGGAGCTGAGTTAAGCTACGTCGGGCAATGTAATTAAAAAAAAATAAAAGTTACGATTTTGCTGCATTTTGTATGAAATTCGCCGTGTAATCTATCCTATATGGAGTCCAGTCATTGCGCAGCGGCACGAAGTGTGGTGAGTTCGATCCCCACTCGAGGAGATGAAATATTTACTTAAATTTATATTTTCATTTCTTCGCTATGGTGTCGAGGCTAAGCACGGCGTTGAGTTCTGCCACTCAATACGCAATGCCTCGAGAATTCGGCAGAAAGTGAGGAACGGAGTGTCTTAACACTAGGTTCCCTCTGCCTACCCTGCTGTGTGCGGGATACAGCGTGAAGCTGATTTATTTTAATACTTACTTAAAACTAAAATAAGTCAACGCTCAATCTGTGCGCGTGAATTTCAAAACGTTGCACAGGTCGACTTTATGGGACACATTTTGAGCGTTTACTCAAAATCTACAATTACAATTATCACCAAACTACTTCTCTATGATCGCCGCGTCGTCGTCGTCCACAACGTTCCTGCAACATCTCAGAGCTGTAGGTTTAACGGTCTAGGAGGAGTAGCATTACAACGAAACATACTTTTGACCAGTAATATTGGAGATTTCAATGACAAAAAATAAAAAAGGCCAGTCGTGGCGCAATGGCATATATGTGTGACTGTTAAC
This sequence comes from Heliconius himera, assembly GCA_021202915.1. Lineage (NCBI taxonomy): Eukaryota > Metazoa > Arthropoda > Insecta > Lepidoptera > Nymphalidae > Heliconius > Heliconius himera. The sequence goes on along the minus strand of JAJHJA010000154.1, from coordinate 164,538 downwards.
GCGACTGGTTGTGGGTTCGATCCTCCCTCTAAGAAATAAAGAAAATATTTATGTGTATATTTTCATTTCTTCGCTCTTGTGTCAAAAGCGTGGCGTTGAGTTCCGCCACTTAACACAACACGTCGTCAGAATTCAGCGGAAAATGAGGAACGAAGTGTCTTAACCCTCTGCCTACTTAGCCGAGTGCGAAATACAGCGTGAAACTGATTTATACGACCGAAAATAAAACCAGCCATAGCACCAACTGATTCAAACGCGAATCTGGTTTAACAATAAAATTTCCGCATCCAGATTCAATTTTAAATGCTAATATAGACGTCATCCCTATATTTATCAATACAATTTGTAATTAAAACGATCAATTAATTATTGGGTGGTAAATTTGTTTACGATGTATTGTGTTTCATATATATGTAATTCACAGTCCGTTGAGCATTTTAGCATGTTTTAATTTATTTCTATGGTTATGCTGGTGAGTACTATCTATATTTTTTTAGTATAATATAAATATACGACTTTTACTCTATTTATACATTGGTACTGTTACAGATAGAAAAAAATATATAATTAGACAATACTAGAAGTTTTGCCAAAATCTATACTTATAATAAATCTGTAGAAAAGACGTTTCTGTACATTGTAAATATTTAAAAAAAAAATTGCCAGGGTGTTAAAGGATAATTAACATAATCCATTTCCAACATTTTTGGAATTTTTGTCTGTTTGTCTGTATGTCTGTTTGTCTGTTTGTCTGTTTGTCTGTTTATGTGAACACGCATCACGTAAAAAGTACACAATAAATTTAAGCAATTTTTATACATAAAAATTACAAATAAATCAAGGTAGGTTTTAGTGTTTATTTCATTGTAATTGCTTCACTCTATCAAAAGATATAAGTATTTAAGTTTTCAAGACGTTAATATTTGAGATAATAAAAAATCGACACAAGTAACGCTATCTATTGACAAAAATAGGTACTAACGAATGTTTCATACACGTAAAGCTCATCACTAATTGCGATGGGATCTATAGATAAAAGATGGCGCTGTAAAATATATTATAAATATAAAAAACATAAAAAAAATATAGTTTGGAAAGATTACCGCTACACTCTATCAAAAAATAATGTACTTAAAGTTTTAAAGATATTTATATTTGAAAAAAAAAAGAAACTTACGCAATGATATCTATTGACTACATATCATAATGAATGTTATTATATTGTTGAGTTATTATCTGCTTAACGGTAATTACGTCATGTAAGTGTAATCTATACTTATAATAAATTTAACATAAACATAGTAGTATTTTTCTAACAATGTTCGAATGGTTACAGTTCAATTGTAAGTCCAAAAGACTTTAGAAACGTCTTATTTATTTGACTGTTGATAAATTTACGTATTTTTAAAGTACAATTGTTCATAGTACTAACTACAAAGTAAACTAAATTGAATTGTTGGTGAAGATTATCTTCGTAACAGTCTAGCTTAATTCTTAATTATTTAACACAGTGATTAAGAATGACTTAATATTCAAAGAAATATTTTGAATAGGTTCTTCAGTCCGTTCGTTCGTTTATGTTATTAATATTTTTTTAAGAAACGTATATAATCTTTAACTTTTGGGAGCAACCTCTAAAAAATTGTGTCTCAAGAAAAAAATGCTCTGACACTGTTTATAAAAATGTCCCGCAGTATTATTTCATAACTTACAAGCGACACGACATTGCACTATTGCACCTGTATGTTGCATGTATGTATGTGCCAAGGGTATTTTAGGGTAAGTACCTCAAAATTCTTATAAGATAACTTTGTTGTTTGTCCGTCTGTCCGTCTGTCAAGACTATTTTGTACAAGATCGGTTAAAGGTTAGATACCTCAATGTTCAAGTCTATATTCCCTTAGAGCACAAAAAATCTATCTTCTAAATCATCGCAATCAAATGACGATGAAATATGAGGGTTTATGCTTCGTTTTTTGTCGCATTTTCTATCATAACTATAGGATAATTCCCGTTGATATACAATTACGAAATTTGTTAAGAAGTTAAAATTTACGGCACGTATAAAGGAAAATTCCAAAATTATTTTTCAAAAATTTAATATTTATTGTATTTGTGTCATAGAAAAAAACCATTAGGTACAAATTTTAATCTGTACTTAATTTAATACAAAATGACAACTTAATTAGTTATTCTTTTGGTGCTTTTGGTGTATATATTCATGAAGCTGGTACGAATCTCTCGGGGCATGAGTACGACTTGAACTTGACCGAAAATGTTGATTATTTTATAGATTATATAAAAATGCCTAAAAACGTGCTTTCTATGTATATTCTGTATACCAATTATATATTTAACTAATAATATATGTAACCAATTTAAAAATTATACAGGAGCTAATATAATTTATTTTACAAAGAATATCGTGAGTATTTATCCAAACCAATTAATTAATAATTAAGGCTGTTTGTAATATCTATATTTCTTAAATGAATAATCATGTAATTCAAGCGGGCAAAGCCGCGAGCAGGCCGCTAGTTATAAATATATTTATATTGTCGCTTGAAAGTTTTTCCTTGTTCTTGAAGGACTCTTGAAAAATCTTCTTTTGGTGCTCTCCTCCGTCACCCAGGCAATATATCTTAAATTTTAGTATTTTAAATACAATGGACAATGCCCTACCCACCTAAGCCAGCCTCACTTATATTCAAATCTATATTTATTGATATAGATTCCATGATAGGTGTCCTCGAACTATATTTATTATCTGCCCGCTATATGCCACATATAGCAGCGCCTGGCAACCTAGTGTTAAGACACTCCGTCCTCTTTCAGACAATTCTCAATTCTCGGGGCATTGTGTGTTGAGTGGTGGAACCCAACGTCAGCAATATTTAATTTCCTCGAGCTGGAATGGAACCCACAACCAGCCCCATTAACAGTCTTGCATGCTAGTGCCCCTGTGCCTGTGCCAATTTAAGCCTCAATTGTATTCTCTCTGGTCTCTTGTTACGGAACTTAACGCCGCACTTTTACGTGGACACCAGAGCGAAATATAAATTTAAATAAATATTTCATTTTCTCGAGTTTGAGTTGAACCCACAAACAGTCACGGTTACAGTCACAATCTGCGCCCCTGTGCCACGACTGGCCATTAGTAGATGTAGGAAAATAAAAAAAATACATTATAAAACCTTTTGGTGTCCGTTAATTAGCATTGTTTATGAACAAAAGGAGTCATATTGATCCATAGTAGTTCTTAGTTAAATAAAAAAAACTGGTTAAGGGCGAATCGGACTCGCCCACCGAGGCTCCAATTTTAGGATGCTAGAGCAACGGGAAGAATACTGTAAAACTTACAAAAATTAACAAACTTAAGTTTGCGGACATATGCACTCATTTTTGTATGAAATTAACTACATACACATATAAGTTTTTAGTGTTTTTTTCTATGAAATGCCTATACATTTTCACTTCTCGGTTTTTTTCTTTTATTTGTATTGTAAGTTCTTACTTCGTCTCAAGTGTCTTAACTATACGTTCAGAAAGTTCCCTATAGATTTTGATTAATTTAATACAAAATGCAGCAAAATCTATTTATAAATGCTTATATCTTTTGATTGTGTTGATTTAGAAACTTGAATTTTCTTTCTAGATACTATAAACTTGAATATTTGACATCAATTTCAGTTAAATACCTCTCTGCAATATCGGTCTTGATAAACAGTCTTGACAGACGGATAACAGATTGATCCTATAAAGGTTCCGTTTTCACCTTTTGCGGTACGGAACCCTAAAAAATATATTTCGAGCATAAGTTTTTCAGAATCTCATAACAATGTGAATACTTTGAACCCTTTAGACAAAATTCCTTTGAAACAGCAATTTTAATTAACGTGTATAAAAAGTAACAAAATAATTAATTAAAAAGCTATAGCTTTTGTTTGAATATTGTTAATTATTTTTGTGAAACAATAAACTGTGAGTACTACAGATATTATTAAAAAACTGGAGGCAACGATCGTGTACAAAAAGAATATAGTATATATATAAATATATATTGTAATGTGTAAAATTGTTAAATATTCATATATAAACACTCGCTTAACAACTTAGGTCTAAGTAAAATTTTGTAAAATAATGTAAAGTTAAAAATAACATTTTCTTATTATAGGTATTAATTGTATGTAAATAATAATGTAATTAATATATATGATAAGGAAACTAGATATAATAATAAATTAAAAAAGGGTACAGACCAAGTGTCTGTAGTGTTAAATAATAATAATAATAAAAAAATGTATATAGTCACTCCTATCTTGAATTTTAAGTGTCGCTGTATCCTGTAGGCAGGGGGATCGTAGTGTTAAGAAAATCTGTTCCCCCCTCCTCCCCGTTAAATATAGGGTGATGAATGGCAGAACTCAACACCGCGCTGCTGCAGCTATTAATATGAGGCCAGTCGTGGCGCAGTAGCACAAAGTCAGACTATAAAACCGATTGGTTGTGGGTTCAATCACCACTCAAGGAGATGAAATATTTACTTAAATTTATATTTCCATTTTTTCGCTCTGGTGTTGAGGACAAACGCGGCGTAGAGTTCCGCCACTCAACACGCCATGTCTCCAGAATTCGGCAGAAATTGGAGAACGGAGTGTCTTAACACTAGGTTCCCTCTGCCTACTCTGCAGTGTGCGGGATACAGCGTGAAGCTGAGTTTGAATGAGAGAGAGCTATAAATATAAAATTGCTCCTTTCCTCTAATGGAGATCGAATCCTCGACCATTTTATAGTGTCACAGTGTGCCACGACGGAAACGACTTATCATCTTGATCTAAATATAGTAAAAATTAATTACGTAAACCTTTACAGTAAAATCCTGAATTCATATTAATTTATATTTAATTTGCAAGTTAATTAAATATTTAAACACGATCTGGTAATGGCGTAATTAAAAAAAAATTATATCGTTTTGAACATGAAAAATCAGTGCGGTCAAGAAGGGAAAAATATCTATAAATATATTGAATTATTATGAGACCATCGTGGCACAGATATACAAGCGTGCTACTACACGTCACGGTTGTAGATTCGATTCCTACTCCAGGGAAACCACTCAATACGCAAAGCCTCTAGAATTCGGCTTAAAGTAGCGAAATTCTATAAGCATAAGACTCATCTGCACTCCAACAGAACTGTCTTAATGGAAACGGAGTGTCTCAACACTAGGTTCTTAGGTTCTCTCTGCCACAATTATAAGTTTTACTTACTTTTATATATCTAGGTTAAAAATAAATAACTAAGTACCATAGTCTCTACTAATCCTTATAGTTAACAAAGCTCACTTAAGCTTTAATAGCTGTTTGCAACTCGTATTTGTCTTTCTTTTAATTTGTGAACTTTGTCTATTAATTATCGATAGTTAAGTTTTAGGGGAGTTATACATAGGGAAGTTACAATTTAAATATTTTATCCACCAGTATAAGTGATTTTTTTTAACTTCCCATTGTATCCCGCCCATAGCAGGGCAGGCAGAGGGAACTTGGGAACCTAGAGTTAAGATACTCCGTTCTCTACCAAGGCATTTTTATTTCTCATTTTATGTTATCGCATCTAAATCATGAAATGGAAAACAGAGAATATCTGATACAGTCTGTATCTTACTATCTGTTGTTTTAAAGAAAATGCTAAACCACACTGTGCTATGTTGCGGGAAACCGGTTTAGCCACATCAGCATTTTAATTTAAATTATTTATGTCAACACGGTGCGTTTCATTTTCAAAGGTAAGATATTAAATATTTAAATATCTTACTTTTGAAGATGAAATGCAGCGTTGGGTTTCGCCACACAACACGCAATGTCTTGAAAATTAGACTGTGCCTTGTCAATGTATCTTTACACTGTGTTTCTTATGTCTTTTTGTATTCAATGTTAGTTATACATTCGACTTTGACTTCCGCCACTCAATACGTAATGCCTCCAGAATCTAGAGAAAATTGATAAAAGGAAGTGCTTGTGTCACTGTAAAACCGACTGGTTGTGGGTTCGATCCCCACTCGAGGAGACGAAATATTTACTTAAATTTATATTTCCGTTTCTTTGCTCTGGTGTCGAGGCAAACCGCGGCGTTGAGTTCTGCCACTAAATACGCAATGCCTCCAGAATTCGGCAGAAAGTGGGGAACGGAGTGTGTTAACACTAGGTTCCCTCTGCCTACCCTCCAGTGTGCAGGATACAGCGTGAAGCTGATTTATTTATTTTTATTTAATTATATCATAGCATACTGTGTATGAGACCTAAAGCTAGCTAAGTTATAAAACCTTGTTTCTGAGCTTTGATTGTAAAATATTGGTGGAGTTTGGTTCACTTTGAATGAGCTTTGTTGTAAGGAAATGCTAAGATTGTTAGTTTGACAGTTATAATTAAGCGCCGTGAAATATAGTTTTGGGCACAATAGTGTTTATATAACATTACTGGGTCAGTCGTGGCGCGGGGGTAAAAAGCGTGGTTGCAAACGACAGGTTGTGGGTTCGATCTCGATTACAGGAAATGAAATGTTTAACATTTATAATTTCTTTGTACTGGTAACTGGTTTGGTCCGGTCTCTAGAAGTCGGAAAATGGGGAACGGAGTGTCTTAACACTTGGTTTCTTCTGCCTACTGCTAAAAAAAACTTACTTTAAATCCGAGGTACCTCTGGCCACAGATACAGTGGGAGTGATAATTGAAACGATTACCCAGATGCAATATAGACAATAGGCTATATTACCTTGCCTTCCTTAATGATTAGAATATGCACAACAAAAATAAAATAATTATAATTCGAACAAGCAGTTTCTGAGATAAGCGTGTGCAAACCAATCAACTTTTGAGCTTTATAATATTAGTATAGAATTGCGTTTAAAAGAGTTTTTTATTCTCAGCATCACGCTGTATCCTGCATACAGCAGGACAGCGAGACGTAACCTTATGTTAAGACCCTGAGTTCCCCAAATACCGCCGAATTCTGGAATGGCAAAACTATATTAAATATCCTTTTTCCTCAAGTGGAAATCATACCTTGTGGGTATGTCACGCCATTCGCGTTTACAGCAATAGTCTCTCGCGTCAAAATGACATATATTCAATAATAAATAGAGAAATATGACAAAAAACCACGGACAAGACAAGCTGGCAACATTTAAACTATTACATACAACGTACATACATACATACATACATCAACATTTATATTAATTAAATTTAATCGCGACAAGAGAATTAGTCTCGGAGGCCATTGTGTCGTATCTAAATTAAATGATCATTACTGAGCATAATTTCGTCAAATACCCATTACATTAGGCCCATCTTGATATGGGTGCCATAATTTGCACCCATGTCATAAGTGACATATTTATGAGGTCCATCCTTGTAACGTGATTTTGGGAGGGAGTTTTTTTGGGTGGATAAAAAGTATTTTCCTGGAGCTTAAAAACTCATTTTTGGTATTTTAAAGTATTTACGTTCAATTTTAACAGCATTTTCATTTTTTTTTATTTGTCTTATAAAGGCTTGAGGGTAGTAGGTATTATAAAATAAAATAAATAAATTTGCTTCACGCTGTATCCCGCACACAGCAGGGTAGGCAGAGGGAACCTAGTGTTAAGACACTCCGTTCCCCACTTTCTGCCGAACTTTGGAGGCATTGCGTGTTGAGTGGCAGAACTCAACGCCGCGCTTTGCCTCAACACCAGAGCGAAGAAATGGAAATATAAATTTAAGTAAATATTTCATCTCCTCGAGTGGGGATCGAACCCACAACCAGTCGGTTTACAGTCACACTTTGTGCCACTGCGCCACGACTGACCTCTATCTAGTAGGTATTATAGTGCGTATATATAAGTAAAACTTTTACTCACTGACAATGCACAGACGAAACGTCTGGACTGAGATTGCAATTTGTCGTGTAGGTAACCACCCGACGAAATGAAATATTTATTTAAATTTACTTATAATTTCATTTTCTCTGTCTAGTGCTAATTAATGCAAAGCGCGGCGTTGAGCTCCACCACTCAACACGCAATGTCTCCAGAATTCGGCGGGAAATGGGCAACGGAGTATATCAACACTAAGTTCCCTCTGACTACTCTCCTATGTTTTCGGATTTTTTAGTTTCACGCTGTATCCCGCAAAGGCAAAGTGAAAAGGCCATATAAATTACAAAACTCCCTTAAAGAGTTGATAGTTTGCTTCTGCTTCTAAAAATATGACACGAGGATTTCAAAAAGATAATTATTTATTATAATAAAAAAAAACATATAATTACCGTAATACAAAAAAAAAAAAATTAAATCAGCTTCACGCTGTATCCCGCACAGAGCAGGGTAGGCAGAGGGTACCTAGTGTTAACACTCCTGTTCCCCACTTTCTGCCGTATTCAGGAGGCACTGCGTGTTGAGGGGCAGAACTCAACGCCGCGCTTAACCACGACACCAGAGCGAGGAAATGGAAATATAAATTTAAGTAAATATTTCATCTCCTCGAGTGGGGATCGAACCCACAACCAGTCGGTTTTACAGTCACACCTTGTGCCGCTGCGCCACGACCGGCCTCAAATACAATACAAAAAAAATTATATTATACAAAAAAAAATATAATATAAATATAATACAAAAAAATTATATTAAAAAGAAAAAACAACCATTGTTAGTTAGTTAGGACCTGTGACTATAATAAAACTATTATAATGCTTCAGTCAATTAAATCTTCACAAGGAGCCCCGTAAAATTTAAATGGATCCCGACTGTTAAGTCTAATAAACTATTGGACTTGTTTTTTTCTTTTGAGCCTTATGCAGTCGGGTATTTTGTTCGAGAATACGATCATCTTAAGAAGTATTCAACTAACATTTTTTGCATATTTTAAGCTTTTTTTCTAAATTCATTGTTTTCTTACACTTTTTACAGTTTTACAGTGTAAACGAAATGATTTTTTTTTTAATTGAATTACTTATTAAATTTTAGATCGTTGTGGCGCTGGGGAACAAGGGTGTTACTATTAACTAAGGCTGTGGGTTTGATTCCCACTCGTAGGCATTAATTATTTAACATTTCTATTTCTTTGCTTTAGTAAAGAGGCAAAACGCGGCGTTAAGTTACGCAAATTAACACGCAATACTTCAATAATTCGACGCAACGAGGAATTTATACTGCGTGCAAGCTAATATTTGCAGAAATATGAAAAAAATAATAAAATACCACTACATTCTCCGTTTTATAGAATTATTATGAGGGAAGGTGCAAAACTTTACATAAACAACACATTTACATGGTAAGCCGTTTAGGGAGCCGTAAAAGGGATTCGATATTATCAATTGGAGCGCCGCTTTGATCGACGGCAGGTATCGATCTTACACTCCCTTCTGTGTACGGATTATTTTGGTTCATACCTTGGTATGTATTATATTATAATATAGAATATGCTTATTAAATTAGGCATAATTAATTATTATAAAAATATATCGCGGCGCGATATCTTGTTACTCTAGTAACAAGATATCGCGCCGCGTTGAGTTCCGTCGAAGGGCGGTTAAGTAGAGGGAACCTAATGTTAACATACTCTACACCCCACTTTCTAAAGTAAAAATTTCTATTTTCATTGTTAATTTGTCAATTTCAAATGTCCAAAATTTTACAACACATTTTGTTGATAATTTATTTAGTCATTTATTACAGTTGGCAAAATCAAAAAAATGTAGTGAAGCGGCACAAACGTGTGACTTCTAACTAACTACTACTATTAAATGCCACATCTTCAAGTGGGAATCGAACCCACAACCGTTGTGCTTACAGTCAAAAGCCACGTTGTTGCGCCACGATAGCCTCAAGCTTCTCTTACAAATTTTGGAAAAATATTTTCTTTTATCATAATAAAACCTAAAGAAAACTCAACACTTACTGTATTGCTCCACCATCGATGCCTTGTAAGTCCCCTGAAAGCGTTCTCGTGTTCGAAAACCATTTTATTGCTAGTAATTGGAACAATATATGAGCTCATTCTGCCAATCCTTGCCAATAAAATAATATTAGACGAAGTTATTTTGGACTTCCATTAGTTAATTGTGTTCTATAGTCATTATCGATGTTTAAGTATTAAGTAGAATATAAAAGATAAAAGAAAATACAACGTGGATTCGATCCCCACTCGAGGGAATTCATTATTATTTATTTATATTTTCATTTTTCCACACTGATACCACGGTAAAGCGCGGAGTTGAAATCCACCACTCAACACGCAATGAACAATTAAGTTCCCTCGGCCTAACCTGCTGTATGCGGGATACAGCGTGAAACAAATAAATATGTATTAAGAGTCTTATTTATATATTTTATTTCGGCTGTCGTGGTGCATTGGTACAGTGTCTGAGTGTTAATCATGATGGTTGTGGGTTAGATATGAACTTAGGGTATTGTATTGTTTACGTTTCCTCGCTCCAGTAACAAAACGAAGCGTGGCGTAGAGCTCCGCTCTGCCTACTTACTATCTTTAATTCATTGTAGTATATTAGACTATTATATTTCATAATATCAATTTAAATAGATTTCGAATTAACGAATTAAATTCATGATAACACAGAATTCTCAGGTCCCCTCTGCCTACCCTAGGCAAGAGTAGGAATCGAACCCACAACCACCTTCACAACCGCAGTTCAGTACCACCGAGCCACGACGACAATCCTCACCGTACCTACTATAATATATTTTTTTAATCAACGCAATTAAATCTTAGGGGTTGACTTTATTTCAATCGTCCCTTAGCTCGTTCATTACAGTGCCGTGTTCCACTCTGCGATATGCAAATTGGCACCGCGTAAATTACACGCTTTTAATTAAGTGGACATTTTGTAGGCAATCTGTACATTGTTTTGGTTTCGCCTGTATAGGACGCGCAGTAATTAATAAAATTGTAAAATTTTAACTTGTGAATATATATTTTTTTATATTTTTAGGGTTCCGTATCTCTTAAAAGATAAAAACGGAACCCTTATAGATCACTTTGTTGCACAATAGTCAAGACCATCTATCTTAAGATCGTGTGGAGGTATCGAGCTGCAATTAATATCAAATATTCAAGTTAATAGTCCATTGAAGCTCAGAAAAAATCAAGCATTTAAGTCAACGAAATCACAAGATACGAGCATTTATGTATCGATTTTGTTGCATTTGGTGTGAAATTCGCCGCGTAATCAAAACTTATACAGGACTTTCTGTGAATCTGTGAAATTTGGAACGAAGTGAATATTTACAATACAAATAAAAAATCCGAAAAGTAAAAATTTGCAGGTATAGAAAAAAATCGGACAAGCGCGAGTTGGGCTCGCCCACTGAGAGTTCCCTACAAAATTGGAGGTTTCAAGCTTTTTCTGATATTGAAGCTTAGCTGGCGTACCTGGCTATATCTTTTTAAGTTAATGTTGAAATATACATATTTTTTTTAAGAAGTCATGGGACCCTATATCTGAGTGCATACAGTGTAGTTTGAACAAATTGATATCGACAAGCGTTCCTAAGATAAAGGGTCTTGACAGAAAGACAGACAGACAGACAGGCGGACACACAGACAGACAGACGGACGGACAACAGAGTGATCTTGTAAGGGTTACTTTTTTCTTAAAAATATACGGGCCCTAAAAATTGTCACACCATTTTACAATCTAATTATTAAAGACAAATAAATACCTACGGAATTCAGCGGAAAGTGGGGAGCGGAGTGTCTTAACTCTACGTTCACCCTGCTGAGTGCGGGATACAGCGTGAAGCTGATAACGCGTAACACGCAACCTTAAAAAAACCCACAAAAGTAAGTGTGAACATAAAAACGTTCATCCAACTGTTTATCTATAAAGTTCCATTTACGGCGCACGTACCATTCAAGAGCTATAAAACTGTGTTTCATTGCTAGTTTAGTTGCCGCGATTGTCTTAGACGTGGGTGTAGTGAATATGATAAAAGTTAGTATTTCTATATTTTTGTGTAGATTTTGCTTTGTATTGATAATAAAATGTATATTTTAATATAAGTTTTATTATTTTACTAGCGGACCCGGACGCGGCTTCGCCCGCTTGAACTATACGAATGCTTATTAGATATATTTATGAAATTTGTTTTTGAAAATATCTAACTAATTTAAACGAAAAAAAAAATATAAGTAAACGTAATCATATTGAAATATTAATAAACAAAAAACTAAACAAAACCAGCCATTAATATTATCAAAGTAAAATAAATATTTAAAAGAATTAAAATTAAATGTGTTGTGTTATGTTTTTGCAAGTGCATGTGGTTATTTACATAATACTCAAATACAATAAAAAATATTATATTTTTTGTCTCTGTCTGTCTTTCTATTTCCCCGAGCTAATGTTCAGAGCAACTGAACTGATTTTTATTGGACTTTCAGTAAGTCCTTTCTACAATAAATATGATAAGTTTTGCGAGCAATATCAAATAAAATCCCAAAAAACTAAAACTACAATTTATTAAGTATATAATGACGGTATAGATAACCATCCGACCGAGATGAAATAACCAACAATTCTTTCCTTAAATAATAAATACTTAAATAATATTATGCCGATGACGCGCAGGGCCGCCACTTACACCACACCAAGAATTTTATGAAAATCTAACTTATCTGCTACTGGAAAAAGCGGAGAACCAAAGAAAAGTATAAATTAATTATAAACAGTAAATAATTACATAAAAATTAACAGTAGTTCGATAATGTATGAAAATTTACAAAACCGTCAAAGTCATTTGCCCGTTCGCGTCAGTCATTTCGAATCAGTGATATCTCCTTAATTATTTATTAGAATGTTATACAATAAACTATAATTTCAATCTTGATGAAATGCTAAAAGTGACTATTATATTCATTTTCATAAGGATCAATATCAAATTATAGAAAATATATACAACAAAAATCCGATAAATATAAAGAAAATAATTAAAATGGTTACTTTTGTTCAACCTTCACAGATAAACATATACCATCGCAGACTTTTTTAAACATTATTTAAAGAAGAATCTTTTTGTTATACATTATTTTTATGTACCTCATAAGGTTGAGTCGGCGCACGCCATGTATGCGTTAATCAAGCTCATTTTGGGTAACGTTTTCCTATAACAACAAACTTTGCAAACCGTTGCTTAGCAACGGTCGGTTGTTATTAAGATGGCAGAATAAATTGCCTGTCAAACTAAAAAGTATTTTAATATATTAGTATACATCGACAATATTACAAATATGAGAAAAAAAAGTAAGCTATGTTCATCCAAAGACCCTCAAGTATCTCTATATGAGTATTTTATCATAATTGAATTAGCGGTTTGGCCCTGATTGCGTAACAGACAGACAGACAGACAGACAGACAGACAGACAGACAGACAGAGTTACTTTCGAATTTATAATATAGGTATGGATTGGTAGTAGTTTATGTTAGGGATTTTGTGATTTAGCTAATCAAAGAGAACATTTATATTTTTGTTCGTGTCAATTTATAACAAATTTCTTAGTGTCAAATTTGTGAGTGAAAGTGGAGTGTCTTTATTAAGACACTCCACTCATACACACACAGGACGTAGTATTTTACGTCCTGTAGTACTAACTTAAAAAAATACGGAATTTGCCTGTAAATAAATAAAACTATACTTTACGGTAATAAATATTTTTGAAATGACCAACGAATTTCATGAATTTAATTCAATAATAAGAACAAAAAATATACAAATTATGAAATACTTTATTCATTGATAAATCACGAAGAAATGATAATAGGTAGACAGAATTTTCGAGACATGACATAGTAGAGTAGTGAAACTCAACGCCGTACTTTGTCTTGTTACCAGTGCGACGAAATGAAAAAAAATCCTTCAAACAGGAATTGAACCCACATCCGTCACGTTAACATTAAAACTATCTATACCATTTCTATTATCTGTTCTAAGGTTATTAAAATATATTTCACCCACATACAATGTAAATTTTCAGCTACTACCGCATAATTCAGCCGGGTCCGTTTAAGTGGACAGTTCATCCGCAATCGGGCCCTGTCGGCCATTTTATGTTTTGGCCCTCCATTTAAAACATTAGCCAACTAGCGTATAAATTAAATTGGATTTAAAGATTTGGGTCACAGAGCTATTTTAAATACTGTGTTTATTTTCATGTTTCAAGTATTCTTGGTGTAGGTGGACTGTAAATAGCCTAAATATAGTCGTTTCGTATGGAAAGGGTGGATAAAGTGAAATCGAATTCAAATATTTTTATACAAAATAAGAAAATATATGCTTCAGTTTTAGGAGGTAAAATAATTTGCGGCGTTGAGATCCGCCACTCAACGTGCAACGCCTTTAGAATTCAGACTAAATTAGGAGCCGGAGTATCTTACTCCTCCATCCGCTGGTATATGTGGGATACAACGTTAAACTATATAAAGAAACATTACTTCATTAAACTAAAATCATACCTGAATAGAACCGGCGCAAGAAACGCAGTGGAACTTTTTTCAAGTTTGTAATTTAGAAATTTACAATCAATTATTAATGCAAATGACACCTTAAAAATAGACTGGAGCTGGAGCATTTGACGTAAACTCACTAACAAAACTGTAATACTATTATTATTGATATAAGATTGATGCCAGTCGTGGCGCAGGGGCACAATGTGTGACTGTAAAACCGACTGGTTATGAGTTCGATCCCCACACGAAGAGATGAAATATTTACTTAAATTTATATTTCCATTTCTTCGCTCTGGTGTCGAGACAAAGCGCGGCGTTGAGTTCTACCGCTCAACAGGCAATGCCTCCAGATTTCGGCAGAAAGTGGGGTACAGAGTGTCTTAACACCAGAGTACCTCTGCCTACCTTGCTGTGTGCGGGATACAGCGCGAAGCTGAAGCTGACATTGATACAACATAAGGTAAGAGAACACCGGACATTACCTCTTAACAAAGGCAGACAGACAGACAAAAACCGTAGAGTATTAAAAGTAAAGCACATAAAAATTACTAAACTACGATACTATTTGACCGGACTAGCAAAGTTTAAATATTTTAAGCGAGGGACGCTTAAAATATATGCACCCAACGTCGTTGGAATTAAAAAAAATAAGTTCGATGTGGTTCATTTATCATTATTTTCATTTTTTTAAGTAATAAAATGAAAAGGCTGTCGTAGTAGAGTGGGACAGCGCCTCACTGTATACATGGTTGACGGTTGTGAGTTTGATTCTCACTTGAGAAATAATTATTTTCATTTCTTCGCTCTGGTAACAAAAAAAAGCATGGCGTTGATTTCCCAACACGAAATTTAAGTCTATATCTATATCTCTGCTTAAACATATTATGCCTTCACGCTTATACATATTCAAAAAAAAAACGTATAACCAGGAAAACCTAGTCTTAATAAATCCTTTTCTCCACTTTCTGTCCCTGACTGAAAGAAAATAGTGTAAATACAAAACCATCGTGTTTTTATTTGTTTATTCTACGACGGTCTCATATCTTATATCTATATATCTTTTTGGATGTATGATGTATGGAATTGTCGTTTGGCAGAAAAATACTTATTTAGAAAACGTATAAAAAATTGATATATTTTTCTTTCCTAAGTGTGGAATAACACTTTAAAAATGTTTAAAAATATTAATAAATAATAATTTAAAAAATAGTTTCTCTCTTGCCAAACGATAATTCTTAGTAATTATCTTTGGGTAGCGGAAATTTGTAAAAATCTCCCTACAGAGATGCTAACAACATAAATAAGTTGTAACAAGCGTATAAAAATTTCGACGTAGCTTGGCGAGAACGCATGGCTTAGTGGTCAGAGCGCCTGGTCGGTTTCCAGGAGGCGCGGGTTTGAGTCCCGCTGCGTTCAAATTTTTATACGTTTTCTAAATAAGTATGATTATTTTTATTTCGTTGGTGTCGGTTTCTGGTGTAGCGTTCACTTCCAACACTCAAAACGCAAATTCTTGCGTTCAGGCTTGAAAACGGAGAACGAAGTGTCTTAACACTACGTTCTCTCTATCCAATTTGCTATACAAAAAACAGTGTTAGCATATATAATAAGTATATAAAACATACCAACGAAATAGTGATTCAATTTCCACTAGTAATGCTATTTATGATGTATTAGACAATCGAGTTACTCTGTCTGAGAGACGTCTGGAGCACATTGTAATCAAATCCTGTAACTCACAAGGCGTAAAAGCAAATTGACGTTAGTAGGCTGACGTCTTTATTTTATGTTATTATTATTATTTATTTATTATCGAATGTTTAGAGGCCAGTCGTGGCGCAGCGGCACGAGGTGTGACTGTAAAACTGATTGGTTGTGGGTTCGATCCCCAATCGAGGAGATGAAATATTTACTTAAATTTATATTTCCATTTCTTCGCTCTGGTGTCGAGGTTAAGCGCGGCGTTGAGTTCTGCCACTCAACACGCAATGCTTCCAGAATGCGGCAGAAAGTGGGGAACGGAGTGTCTTAACACAAAGTTTCCTCTGCCTACCCTGCTGTGTGCGGGATACAGCGTGAAGCTGATTTTTTGATTTTCTCGAATGTTTTTATTCTTTTAGTTTAGATATAAATTGAGCTTATTGTGGTACAGTGACTGACTACGAATATTATAGTGCAAAAAAAATTGCCTCGACACCAGAGCGAAGATATGAAAACATAAATGTAAATAAATATTTCATTTCTTCGAGTGGGAATCGAACCCACAACCAGTCGCATTTACAGGCACACTCTGTGCCCCTGCGCCACGATAGGTCTCAATAGTGAGTTAGAATTCTATTCAATCAATAAATTATTAACAATTATTTCTTTCTCGTAAGATAAAACGTGGTATTGTGTTCCACCACTCAACATTCTATGTATTTAATTTTGGTTAAAAACAGAGAAACTAGTGTTTTGAAATCAAATCTTCTCTGCTAGCCATAATAAATGGGATAAAATTTGAAGCTGCTTCTATACTTCTTACATTGTTATTTTCTTTATTTTTAGCCCCACGCTGTATCCCGCACATAGTACCTCACTGTAGGCAATGGGAATCTGGATATCTAATATTAAACATTTCGTCCCCATTAAAATACTTTTCGTCCCCATTTTCAGCCGAATTCTCGAGGCATTACGAGTGGAGTGACGGAACTCAACGCCACGCTTTGTCTCGTTACCAGAGCGAGGAAACAAAAATATTCAATATTTTATTTCCCTGAATAGAAATCGAATCCAGACCCGTCACGTTTACAATCACACAGTCAACCTTACATAGTCATGGTCAAAAATAAAAATTTATTCACTAGTAGTACCAAACTTTGCTATGAATAATATATTTTTTTATACAAAAATACACAACAAAAAGAACTTAATACAAAATATTCAATGACAGAGATGTATTTCGTTTAAGCTTAGAACCTATGTAATCCGTACATCCCTCTTGATCACACGCACGAGCCTGAAAAATTACTGCGTTGATGTCGTTTGGTATTTTTTCACTCTGTTATTCAAGTCCACTGTCTTATCTTTTAATTTTGTTAAAATGTTAACCCTTATTATCCTTTTAGGATATATTTAGAAATTTGTGGAATTTCGTAACTTAAAAAGAATCATTCTTTTTGTAATTGAATAAATAAGCTTCACACTGTATCCCGCATACAGCATGGAAGGCACAAGGAACCTAGTGTTAAGACACTCCGTTCCTCACTTTCAGCCGAATTTTTCGAGGCATTGGCGTGTTGAGTGGTGGAACTCAACGCCGGGCGAATAATAAATAATTAAAAAATAATAATCCATTCCCTCGAGTGGAGATCGAACCCATAAATATCTCATTACAATCACATCCCTATGCCTCCGCGCCACGACGGCTTCAATATTTTTTTGTATACATAAGAAATAAGGCTTTAACTTAGCTCGAGTCGTAGCGAGATGGAACAGATTTTGAATACCCTATTACTTAAATAAAAATAGTTTTTATTTCTATTTAACTTATCGATGAGGCCACCAGTGGCGCAGCGGCACAAAGTGTGACTGTAAAACCGACTAGTTGTGGGTTCGGTCCCGACTCGAGGAGATGAAATATTTACTTAAATGTATATTTCCATTTCTTCGCTCTGGTGTCGAGGCAAAGCGAGGCGTAGAGTTCTGCCACCCAACACGCCATGCCTCCAGAATTCGGCAGAAAGTGGGGAACGGAGTGTCTTAACACTAGGGTCCCTCTGTCTACCCTGCAGTGTGTGGGATACAGCGTGAAGCTGATTTAATTTAACTTATCGATTATCCAACAAAACTCCAAACGCCAAACAGAAATGTTACCTACAAACACAACTATGAATAGATTTTCCGATCTCCGCGCATACTAATTCAATCTTAACAACGAATGCACTCAGACTCGAACACGCTATACAAACTAAACACAAAATAAAAGTAAATTTAACGTAGTAATCCCCTACGTTTATTTTTGCACTACACCAAATGTACGGAACATCAACATGGAACGACGCAAAAACTGGAAACAGCTCGCTACAGTCCGGTAAATACCGGTTTTTGCCAGATTAAGCCGGTGCAAGTCGGAAATGCAAATGAGTGTATGAGAATTTACAGTTGTATGCAAAGTTGCGCTGAAATAAAGCCTTTTAATACTAAAGTAGGGGTGATCTTTTACGTTCTCATATATATTAAGTAAACATTAGTTCGGACAAAGGTGCTTGCTTTGTATGGGTATGGTGGAATTGTGGACTGAAAAATCAATATATATTATATATAGATGGTATATAAGCGAAATCCATGATTATTGGGGGATTTGTCTGTGTAGTAGAACCCTTATTTGTCTGTTTTTCTATGCACGCTAATCTCAGAAACGGCTTTAACAATTTAAATATATTTTGCAATGCCGTGTTTTGTCTTACTCGTCAGACGCTCAACGTTAAATTATTTTTAAATTATTTTTTATTGGAATAGGAACAAAGTAATTTAAAAACATAATATAATTTAAAAAATACATGTCAAACTGTAAAAACAAGGTTCGTGGGTTCGATTTACGGAACTGCGAACTACAGCGTGATATAGTGTATGTATAATTTACTTGCACACTTTTAATGCATAGTACAGTACAGTCGATGAGTCCTTGTCGTCCTCAAGTTCACTGGAGGAGAAAATCATCAAAAGGGAGAAAAATCGTAGAGACCAGCTGTGAGCAAGTATGCGACTGTAATCACCAAAGGTTGATGCCCACTCGAAGAAATAAAATATTTTATATTTTCATTTCCTTGCTTTAGTAACGCGCAAAGCGCGGCGTTGAGTTCCGCCGCTCAAACGCAATGCCTCCACAATTCGGTAGAAAGTGGGTTACGGAGATGTCATAATAGGAACAGAGTGTCTTAACACTAAGTAAACTGCTATGTTCAGGAAACAGTGTGAAGCTAAAGAATGGAAAAAAAGAAATATGGTAAAATCCCCAGCTGACATCAGCCATGATTCGTCGACCGTACTGTATTCTATTAACAATATTAGCTCACAACGTACTGACGGCTGATGGATAAATAATGAATTAATTGAATAGTAGACCTTATTTCCTCCATTTTATACACATAAATGTACCAGGATATGTTCATTTTGAAATATTCTTATATTTGAAAATATTTCTGATATTTTATATTTTATTCGGTGTTTGCTTCATTCTTTATGTAATTCAAGAACAAAATATGTAATGTTAATGGAAAATGCTCATTAAGTCCATTATTTTTATTATTTATTGTAGTTTATCTGAAATGTTATGGCTCTACATAGAGTGCGTTAGATTTCAAAAAAATATTGGACTAAATCCTGTCTAGATCCAATAGTGATATAATATAATAACCTTTTGATGCTCAAAAGTTACCTCAGGCACTTTAGCATTATAATACAGAATTTTAGTTATTATTTGAGTCGTGGCGCAGCGGCACAATGTGTGACTGTAAGCGCGACTATTAACTATTAACACTATTTCAGTTGTAGATTCGATCAAACGAAATATTTTTGGTAGCGTGTGGCTGATAGTTAAAATTTGTAGACGATTAGTAATAATCAAGTCTTTCTCAACACAAAATATTTAATACACATAAAAATGAAAGAGTAGCCCACATATTTATTTAAAATTTATATTTATTATTTTCGGTGTCGACGCAAAGTGCAGCGTTGAGCACCGCCACTGAACACGCAATGCTTCTAGAATTCGGCGAAAACTAGGGAACGGAGTGTCTTAACACTAGGTTCCCCCTGCCTTCCCTGCTGTGTGCGGGACAGCCTTATGCAGATTTTTTTTTATTATTACCATTTAAGTACACAGTTGTAGTTGCAAATCAAAGCTACTCCTTCATACTTTTTTTTAAAGATATTATTGGTTTCTTAAAAATATTAATGCTATTTCAACAATATTGTTGAAATATAGTTTTTTTCTTAAGCTGTATTCAGTTATTTTGTTACTTTTATAAATTTTAATTAAAATTGCGCTTTCAAAGGAATTTTCTCTAAATTCACATTGTTATGAGAATCTAAAAAACTTATGTACTTAGAAAAAATATATTTAATTTACAATAAATGAATGAGTCCTTGTACTTTTTTTGTTTCATGTTCTTTTTTTATTTTTTCAGTTTTACTTTTACTTTAATATACAGTTATATAACGTTAGGCAGTAAGTAGCAACATCGTGTCAACATGCTCCGTTTTCCACTTTCCACTCCAAACGGATACATCGTATGTTGAATGGCGGAACCTAACGCTGCACTATATCGTTCAGAGAAAAGAAATGAAAATACTACTTTACCCCGAGTGTTGATCTACAATAGTCGTGTCTCAAGCGTATTATGTACTTATATGCCTGAGAATTTACAAAGCAGTTAGTTCTTTTGGCTCTTTGGACAAAATTAGTTAATTGGTTTCATTGTCTAAATACTAAAATATTAATTAAAAACCTTTTTAACCTTAAATTTAAAAAAAAAATCCTGGTATAATAGTCCCGGAACCTGATCGGTTTCCAGGAGGCGCGGGTTCGAGTCACGCTACGTTCAAATTTTTATACGTTTTCTAAATAAGTATTTTTCCTTTCTAAGTGTGGAATAACACTTTAAAAATGTTAAAAATATTCCATTTTCCAGAGTCAACTCACTTCTTGTCAAATTTCATAATTGTAGGTCCAAGCGAAGTATCCTATAGGTTTTGATTAAGCGGTGAATTTCATATAAAGTGCAACAAAAGCGATGTATACGTTTATACTCGTATCTTTTTCTTTAGGAGCTTAATTTTTTAGGCTTCTAGGGACCGTAGACTTGAATATTATATAGTATAGTAATCATGAAATCTTGAGATGAATAATCTCTACAGACGGACAGATAGACAACAAAGTGATCCTATAAAGAATCTGATTTTTCTTTCTTATTCTTCTCTTTTCTTACCGTATCGTTGTTGTTTTGTCGTTAAAATTCATTCATGTAAACATGACAAAACAACCCTAAAGGGTTCCGTACCTTTTAAAGAAAAAAGAATCACTTTGTTGCCCATCTGTCTGTCTGTCAAGAGTATTTATCTCAGGAACGCTTGGAAATATCAAGTTGAAATCAAGCCATATACTCAGATCTATCTATATCCATGATTTCTTAAAAAAAAGTATTTCTACATTTACTTTAAAAAAACATATGGCCGTTTATATCAATATAGGTATGGGTTCTTCCGGTTGACCTAGAATTATCACATTTAAATCCTAAAAAAATACCCTTAAAAAGGGGTCAAAATTTGATATTAAAGCCGCTAGTTCAAGTGAGGTAACATATGTAAGAACTCTGGCTAAGCTTTCATTTAAAAAAAAACTTGTCCGGTTTTTTTTATATCTGTCATCTTCCGACTAGTAAATCCTGAATACATAAATTCCAAATTTAAATTCAAATAATTTTATACAAAATAAGAAGTTACATGCTTAATTTTTTGAACGTCAAATAATTTACCACCAGTTCACTAAAGTCAATGCCTCAGACCTGAGAAGAACCGGCGCAAGAAACGAGACAAGACTTATTTTTTTAAAATCAATTTTAAACAAACTAAACTTAAGAAACAAATATAAACCTGTCGTTTACATTTTGTATGTAAACGACAGGTTTATATTTGTTTAAATTGCTTGTGTTTGAAAGTATTTATAGAGCTTCAAGAAAGATGGAACATAAACTAATAGCGTCATAACAGCTTATAAATGTAAGACTTTTATTAAACTTTGAGAAATCTAGTGTACTCCAGTATATGATGGAATATTTTACTTGAACATCAAGTTATTATGTGTTTCCTTTGGAGAATATAATTTTTATTATAATTATTATTTTTACAGCAGGGCACAGAGATAATCTAATGTCACTCCTTTTTACACTTTGATTTAATAATATCAAAAACTAAAAAATATTTCTTTTTCTAACAATATATCATAAATATCGACAGCTTATAGTACATTCGTATGCAATGGTCTGTGCTATAAAAACCTTTAGCGCAATTTGTCACGGTCCATTCGACCATGGCCGTCCATCGCTCAATTCTCTTTGTATCGCCCCACCTGGGCCATCGTCATTTTACCCAAACGGGAACATTTGTTTGGTTGATTTTGCTTCAAAAATGTATGAGCCGTGCATTTTGATTTATAAACATAATATATGAAATAATTTTTAGCAGGCGTTTTCAATTGAGCGTTCTATATTGCAGGACGAAATAAAAAAAGTATTATTTCGTACAATACGTTTTTTTTTTGTTTCAGTATGTTTACTGTTTTGTAAGGAAGGAAGAGAGCGTGAACTATTTTCCTAGTGATAAATTACTTCGTTCTCCGCTTTCTACTTATTTAGATTCATTCTATTTTTACATGTTTTCATTTTATATATATTTGCCATAAAATGACATAAAATAAGTATTGCTGTTAAGCTCAAAATGGCCGCCGCAACAAAATGGCGGTTCTCAAATTTTTACACAAATTTCTACATTTTTTCACACTTATAAAGAAAAAATACTTATTTAGAAAACGTATACAAGTTTGAACGAACCCGCGCCTCCTGGAAACCGACCAGGTTCGAGTCCCGGAACCAGGTCTGATTTTGTTTTTAAATGGTAAGTTTAAATATTTAAAAATTAATTTATTATTAAAAATTAAAACCAGAAGTAGTCAAAGGTGTATTTTAAATTATAAGTTTTATTAACATTCAGCAAAAATAAAAATTGTTTAATTGATACTTCAGTCAGTCATGCTTACAATTTTTTATTGAACACAGTTCGATAAATTGATTTAAATTAAAAAAAAACAACAATAGAAATTACAAATTCCTCAAAGTAATTTTATTTCAATGTATATAATTACATATACATACATTTAAAATATGAAAAACAAATATATTTTTTATATTAAATGAAAATATTTACAGTATTTACTATATAATTAAGAACGATTTGATTTAATAATACCAAAATACTAACTTAACGTATTATTAGTAAATATTTGATATTAGGGGACCCGTGTTACCTTAGCAACGTGTATGTCACTTCACACAAAAGCATTCGTCAAACTTATTGTTGTAGCGAAAGCGTGTACAGCCAAGTTTTAAAGCTGGAAAAGCGCAATGCCCTTTTTATTTTAACTATTTCAAGCTACTGAGCGTCTCATAGCTTGTAAAAGTGTTTATAATATATGAATTCAATTAATATATTTATTTATATGAAATATTTACTTAAATTTATATTTCCATTTCTTCGCTCTTGTGTCGAGGCTAAGCGCGGCGTTGAGTTCTGCCACTCAACACGCAATACCTCCAGAATTAGGCAAAAAGTGGGGAACGGAGTGTCTTATCACTAGGTTCCCTCTGCCTACCCTGCTGTATGCGGGATACAGCGTGAAGCTGATTTTTTTTTATTAATGTCTCTGGTTATAGATAATATCCCTGGCTGGTAATGTATTTAAAATTTCGATAATTTAGCTCAAACAGTTATTGACATATTCACTTTTAAAATCCGATACTTTTAGTACTTATTTGTCAAAATTCTAAATCTCTTTTAGATTTTATTTTATGAATCAGATTTGATATTTAGTACTAAGCTAGACAATTGTGCATACACAGGAAAAAATAGCTTTAAAATCTGCGAAAAATGGTAAAACTGAAAATTTTTGATAATTACTATCAATAAAGTAAAAAATAATGAAAGATGAAAGTTACCTAAAATAAAGTAGGAATGTAGGGCAATGAAGAATTAAAGATCTAATAATATGGGTACAGAGTTCTATGTTCACTCGATATATAATTCAAGCTCAAAATTTAACTTATATCAATCTAATAGTACTTATACTAAATAAAAAAAAATCAGCTTCACGCTGTATACCTAGTGTTAAGACACACGTAAAAAATTGTACATAAATAATTATAGATCTCCTCCGATGTTTATGATAAGATTAATTTTATTAATTTAAAATACTTTTACATATAATCATACAAAAAATATCTATAACAAGCTTCACGCTTTATCCCTAGCGGGGTAGTCAGAGAGAATGGAGCGCCAAACGCTACGGTCTCTACATACCTCTTTTGCCTCGTCCACTGTCACCAACCTCTCCATACAAGCCTTCCGGTGGTGCGTGGTTCATGCTTTTTACATGACCTTCCTCCAGTGTCTTTGATACTGTGTTTTCGAATATATTCATACATTAGAATATAATCATTCATTCTCCATATAATATTTAATCTTCTCCGACCAAAGTTTATCCTCTACATATACAACATACGCGATTTGAATATTGATTTTTTCTTTAATAGGCAAATCTAGATTTAATCTGGTTCTTGATAAATGACTTAATAATTTACTTAAAATTATTATTAATATACCGTATATAAGAAGGTTAAATCGTAAGTTTTTATATAATGCGAGATGGCTTCTTGACGAGGGTATGGCATGCGGTTAATAGCTGCGAACTGAAACTTACACCTTTATACGTCGTACCTATTCGTATATGTATTTTTTATATGTAACATCGATTTTATACAAAGTAGGCAATAAGCAGTTATATTTATTTTTAGGGTATCGTACATAAAAATGTAAACACGGAACTATTATAGGATCACCTTGTCTATCTGTTAACGCCCAATATTAATAACCTATCTCCAACGTCAATCTTAGATTGTTTCTATTTATCCAATCTCTAGATAGGATAGATATATATGAAGACTGTAGAAGGACTGTAGAAGGGCGTAAGACTGTTTATCTCAAGATCGTACTGAACATCGGTTCCCAATCAGTGGTCCGTGGACCAGTAGTGGTCCGCAGCAGCTAAAATATGGTCCGCGAATGATTTAAAATTTTGGTGTTTTAGCAAAGTCTGCCTACAGTTAAGTTATTTCCTCAGTAAAACATAAAATATTTTGACATTTACATTTAAGATACTTTGAAATTCATAGATTTTTTATATTTAATTAAAAATTCACACACTCCATCATACAAAATTTCAATTTTCTAAACTTTTGTTAAATTATTTTTATTATACCTACAAAGTGGTTCCTGCTAACAAGAATTCTATAAAAGTGCTCCCTGATCAAGAAAAGATTGGGAACCCCTGGTATAGAGGTATCGTAAGTAAGCAGAACTTAAACAAATAATGAAAAAACTCTGTAAAGTAAAAATTTACACATTTGTAGTTAATTTCATATAAAATGAGTGCGTATACCCGCAAACTTAAGTTTGTCTACTTTTATACCTTGTTCTTTCCGTTGATCTACAATCTTGAAATTGGCACGGAAGCCTACTAGGTGGAGGAGGCTGACTCGCACTTAACCGGTTCTTTTATATTAAAATTATTAAATAATTTCGTAATATTATTTTATGTTACCACAAGCAGTTTACTGTATATATTAAGACGCAGTGTCTAAACTCTCCTATATAATATAATTTAGAATGCCATTATTTTTCATCTAAGGCTAATTAAAATATTTTTAAATGTAAATAAATATAATTCAGACTGAAAATCGAACTCTCGGTAATCGTTTACACACTTATTTTCTGTGCACTGTTGATTTTAATAATATTCAAAAATCATAACTTATTATATTATTGAGGCCAGTCCGAGCGCAGGGGCGCAGAGTGTGATTTTAAAATCGACTGATTGTGGGTTCGATCCCCACTCGAAGAGATAAAATATTTACTTACATTTATATTTTCATTTCTTCGCTCTGGTGCCGTGGCAAAGGGCGGCGCTGAGTTACGCCACTCAACACGCAATGCCTCCAGAACTCGGCGGAAAGTGGGGAACACTAGGTTCTCTTTGCCTACCCTGCTGTGTGCGGGATACAGCGTGAAGCTAAAAAAAAACTTATTATAGTGGAGAACGGTGAGTGTTAACCCTAGGTTCCCCTGCTGTGTGCGGAATACAGCGTGAAGCTGATTTTATAACTTTTATAGCTTTAAATATGAAAGCTAAAGCAAAATTCTTGAACTCGTACGTATCTCGTATACAACTTCAATCTGCATCTATACTAAATTGTCGATATCCAGAACTGAAGTTTCTGTGTTACACAACGACTGTCCGCAAGGAGATAATGGTTCCCGGGGGTTCCATTACAATGATAAATGTAGTAACAAACGATCTGACGGAAAGCAAAGGTGAGAGGTACTTTAAAATTGATGCGAGATAAAGTGCGCATATATAAATGTGTTTTAACCATGTATTTAGTTTTGTTGGTCGGGTACGTGAACAAAATTAGTTATATGTATATGTAAAAAAAAAAATATAACTCAGCTTCACGCTGTATCCACACAGCAGGCAGAGAAAATCTAGTGTTAAGACACTCCGTTCCCCACTTTCTGACGAATTCTGGAGGCATTGCGTGTTGAATGGCAGAAATCAACGCCGCGCTTAGTCTCGACACCAGAGCGAAATAATTTAATAAAAAGAAATGGATATATAAATTTATGTAAATATTTCATTTCCTCGAGTGGGGATCGAACCCACAACCAGTCGGCTTTACAGTCACACTTCGTGCCGCTGCGCCACGACTGGCCTCTTTTACTTAAATTATACAGATTAATTATAATAACAATGTGAACTTTATTGCTTGTTCCGCGTTCTCGCTTGCACGCTCGGTTCACGCAGAACGCTTTTTTCATGCTTTTTTCATCTATACTAATATAATAAAGCGGAAGTGCTTTTTTGTTTGTTTGTTTGCTTAAACGATAATATCTCTGGATCTACTGGTCCGACTTACATTCTTTTTGTTTTGTAAGCTGCATTAAGGTGGAATGTGGGCGAAACCGCGAGTAGGTCGCTAGTCGATTTACAAAACGTTTTCACGTCAACTAACAACATAATAATAAGGAAACTATTACTAAAATTAATAATTAGAATTAGTTCTAAAAAATTGGCATCTATACATACAAACTTATATTAACATACGGCTCAGTAAACCAAAAACTTAAAACCTTTAACATATATTTACACTAACTTTATAATTACAATGAAAATTAATTAAACGTGGTATATGGATTTAATTAAAACTTTCGTATACAATACTGTAGAAATGAAATAGAAATCGCTTACGATAATAGTGGTTGTCAGACAAATATGTTCACTTAAAATATAGCATGTTGTATCTAAGCGTATAACGGGGTTGGTCGTCTTTTATAGCGATTTAAAAATTAAATTAAATCAGTTTCACGCTGTATCCCGCACACAGCAGGATAGGAAGATGGAACCTAGTGTTAGGACACTCCGTTCCCCACTTTTCGCCGAATTTGGGAGGTATTGCGTGTTAAGTGGCGGAACTAAACGTCGCTCTTTGCCTTGACATCAAAGCGAAGACATGGAAATATAAATTTAAATAAATATTTCATTTCCTCGAGTGGGTATCGAACCTACAACCGTTGCGTTACAGTCACACCCTTGAGCCCCTGGGCCACGACGGCCTTTTACTTATAGCGAATTATTAATTATAATTATATTTATAATATATTAGATGCTAGTCGTGGCTCAGGTGTGACTGCAAACGTGACAGGTCGTGGGTTCGATTCCCACTTGATGAAATGAAATATATTTTTTTCTATTTTTATTCCTTCGCTCTGGTGTCGAGGCAAAATGCGACATTGAGGTTCGCCATTTGACACGCAATGTCTCCAGAATTCGGTGGAAAATGAAGAACGGAGTATTCAAACAGTAGTTTTTCTCTGCCTACCCTGCTGTGAGTGGGATACAACGTGAAACTAAAAAAAGAATTTAATATTAGTATCATATTTGTTGAAGAAGTTATGGGTTCAATTCGCACTCAGGTCGATGAATTATTTTCAGTTTTTTCGTAGTAGCAGTACTAAGTGTTGAGCTTAATAAATTGATGTGTGGGAAAGAGAGTTTCTTGACCCTCTGCCTAATACGGTTTGTGGTAAAAAAAATTAGAAGCTTAGTAAACTAAGGTTATATGTAGATTATTCAACCATGTCTGGAATAATATCGAAAATTAGTTCAGTTTATGTTCGCTATAAAATATTTAAGAATATAAAAAAAAATACTATATTAAAAATAAAACTTACGTTGCTTTATAATATATTTTTAGTAATATACATTTTATGTATAGATCGTGAACAAAATATATGCACTCATTTTATGTTATAGCATCCTTAAAATATAAAATTACCATTATTACTAAGAGAAAAATTTAGTATCTAAGTAGATTAGAAAGCGTAAAGCAGAATAAAATGAAAAATTAGAAACAGGATTTTCTAGTTTACTAACAGTATATATTTCTCCTAGATAAAAAACCTACACGCACATGAAATTGGACAACGGAAGCAAATAAATAGGAACAATATAACTTAACACTAGGTTCCCATACCAGCCTAACCCGCACGCGGGATACAGCGTGAAGCTACAAAAACGCTAACACTCACACCAAACGTCCATCCGCCTACAAATCTGCGCTCCAATTAGTGAAGCTTAACGTTAATCCGCGCGGAACAAGCCGAAAATAACAACACGTGAATAAGCAAACAGAGATTAGAGAGGGCGCGAATTTGTTTTAATTACTGACGGTCTAATCATTTCCATATATCCAATGTTCATTCGATTGGCTTTGTTATGCCTTTGGTTGCTTTCTTTTGGAAAGATTGATAAATTTATCTTTTTTTACTTTGTATGTATCTATTTTCACGCTATATCTCGCATATAGCAGAATAGGTAGAACCTAGTGTTATGGCACTCCGTTCCCATTAAGACATATTTGTTGTATAAGGCAAAGTGCGGTGTTGAGCACTGTATTTTGCGGGCATTGCTCAACACCGCGCTTTGCCTTCGTTTTTAGGACAAGAAAAGAAAAATATGAAATACTAGTGGACGCGCGCAGCTTCGTCCGCTTATTTGCTCCCTTAGGGGTGAATTCTAAAAAAACTACGAAACACGTGTTCAATAAAATATTTTTAACAGTCTGAATTTATTTTTTTGTAAAAATCGGTGGCCATTTAAAGGATTTTCCATATAAAATTTCAACCCCTTATTTGAACCCTTAGGGGGTGAATTCTAAAATATCATGAAACACGTGTTCTATAAAATATTTTTAAGTCTGAATTTCAAATTTTATAAAATTCGGTGCCGATTTAAAAAAATCCATACAAACTTTCAACCGCTATTTCATCCTTTTAGGGTTAAAATTTTTCAAAATCCCTTCATAGTGGATGTCCAGATTATGAACATCTGTCCAAATTTCACGTTTCTATGCACAACATGTCCTTTTATATATATAGATAGATATAATTTCGAACCCACAAGCTGTAGTATTTACAATTACACGCTTTTACCCCAGATTCCAATGAATTTGAACCTACACTATCAAAAGGTTTAAATAACAAATTTTATAATGGCACTCTCGTTAGGAAAACATCTGAAAATCCATTTTCATCAATCTAAGTTATCCAGCGTCTCGGCCCTCATTACTTAACGCGACCACCTGTACACAGGTAGGTAACTACTTTAAAACTGATCACTTCTGGTATTATTAAAATGGATAACGGCGAAGTAAAGAGATTAAACCAGATATATGTTGTATATATTTTTTGAAATGATATATTTCATTATATATTATATTATACACTATTATTATATACATTTGAGGCCAGTCGTAACGCGGGGACAAAGGATACGACTGTAAATGTGACTAGTTGGGAGTTCGATTCCAACTCGAGGAAATGAAGAGATTTTTTTGATTTTTATTTCTTCGCTCGTGGTGTCGAGACTAAGCGCGACGTT
The DNA here is from genome assembly GCA_021202915.1 of Heliconius himera. Taxonomy (NCBI): domain Eukaryota; kingdom Metazoa; phylum Arthropoda; class Insecta; order Lepidoptera; family Nymphalidae; genus Heliconius; species Heliconius himera. Next base: position 134,228 of record JAJHJA010000154.1, on the reverse strand, counting down.
GAATTCCACCACTCAACATGCAATGCTTCTGAAACTTCGGCGGAAAGTGGGAAACGGGGTGTCTTAACACTAGGTTCTCTCTGTCTACCCTGCTGTGCACGGGATACAGCGTAAAGCTAAGTTACTTTTATTATAAAGATTGATTCTCAGGAATGAAAATGAGCTTCAGGAACTACGGGTTCAAATCAAACAAGTCTTTTAATACTTATTTAGAAATGTATAAAAAATTGAACGTAGCACCGCGCTTCCTGGAAATCGACCAGGCGCTCTGACCACTAAGCCATATACCAATATGTTCTCGCCAAGCTACGTCGAAATTTTTATCCACTTGTTACAACTTATATGTTGTTAGCATCTCTGTAGGGAGATTTTTACAAATTTCCGCTACCCAAAGATAATTACTAAGAATTTTCGTGTGGCAAGAGAGTTCCTAAGTGTGGAATCTCTATATCTTATAAAATAAGAACGCATTTCGTCTCTGTCTGGCCTTTCTAAGCGATCTTCTTCTAAACCACGCAACGGATTTTGATGCGGTTTTCACCATTAGGTAGAGTATTTCTCAGGGAAGGTTTATATATCGTTTATTATATGTATATTTTATTGTAATTTGACATAAATATGATAAATGTGCATAAAGTCCTACCCGTTGAGACACTTTCACGCATGCGCTGCTTTAATGGTAAGTCCTACATGAAAATAATGTACTAGAGTATTATTCCTCTTAATGAGATCTACAAAAAAGTCAGCGACAACATATTTGTATCTTCTAAGGATAACATACAGTGAGCATATTTCTGTCTAAAAATAGTAATTTGAATATATTTTTTATTGTGAGGGATGTTTCTCCATAATGGTATCAATCCTTATCCTTTTAAATACTTTATTAATTTTCTACGTTAAACGAAGATAAAATTTGCTCTTTACACTAATTTGAAATTACGAATAGTTTTAGAGAAAAACGCATTTAATTGTTGACACATCACGCCAGCTATAAACCGCAGTTTTGGCGCAAGTTTCACTTATTACCTTACTCTCAGCATATAAATAAGTATATTAGTTACGTTGGCCATTTAATGGAGATCAAAACTGTCTTTTACTGTTTTTCATTTTAATAAGTACTTTAGAAGTTGTTACAATATCAAAAAATTCCTTGCTGCGAAACGGCTCGCCACGCGCCATGCGTCCCCCCGCGCCCCGCGACGCGTCCGCCGCGCCCTTCTCCCCGCCTGCCTCTGTAGCGAAGTAGATTTAGATGCGATTGTACGTATTGGATAATTAGAGTTTAATGTATTATTTCAGCGCGATATATTTAGTTTCACCTTTTTTGATTAATAGAATAGTAGGTAGTCTTTTGTTTATCATTTCTTTCGTTTAAGTATCCTGTTGTTTATTTTGTTTACTCTTCTTCTGTTCTTTTATTATTATTTTTTACCTTTTTAAACATTTCCTTTTTTAATTTAATTATGCCACGAAAAAGTCGTTCATAGGTCGTAGAACAAGAAATGCAAATAAAAATCGTTTAAGTCTTACTAATGAAAGCGTAGAGGAGACGGAAATTAGACGGTAATTTAAATATATTTTCTTATTGTGTGTCCATAATGATATTAATCCTTATTCTTTTAAAATAAGTTCTTAATTTTCTACGTTAAACAAAGATAAACTTTGCTCTTTACAATATGTCGAAATTACAAATAGTTTTAGAGAAAAGCTATATCGACTCATGTTTAACCCTTACTTTCAGTATATATATAAGTATAATAGTTACCTTTTGGCCATTTCATATAGATTAAAATGTTGTTTACTATTTTTAATTTCAATAAGTTATTTAGAAGATTAGTAGCACAGATTTAAAATTACGGTACTAAAAAATTCTTGCAGTGTAACGACTCGCTGCCCACCACGCGTCCCCCTGCGACCCGCAACCTTTTGCTTATAAAAATGGATCCGCCGCACCCGCCTAGCTTCTTTCCCCCGGGCATGGAAGGAAGGCCTGCTCATCATGTTACCCAAGGCTGGGAAGAGCCCGCAGCCTGTGGGATACCGATCTATAACGCTCCTTAGCGCGGTCGCCAAGCTGTTCGGGAAGTTATTCCTCTCACTTCTCCAGTCGCACATCCACCCGCGAAGCGAACAGTTTGGCAAGCCGGTATACCACTCTGGTTATACTACGCCGCAACAGCGATTAACCGAAAGGAGAGTGCAATAGTAGTTTTCTTCGACGTAGCGCGCGTATTCGATCGCGTTGGCACCCGGGCCTACTTCATTAAGTGCTCAGAGCCGGCACCCCCCAGCACATCGCGTATGTCTTTGCCTCCCTGCCTCAGTGACAGGACATTTTGCGTGAGAGTTGAGAGTTCAAGGTCTAGCAGCGACTCGATCGTTGCCGTTGTTCCCCAGGGCAGCATTTTATCACCTGCTCTCTACGCACTATACACTGATGACATCCCAACGCCCTAGCGAGTATCACTCAACGAGAAATAATGCAGGTGGTCCAGAACCTCATCCTCCGTCGAGTGACGCAGGCGCCATACTAAGTGAGGAACACCACGCATCATCGCAACATAAAAATAGAAAGCCTGGAGGTACACATTGGTCGTCTCGCGTCCAACGCATTCCGCTGCGCCAATGTATCTATCACCTGCACCTAAGGGGCAGCACTCCGTGGCATACTCGGCCGCCCGAGGTCAGACGTAAGACTACTTCCGAGGGACTTTCTATTCTCCTCCAAATCCGACTCATGAGCCTTGCATTGAACCTTGGTCGTTTAAGATGGGCCTCCCTCAGGAAACCGAGGGTCTCTCCTGAGTGAGTTGATCTCCTAGATGGCATTTGATAATCCTTCCAATTTCATACTGTGTCAACGCCCAGATGTCGTTCGGAGCTACTACGGAGATGGGCCAGAGAATGCTTCAATTCTGCACCTGGCTTTATAGCAAAGTTAATTTAGAAGCGATTGCACGTATTTTGGGGTTATCCAATAATTATAATGTATTTCAACGCGACATAGTTGGTTACATCTTTCGTTTAAGTATTTTTGGGTAAGAGAATAGTAGGTAGTCTGTTGTTTATAATTTCTTTCGTTAAAGTTTTCTATTGTTTGTGTCATTTGTTTAAGTGAGTTTTTTCAAACAATTGAAACATCCTTATTGGAACTACGAAAACGCGGGTTGAATTAAGGTTTAAATAATTTCCACATTAGTAATCTTAAGTGTTTTGCAAACATAGGTACATTACATGAATAATTCCTTAGTTAAGCGGGCGAAGCCGCGAGCGGGTCGCTAGTAACAATATAAAAAAAGTCTTTTAATGTTGTATAGTTCATTTATTAAGTAAGGCGTTATGACGCTTATCGTTTAATATTATTTTATTATTTCCATTTAATAATTACCAATTACGGCGAAGCAAAAACGAGGGTTATGGTTTGATCGGTATGTATGTATGTTCATCTGTTCGCTAGGGGCTAACAGCTACAGAGGCTTCGAAAATACTTACCATTATTATTATTTCATTAATTTAAATTTTTATCTCATATTTTAAAATTCTTGTTTATAATTTAAGATGAATTTTGGTATTCTAAAATTGAAAAAAAAATGAAATTATCTCACCTCTTTATTACATTTAGGCCCATGATTAGGCCCATTTTGAAAAATTTAAAAATTTCACAATAAAAGACAGAATTGGAAGCATATAAAAATGCTTTTTCAAGCTATAATATTAAAAAAAATTAAAATCGAAAGAGGGGATCTTTTTTATCTTTATTTTCAATAGATTTCAAAGTTTCATATTGACTGACTCCCCGAGCTAACCACGTGACGCCACCGTGTACTTTCATTAGTTAATGGAACGCAACACCTGATGTAAACTATCTTATAACATTATTTATTCATATAATGGACGGCATTTGGTATTTGGTTTGGCTTTGTGTAGGTATTATACATTGTGATATTGTGTATTGAGGCCACTGTGAGATAGCTTCTGACTGTAAACGCGACGGTTCTGGTAACAAGATAAAGCGCGGCGTTGAGTTTCGCCACGTAACAGGCAATGTCTCCAAACTTGAGCTGATGATGGGAAACAGAATGTCTTAAAACTAAGGTCGCTGTATGTACACCAAAAAGCTAAAAAAAATCATGTAAGTGCGAGTCGCATCGCCCACCGGGGCTTCCGTACTAACTTTAGAGTTATAGGTCAACGAGGAGTACAACTCAAAAAAGTTGACAAACTTAATTAACTTATGGTCTCATTTTGGGTAAAATAAAATTTCGAAGTTGTAGGTCCATGGAAAGTAGAATATCGTACAAAATGCAGCAAAATCGATGCATAAATACTCGTACTCGTCTCTTTTGATTGCATTAACTTAGAAGAAATCAGGTTTTTTCTGCGTTTCAAGGGACCATAGATATAAATATATATGATATTATTTATGTTATAGCTAAAGCTACAACCTAAACTCAACAGGTAATGCCACAAAAAATTCGGCGGAAAGTGGGGAACGGAGTGTCTTAACACTGGGTTCCCTCTGCCTATTCTGCAGTATACGAGATATAGCGTAAAACTGACTTATTTTACAATCTATACTCGCATATATTTCTAAAACAAAGTAGTTATCGCAATGTTGAACTATATTTCATTTCGATTCCAACTATTAACTCTTAGCCGAGCTTTTAAAGTAGCAATGAACAGTGTACACGTTCCATGAATATTTAGAATGCAAACACCTAAAGGTATTGAACCCGGCTAAGGCCCGTTTACAGCCGGCGTTTATTACCTCTCTACCAAAGCGAATAACTGAAAATTTTAATTACATAATTTCCTCGAATGGGAATCGAAATCACCCATTCGCATTTATCGTAATTTGTCACGTTGAACTCTGTTGCGTTTATAGTCGCACGCTTGTAACCTGGCGCCTGGCGGTCAAAATTTCTGAGGTAACAAACATAAATAAAATAAAACCTTTGAATTGATAACCTCCTTTTCTTACCAAAGTCGGTTAAAAAGAACATGACATTGAATAAAAATAATTACGAAAATACATAAATTGGGAACCGAATATCTTAGCACTAGGCTCGGCCTACCATGCTATTTTCTATGGAAAAAGGTAAGGCAAGCGAGCGTACGGGTCACCTGATGGTAAGTGATCACCGCTGCCCACGAGGAGCTACAGGTATGCTATATACGCGATGCAGCGTGAAGCTGCAAAAAAAATGCATAAATTTCAGGCCATCGTAGTGCAGCAGCACGGCGTGTCATTGTAAATGCGACACCAAGATAAAGCACTGCATTAAGTTCCGCCTGTTAATGGAATTATGTGTGTTAGCTCTAGGTTCCCTCTGCGGGATACAACGTGAACTTAAAAAAACTCTTATGGAATAGAATGACTAAGCTAAACAGTTTATTCAAACAACACTACCCCGATTTTTCCTCTCTTTGTATTAGGAAAATCACAATTTATGCCGAATGCTATATATCTTTTGTTATTGCCTTCTCAATTCCACCAAGGAAAGGTGATCAGTAAGAATTTATTGTAGCCGTAAAAATTAATATCGCCGATTCAGATCTATTATAATGACTCTACCGGCTCGCTTTGTGGTTGAAGTCAAGAGATATAGCGATTAATTTAAATATTATTAGTGTTTGATTAATTTTACACCGTTTGCCACACAAGTTCCGAGACATTGCATGTCGAAAAGTAAAATTCAATGCCTCCCTTAGTCTCCTTAAGGGATTCAAAATATGAAAATAATACATTCTCTTTGTCGGAAATCCAACTTACAATAAAATAAATAAAAAAGGTTTTTTTTACAGCTTCACGCTGTATCCCGCACACAGCACCCTTCTGTAAAGAGAACCTAGTGTTAAGACACTTCGTTCCTCATTTTCTGCCAAATTCTGGAGGCATTGCGCGTTGAGTGGCAGAACTCAACGCCGCGCTTAGTCTCGACACCAGAGCGAAGAAATGGAAATATAAATTTAAGTAAATATTTCATTTCCTCGAGTGAGGATCGAAACCACAACCAGTCGGTTTTACAGTCACCATTGTGCCGCTGCGCCACGACTAGCCTCTATTTTATACGTAACACGTAGGCAATTGCTAGTTTTTAATAACAAAATCGTGCCGTAGAGTTCCGTGAGTAAGCATGTATTACCTCCAGAATTTAAAGGAGAGTAGGAAACGGAAATCTCTTAATGTGAACTGAGCGTCTTAACACTAGGTTCCCAGGTTCCCCCTGTCTACCCTGGTATGTGTGGAAGTCAGCATTAGGAAAAAAAACACTTTTAATTAAAATTAAAATCAATATTTACAATACATAACTTAGAATACAATATATTATCAGTTATTATATAAATAATCTCTACAATGAAGGCTAAAAATAATGCTCTTTACGGTCTTAATTTGAAAAAACTCCAATTTATCTATAAAAAATACTAATAATACTACAAGAAAAACCTTTCTCCTTTATTTTACTAAGCAACTTTGTAGAAAGGCTACGCTTATAACATGATGTACTTTAGTAGAGTCGATTTTAAAACTTATGAGACTGTTCTACAAGTTTTATGGTTTTTTTAATTAAAAATTCAAAGTAATATAAACGTTTTTACTCTTTAGAGAGACTGCAACAGTAAGTAAGTAAGACAGGGTTAGACCTCCATGGACCTTCAAGAACATGGTATCAATGTAGGGGAGGAAGATCACGGAAAGACTACGTATGAAGAAGTTGATGATAGTGAAAAAGGCGAAAGAGATATACAGAGACCGTAGCGTTTGACACTCCGTTCTCTCTGGCTGCACTTTTATATCTTCAAATCAAATCAAATCAGCTCCACGCTGTATCCTTCACACAGCGGGATAGGCAGAGGGAACCTAGTGTTAAGACACTCCGTTCCCCACTTTCTGCTGAGTTCTGAAGGCATTGCGCGTTGAGTGGCAGAACTCAACGCTGCGCTTTGCCTCAATATCAAAGCGAAGAATTGGAAATATAAATTTAAGTAAATATTTCATCTCCTTGAGTGGGGATCGAACCCACAATCAGTCGGTTTTACAGTCACACTTTGTGCCCCTGCGCCACGACTGGCCTTAACTGGACTTTTGTATCTTAATATTCTAATACAATTTTTTACATCCTAGTAACCCTGAAGATAACCAGGTAAGTAGAGACAACCAGGAAACTTAGTATTAAGAAACTATTCTTCCACCCTCCTCCCTCCACTTTCTACCTAACTGGAAGTATTGCGTGTTGAATGGCGGAACTCAACGACGTGAAAATGATAATATTCATTCTATTAATGTTATCAAAATCGAACCCACAACCTGTCGCGTTAATAGTCGCACGCTTGTGCTCTTGCGCCACTACTCTACCTCAATGTAAATGGATCATTACTAAGTAAATACACTAACAAAAAATTAAGTATAAAAAATATAAAAAAGTTCTTTAAGTAACAAAAAATATTAATTTTCACCGTAAAATAACTAAGAGAGAAGATCGCTTCAAAATTAAAAGTTCCGTCGCTTATCGTATTAATAATCCAATCATCAGTTTTATAACTTTTAAATTCAAACAAACGATCGCACGCCTTGAAGTGACTTAATTAACTTTGAGATGATCTTAAAGGTATGTAATGTATGTATGGGAAAGTTTTTATTACACTTTTTTTTTAGAATAACTTTTAGGACTTCAGTTTTTAAAATTTATTTATCTATGAATTTTATGAGTTAGAAACTGGCCAAGTACGAATTGGGCTCTTTCACTAAAAGTTCCGTACGAAAATTGAAGGTCTCGAGCTTTCTGAAATTCAAGCTTAGCTTAGCCAGAGCTCTTTCATCTGATACCTCACTTGAACTAGCGGCCTTAATAACTAATTTTACCCCCTTTTAAAGGCTGCCTGTAGATACTAGCTGCCAAATTTCATAATTCTAGGTCAACCGGAAGTACCTTATTAATTTTAATTCCCTTTATAGTGTCAAAATATACGTTTATTACAATATAAACGGTCATATTTTTTTATTAAGTAAATGTAGAAATAAATATTTTTTTAGGAAATCATGGGACCGTAGATCTAAGTATATGGTTTGTATTTCAACTCGATATCTCCAAGCAGTTCCTGTAATAAAGGCCCTTGACAGACAGACAGATGGACAACAAAGTGATCTCATGAGGGTTCCTTTTTTCCTTAAAAGGTACGAAACCCCAAAAAAATATTTGGATTTTTTTAATTGAAAAATATTTTAAATTTTTAATTGAAAAATAGTTAACGTTCGTGTCAGCGGCGGAACCCAACGCCGAACGTGTCCCACTAAACTAATGTATCAAAAGTATGACATATTTAAGAAAAATATAATATAATTTACACTCATCTCCATAATTCGGCGAAAAGTGGGGAAAGGAAGTGTCTAATGAGAACGGAGTGTCTTAACACTAGATTCCCTTTTCCTACCCTGCTATATGCGGAATACAGCGTGAAGCTCAAAAAATAAAAGAAAATATACCCACTATCCTATTCAGAAACATTCAATAATATACTTCTAACCTTTGCAATGTCAATTTCCTTAGTCCAATATCTAAAATCAGATACTAACGTGACTTCAGACAAAGCTCAATATAGACAGGTGCCAACGTGTTCGTTACTACCGTACCGTGGATGTTTTACTGGAGGAATGCTACGAATAAAATAATAAAAATCGTGGCCAGGTGTGGCCGATATTTACAAAGAAACCTTTAAAGTGGTAATATTATTGTGTTGTGTATGGAATATGTAAGAATTTTCAAAATTTTACTAAATTATGTTGAAAATTTTGAAATGTTATTATGTTTTTCTTTAATTTTTACTAACTAGATTTCCTCTGCCTACCCTTATAGATGTGTACAAAGTGAAGGTGAAAAAAAATAGGGGATTAAGATTTTTTCTTTAGCTTTACACCGTCGCACATATTAAAGAAGGCAGAAGGAATCTATTGTTCAACTTTCGAGACATTGCGTATTGATTGGCGGAATACAACGCCGCGCTCTGTCTTATTACTAGACCGACAGAATGGAAATAATTCAATACCTCGACTGAATGGGCAACGGGACTCGAATCCACAAGCGAAAAATTTTCTATCTTCTGTCTAACAATGTAGTAGAGTGTAATTTTTTTTTCTTGTATATCTCTCACATTTTAACAGGGTAGATAGTATAAACTCAGTGTTGAGACACTCCATTCTCTACTTCATAAAAGAGTTACAATAACCTTGAGTGTGATGATGTCTTTGCGTTAGCAAGTGTCAAACGGCAATAGGGAATTCGACTTCCCACAGTGTGACTTATATTATTTTTTTATGTTCACTACTAAATATAGTAAAACTCGATTAAGACGTTTAACCAGAAACCCAACAAAAATGCGTATTAAGCGGGAAATTAAAAATAAAATATTACAAGTTTAGATTGCAGGTATTAAATTATACGGATTTGGAAAATAAAAATGAGGTCTGAGGCCAGTCGTGGCGCAGTAGCACAAAGTGTGACTGTAAAACCGGCTGGTTGTGGGTTCGATCCCCACTCGAGGAGATGAAATATTTACTTCAATTTACATTTCCATTTTTACGCTCTGGCGTTGAAGCAAAGCGCGGCGTTGAGTTCTGCCACTCAACACGCAATGCCTCCAGAATTCGGCAGAAACTGGGGAACGGTGTGTCCTAACACTAGGTTTCCCTCTGCCTACCCTGCTGTGTGCGGGATACAGCTTGAAGGTGATTTGGAAAATAAAAATCATATTTGTACAAAATATATTTATTTTGTTAACATTTTCATTTTTTAAATCAACAAATCAACACAAACCACCCATCGCCCATCGCTATATTGGATATAACATCTAATATATGGCTATGTGCGTTTTATGAATACAATTCTATGAGCAACGTTGAAATATTAAACAGCAGTTTAAAAAACATACAAATTTAAAAACTGTTTACAACAACGAAATACAGTAAATTATAATCAGTAATTATTCTAAAAATATACTAAAAGACCTTAATAATAAATTAATAAAGTATTATCGAGTAAATGCTAAAAAGAATGATTTTTAAATAAATAAGAGAAGCCCAATAAATTGGTTATATTTTCCAAAATAAATAATATTACTATGAACATCTTGTTCTGATCTTTTGATTGTTGGCTTTTGTTTATTTCTAGGCAATTAGGCTTTCAGTACGAATACTAGATATGCCTTCCTTTGTTTCCCTACAAAATTATGTCAACAATCGCTTTCAAATTTATTAACAATACCACGTTGTTGTTTCAGCTTATGATATTGAAATGGGAAAATTATAAATCATGATTTTAGATTATTACTAACACAAAGTTTGGAGTAATAGAATGGTAATTTGGTAAAATAATAATAAAATGAATTAATTAGTATTTATTGTTTTTGCTTTCAGTAAGGTAGTGTTGGCAGATGCCTTCAAAAAGCATTTCATCTGAAATCTAGTGTTAAGACACTCTGTATCCAGTATTCCGTCAAATTTTCTATCACTTAACACTCAATGCCTCGAAAATTCGGTGAAAAGTGAGAAACGGAGAGTCTTAACAGTGGGTTCATAAAAAAAAATCATGCTGACCTTTTCAATCATGCTTGGCTTTATATTTATTTGACGATTATTATGACGATACACAATTCCAGAATTCTGTTTAACTAGAAAATATCTATTTTAAATTTGAATTTTATTTGAATAATTAAAATATCAGATCAAAATCAAAGACCGAAGAAATTTATTACTATATTCTCTTTTTTTCGCAATATACTAAAGAATTATACAACTGAAAATATATATTACATTTATTCATATTACACTAAATAAATTACAAACTAAGTTTCTGAAGAAAAACAACAAGAAGAAAGTTATTGGTAAAATTATTTATATCATAAATTTTTCTATAAGGAATTTTTATTATGAATAATGAAAATGTATTGGAATTTTCTACGCAATTTTATTATGTCTACGATATTTACTATCAATATAAAAAAAATTGAGATTGAGAAAGAAATCAAGGGTTACATGCGTATTTTATCATAAAATATACAAAATATAATTAAATAATAACTAATATTTTATTTAGGATAATAATTTTGCTTAAATAAGAAAGTAAATAACATATGACAGGTTAATAATTATTTTTTTTAACTTAGGCCAGTCGTGGCGCAGGGGCACAAAGTGCAACTGTGCAATTGACTGGTTGTGGGTTCGATCCCCACTCGAGGACACTTGCGACACACCAACCCTGCTGTGTGCGGGATACAGCGTGAAGCTGTTTTTATTTTTTATTCATTTTTAACTTGTGTTGTATCTCATACTTACAAAGGCTGGGAAGACACTTCTGATTCCCGGTTTCCACCAAATTCTAGAGGTATTGCGTGTAAAGTGGCAGAACTCAATATATTAAAAATTTCAATCTCCCGAGTGTGAACCCACAACCGTCGCACTTATAATCACACGATTATGCCCCCGCGCTATGACGGCCTCAAAAGAATAATAAATGTTCACCTTTTAATATTAGAAAATTAATAGGTTTTATTAAATATCTATATATATAAAAGGACTTGTGCTGACTGACTGAGGTAAGACGCACGCAGAGCCGTAACCGCTGATGGCAGAAACGTGAAACTTGGGCAGATGTTTATTTTCATATTCTGGACATCCACTAAGAAGGGAATTTGAAAAATTTTAACCCTAAAGGGATTAAATAGGGGTTGAAAGTTTGTATGGAAAAAAAAATTATCTGTACCGATTTTTATAAAATTTGAAATTCAGACTCTTAAAAATATTTCATTGAATACGTGTTTCATGGTTTTTAAGAATTCACCCCCTAAGGGTTCAAATAAGGGGTTGAAAGTTTATATGGAAAAATCTTTAAATCGCCACCGATTTATATAAAAAATTAAATTCAGACTGTTAAAAATATTTTATTGAACACGTGTTTCGTGGTTTTTTTAGAATTCACTCCTAATAAGCGGGCGAAGCCGCGCGCGTCCTCTAGTTCCTTAATAAAATTTCGGAAAGCGGTTTTTATCAACGAAAAATATTTTAAACATTTTTGAAACTTTAGAAAGTTTGAAAAATTTTTAGAAAGTTACTTCCTCTTTTACATTCTAATACTCCAAAACACAATCCATTTTCTTACAAAAGGCAGTGATTTTAACCAACAAACTAACAGTGCTACAGACATTCATATATATATATATATTAAAATTAAATTATTATTTAACTAATCTAAAAGTTTCACAGGGTACGCTGATAAACATTCGTGGCAGTGGATTTTAATGAAATTATTTATGTTTAGATTCTACTTAATTAAATTAACGACTAAATATTTACATGTTACAATATTATGGCATTTGATAAGACTTGTAGAATTTTTATTTTCTAAGTAAAATATTATATATATATAAATTAAATTGAAGTGATTGAAGTGAATTTCCATCGAAAAAAAAACGAATAAAAATTAAAATTTATTATAATAATAAAATAATTTCAAGTTCCATACTCATATATAAAATAATACTAAATCAAAATTCAAATATAAAATCGAATCAAGGAAACCTTTGGTTCAAACGCGGTTAAGGATGAAATATTACCAAGAAAGTTTTAAAACAAACTTTTACAATTTCAACGGAACGGAACCCGTAACTTCTTAGTTTGAAGTGAACGAGTTCACCTGCTTTTTATTGTGCAACTTTTGCTCAAACCCCACGACCGGTGGATATTGCATTCTACTGTCACAATCTTTTTCTTTTGAAGTATGGTTTTTATTTTTAGAGTAGTTTCTCTCATTCTAGTCTATATCCGATGTTTTCTAAAGAACCACTTTAGTTATTTCTTTTTAAACTGTCACTTCTCCAGTTATAAAATATTATTATTCTCTTTTCGCAATATTTTTTTAAGCTTTTATTATATAGTTATGGAGCTGATAATTCAGCTTATCATTGATTAATTATTAATTGAACATTAATTTTATCATCTCATGAACATTACTTATTTTATTATTAATACAATTTTATGTTTTTTTTAATATTATTTATATTTATGATGTCCAGATGAAGAAAAATGATTATGAAATTACATCTAAAATACTTAAAACTACGTCTACTATCACGGTGTTCTAACCTATGATTTGAAGCATTATTGTAGGGATAACTATTTATGTACAATAATTACAAAAAATACGAGGTGAGCGCCTTGAATCTCTCGCAGGTCATTTATTCTTGAGCACTAAGAGAATTATAAACGAATTTAAAAAAAATCTAATATCTGTGTGTGTGTGCTTATTAAAAATAAGGTTTTAAATTTGAGAAAATTATACATTATATTATTATAACTATAATATCATAATTATTATATATTTAAAAAGCACATTAAGCATAATCATTTTAGACACATACTATATTTATAAGATTGTAACATAAATAATTACCTTAGCCAAGTTCTTTTTTTATTTTGTGTAAGAAATGAAACGTCAGTCCATATAATTAAAATTAGATTCAGGCGCTCAATAAAGCTGTCAATGCAGACTCCAATCTAGAGATAGCTCTCTAGATCGTGAATGCAATTGCGGCGCATCGCCGCGGGCCGCGTGTCAGTAATCCAGAGACTCCTCATCAGGAGATCGCTTACGGCAGCAGAGACGCCATGCGACAGCTAAAGCGCAAAAACCTATAACAATAGCTAAAACTGCCCCTAATACTGTGGGTAACCAATCTACACCTGCACCAGTTCTTCCAGCACACAACTCTGGTGCTTCATCATGAATTTGTCCCAATGGAATGGCTACGTCCAAATAACCGAGACGGCGTAAATTTTCTTCTGAGTAAAGCTCTCTAGCTTTTTTCTCTTCGGCAGTCCAGAATTTTCTTTCACCAGAGCTTGTGACATTTGGACAGTTAATAACACCGTTACATATCAAGCGCGCAGGAATACAGAGTGCTTCTTCACCTGGACATATAAAATCACAATGACTTTCAGCTTTTGAGTTTTCCGTCAGTCGTGATGTCATTAGTGTGCCATCGGAGTTTTTGGGCAGATGGAAAAGCCCAGTCCATGCTATTTTGAACGAAGCACGAGCTGGTGACGCGCTGCCTATGAATACTATCCTAATAGATCTCGTCTTCTCCTTTTCAAGTACTATAGGATCGTCTAAGGAATCAAAACCAAGTTCAACTGCTGATAGAGGAGGCAATTCACGAGCAAAAGATACATTTTCTCCGCATACAGACAAATATGGTTCAATGCGTCCAGGTAGATAGATCTGAATATTTCCATCGTCGCAATGCCTTGATGCAAACTTAATACTATCAAAATGTAGCCATATGTCACGTTTCTCTTCTATTTCCAAATCCCATATACATTGTATCCGTTTCGGTGGTTCTGTATATCCTAGGGCTTCCAAATGCGGGTATACAATTTCGCCTTCCAAAGCTGCAGCTAGCACGGGGGGTCCACAAAGGGGACCATGAACGAATTCATATCGCGCTTCAAAAAGTGGTGACGGATTTTTGAAATAAGAAGCTGCAGCATGAGCATTATCAACAATTAATTGCAAATTTAAAGTTTCTCCAGAAGAAACAACCCTGTATGGCCTTGCTCTAGACACAGAATTTGCGTGCTTGGCGCAAAGACATGAGCCTAAAGACCTTTGAACCGCCAAATGTAAAGGCAATGGGGTAGTTGTAACACCAAGAGTATTATTCATTACTTTTCCACCAGGATATGGTTCCCATATAATGAGTTTATCAGCTCTATCTTCATAACAATTTTGACAGGAAACAGGTGTGTATGGGTGTTCCTGAAACAGATATTTCTATTACAAAAGCAATTTAAAACAATTAAAAATTGATTAGGCTATAAAATAACACGACATCAATAACAATAAAATTTATCGTTAAAAATTCTTCAATTTAGTATAACATTAACAAAAAAAGAAAATAATATAAAAATAAATAAATCAGCTTCATGCTGTATCCCGCACACAGCAGGGTAGGCCGAGGGAACCTAGTGTTAAAACACAACGTTCCCCACTTTCTGTCGGATTCTGGAGGCATTGCGTGTTGAGTGGCAGAACTCAACGCCACGCTTTGCCCCGACACCAGAGCGAAGAAATGGAAATATATCATTATATTAAAATAATATACATCATTATATTTGCTTGGATTTAAATAGTCAAGTTGGGGTATCATAAATTCCAAATTTTATAATAATATATTTCAGCTAAAAGTTGGTGCCTCGCCACATTAATATCTTTATTTATAATGTACGAAACCCGCTAACTTGGAGCCATAAAAGCCTACTATTTCAAGAGGTAGGGTTTATGGGCAATTTAACGGAACATTGGTTTTGGAATTCAACGTTTAAAGTGCGAATACAAAATGCAGCTATAACTTTTTATTTCGATTTACATATTAAATAGCTCCCAGCGGTGCCTTGTAATGCCATACTCACGAATACGTAAATAAATTCAATAAATAAACAACATTAACTCAACTGTTATACAAAATTAAGTTTGTGAATAAACTTTTTTTGTAAAAGAAACGTATAGAGAATTTTTATATTTATTTCTTTTAACATGAATAATAATTGCGAAATAAATATTTTCCTTTATGTTTTAGTCTTTGCGGCATTTAGTTCCACCACTCAACACGTAATACCTTCAGAATTCGACGGAAAGTGAAGAACGGAAGTGTCTTAATGGGGATCGGAAAGTTTTAACTCTAAGTTTCTAGGTACCCTCTACCTATCCAGCTACGTGCAGGATACAGCGCGAAATCTAAAAAAAAATTCTTACCTTAAAATTAACACTCAGTATAGTCAAAATGACTCTTGCATAGATCCTCTTGTCAGTAACAAATCTGTATAGACAATGCACATCTTCTCCAGGCAAAGCTTGTTTATAGACGAGAGTGTTCAATGGGGATCGAAGCCGACCAGCTCTTTGTTTCCAAGAAGCTATGACTTCATCGCAAGCTGTTCCAGCCACTGGTTCTCCGAATCGAGTGTTGTTAAAGAAGTCGTAGTGGGCCCAGTAGTATAAAGATGATCTGTAATTAATTCTTCTTTTAGTTTTTTTTAATTGACTCTTTTTTCTATTTTGAATTTTTTAACTGCCTCCAAGCCAAAAAATAAAATTAT
Source organism: Heliconius himera (assembly GCA_021202915.1). Taxonomy (NCBI): domain Eukaryota; kingdom Metazoa; phylum Arthropoda; class Insecta; order Lepidoptera; family Nymphalidae; genus Heliconius; species Heliconius himera. Next base: position 118,078 of record JAJHJA010000154.1, on the reverse strand, counting down.
TGACTAATTTTTTGGCTTGGAGGCATTGCATGTAGAATGGTGGAACTCAAACTCGTTACTAGAGCAAGGTAATATTAAATATTTCATTTCCTCAAGCGGAAATAGAACCCACAATTTATAGCATTCACAATCGCACGATTGTGCCCCCGCGTTACGGCTGGCCTTTATCACATATCAGTATAGCCTAGTTAATCAATTTATATTATATGAAAATTATAAGCTATTTTAGCTATTAATTAATAATCTATATTTAAAATCACTTATGTCTATAATATTAAATTACTTTTCACATTAGCTAAAATTTCGAGCACACCAACAGGAATTACTAAATGACATAATATCAACATCATTTCCAATTCAATGAGCGGTAATACCAAATAGAACCCACAATTTATAGCATTCACAATCGCACGATTGTGCCCCCGCGTTACGGCTGACCTCTATCATATATCAGTATAGCATAGTTAATCAGTTTATATTATATGAAAATAATAAGCTATTTTAGCTATTAATTAATAATCTATATTTAAAATCACTTATGTCTATAATATTAAATTACTTTTCACATTAGCTAAAATTTCAAATACACCAACAGGAATTACTAAATGACATAATATCAACATCATTTCCAATTCAATGAGCGGTAATACCAGCATAATACACCTCTATTGATTCTCCCTTCCCTCACCCAATCAATGCGTATTTCTCACTAATAACGTAATAGTGTAGTCGTGTTCTATAATGGCTTTTCCTTTTCTCTGAGGCTTTTGAGGTTTACCTTTAAATATTTTGGTTCTGCTTGCTTTACATAAGTATATATATAGAATGAATATGAAAAAATTGTTAGTGGAATTCTGTCGTTAAAATTATGATCGTGTTAACTTTGTTCTATTATTTTTCAATTTAGACATTTTAAAAATTATTTAAATAGTACATATGAATTGTAAATAAATAATAACGTAATATACCCTAATATCCTATCCCCCACCCCCAATATACCTGACAACTGTGACTATGGTAACACTAAACAAATTTGTAAAACGACGAGCCAAACCCTTTCCCGTTTGAAAAAGGGAATATCATATGTTTCATTTGGCGTAATAAATTTGGTGTATAAATAAATACTATTTTTTGGTTTAATGTAGACATTTAAAAACGGTATAATTGTTGCTACTATTCTTTTAAAGGTAAATCTTTTGACATGTCCAGCAAAACTCAACTAAACCAAAATTAAGTAAATCAAAATTAAATCAGCTTCACGCTGTATCCCGCACACAGCAGGGTAGGCAGAGAGAACCTAGTGTTAAGACACTCCGTTCCCCACTTTCCGCCAAATTTGGGAGGTATTGCGTGTTGAGTGGCGGAACGCAACGCCGCTCTTTGCCTCGACACTAGAGCGAAGAAATGGAAATATAAATTTAAATAAATATTTTATTTCCTCGAGTGGGAATCGAACCCACAACCGTCGCGCTGGGCCACGACGGCCTCTATATATAGATTAAACTTATAATAATCACCACTAACTTACCCACTATAGCTGCCAGTCTTACTTTCAAATCTAACAAACATAGCATTGCCAGTCGACACAAAATCGTGTTTCTCCATAGGTCTGCTGAATGTATCGCAGAATGTTTTAATAATCTTTGCGTCATCAGGCCGGGGAGCGTCATATAATGTGAGGGATTCCCCACAATCACCAGTGAATGGAGAGATTGGTGATTCTATACGGTTTATTCGGAAGCTATATAAAAAAATAAGATTAATGTTATTATATATTTAAAAATATTATTTAGATAAAGACCAAAATATACCCGTGATAAAACCCACCTAGGAAAATATAACCTGACAACTTGACCAGGGAATCCTTGCATGAGATAAGTACACGATGTATGAGGTGGGTACCAATGGGCAACAGATAAAAATATTCCTTCAGTATCCCCAGATTTCTTCAAAGAATCGGCTGTAAGAAGCCAATCACAATTGCCGATTTTGGATCCAGGAGCTTCAACATGACCAGGCCAATTACCCACGTTGAAATGGAAACCGGTGTTCAAAAGTGGACCTAGATTTAAAAACAATTAATTATATATTACTACTACACAGTGCTATCTAGATATGCTATTTATAATTTAGTTTCAATTGTACATTACCGTTCATGAACGTAAATTAATTTCAGCTTACGCTTCACGCTGTATCCCGCGCACAGCAGGGTAGGCAGAGGGAACCTAGTGTTAAGACATTCCGTTCCCCACTTTCTGCCGAAGTTCTGGAGGCATTGCGTGTTGAGCGGCAGTACTCCACGCCGCGCTTAACCTCGACACCAGAGCGAAGAAATGGAAATATAAATTTAAGTAAATATTTCATCTCCTCGAGTGGGGATCGAACCCACAACCAGTCGGTTTTACAGTCACACCTAGTGCCACTACGACTGCGACACGACAAAATCATCAAAAGCTTCAATGGAAATAACTTAACATTTCCAGCGTATAACAGATAAGCAAAATCCAGAACTCCTACAGCGCTTTCAAAATTAATCGACAATCTGTCATAATAGCTCAAATTGGCGAACTAGGTACATTTAGTTAGTTCGTACCCGCAGGTGAGCTGACGAACTCCACAAATAGGTCTTGGGACGTGCCGATAATAGAGTAGGGAAACTTTCCCATGCCACAGAAAGTTCCGATCACGGATGCCGATTCGTCTTTGCCGTCGTATATCCTGATGTAGTCGTATGGACAGTTTTCTGAACCTAGAATTTCATTAAAGTTAGGCTTATTGTATTCTCGAGCATTTAAATTATTTTCATATTCTTAGATTGTCTTTACATGTTTTAGTTAAGATAATTTGAAGAGATTTTCTTTTCTTTTGGTCATTAACGTTTAAGTATCTCATATATATCATATGGAACTCAAATGTGTACATTTAATTTCGATATCAGATAAGGCAAATCAATATAAATATCCTTTTTAAAAAAGTCGTCCAGGTTTTCTAACTATAATAAAAAATAAAAATAAATCAGTTTCACGCAGTATCCCGCACACTGTAGGGTAGGCAGAGGGAACCTAGTGTTAAGACCCTCCGTTCCCCACACTCTGCCGAATTCTGGAGGCATTGCGTGTTGAGTGGCAGAACTCAACGCCGCGCTTGTCCTCGACACCAGAGCGAAAAAATGGAAATAGTAATTTAAGTAAATATTTCATCTCCTCGAGTGGGGATCAAACCCACAACCCTTTGTGCCCCTGCGCCACGAACCATAATAAGAATACGAATATGTATTTTTACTTATTACTCAAGGGTAGGTTTAGGTTCAGGTTATACTTGTAGAACCTGAACCTAAACCTATTGTATACATCCAGCTTCCAGATCAACACAGTAAAAAGTAACATATTTATAGCGCTTAATAAAACTCACCCACACCTAAGAAATATATAAGGAGGAACTAATATTGGCAAATAGGCTACTTAAGTCGGGGCAAGTATTCAATAATTTTTCTATCGTTATAGCGTTAGGTGAGCTTATAATTTACGACGATCATAAATAACCGACAACCAATAATGGACATAAAATCTGGACGGCTTTCCAGAACTTTCTACCAATATTACATTCTTCGCAACTGTCAAAAGTTGGATACCCTCGTTACGTTGTAAGGAATGCCTTTTTTCCCATCTTCTTATTATTATAGTAGGTTAAATATTTTCTATTTAATTTTATTAAAAAAATAAAAAATTAGCTTCTCGCTGTATCCCGTACACAGCAGAGTAGGCAGAGGGAACCTAGTGTTAAGACACTCCGTTCCCCACTTTCTGCCGAATTCTGGAGGCATTGCGTGTTGAGTGGCAGAACTCAACGCCGCGCTTAACCTCGACACCAGAGCGAGGAAATGGAAATATAAATTTAAGTAAATATTTCATCTTCTCGAGTGGGGATCGAACCCACAACCAGTCGGTTTTGCAGTCACACCTCGTGCCGCTGCGCCACGACCGGCCTTCATTATAATAATTTAATTTTATAATACTAAAAAATTCTATGATATAATTTAAAATGTCTATGAGGTCGATTTTGACTCTGACTGTGGACCACAGGTCTAGAGGACCTTAGTACCTATCCAGTTTACACCATGTTCACCGATTTTTACTCGCACAGCAGATATTTGCAAATTGTTTTTTATGGAAAAAATATATTACGTAGGTATAATGTATTATTATATTAGAATAATATTATAAATCAGCTTCACGCTATCCCGCATACAGCAGAGTAGGCAGAGGGAACGTAGTGTTAAGACATTTCGTTCCCCACTTTCTGCCGAATTCTGGAGGCATTGCGTGTTGAGTGGCAGAACGCCGCGCTTAGCCTCGACACCAGAGCGAAGAAATGGAAATATAAATTTAAGTAAATGAATCTCCTCGAGTGGGGATCGAACCCACAACCAGTCGATTTTACAGTCATACTTCGTGCCGCTGCGCCACAACTAAAATATAATTATTAATAAATATCACTAAAAAATCGGAAAAATCATTCATAAAGTATTCAAAGCAAGCCAGTTTACAAAATTACGCGATTTCACTGCTTTTTAATTCAAGTACATTTATATCCTATACAAATTAAACCTTCTAGAAAACGTAACATGAACATGTTACATATTTTATTTCCCCAGTTTGATGAGATTTATAAAAAGTAATTTTTTGTTGCTTTTTAGCGTTGATTTTGACTTTCTAGTACACGATGTGATGACTTATTATTATGTCCATTTAGTTTAGTAGTTTCAGCACTTGCTGGACTTAATCTTAATTTAATAAAAAAATGACTTTTTTAATGCGTTTTAACGTAAAACGATTTGTATATAAAACTATTACAGAGATCAATACCAACTGCGATACAGTGGCCTCTAAAACTTTAAATATAATTTGCATAAAATTTCGTTTTTATACAGAAACTCGTCAAAATATATTTAATTTAAGTCCATTGTGGTCAACTTTGATTTGGAGCTGGAACTATTCTTATGAATGTTATAGCGACTTTGCCGAGCTTTTGTATTGGACAAAGTTTTACAACTGAAAATACGGGATATTTTAAAAAAAGTACCATGTAACGTCTAGGGACGTAGTAAATTAGTCTCTTTTACTCGTGCGCAACTCGGTAGAACTTTTTAAAATTCGTATTTCTCAAGGTAATTTTTGGTTATGTTAACGCCAATATGATTTTTTAAACACATTCACTTCATGTGTAAGTTAAAAAAGGTTATCGCTTGACTTTTAACTATTTTTAAGAAAAAATAATAACTTTAGTTGGATTTATGTAAAAAGTCTTAGGATTTTTTTTATTATGAATGTAAATATATCTCTCTCGGTTTTCCGATTTCTATCCGAATTCGAGAAAATGATAATTGTCTCAAATGGAGAACTCCACTTGAGTCAAATGAGGTTTAAATACGCCATAATGAACTCCCTCTCACTATTAAAAAAAGTAAACATTTATACATACGTACACATTTCATCATACATTTGCTACATACATTTTATTAATGTAGAAAATCCCTACACAATCACTTAACTAATTTCCAACCAACACATTCGAAATCAACATAACATTTTCACTAAACACTTCATCCATATATACCTGTATAAATAAATATACAAGTATTAAGTAATATAAGCAAACAAAAGCAAGATAAATGCTACAAAATGATTTATTAGTCCAACCTGAAGTGATGGGCCGCATGGGACACGTCATAATATTCTCACAGCGTTGCCCGTCTATGTTGAACTCCTCATTCTCTATGTACAGCTTGATGTAGGGTAGACGTGTGTTTAGATGATACCTGTATAACATATTTAATTTATTAAAATATTTGTTTATTTTTAATTTACTATGGTTTATATAAAATAAAAATAAAATAAATAAAGCTTCACGCTATATCCCGCACACAGCAGGGTAGGCAGAGTGAACCTAGTGTTAACCGCCACTTTCCGCCGAATACTGGAGGCATTTCTGTTGAGTGGCAGAACTCAACGCCGCGCTTAACCTCGACACCAGAGCGAAGAAATGGAAAAATAAATTTAAGTAAATATTACATCTCCTCGAGTGGGGATCGAACCTACAACCAGTCGGTTTTACAGTCACACCTCGTATCGCTGCGCCACGACTGGCCTTTATGGTTTATATATTTATTTATTTTTTCATTCCATTTGTGTTTAGAATGTTTTAAAACTAGGCTCTCTCTCCCTATCCTGTTCATGAATCATATTGAAGGAATCAGATATGATATTCTCAATCACGGGATGGTGGCATCTCTATATATGTCGTAGTTGATGTTTTAAAAATGAAAAACACAAGAATAAGCACCGGCGTCGCTTTTGAACGAACTTGTGGTTTGCTTTTTCTGTCTGATGCCTCAAAATACGTATTTCGGTCTTATTTTTGTTTACTTAAAAATATTTATCATTTTACACTTGGATATGTTAATATTCATATTTTGTAATTTATTTACTTAGCATTTAAGTTATATTCTCCATACAACTAGGTAGGCCCAAATAAAATATTGTTAAAACACCGTTTTCACCACTCAATTTTCGAGACATTACGTATTGATTGGCGAAACTCAACGCCGTTTTTGCTTTTTTACCAAATGAAAATACTTCATTCTCCCACTAAAAACACAGCTCACAAGCTTCACATTTAAAGTAAACTCGTCTCGTCTAGAAAATAATACCAAAAAAAACAGCTAAAATAAGAAAATAAGAACGAACCTGCAGTGTAAATTCCTTGGATACACACCCGGGTAGGCCGCCGATTGTACATAGCACGTCTGCAGCCGGCAGTCTCTGAACACCCGCTCGCAGTATGACCTAAAAAAGAACTTTTGATGAACAGTTGCTTCATAATGAGTCCAACTCCACTTTAACTTTGTAACAACCATATATTGTTAGGAAAATTTTGGTATTTTATTTTTATTTAAGGCATTTTTTTTTGTTTTTTGGTTAAATAATTTTTTTTTCAAAATGGCAGCGGTATTATTATTTGGAATTAGAATCGTAAATTGTTGTGTTAATTGTCGTTGTAGAGCAGTTGATATTTTTTTTAGCTTCTGTATCCTATGATGGTAGGTAGAGGGAACCTGGAAATATGGCGATAAGACTTATCACTGTGTTACGTTTTGTTAAGTAAAAGCAATTCATTCCCCGTGGAGAGGTTCGAACCCACAACAGCATTTATAGTAAGAGTTTATGCCATTGCACCACGACATCTTCACATAAGTAAAATAAAATAAATAAATCAGCTTCACGCTGTATCCCGCACACAGAAGGGTAGGCAGACGGAACCTAGTATTAAGACAGTCCGTTCCTCACTTTCTGCCGAATTCTGGAGACATTGCGCATTGAGTGGCAGAACTCAACGCCGCGCTTTACCTCGACACCAGAGCGAAGAAATGGAAATATAAATTTAATTTAAATATTTCATCTCCTCCAGTGGGGATCGAACCCACAACCGGTCGGTTTAACAGTCACACTTTGTGCCCCTGCGCCACGAGTGGCCTCAGCTTCACATAATGAAGCTTTAAATCGATATTCAAATTTGATTTAACGTTCAGCCAGTTCAGACATTTTTCAATCGTTCGAAATTCGTGATCTCGAATAATTTAGATATTATGCGACACTCGCTTCATAATTTGTGGCTGAAACGTGTACGAAATGTCGAGCTTTAAATAACATTAAATCGCAATATCTACGACCCCAATACCTTGAGAATAGCTTTAGGTAATAGTAAAAAAAATTAAATTTAAAAAATTAGCTTCACGCTGTATCCCGCACACAGCAGGGCAGGCAGAGGGAACCTAGTGTTAAGACACTCCGTTCCCCACTTTCTGCCGAATTCTGGAGGCATTGCGTGTTGAGTGGCAGAACTCAACGCCGCGCTTAACCTCGACACCAGAGCGAAGAAATGGAAATATAAATTTAAGTAAATATTTCATCTCCTCGAGTGGGGATCGAACCCACAACCAGTCGGTTTTGCAGTCACACCTCGTGCCGCTGCGCCACGACCGGCCTCTATGTCGGTAATAGTATTAGGAAGTATTTTAGGATCATTAAGTTTAAATAGTAAAAACTGGTTAAGTGTGAGTCGGACTCGCCCACTGAGGCTTCCATAACAATTTCAAGATTGTAAATCAGGAAGTTGTCAATATAAAGGTTAACAAATTTAAGATTGCAGTTATATGCACTCATTTTATATAAAAGAAAATACAAATATAAGTTTCTAATGTTTTTTTTCTATGAAAAACCTAAAAATAATTTTTCTTTATTTGTCTTGTAAGTTATTATAATTTTTTATGCCATGGGAAGTTCTGTATAGATTTTAATTAGGTGCTTGTCGTCTTCTATTACGTAGATTTTTTCTATGATTCAAGGGACTATACACTTGAATATTTGATATTAATTTCAGCTTGATACCTCCACGCGTTCTCGAAATAAATGGTCTTGTAATATGGACAAAACGAACAGATGGACAACAAAGTTTTTCTTTTTGGGGTGTGGAACCCTAAAAAATTAATGATTAAATAATGTATTTTCTGTCCAATTTCAACAGATTGTGTGTTGAGGAGCGAAACTCAACGGCGCGCTTCCTGTTCCCAAAATCAAGTAAATGAAAATATTTATAAAATATGATTTAACATTGTTGTGTTGTTATGTTATTTTTTATATCCTGCCTTCTGAAAACCGTATGAGTATAGAATTAATTTAAAATTTTACATAAAAAAATAAAAAAAAATTGCCCACCAAATACGTACAACATATTAAAAATAATTTAACTTCTCTCACAATATATTATAAGTTAAGATAATCCAATAGTCTAAATTTACAATGGCACTGAAACCACAACGTTTAACCGTTGATCTTTAAACATAGGATTATAGATATAAATCAAGTTTCTATAATAATAGGCTGAACTAACGCCAGTCGTGGTTAATTCTCATGTCGGTCACGTACCGTCCAGCCGATTGGAGGGCGTAGAATAGTTGTGGCGACTCTTAGAACCCATTGTAAGTGAAAACTTGACTAATAAATCGATCATTTGGGTCAAGGGACAGTTGGAGAAGTGACTTTATAACTTTAGAACTTACAACTATTTAACTAAAAATTTTTATATTGTAGACTTTTTTTTTAAATTTTGTATAGCTGGGAATTTATAGATGTTTTTGTGCTTTTTTATCCTTTTTTTATGGAAAAGACAAGGCAACAAGACACAGTCACCTGGTCTGATCTGGTGTTCCAGAAGAGCTGCAAATGCGTTGCCGGCCTTTAAGGTGGGATGGGCGCTGGAGCCCGGCATTAGGTACCTGATGCGAAACGCAGTGACATAAAGCCACTACTTAACGCCGGTTTTAAATGCCGGGGGTGGTAATGATCCGGTCGAGTCTGCCCATGCGTGTTGCCATTGCTGGCGACGTGACTCTACCACACGTACTTTAGTCGCCTCTTACGGCACCACCAGTACCAGGATGATCCTATTCTAGGCCGGGATCGCACGGCTCAAAATATTCCTGGTCATTTTATATCCTGGTTTTGTATTAGCGTAGTCAGAGAGGATGTAGTGTAAAGATACACTCTCCTTTTTAGAGCAGGATTAGATATTCAGCGTGTTGAGTATCGGAACCTAATACCACTCTTTGTCTATCAGAACTGGGAAAAGAAAATGAAACCCGGTAGCAGTCGGACTTTTTTCCACTCCGCCACAATGGCCTCAATATATCAGAAGAACGGTTATATCGTGCTCTATTTTTCGTTCATTGAGAGATAATGATGAAAGTAATCGCTACTTGTTGGTTGTATTGAAGAATTTTTTGAGTTTTATACATCCTGCATTTTTTGCTACTAAACACACAATGTGCTATTTTAATAAAAACTTTGATTCGAGATATGAATAGATATCGCTTCAAGCCCGCAAAATCCAGGGGATGGTTAAAGGTAAAACGTCAATAATAAAAGAAAGATATATTTTTTTACTTCACGCTATATCCCGCACATAGCAGGGTTAGCCAGAGAACAGGTGAACACCTAGTGTTAAGATACGCCGTTCCCATTAAGACACTTCCGTTGTCCACTTTCCACTGAATTCTGGGCGAACGCTATGCTCTGTGCTGTGTTGCTTCGATACCATAGCGAGAAAAAAAAAATGTTAGATTTCTTCGAAAGAAAATTGGAACTACCCCGTAAAATTTTAAATTTTAACACAAGTTGAAAATTGTTCAAAAGGCGTAGCTTCGAAAATAAAATTTTAATGTAAATTCTTCATAAAACACGTGAATAATACAAAGAAAGTAGTTTTTAAATAATAAACTTTAAACCGGAATTAATTTGATCTCCAGCCATTGTACCTCATTCTCATGATTGCCAGATATAAATCAGATTGCAATAGGCCGAACTGGCGCTCCTTCGCGATTTATACGCTATTACAGTCACGTACCGGCCTAAGAGCCAGCCATTTGGTGACTTGAAAATGTTTGTGGCGACATTATATCGGCGTTGTAATTATCGGTTGATATATAACGATCATATATAAGCTGTCCAGGCCAGTCGTGGCGCAGGGGCACAAGGTGTGCCTGTAAACGCGACTGGTTGTGGGTTCGATCCCCACTCGAGGAACTGCAATATTTATTTATATTTCTATTTCTATTTCTTCGCACTGATGTCGAGGCAAAGCGTGGCGTTGAGTTCCGCCACTCAACACGCAATGCGTCCAGAATTCGGCGGAAAGTGGGGAACAGTGTCTTAACACTATAGGTTCCCTCTGCCTACACTGTTGTATGCGGGATACTGCGTGAAGCTGATTTATTTTTATTTTTTATATATCAAATACTGCATAGGCTTAAAACCCTCTGACGATCATTGACGAAAGTTTTTTGTGATAATTTTTATTCAGCTTCAGGTATTGTTTTTCTTAGCAGAGTAGGTGAGAAAATCTAGTGTCAAGACACTCCGTTCACCAGAACGAAGAATTAAACAGTTCTGTCCTCCGAATTGAGACTGAATCTACAATAATTGCATTTATAATTACAAGCTGTCCCGTTTACTATATACATATATAGTTCTTAAGACAAACCAAAGATATTCACAAAATAAATAAAAGATATACACAAAACTAAAAAAAAAATTATAAGGATTTATTTTGTTTCATTATTTGGTTTTTATCTATTAAAGTATTTAATTTACTTTAAATATTAAAATATAAATTTTATTTTGACTTTTGACATATAGCATTTAAAAATACATTAAAAAGAAACAGAAGAGAAACTTATTACAATAATATTAAAAATACGACAAAATCAAAGCTTCCTTTGAATATTTTTCTTTACTGTGCCAACAGAACAAGTAACAAAATTTAAGTACGACAGTGTCGAAACGACATAGAAATTTATGTCTCGACTGAAAATGAAACACTCAAACAAAACTGCCCTTATAACTATACGACTCACGTATTGTACGGAGTATTCAAATTGGTAACCAAATTGCGGGGAGTGCGGGTGAGTACGCCGTCGAAACAACACGCGTTTCGTGCGTCGACAGGTGGAACGGTTATTAAAACACCGTTTTAATCGTAAAATTATGTGTTAGATATCAAAAGAAGCGCGCTCAAGACTGTATGGTAGTAGTGAAAAAATTTTTAAAAATAGGACATAAGCCATAGTAGTTATTACCAAAAAACCCCTAAAACCAAGCAAAATACGCGCGAAAGACGCTCAAATAGTTATAGTGCATGCGGTGCTCGATATATATCGGTGACCCCCAGTTTTTTAATTACTAAGTGGTATATTTTCTAAAACTCTACCCCCACACAAAAATTGAGACAATTTGGATCCGGATCTTCGGAGAAAATCCAGTTTTACCTACAACGGACGCCGCGGCTCGTTTTGAAACGGAGAGCCATAGAAAAAAGTGCTATACATCATTAGAACCCACGCAAGAAGACCTTTCCAAAAGTGGAAAAATATCGAAAATCCAATAACGGAATCAAAAGTTATTAAAGAAAATCTAAAATTTTGGCGGCATTTGAAAAACCGCCAGTTACAATATTAACTAATTTAAAATTCAAAGCAACAAGCAATAACTTTTATTTAATATATCTATAAATAAATTTTTAAAGAACACTCAAGTGAAATTTTGAAACTTTCTAAATATAAACAATAAATTTATAGTGATTTTTCCAACCGACGACGAAATGTCTTCTTGACCAGTGACTAGTGAACTTTAAGGACCTAAAATATGTATTTCTATTTGTAACAGGAATTTGTAATTTTGTCATAGTAATTTTATCGAAAGACCTAACTGTTAGCAAAGAACCGCATCAAAATCTGACTATAAATAAAAAACGTTCATTTCCAAATTAATTTACGTAAAACATCATTTTTATACAAATTAAAAATAATAATAATAATAATAAAAAAATAATAATAGTAAATATATATATATTAAATTAAACCCATATGTTGATAGCTAAAAGTCGGACTTAGAAGCAGTTTTTTCATCAAGGTTTTTATTTATTTATTTTTTATTTTTTAATAGCATTAATAGTTTAACAATCCATTAGCATTTGATGTCTAGGAAACTTCTGATATTTCGCTCGGGTTACACATAGCTCTAGGTTTAATAATTTTAATATATACATGTATACACATACATAGGTAAACTTACCTTAACTATGATTAGGACACCACCCAAAACACGCGCGAAACGGGACTCGAAGGAACGAGAGAGAATTAGTGGTAATAGAAGTAGGGAAAGGAGTAGTACAGAGAGTGAGAGGAGTTATATGGAGGTATTGAGAATGAGTCCCGAACCGCTTTTCGACTCCGAAGAGCCTCAATTATCGATATCAGAAGCTGTATCAATAAAAAAGAAAGCTAAGTCTGTAAATAAAGTGCCAATCGTTCTCCCTGCGACCGCCGCAGATGTTAAAGACTTCGATACGTTAGATAAGACTATTACTAGTCTTGTGACTGCCATCTGTGTGGCTATTTCAGAAGGAAAGTGCGTTACTAAACGAAACAAAATGATAGTAGCATCGGCTGCAACAGAAATAAGGAGGTCGTTTGACACATACATATTTGAAAAAGTCAATATTATATCTACACCTACAACTACACCACCGCACCACCACACTGATACCACAACTACTGATAAAAACATCCAAAGCTCCACTTCTTCGTATAACATAGATATTAAAGAACAATTAAAGTCATTTTCTGAAAATATTCAGGATAAAATTGCTGATTGCGTCAGAAAGGAAATAGCCATTATAAAACAGGATTTAAAAATTTTACCATCTATACAAACTCACCTATTGGAACCAACCTATGCTCAAGTCGCTGCCATAAGAGCACAAACAAAATCCAAATCTAGACCATCTATTCTTGTCACTCCTAAAATTGCATCAAAATCTAAAACAGAGTTAATAAATAAATGGCAAAATAATGTTAGCTTTACTGAAACAAATTATGCCCCTAATAAAGTCGTCCCGTTAACGAGCAATAAACTTCTTGTAGAATTTGACAATACTCAACACCGAGATGATACTCTTAAAAAGCTAGAGAACTCCGAGGCACTAAATGTAAAATTACCTACTAAACTCAAACCAATGCTTATACTGAAAGGTATCAACAAACACACTGAAAAAACTAAACTTTTAAATATTATTTACAGCCAAAACCCTGAATTTAAAGAAAATAACATAGGTAAAGAAGAAATACAAATAAAATTTACTACTCAAAATAAAAATCTAGCACTTTACAATACGATTTTAATGGTATCACCTGAAGTATTTGAAATATGTATAAATAAAAAACGAATTAACATCGACCACCAAAAAATACATGTATCTGAACACATTCCATTGCTGCAGTGTTTCAAATGCCTCCAATTTGGACACACCACGAAGCACTGCAGAAATACTGAGCAAAATTGTTCCCACTGTGCGGCACGCGACCATACATATCGAGCATGTGTACACAAAAATGATCCATCTAAAACAGTTTGTCTGAATTGCAAGTCTCACAATACAAAATATAACTTAAAAAATAACACTATGCACTCCTCTACATCAGCACTGTGCCCTTGTAAAGTAGCGGCGACTGAAAAGACTAAACACAACATTCATTATGAACACTAAGCAAAATTCAATAGCAGACACAATTAACTCAAATTTAAATAAAAATGTAAGACTTGCATCACAAATTCCAATTAATATAATTCAAGCAAATTTAGATAGAAGCAACAAAACACAACACGAATTTATGCAATATTTTATTAGCAGACAGTGCGATGTCGCATTGATCTCGGAACCATATACCGGCAATACTGGAGTAATTAAAAGTACTGCAGGCATAATAACATATCAAAATTTGACAAGGGATAGAGTTAAAGCAGCTATAGTCATCAGAGCTGGTTTGGGGGCAACTATTGGAGTCAGTGAACATTCAACTTCTAATCTTGTAATAATTCAACTTATAACCAAAAATTTTAAGATTTATTTTATCAGTGTGTATATAGAACCCAAAGATGACACTGATAGTACATTAAATAAACTGGAACACTTCGTAAAAACTCACCCACACGCTAGGATAATAATAGGAGGTGACTTCAATGGTTGGCATCAAAGCTGGGGCTCTGCTAGAGTAAATAAAAGGGGTAAAGATTTAATGCGATTTATAACCGCAAATGATTTAACTATAGGAAATACAGGTACGGTGCCGACATTTGAAACCATAACTCATGGAACGCACAGAACAAGTATCATAGATATTAGCTTATTTACAGATAACATTGCCAATTGTATTATGAATTGGAAAGTTAATCTTGATATATGTCCCACTTCACAGCATAATGGCATAGAGTACAAAATAGAACTAAATAACAGAAATAAAATATTAAGCAGGAAAAAACAATCAACATATAAATATAATACCAAAAACGCAGATTGGAATAAATTTAAACTAGAATTAAATAAGAAAATTATAAAACAAAATTTAAATGCAACAGATATAGATAAACTTGATCAATCACAAATAGAAGAATATATCACAGATATTACTATAGCCATACAAAAAACATGTAATATAACTTTACGACCTAAGATTAACAATTATGTAACAATACCCTGGTGGACCTCAGAATTAGAAAAATTAAAACTAAATATGATTAAACTTCACCACAGAATTCATGATCTTAAAAAGGGCAAAAAGCAGCTTGATAATATATTAAAGGAAAGAGAAGAAATAAGATTAAAATACATAGAAGCAATTAAATCGGAATCCACCAAAAACTTTAGAGAGTTCTGCAGTGCTCAGGGTAAGGAAAATGTTTGGTCATTAACCAACCGCCTTCTTAAAAATGGCCCTCCGCCAATTCCCCCAATATCACTTCGTAAACCGGATGGCACACATACAGTTTCCTCGGTAGACACTACTAGTACGCTTTTAAATAAATTTTATCCTGACGATACAGAACACAACGATTCTGAATCCCAAATCCAACTTCGCAGACATGCAACAATTCCGCCTGATACTGAAAATGATAAATTATTTAACCTAAACGAAATAATAAATAATTTAAAGAATATGAACGCCAATAAAGCTCCAGGCCCAGACCACTTAACTGCTGATATTTGTCTTAAATTTACTTTAGAATTCCCTAATATTATCTTAGATGTTTTCAACAGATGCTTTACTCTGGGATATTTCCCAAAACAATGGAAAGTAGCAAAAGTAGTTGCTCTACCAAAATCCAACAAAAACAACTACATAGATATTTCTGGATACCGGCCAATAGGACTAATAAACATATTCGGTAAATTACTAGAAAAAACAATAGCACAGAGATTAACTCACCATATACAAATTAACAATTTCAATAATGCTCTACAATTCGGGTTTAAAAAACAAACATCGACAATAGACGCACTTAAGACAGCAATTACTAAAATTAAAAACGCGAAGCAAAATAAAGAACAAGTAATAGCAATATCCCTAGATATACAGGCGGCCTTCGATAATGCATGGTGGCCAGTTCTTTTCAAAAGACTAAAAACCATGCGCTGTCCGAGAAACCTGTACATTTTAATTCGTAGCTATATGCAACAAAGAAAGGTCTATCTTGATTACGCTGATGTCACGACAAGTAAAGAAATGACCAGAGGCTGTATACAGGGGTCAGTTCTTGGTCCTCTTTTTTGGAATATTATTTTAGACGATCTCTTTGACGTACCATTGCCCATAGGGAGCCACCTTCAAGCCTTCGCGGACGATATACTCCTAATTGTCCACGATAAAAATATATATAACTTAGAAATTACAGCTAATAACTTCTTAAATAAAATAGTACAGTGGGGTGAGAAGGTTAAACTTGAATTCGGGCCAGATAAAACTCATGTTATTCCGTTTACAAATAAAGCCAAAAACATCAAAATAAGAATCAACTACAAAACTATAGAACATGCTAAACAAATAAAATTTCTAGGTATTATAATTGATCAAAATCTTAAATTCATACACCACACTAAATACATTACTCAGAAAGCACATGCGATATATAGATCCATATGCAGGTTTGTCCGTCCCACATGGGGCTTATGCTCGGAAAACATTAAAATAATTTATGAACACGTAATAGAGCCCATAGTTACATACGCCGCTGGAGTTTGGGGTGACGCAACCAAATATAAAACTGTTTGCGACATCCTAAAATCTATGCAGCGTATGTTTGCCATACGAATAATAAGGGGTTTTCGTACTGTCTCCGCCTCGGCTGCGATCGCGCTCGCTTCACTAATTCCGTTACACCTCAAAATTCAAGAAGTACTTAAAATAGATTCAGTCAAATATAATTTAGTTTATGAAAATCTCCCACAAGATATAAAGTTAGAAAAGCCAATACCAATTTCAAATCTATTACACCCAGCCGACCGTATAAGCATTACCATTCATAAAGCTACAACAACTATAGAAATCAATAGTCTTGAACTCCATAACTATACAAGAATTTTCACAGACGGCAGTAAACTCAGTGATGACAGAGTGGGTGCAGCTTTTGTTGCATACAGTCCTAATGGAAACCACTGCATTAAGAAATATCATCTGCATAGCAGTTGCTCAGTTTTCCAAGCAGAGTTGTATGCAATAAATAAGGCCATTGAGTGGGCAATTAAGAAACATATGAACGTAATATCCATCCTAACAGACTCTTTATCAGGACTTGAAGCCATTAATGATTTTGAAAACACAAACCCTCAAATAGCATCCATTCATTCTAAAATTCATAAGTTAAATATCGTCGGTAGTATCACGTTCGTCTGGGTGAAGTCTCATGTCGGGATAGATGGAAATGAGGCTGCAGATGCTGCAGCAAAATCCGCTGCAGCATCTGACTCTGTATACTCGTATGATTACACCAATTTCCCTATTAGCTACGTTAAACGAGATATTAAACAAAATATATTAACAAAAGCCAATGATGAATATATTACTGCAAAAACCGGACAACATACAAAAACTCTTTTACCTAGCACCGAATCTATACAACTTTTAAATAGCAAAATTAAAATGTTACCGGTGACTAGTCTATTCCATTTAACTCAATATTTAACTGGCCATGGTTTTCACCTTGAATATTTAAACAGATTTAAAATTAAAAATAGCAATTTATGCCCATGTCATAACATTACAAGCCAAACCCTACAGCATCTTCTGCAGGATTGCACTCGTTACGAAGCCCTAAGGATTAAACACAAAGTCTTATGTAATATGTCCGAAATTGATACACCATTTAACATCACTAGTTTATTAAACAACGACACCTGTTTCAAATCTTTTGTACAGCTGATTTCAAATATAATTCAAACGCTGAAAGAATTTAACACTACTGTTTCTTAGAAATAAATAAATATATGTAACGTATGTATATATATATATATACGTATATGTATATGTGTGTGTATATGTATATATATATATATATATATATGTATGTATATGTGTGTATGTGTATGTATGTGGGTATATATGTATATGTATGTGTGTGTATGTGTATATATATAAAAAAAAAAAAAAAAAAAAAAAAAAAAAGTTGCTAATGATACCAAAATAATATCACCTAAATGCCTTAATATAAAAACTAAAGAATTGAACAAATAACTGACATACTGTTGTGTCGCCCGTATCAAATCGCGAGGGCACTTCAGAGTAGCAAGTGGGAGTAGGAAAAAAAAAAAAAAAAAAAAAAACCAAATTGCGGGGGAACATCAAAGCGTAGCTACTCATTGAGCGTTTTGCAACGAATCGTTTGTTCCCTCGTATGGGTATAGAGGTTGGAGTACAGGGAAGTATATGTTCTGGAGAATTCATTTTTATTCTTAGTATGTTTTTGAGTCAAGCTTCTGCGATAGTGAGCAATTGACTTTTATTTTAAAGTGTATGTTAAAAAAAATTTAATCAGTTTCACGCTGTATCCCGCACACAGCAGGATAGGCAGAAGGAAGCTAGTGTTAAGACATTTCGTTGCCCACTTTCCGCGCAATTTTGGAGGCATTGCGTGTTGAGTGGCGGACATCAGAGTGAAGAAATGGATATATAAACTTAAATAAATATTTAATTTCATCGAGCGGGGATCGAACCTACAACCCGACTGGTTGTGGTGTAGTCTTGGGTTCCATGGCGTTAACGAATAAGTGAATTATAAAAATATCGTCTGATGGCATGGCCACTTTGCGCACGATCAAGGCCACTGTCGATCAAGGAAACAATACTTAAGAGCCAATGGAATAACCGCTCAGGATCTTAATGAACGTGCAAGGTAGAGTAGGTTAAGTTGAAAGGCAGACCCTTGAAATATGGGAGGAATACTGCTGCTGCTAGTTTTTTTAGCGTTTTTAAGCTCATGCTCAGGATATCTTTAGCGATTGAGTTAGAGTAAGTTATTTTCTGTTATTATAATCAATTTATATTTAATATTAATGTTTTAAACTTTTTGGAATATTTAGTTTGCAATAAATTTTCTGAAATTCTAAGTTTTATACTGAAACTCGGTCGTGAAACTTACGAGTACCTATCTTAAATAAAAGATAACGTTATAACCTGTGACGGCATTGATCTGTATATCACTAATATAACAGTTATACAATAAATAGATTTTTGCTTATATCCAAAATAGTGAACTACATATATCCATGACCAGCCGTGGCGCAGCGGCACGAGGTGTGACTGTAAAACCGACTGGTTGTGGGTTCGATCCCCACTCGAGCAGATGAAATATTTACTTAAATTTATATTTCCATTTCTTCGCTCTGGTGTCGAGGTTAAGTGCGGCGTTGAGTTTTGCCACTCAACACGCAATGCCTCCAGAATTCGGCAGAAAGTAGAGAACGGAGTGTCTTAACACTAGGTTCCCTCTGCCTACCCTGCTGTGTGCGGGATACAGCGTGAAGCTGACATATATAGAAAATAAAGAAAAAAAAAACAAAGTTTACATTACAAAAACTTTAGCTTCACTTTAGTTGAACACGCTAATCTCGAGAAGTATTGATTCGAATTCAAAACTTCTTTTTGTATTGTATAGTAATTTATCTATGAACGGTCCACTACCTCGTACACTGGGCCATATCTATAGAAAGTCACTATTTTGTAGTAGTACAGTTTGTAGCTGTTTCGCTTCGAGCATAGTCGAGAAGCGTAATCTAATCTCACTCCAATATTGGGAAATGTATCTGGATTTGGGGTATTATGGAACTATAATGAATTGAAATCGGTACGCTGTGATTATCTGACTGAGGGATAAGAGTCGTAGGGTTGAGTGAACATAACGGGATAAGAGAGAACATAGAGAAATAACGTGTTTAGTTGAGGTCAGTCGTGGCGCAGCGGCACGAAGTGTGACTGTAAAACCGACTGGTTGTGGGTTCGATCCGCATTCGAGGAGATGAAATATTTACTTAAATTTATATTTTCATTTCTTCGCTCTGGTGTCGAGGTTAAGCGCGGCGTTGAGTTCTGCCACTCATCACGCAATTGCTCCAGAATTTGGCAGAAAGTGGGGAACGGAGTGTCTTAACACCAGGTTTCCTCTGCCTACCCTGCTGTGTGCGGGATACAGCGTGAAGCTAATTTATAAAGAAATAAGTTTGTTTTTAAAAGTGTTACTACACACTAAGGCAAGAAAAAATATTAAACAAACATATAAAAATTATAACGAAGCGCCTCTTGAAAACTATTCAAGCACTCTAACCTCTAAGCCATACGTGAACGTATTGAACGTTAAAATTTTTGTACTTTTTTAAAAACAGATTTTTTTACTCTAGTAACAAGTTACTCCGTTTTCAAATCAAACCAATTGTAAACATCGCTCGTTTGTCCAACATAGGCGAAAAAAAAAAAAAATAAAACACGAAAACACTCCCAAAAAAAACTCTATACCTAGAGTAACGAAACTCTATACATAAGGAAACGCAGGGGCACGAAGTGTGACTGTAAACGCGACTGGTTGTGGGTTCGATCCCCACTTAAGGAGATTAAATATTTACTCACATTTACATTTCCATTCCTTCGCTCTGGTATCGAGGCAAAAGTGGGGCGTTGAATTCTGCCACTCAAATTCATCAATCAATCTGCATAAGCAAATCTGCCTCGGCAGAAAGTGGGGAACGGAGTGTCTTAACATTAGGTTCCCTCTGTTGTGTGTGGGATACAGCGTGAAGCTGATTTATTTTAAAAATATTATTTTTTATTTAAGTTGTTCTGACATTCTCAACCCTATTTCAGTTATTGTATAGTATTCGTATAATTAAAATGGTAAGCATTATCATTGTGGTCTAAACACTAGAACGTCAAAGCTTTGTGACAAGTTAATAAATATAACTTAATATAATATTTATATGTTGCAATTGGATATTATTTCAAAACTTCGTATGTATATACGGTTGTATGATACTTATTTAGAAAACGTATAAAAAATTGAACGTAGCGGGACTCGAACCCGCGCCTTCTGGAAACCGACGAGGCGCTTTGACCACTAAGCCATACGTTCTCATCAAGCTATGTCGAAATTTTTATACGCTTGCTACGACTTATTTATGTTGTTAGTTAGCATCTCTGTAGGGAGATTTTTACAAATTTCCGCTACCCAAAGATAATAACTAAGAATTAACGTCTGGCAAGAGAGAATGCTATTTATTCGTTTTCTAAATAAGTATTTTTCTTTCCTAAGTGTGGATTAATACCTTAAAAATGTTTAAAATACGTATGTATGTTTGTTCACAGATTTCTCGGAAACTAAATGTCACACAAATACAATTCCTGTGATTCAAAACTGATCTATATTCTAAATAACAGAACAGCCTTAATTTCATCACGATTAGTTTAGTAGTTTATGAAATATTGGCATCCGCAATTGAGGAGAGGAAATAATTATAATTTTCTACTTAAATTAAGAATAATTTAGCGCAAATTTACATATGGATGTAATTAGCTTAATGAAAACTCACCCAGCGACTACTTCCCCTCGTCTATTGGGATACAACTCAGGGTGCTGTCCGTATCGAAGGTACACTTCGAACTGCTGTTCTGCCCTGTAATAAAATTATAATATTAGTTTGTAAAATACATTTGTTAATAATTAAAATAATTTTTAATTTAAGTAAAGTTAATAAATATAATAATTAAGCTTCTACTGTAAATTATTAGTTTTATTTATTATGACATTACGAGTTAAATGGTGGAACTCAATGTTAATATCAACGTCTTGCATCTTTACCAGAGCGAGGACATGAAAATATTAAATATTTAATTTCCTCGAGTGGGAATCGAACCCTGAACCTGTGGCGTTTACACGCTTGTGCCCACGACTGGCTTTAAATTTCAATACAATCATCACTACGAGTAACAACCATAGCGTTTAAAGTCCGACGCTGATCTATACCACAATCGAACCAAAACAAAATAAATATAATAATAAAATACATAGAGGCCAGTGACTGTAAAACCGGCTGGTTGTGGGTTCGATCCCCACTCGAGGAGATGAAATATTTACTTAAATTTATAATTTCATTTCTTCGCTCTGTGTCGAGGTTAAGCACGGCGTTGAGTTCTACCACTCGAATTCGGCAGAAAGTGGGGAACGGTGTGTCTTAACACTAGGTTCCCTCTGCCTACCCAGCCATGTGCGGGATAAAGCGTGAAGCTGATTTTTATTTATTTATAAAATACATACAAAAATAAAAATGTAATCAACTAACACAATAATAAATTTTCTACAACTGCTGAATTATAGAAGAATTCAATTCAATTTACAAAGCAGTCCATAACTATTTCAGCAAATCACTTTAGCATTAAGTATTTATTCGTTCCTTTGAACGTGTTTCTTACAAAGATTCTTATTATGGGCTCTTCATATTAAATTTTATAAAGCTTGAGCACTGTCTGGTCTAATTATTATTTATAAATAAATTCAAATCAGCTTCACGCTGTATCCCGCACACAGCAGGGTAGGCAGAGGGAACCTAGTGTTAAGACATTCCGTTCCCCACTTTCTGCCGAATTCTGGAGGCATTGCGTGTTGAGTGGCAGAACTCAACGCCGCGCTTAGCCTCGACACCACAGCGAAGAAATGGGAATATAAATTTAAGTAAATATTTCATCTCCTCGAGTGGGGATGGAACTCACAACCAGTCGGTTTTACAGTCACAATTCGTGCGGCTGCGCTACGACTGCCTCATTATTATTTACAAATTTATATATTTTTATGTTTGGTTATGCTATTCTTTTATATTATGCAACTCTGTTGCTACTAAACTTTTCTGTTTTCGTTCAAATTTCATTATTTATTACAAAATATAAAATAATATTGTTTACATTTTATATGGAAAATATTACAATACTAACGATATAATGAGCTATGAGATTAATAATATGTATCTATCAATAATCACTTTTTATATTTAATCTTTGTTGTGAATTATCGCATATAATTTGATGTAATTATTTAGTTTCGTCAAATATTTACTTTACTATATTAAATAGATCTACTCGTTAGAACTTTACAATTATTTATTTACTAATCTGAAAATATTTTCGTGTTTAATAACAGCTTCACGCTCTATCCTGCACATAGCAGGGTAGGCTCAGGGAACCTAGTGTTAAGACACTCCGTTTCCCGCTTTCCGCCGAATTCTGGAGGCATTGCGTGTTGAGTTGTGAAACTCAACGTCGTGCTTTGCCTCGAAACCAGAGCGAAGAAATGGAAATATAAATTTAAATAAATATTTCATCTCCTCTAGTGGGGATCGAACCAACAACCAATCGATTTTACAGTCACACTTAGTGCCCCTGCGCCACGACTGGCCTCCATTCCGGATCTTCTAACGACATTATCATTTAAGGACAATATCCATACATTGAAAACTAATTTAATGTTTCAGCCAATTTAATAATTACATTATTTTGTAGTAATTTTAAACCCAATATTTTTAATACGAGTATCTCGTATAATACTTTTTAATCGACCTCTGTATGGGGAGGAAGTTGTAAATTCGACAATTTTTTTATGTTTGTTACGTCAGAACTTTTGATTGGGTGAACCGATTTTGACGATTCTGGTGCTTCTAGTATGGTCCCATTTCTGACAATGCTATGCATGAGGAAATAACAAAAATCGTAAGTCGCGATATGGGCGAATTCCATATCGCGCCAACTGATATCTATGATTGTTTTTTTTTATTGAATCACTTTAAAGGTAGTTTAATGAAGGTTTGTTTAGGTTCTAGTTATGGGATGTGGTAAAAAAAAAACCTTCGTTTTTTTTGTTGAAAATTATTAGTCATAAACCGACTAAAACAAGATAGATAGAGTAAATGTAAAGGAAAGCTTGCCAAAATACAATAGGGAAAACTGTAATTGAATCAGTCAAGCCGTTTCTGCGTATAACGTGAACAAACGCACATACAAACAGACAAAAATGTCAAAAATAATTGTTTTTTTATTTATCATTTTTCTTATTTATCTTCCATGCTCCGCGACAGACATTGATCTGTTACAATTCTAAAATTAATATATAGATAATGCATTGTCCATATTTTGAATCGAACCCACGTCCGTTGTATACAGACAAATACCTCTTAACTACAACCAATGTTAATATAATTACTCGAGAAAGTATCATATAAACATATTATATTTAACTTACCGAGAATCGAAGCTAAAGTAAGTCTGGTCAGTGAAATTATCAGCATGGAAAACTATCTTCACGAAGTTAGTCTCTGATATGAAGGTTTGCGGCTGCTCTATCTCGCCGCAAAAGAGTCCCGGCTCCTTTCTATTGGATACGTCGGTTTTAGCGTTGCCGTCTACTATCTGTAAGAAAGGAGGTTTTAAAGAAATATATTTTTTGAAAAGTATTTGTTTTTTTTTAAGTTTTAAGTTATTTTGTTAGTTATTGGGTTAGTTGGGTAGGAAAATGAGGCCGGTCGTGGCGCAGCGGCACGAGGTGTGACTGCAAAACCGACTGGTTGTGGGTTCGATCCCCACTCGAGGAGATGAAATATTTACTTAAATTTATATTTCCATTTCTTCGCTCTGGTGTCGAGGTTAAGCGCGGCGTTGAGTTCTGCCACACAATATGCAATGCCTCCAGAATTCGGCAGAAAGTGGGGAACGGAGTGTCTTAACACTAGGTTCCCTCTGCCTACCTTGCTGTGTGCGGGATAGAGCGTGAAGCTAATTTAAATTTTTTGGGTAGGAAAAAAAATAAAATAGAATTATCTTCACGCTGTATCCCGATACCGTAGGGTAGGCAGAGGAAAACTAGTGTTAAGACACTCCATTCCCCACTTTCTGCCGAATTCTGGAAGCATTGCAGAGAGAAGAAATGGAAATATAAATTTAAGTAAATATTTCATCTCCTTGAGTGGGGATCGAACCCACAACCAATCGGTTTTACAGTCAGACTTTGTGCCACTGCGACACGACTGGCCTCAATGGATAAAAGATAGTAAAATTAATGAGTTGAGACCGTCGTGACGCAGTACAGTTAGCAGTCTGTCAAAAACACAGTAGTTGTGAGTACAATTCTCATTCGAGGGATTTTTTTATTACTCTGGTAACTCTAATACTCAATACGCAATGTCTCGATAAATTGGAAAGTTCGCGGAGTGTCTTAATACTAGCTACTAATGTAACTATAATTATTTTAGAAGTTAAACAAAATACATTGACTAATAGGTAAAAACAGATATCTCAACTGTTTTTGAGGCCGGTCGTGGCGCAGAGGCACAAAGTGTGACTGTAAAATCGACTGGTTGTGGGTTCGATCCCCACTCGAGGAAGTGAAATATTTATTTACATTTATATTTTCATTTTTTCGCTCTGGTGTCGAGGCAAAGCGCGGCGTTGAGTTCCGCCACTCAGCACACAAAGTCTCCAGAATTCGGCGGAAAGTGGGGAACGGAGTGTCCTAACACAAGGTTCCCTCTGTGTACCCTACACAGAGGGAACCTTGTGTTAGGGAGCTATGTGCGGGGTACAGCGTGAAGCTGATTTTTTTTTGTTTTTACACGGCTAGGCTATGCTTTGATAACTGAGCGCAATCTGCCGCTACGAATAAATTTTATTGTGTCCAAATAAATACATCCGGAATAAAAACGGCTTTCCCTTTATCGAATCTAACATGATATATGAAAATGTATTCCTCATATTTTAACAAAAAGTAAGCTTTTTTTATGTACAGCTTATGAATGTTTTTTTTAACAAATAAAGGTGTTTTTATGTATTAAATGTATACATATTTTTTGTTTTATTGTTATTACAGAATGTATACAAATATTTCTTCATTGATAAATCTATCAGGGATATTATGGATATAATATTTCGTTACATATAATAAGAATTTCGGTTAAATACTTATTTAGAAAACGTATAAAATTTCAACGTAGCGGGACTCGAACCCGCGCCTCCTAAAAACCGACCAGGTATTCAAGGCTCGCGAGAGGCGCAAGTAACACTTTAAAAATGTTAAAAATAATTTCGGATTTTGGTTACGCATATAAAATTATTTCAAACTATATATTGCTTTCGGATAATTTCGATTACGGATATAAGAAATTATTTATTATTAGATTTTTTTTAACAATCTACTATTGACAGCTGTTTCATTGCGATATTTTCTGGTTACCTTTTTCTAGTACCAAAAGTTACTCGTATTTGTCACTAGTTCGCACTAATGGGCCAGACAATAAAGGTTTTGATTTTCTAGACCGATTTTCTCGACTGGAACTGAAAAAAACTCTATATTTTAAATTAACCAAAACTTTAAAAAAAAAAAAAATTAAATTAGCTTCACGCTGTATCCCGCACACAGCAGGGTAGGCAGAGGGAACCTAGTGTTAAGACACTCCGTTCCCCACTTTCTGCCGAATTCTGGAGGCATTGCGTGTTGAGGGGCAGAACTCAACGCCGCGCTTAACCTCGACACCAGAGCGAAGAAATGGAAATATAAATTTAAGTAAATATTTCATCTCCTCGAGTGGGATTCGAACCCACAACCAGTCGGTTTTGCAGTCACACCTCGTGCCGCTGCGCCACGACCGGCCTCACCAAAACTTTTCGTTTGTCGGATTCGTTTATAGTCACAGATAGTTTCGGTTACGGTTGCGTAATTGTTATTGTTACTCTATATACAGTTGTGTAAATCACAACTGTATATAATTACTAGAGGCCGGTCGTGGCGCAGCGGCACGAGGTGTGACTGCAAAACCGACTGGTTGTGGGTTCGATCCCCACTCGAGGAGATGAAATATTTACATAAATTTATATTTCCATTTTCTTCGCTCTGGTGTCGAGGTTAAGCGCGGCGTTGAGTTCTGCCACTCAACACGCAATGCCTCCAGAATTCGGCAGAAAGTGAGGAACGGAGTGTCTTAACACTAGGTTCCCTCTGCCTACCCTGCTGTGTGCGGGATATAGCGTGAAGCTAATTTAATTTTTTTATTTTTTTTTATATAATTACTGAGTTAAGCAAAGCGAAGCGAAGCTTTTATTGGTCAAAAATGTCTTTCGTTGTAATGCTACTCCTCCTAGACCGCTAAACCTACAGCTCTGAGATGTTGCAGGAACGTCGTGGACAACACGATGATCACAGCGAAGTAGTTTGATGATAATTGTAGATTTTGAGTACATGGTCAAAATATGTCCCATAGAGTTAAGCTAACGTTTTGAAATTATATATGTCAGTTATACATACGAGTATGTCAGTTTTAAAGATTTATTTTATTTTAAGTACCTCTTAGTTTTTTTTAATTACATTGCGCAACATATCTTCACGGATGGAGCTGAACACCTGCCGTGCACAGCATGTGGCGGATCCTAATTTATTTTCCTAACATGACATTTTTATTTGGAATATACTATGAGAATTTAAAGATAAATATATTATCTATTTTCCGTAGACCTTTATAAGATGGATTCAAGAAACAAAACATCCTATATATGATTTTAACACAATAAAATTTCATCAGAAAACATCTCCAATGCTCACTCGACCCACACAAAAGTTATCCCAATTTATTAGAACCAATCGCATAATTGAAATTGGATGAAAAACTTTTAAACAATACTACAGATACATCATTTGTTTGAAGAGTACTCCGAAATTCTAAATACTGCTGAAACTTCTTCCGAATTTGGAAAATCATTACAGGAGAATTAAAAATTAAATTAAATGAAATCAGCTTCACGCTGAATCTCACACACAGCAGAGTAGGCAGAGGGAACCTAGTGTTAAGACACTCCCGACATTCCACCGAGTAGTGGAGGCATTGCTGGTTGACTGGCGGAACTCAACGCCACGCTTAACCTCGACACCAGAGCAAAGAAATGGAAATATAAATGTAAATAAATATTTCATCTCCTCGAGTGGGGATCGAACCCACAACCAGTCGATTTTACAGTCACACTTTGTACCCTGACAGGAATGATCCAATAAATAATTATCCATCCGAATTAGCCCAGGAGTTGGGGGAGTTCTTTTAGTTTGTGAAGTTCAGGAATTAATTAGTTGAATTGGTGAGGCGCTCGCCAACTCAATTATTCCGTCGTGCCCCCTGATTTCGTCTTACCGACTTCGGGTGCTTTCTATTTTACTTTGCATAATTTTATCCTTGACATGATTTCGTTTCACCTTTGGAATGCTAAATGTTCTTGCAAAGTTTAGTGACTTATATGTATATATGTATCTCTGTGGGTTCCGTTCCCTTTCAAGGGAATGTTATTTTCTTTTTCTGTTGCTACTAAAAACAGAATAGCGCGGTGTTAAGTTCCACCGCTCAATTTACTATTAACACTGCCTGTCATGCTGTCCGAGAAAAAGAATGGATGTGCTTTTTTAATAAATTTCTGTAGAAACTGAATACGTACAAAAACATTTTAGTGCTAATATCAACATACATTAATCAGCGAGTGCTATATGTTTAAACAGAAAATCTTTTTTTTTCATAACTAAAAGGGGAATTACAATATTTTTTCGACAAGCTACAAAAGTATTGAATGCACTGAAAAAATCTACGTAACATCAAACATCTAGGTCATCGTATAATTGGTTAGCGCTTTGCGATAGTCAATATACAGCGATATACATACAGATTCTTTTCAAAGAATCTTCCTATGCCAGTGTATATTTCGTTAAAATAGTTCCATATGGTATAGAAGTTAGTGTTAGTGTATATAATATGGTTATAATTTATAAAGTTCTTTCCCGTCGACATACAAATATGAAATTAAGTAAAAAGTGAGAATTTCCGTTGAAATACAATCCTGAAATTGATACGGAACCCTCGATGGGCGAATCCGACTCGCAAGCGACCGATCTTTTAATTAACTTGAGCTCAAAAAACGAAACCTTTGAAATCAACAAGTCGTCTCATTAATTAAAACCACTTAACTTCTTCGAAGACTAAGACTTATAAAGAAAATTTTCCAGACAAATTTCGATTAATAAAAAAGAAACGAGGTCATAAGATTGTATCAAGCGTGTCCAGCCAAGTTAAAAAGCTAGAACAACTTTAACTTTAACAAACAGTTTAAACCGACTTTTGAGACAAGAAATTTCAATTCGTAAAGTATTTAACGTATGCATAAAATAAAAATATTTATTTAAACCCTCTAAATAAATAAAACTTGTAAAATATTTAAAAATTTAGTAACTTAATTCAAAGAGTTATTAATATATTATATTCACGTATAAAAACCGGCATTTTATTAAATAACTCAATTATCAAAAACCTATCTCACTTGGCGGTAGACTATTATATCTCATAAGCCAAGGTTTCAAGAATATTTTGAATTTAGAACTCGATACCCGTATATGTGGATTTTCGATTTTTTGTCAGTAAAGTTGAGAACAACGCATTACTGGAACGATGAACTTGGCTCTCTTTTCACATTTATGTTTGATTATGTTATTTTATGAACATGAAAATGATGACTTACGTATATGAAGCTTGCTTTTTCTTATCTGGTGTATAAAGAGTACTGTATATTATTTAAAAAAAAAAACAAAAAATAAATAAATCTATATTGTATATTTTTTTATTTACCTGCATATATCCTTTATGACAAGTGGTGCCATTTATAAGAGTGCCAACTTTGAACTTCTTAAATCGGATTCTAAGTATCCAGTCTTTTGGTGATCCTCTGAATGCTCTAAACCTGTGTAAAATAAAGGTGAGATGATTTTAATAATGTAACATAACTGAATTATATTTGTAAATAGTAAACATAAATCAAAATCAGCTTCACGCTGTATCCCGCACACAGCGGGGTAGCCAGAGGGAACCTTGTGTTAAGATACTCCGTTCCCCACTTACCCCCGAATTCTGGAGGTATTGCCTGCTGAGTGGCGGAACTCAACGCCGCGCTTTGTCTCGCCACCAGAGCGAAGAAATGATAATATAAATGTAAATAAATATGTCACTATGAAAATGGGGATCGAATCCACAACCAGTCGATTCAGTCACACTTTGTCTTGCCTCTGCCGATCGGCCCCAGATTAAAGAGTAAACAGTATAAATAGTGAATATGCCAGAGTATATGTCATTATTAAATATCAGAATTATTAAGCGTAGGTTACATTAAAAAGTCTGCTTAACATTGCCAATAGTCGTTCTCGATAAATAGATTATCCAAATCAAAAAAGATTCAATCTAAAATAAAATATATATTTTAAATATTCATATAAAATTTCATATGAACCAGTACCTTGTGGAGGTATTCAATTAAAAAAAACATGTTTTCTCTGCCAACCCCGCAATGTGCGGGATACAGCGTGAAGGTAAAAAAAAATCTAACCACTAGTACCTGGTATTATCGAGTTCAACCACATAAACTCTTAATTTTATAATAGTATATCTTTCTTCTCCAAACGATTTGGGATCATTTTCATATGTTTTCCAGATCGGTCTGCGGTTTCACCCTATCTAAAGCCCTTTTGATGAATGCCCGTGCAGGGCGATATAACTTAACCTTTGTGTAGCCAAAGCTTTGTTGTTGCGATTAGAAAACTGTTATTTCGGTCTTATTTATCTTAATTTGGATTAAGGGCGCCAGTCGTGGCGCAGGGCTGTAGGAGCATAAACGCGACAGGTTGTGGGTTCTATTATCACTGGAGAAAATGAAAATATTAAAGATTTTCATTTTTTCGCTCTGGTCGAGGCAAAGCTCGGCGTTGAATTCCGCCATTCAACATGACAGGTTTCCAGGTTTTAGCACTAGGTGCCTTGGTTTTCTCTGTCTACCTTGCTTCGTAGCACAACAGTTGTAAAATGAGAAAAGGAGTGTCTTATCACTAGTTTCTCAAGGCAAGAAAAAAAAACAATGATTACTAATCAAGCAAAATAAGGTGCAATAGCTAGTTTATATACTTAGAGATTTCTTTTTACCTGTATGTACATGTGAGAGGTCGTCCAAAGTTCTCTGGCGTCACCGGCGGCGATGACACATCCTCGTATATCTCCACAGTCTTGTTACAGTGATCTCGTTTTGAATCTGAAACAAAGGGATACGTTTTTTTTAATATTATCTAGGTAATTTTCAAGTCAAGTTAAAGTTGTTTTTTTTTTCAATATATACTAATTTATATGTAAAATATGTAAAAAAATATTACAAAGCTGAAGAATTCGTATGTTTTGACACACTAATCTCAGAAACTCTTGTTTGTTATTATCTTTAGAAGGGCTGGCAATTTTTACGTATTTAAATCGCGCGACGGGCGGAGGCGCAGTAAAAGCTTATTTAAAAAAAATAAACTAAACTAGCTTCACGCTTTATCCCTAGCGAGGTAGTCAGAGAGAACGGAGTGCCAAACACTACGGTCTCTCTATACTTCTATAGGCGGAACATATCTCTCCCGCCTCGTCCACTGTCATCAACCTCTACATACATGTCCTCATGCTTTTTACGTGACCTTCCTCCAGTATCTTTGATACTGTGTTTTCGAAGGTCAACCGAGGTCTCCCCCTAAAAGTTCTTTAGTATAACCCCCGAGGTCTTTAGTATAAAAAAAGTTTTTAAAATATCAATTATACTTGCAGTCATGTATACTTTGAAGTCAAAGACACTTTGACCGATATTACAATGTCGGCATCAGTTAAGAAAGCGATTTTTAATTGTTTTGTTTGAAAGTTTATAATCAAGATCGTAATCTGTTTGTAGACGGTAAAATCGATACACTTTTATTTCAAAGGTATAAATTAAGTTTTTGTTTTTAATATTTTACCATTATGTATGTTTTACTTTGTTTATATGGTAAATTAAATCAGATTCCCTCTGTATCTCGCACACAGCAGAATGGGCAGAGGGAACCTAGTGTTAAGACACACCGTACCCCATTTTCCGCCGAGTTCTGGAGCCATTGCGTGTTGAGTGGCGAAGCTCAACGCTGCCATTTACCTCGACACCAGAGCGAAAAAGTCAAAATATAAATATTTTATTTCCTCGATTGGGAATTGAACCCACACCCAATCGTTACAGTAGCACACTTAGGCCCTGTGCCACCACTGGCCTCAAAAGTTAGTTTGTATATAAAATTATATATATATCATGTAATTAGTCTAAGAATAAATCACTTTCTTAATAATATTAATCTAGCGTTAATGATTCTTTGTTAAAAGTTTGTTTTCGTTATCAATTCAAATATTTATTATTTGTTTTTGCGAAAGTTTATTTTTCTTTACTGGGAAGGGACTTCCGTTGCTAATGACTTTTAGAAATTATTTGGTGGAAAAATGTTATTTCCATTTCTATTTAGGTATTTCAGGATTTTATTTTATGGAGATGTGATTTTGAATCTATTTTTATTATTCCACATTTCGTTTAGCTACAAGAACATGTTTTTAGGAATACGAAACATTTTGGCGAAACTTAACGCTGCAATTTATCTCACCATAGGGGGTAAATGAGAATATTGCCCCGAATGGACAATGAACCTGCAACTATCGTGTTTTCAGTCAGGTGCGGCCTGTAAACGTTTGTTTGATGTTTTATATATATGATACCGCTACTCGCTACTTAACTAGCAATATACTAGGACAGTGATTCTCAACCACTGTGCCGCGGCACTTTTGTGTGCCGCCAAATTTTGCAAATACATAATAATGTTAATCAAAAAATATCAAGCTCAAATTTCGCATTAAAAATATTTTTATTATTAGCTTGTAATTAATCCCTTAATAAATATTTATTTATTGTTGTAGTATATATTAGTTTATTTCGTATATTTAAAATTTTTGTCAAACTATTTATGCAGTGTGTTGTAGTAAGTAAATAATTTTTATCTTTTTCTTTGTGTGCCGCCAAATTTTGAAATCGTTAAATATGTGCCACAACAAAAAAAAGGTTGAGAATCACTGATCTAGGAGCTATTTGTCCAAACATCATTTTCACTAGTTTACCCCAAAATTTCCGAATATCTTAAAGGATATGAAATTGTTGTTTCGTTTATCTATATAAATATATCAAGGCCGTTTTGGCTTAGCGTGAAAACCTGACTGTAAACGCGACGGTGACGAGTTCGTATCCTACGTGGAGAAATTAATTATTTTCCTTTTATATCGCCCTACTGTCTATGACAACAGAATAAAACTACGACAACATTAAATTAAAACAGTACTTAATACATACAAAAATACATATATAAAATAATTCTAAACAACATTGAATATCCAATTACACAAATTTTGTTATAACAACATAATTGATTTGGTTAGAAATCGACGTCAGTAGTTTAGAAAGAGATTTTCTGCTTTGAAATTGTGTATATATTTTCCATGGTAACCCCTGGCCCCATCAAAAATATGTTTGAATAAATAGATGGGGTTGAAATTTGAAGGGAGACAAAGGTAACGCTATTATTTTCCCATTAAAATTACAATAAGGGTTAGAAAATGATTTGTATAACAAAATGTATTTTGATGTTATATAAGCTTGGCACGTTTAATCTTAGATTTGTATATTTTTTTTTTTCAGCTTCACGCTGTATTCACGCACACAGCAGGGTAGGCAGAGGGAACCTAGTGTTAAGACACTCCGGTCCCCACTATCTGCCGAATTCTGGAGGCATTGCGTGTTTAGTGGCAAAACTCAACGCCGTGCTTAACCTCGAGCGAAGAAATGGAAATACAAATTTAACTAAATATTTAATCTCCTCGATTGGGGATCGAACCCACAACCAGTCGTATAAATTATAATAAATAATATTTCACGCTATCATCTCACATACAAAATAGTTGGCAGAACAAGCTAGTGCTAAGACACTCTGGTGGGACTCCAGACCAAGGAATCTAATGCATTCCCCCAAATTGAAATCGAACCTGTTACCATCGTACAAATGAATATGCAAATTGGCTAAAAATCATTTTATAAGTTAATTAAGGTAGATAAGTATAGTTCGCAACTGCTATACACGAGAGGGATACGCCATCGAAATTGGGTAAAGTTTTTAAGCACGGTTTGATAGCACTCAAACTTTGCGTACATGTTCTATGTGCGGTGGATTAATATTCTGTCAGGCTTTGTAGTTGGTTAGTTTCATTTATTTTCTTTTTTTTTTTGCAAAAATTATTGTTTTGTTTGAGATATGATAAAAAAATTTAAGTCAATAATTTTTTGGTATGAAATGTTGCTTTTGTTGGACCAAATTCATTGGAGAGAATCTAATAAATATGTAGTTTTATGTTTCTTTAGCTTTATTCTGGATTGCGTACGTGGCACAGTAGGTTGAGGAAGTCGAGAGTAAAGCACTAAAGTTACTCAGTTTCTGTCGTTGCGTTACGTGTCAAGTATCTCATTACCAGAACCAGTAAATTAAAATATTAATTATTTCACTCCTCCAATGAGAATCGAACCCACAATCGTCGCGATTACAGTCGCACTATTGTACCCCCAGCGCCACGATGGCCTCGTTGCGCCAGAATGACGAATTAAAATAAAATGCTCTTACAATATTCTTCTAAGATTTCTAAGCAAAATATAATACGAAATCTATACAAAAATAGCAATATATATTTATACGTCTACTGGGATTCCACTATACTTATATCAAGTCTAATATATCTTCTATATAATATTATAACTTTCTGTAAAAAAACAGAAGTTTGTGATTGATGATAGTGTATTAATACTACTGAATATAACATATTATTGTGCCTTTTTTAGCTTTATATTTTATTACAGTAGAGTAGAGAGTAGAGATCCTAGTGCTTAGATTCTCCGATCATTCAACACGCATTCTTTCTTTCTCCGATGGAGAACGAATCCACGCCCACTTTTACATTTATACACTGTGTTACTCAGTCACGATCACCTCATATAAACAAATATGTATATATTTTTTTTGTTTCACGCTGTATCCCGCACATAGCAGGCAGAGGAAATCTGAACCGTGTATTAAGACACTCCGTTATCTTTAAGACATTTCCGGTCCCCATTTTTTGCTGAACTTGATGCCGAGGTAATATTAGCCATTTTGTCACCCGTCGGCTAATCTATCTATCATTAAATACTACGGTGGTGGACGGATGACAAACGACGAACATATAAGTATACTGTCATAAGTAAAACTTTTCTTATTTCTTTTCTTAGTCTTTATTATAGTGAATCAAAAGAACGCGGCTTGGTAAGTAAGCGATCAGGGAACGAAACCCTATTTATTTAAAGAATAAATGGATAGGATCTGGACTCTTCGTAACCAGTCCTGGCACAAGGAAATTACATTTTTATTTAATTTATAATTTCTTTTCTTCGCTCTGGCATCAAGGCAAAAACAACACGCAATACCTCGAAAAATTCACCAGAAAGTAGGGAACAGAGTGTCCTAACACTAGGTTTCCTCTGCTTACTCTGCTGTTCGGAATACAACGTGAAGCTGATATAAAAAATAAAAAAAAAACGTTATCACAACGTCATTATAAATCATAAAAAAAAAACACCAGAATACCAGCAGTTTATAATCTGTGACAAATCAAAGCACTTATCCAGGTTTCTATAGGAACTAACGATGGCGGAGATGCAGTTTCCGTTTGTGAAATTGCACTCGAATTTTTAACGAGGTTCAACTGTAACGCAAAATTGTCAAGCACTTATTGGTCTCACGTTCATTGTATTGAAGTTATTGGAATATTGATTGGAGTGATGAATGGTGTGGTACGGTGGTGGGGTTGTCTGTTTGTTAGTGTTTTGTAAAGAGTTAATAGGAGGCCAGTCGTGGGTAGTACGTGCACAAGTGTGTGGCGGAAAGCATGACAGGTTGCTGGTTCGATTCCCACTCGAGGAAATGAAATGTATATTTTTTCCTCGTTCTGGTGTTGAGTAACGTGACTCAACACGCAATACCTCCAGAATTCGGCGAAAAGTGGAGAGCGGATAGCCTAATACTAGGCTCCCTGTTCGATCCCCACTTGAGGAAATTAAATATAATTTTTTAATTTATATTTTTCCACGCTCTGGTATCAAGACAAAAGCGCGGCGTTGACCTCCGCCACTTAACACGCAAGGCCTCCAAAATTTGGCAGAAATTGGGAAACGCAGTGTCTTACTGCCCTAGGTTCCCTCTGCCTACCTTACTGCGTGCGGAATACTGTTTAAATTTGTACGGTGAATACGGTGAAGTTGTTTTGATTTGTAAGCAAAATAGTCTACTTGTATATATACATAATCTTCTTGGTAATTTACTTGATAGACATAAGGCTATATAGAAATGATAATACGTCAATTATATCGTATAATTATGTGGTTACGTAAAATAATTATAGTTGTCAAGCTTGTTAAGAAACGTATAATATATGTATGAGTAAAGAAGTTCAGGTCGATTCTGGCGGTAACGTAAACACAGGTTCGATTCCCACTCAAGAAAATGAAATACATATTTAGTATTTTCATTTCTCCTTTCGCTGGGGACAAGGCAAAGCTCAGCTTGGCTGGTTGTCCCGCAATGCCTCCAGAATTCGACAGAAAGCACTAGAAATGGGAACAGAGTGCTTAACACTCGGTTCCAGGGTTTTCTCGGCCTACCCTGCTGTGTGCAGGATACAGCGTGAAACTAAAAACAAAGCTAATTTATCATGTAAATATTTGATTTGGGCCTACTGCGCTCCTTCTTTAGTATGTCTTTTTACACTACTACAACTACTATCGCAAAATCAATATTAATTTAGAAATCCAGTGTTCCAATGCTCCATAACCACTATGAATTTAAAGACAGTGAGCTAAGAACGTATTTCAGCATTGTATTGCTTTAGTACAAGTTCAAATGTCGTATAATAAAATATCAGTTAAGTGTAAGTCGGGCTCGTCTACTAAGAGTTTTGTACCAGTTACCAGTTTGTATGTCAAAGGTGAGTACTCTACAGTTTGATGATGAATAAATCATTATATTTCTCCACGTCCGTTACAAAGTACATAAAATAAAAGAAAATAAAAAGTTAAAAGTGAAAAAAAAGAAATCTGCTGATATATAGTATTTATATATAAATTTGTAAGTTTACACTCCATATGAATACTTATTTACTGACTTACTGATTCTATATGAGGAGATATTCTGTAAAATCGACTGGTTGTGGGTTTAATCCCCACTCGAGGAAGTGAAATATTTATTTACATGTATATTTTCATTTCTTCGTTCTGGTGTCAAGGCAAAGCGCGGCGTTGAGTTTCGCCACTCAGCACGCAATGCCTCCAGAATTCGGCGGAAAGTGGGAAACGGAATGTCTTAACACCAGGTTCCCTCTGCCTACCCTGCTATGTGCGGGATACAGCGTGAAGCTGATTTTGATTTTTCGGATTCAAACCTGCGTCTCCTGGAAGCCGTCTAAGCGCTCTAACCAAAAAAAACCATACGTTAATAACGAGCTAAGTCGAAAAATCTCCATAAACTCCTACCAAGTCAAGTCAATTAATAAATCAACACGCGGTAATTAACAATCAAACAGACATAATGCAGTCGTTCATCCTGTAATGAGGTGCGGTCGGAATAAATCACACGGTGACAAGTGTTCGAATTGAAATGCAGCCAAAAAGTGAAAATACGTGAGTTGCTATTTCATTTTGTATTTCTATTATACATGTATATGGTAAATTGAGGCCGTCGTGGCGCAGGGGATGTTCCCCTGACTGAAAAATTTGACGGAAAATGGAGAATGGAGTGTTTTAACACTAGGTTTTCTCTGCCTCTCATGCTATGTATTCTAAGTTTGCCTCTACAACAATTTAAATTTAGCTGTAAAAACAATACTAATAAGTAAAATTTATTACACTGTTCAAGAATATTTACAGGATAAAGATGTATGGAATTAATGTTGAGGCCAGTCGTGGCGCAGGGACACAAAGTGTGATTATAAAAACGACTGGTTGTGGGTTCAATCCCCACTCGAGGAGATGAAATATTTACTTATATTTATATTTCCATATCTTCGCTCTGGTGTCGAGGACAAGCGCGGCGTTGCGTTCTGCCACTCAATACGCAATGCCTCCAGAATTCGTCAGATAGTGGGGAACGGAGTGTCTTACCACTAGGTTCCCTCTGCCTACCCTGCAGTGTGCGGGATACAGCGTGAAGCTGAATTAATGTATTTTGAATGTCATGCAGGATAGCTGCCAATTCATGTAATAATTAAATTATACAATTGACATTGAAAAAAGCAACCGTTGAGTTTCTTGCCGGTTCTTTACAGCAGAACTGCCTTCCAAGCCGGTGGTAGATTTTTTAAAGATTCATTCGACGATTCAAAAGTGCTTACAATAGTTTCTTCAATAAATAATATTTTGAATTTAAAAGAGATTAACTCAAACTTGGCTGGTAGTAACACATTTATTCCAAGGTAAGTTATACTCAGAAAAATAAAACAAAAATAGCTATACTAATACAAAACTTCGTCCAGGACAAAGTTAGTGTGAACTGACAAAGTTTTTACTTGAACTTCCACAAAAGTTTCAACAAAAAGAACGTTCCGCTAGAATGTAACTTTTATTTACTGTTTTAGATAAGCGAGCACCCCTTGACATTCCACTGCTAATATATTATGATATTGTTGAGAAATTTTTGCAATCCCACTTCTGCCTTCTTATGATTCATTGGCGTAGAACTTTTAAGCCATTAAGTGGTCTTATGGATTCACAAAATAAGTAAAATATAAGTTTTGTAGCTTGAGCGTACGTTTTGATTGTTATTAACGTTTGGTCTTTATTCTTTTCTTTGTCAGCTTCATGCTGTATCGCCGGATAGGCATAAGAGAACTAATGTTAAGACACTCTGTTCACCATTTTCTGCCGAATTTTTGAGACATTGCGTGTTACGGTACCAGAGCAAGGAAAAGAAAATATGAAGAAAAAAGAAAATGGAAAGATTTTTTTATAGAAAAAATATAATTATTTTGTAAGGCATAAAACTTTAAAAGTTAAAGATAAAAGAATTCCTATGAATTGATGAATTTAGATACAAATTTTAAAAAATCACTTAGTCGTACTTTTTTGAACACATCTCGCACTCTTAATTAGCGCGGAGCTATCATAAGAGAGCGGCGCGCTTTCCTTCCTTCCTAATTCCTTTCCTCGATTGGAAATTGAACACACAAACGTGGTTGCAGTCACTGCGCCACAAAAGCTTCCAGAGCGATTGATTACAACTTCACGCTGTTTCCCGCGCACAGCAAGGTAGGCAGAGGGAACCTAGTGTTAAGACACTCTGTTCTCCACTTTCCGCTGAATTTTGGAGGCATTGCGTATTGGGTGGCGGAACTCAAAACCGCGCTTTGACTCGACACCAGAGCGAAGAAATGGAAATATAAATTTTAAGTTAATATTTCATTTCCTCGAGTGGAGATCGAACCTTAGACCAGTCAGGTTTACAATCACATTTTCTGCCTCTGCGCCACGACTAGCTTTATTTACTTTTCCTAATCCATAATATGTCACAATTGTCGAAAAACGTAGTGAAAGTAGAATTTGGAAAAATAAGAATAAAAGAATTATTCTTATATACTCGTATAATAAACAATCGAACGCGACATTCAATTACAACGAAGTGAAAACTTAGGTGTTTTCGTGTTTCAAAGTTAAAATTTTATTGCGCGGTAAATATGGCGGATAGCATCTGAATAGAGTAACTTTCTGGAATTATTATAGTACTGTTACATTTTTCTAGTACCGCCCTGGGAGGAAAAGTTGAAGATACGAGAGCTAAGAATACGTGCCGATATTCTTTCATCGTATATGTATAATGTAATTTTATATTATGTTTTAAATAACTTTATAGTGGGCTAGCGTGGCGCAGTGGGTCAACGTTTGACTAAACACGCGACGTTCTCGGTTCGATTCTTTTTTTAGGTTCACGATGTATCTCGCATATAGCAGAGGTTTTTCATTTTCTCCTCATTTAATCTGGGCGCATTGTTATATCATTACTTAAAGTAGGTATTGTTGTATCATAAATATAAAATTTCCACTAGATTACAAGGACCCTAGGGAGTTAGTGTTAAGATATTCCGTTCTCATTAAGACACTCTAGTTCTTTACTTTCCCGGAATCTGGGAGATACTATATATTGAGTAGCGGAACTCAACGCCGCAAAAAATGTATTACAAAACGACCTTCCATTAGTATCTTTGATACTGTGTTTTCGAAGGTCAACCGAAATCGTCCCCGTGAAGGACGGAGCTACAAATAGCTACTAGTGTTCTTGTATTAAATTTTTTCGATTCCCACTTTTGAAACACAAATA
Source organism: Heliconius himera (assembly GCA_021202915.1). Taxonomy (NCBI): domain Eukaryota; kingdom Metazoa; phylum Arthropoda; class Insecta; order Lepidoptera; family Nymphalidae; genus Heliconius; species Heliconius himera. The sequence goes on along the minus strand of JAJHJA010000154.1, from coordinate 77,792 downwards.
TATTATAATAATACAACAAAATTATATTATACAGAAAACGAACCTATATCTTACAACTGTAATTCTATAAAGAAGGAATCAGTTAAAGCTATTGCTTTTAACTTAGTCAGGAAAACTCCTAATTTAAACCAAATTACAACCTTTCATCCAGTTTTCTTGGCAAGGGTGTTCGCGCTAACACTATCCTAATGTGCCTCTAAAGTTTTTTGCTAAATGAAAATAGACCTTATTTGAAGGAATTAGAGTCAATAATAAATTGATATGGCTTCTTTAATCAGCTGATTGCAAGGAACTTTTATTCCGTTGTAAAGACACATTTCGTGCACCTCGCTTATTTTAAAATTGGATATGGCGTAGTAAATAAATATTTATTTATAAATATTTTCATTACCTCCACGTCTAATACCGCAAAAGCACGAACTTGAGTTACATTCAACACACAATTCCTCCAGAATTCGGCGGAAAGTGGGGATTGGGATACAGCGTGAAACTGAGAGAAAGACAATTGTATCCCGCATATACCAGGGTACGCAGAGGGAACCTAGTGTTAGGACATTTTGCTCGTTCAGCCACGTTGACTGCGGTATCTGTTGCCATAGTCAAGTGGTCATATAAACAGGAAGGGCATTTCGAGCAGAAGAGTAAGTGTGCCATTGTTTGCGGGTGGCGCCACAGTCGCAGGTTTTGATAAACCCTTCAGGACGTATCCCCACTTGACGAGGTGTTCTTTGCATACGCCAACTTGGCTCCGTAATCGATTTACTGCCAGGATGACTGCCAGGTTGGCCATTGCAAGTTGTGACCTGCGGGTAAGCACTCTTTTCGGAGGGGGCAAAGTGTGGAGATGGTGGGTGGCTTGTCTGCCATAACCGATCCCGTTGCGCCACGAAAGCCTTCAATATTTATATAATTACCTACAGATATTTGAAGTCTTATATTTTTTGTTGTCACATCATTATTCGACACTGTGATGGCTGTGGAGTCGGTCTCTGCTCACTGTTATGTTTAAATAAAAAAAAAGTTACGTCTAAATACTTCGGAATACTTGCTGCGGCTTTTGCTCTTTCCACACAACTAGCTAGTCGAATAAAATTAAAAAACAATCAAAAACCGAGTTCCAAATTATATCTATATTTGAATATGTAAAAATTAAAACAAAATCTGCAAAGTTCTTCTTTATTTAGCTTCACGCTATATTCTCCTTATAAAGTAGGTTAGGAAGAGGGAACGTAGTGTTAAGACACTCCATTTTCCATTTTTTGCCCAATTTTTCTAGACATTGCTTAGCAAAACCCAACACCGTGTTCTGTTTTGTTATCAGAGAGCAATCTAAGCAAACCAAAACAACTCTAAACATTAAAGACATTTCCTGAAAAATCAAGTTAGAAATAAGTATTTCAGACTTAATCTATAGATTTACTCTCTCGATTCAACTATTCCTTCTAAAACATACACCCGTTCTATGTAAAATAAATGAATATGCCACCTCTACACGTTCTAAGTAAATCGGAGTGCTGCACGCTCAGGCAGAATTACATTTTACACAGGTTGGCTTAACTTTTATATAGCGAAATACGTATATTCTTCTACGGCTTTTAAATGCTTTAGCCGTTAGCTTCATTGAATTGAAAATGTTTAAATAGTTTTTCTTTATAATGATTAAATAGTAAATTGCCTTTTAAAATGTTTATATTTTAGATGGATTTTTACAACACTAGCTTTTATGTAGGTTTCGTAGTCGTGACGGTTGTAGGTTCGATTCAAATTAAGTGAATTCATTTTTTTTTATAAATTACAAGAAATAACTATTGAAATATAAATCAGCTTCACGCTGTATCCCGCACACAGCAGGGTAGGCAGAGGGAACCTCGTGTTAAGACACTCTATTCCCCACCTTCCGTCAAACTCTGGAGGCATTGCGTGCTGGGTGGCGGAATTCAACGCCGCGCTTTGCCTCGACACCAGAGCGAAGAAATGAAAATATAATAAATATTTCACTTATTCGAGTGGGGATCGAACTCACAACCAGTCGGTTTTACAGTCACACTTTGTGCCCCTGTGCCACGACTGGCCTCGTTCGTTCTGTTAAATTAATGAGACAAAAAATCTTATACATCACACTAAGCGTAATAAAATTTATATAAAAGCCAGTGTTACATATTACAATAGAAGGGCGAAGCTGGCACAAAACGAATGAGATTTTGAAGATTCTATTGAGAAATCAGAACAATGAAAAATGAAGTTGCCATATCGTATCCCACTTCTTACTAATATTATAAATGTGAAACGACTATTCATTTGACAGAACTGACTGATTGGATTTAGATAAAATTTTACAGTTATACATCAGAATTACAAATAGGCTACAATTTATGTAAAGGTTCAAAATAATTTGGTTATCATAATCTATATATTAAAAAAAAACGTAATAGAACGTTGTCCGTACATGGAAGATATAAAAAATAATAATAGGGAAATTTATTAGTGTAATAGAACCAAACAAAATGATTTTATAAAAAAATGTTTATTTGCGCGTTTGTTTACGCTAGTCTCAGGAACGGCAATTTTAAATGTTTTTTTACTATTGGATTCAGGCAAGATGGAGCAACATTTTTTTATCCTAAAATTCTGGTTAAAAATTCCGTTACTCTACAGATTGTCTTAACACTATTCTTACTGCCTAGCTGGCTACAATCACACGTAAAATCAAGGAGATACGTGCAAAACATATATATACCGTAGCCGCAGTGGCTCAGCGGCACAGCATCCGGCTGTAAAAGCATTGGTTGTGAATTGGATTCCCATTCGTGGAAATGAATTTTTCTCGCTCTACCGCCACACAATGTCCTCACAAATTGGATGGCAAACATGGACCGATGTGTATTAAGGTACTGACATTATCTACCCTACTTCGCAGGAAAAAGCATGAAGGTGTTTTTTTATTTATTTAACTTTCCGTGTTAGTATGTGTATGGGAAATCTTGCAGGCTTAATTTGACCCACCTCGCATCAATTTTGTATCTGATGACAGGCATTGCATGTCGAGTGGCTGAATTCAACGCTGTGTTTGGCCTCGACACCAGAGAAATGAAAATATTAAATATTTCATTTCATCGAATAGGAAACGAACCCATAACCTGTTGCGTTCATCCCATAGTCATACGCTAATGCATTTGCACCACGACTGGCGTCAATATTCTTGTTAACCCAAAATGGCCGCCGCAACAAAATGGCGGATTACAAACTTTTGCATAACTCAATAAGAACAATAATCTACAAAGCTAATTTTTAAAATGGCTTTTTTAATAAATATTTTATTTTATTTTATAAATATTTAAACATATAGCATGAATAAACAGTAAAACGGGGGCGCGCGGTTAAGTGCGATTGTTGTGTCGGGTGAAGACCGACTTTATTAAGGACAATGGACTCCGACCATTACTACAAATATTTTTTGTTCATAAATACGATCCGAGATTGCTTTTAAATAAATGAACTTATTTTCGTTTCATTTACTTTTCATAATATATTCTTAATTAAAAATATTGTTTTGATTGTGAAATATGTATTTTATAAATGAACTTTATTTTTTAAATTAACTTCATGCTGTATTCTGCACATAGCAGGATAGGCAGAGGGCAACTAGTGTTTTAAACACTCCGTTGAGTTGGCGGAACTCAACGCCGCGCGTTGCCTCGACACCAGAGCGAAGAAATGAAAGTATAAATGTAAATAAATATTTCATTTCTTCGAATGGGGATCGAACATATAACCAGTCGATTTTATAGTCACACTTTGTTCCCCTGCGCCACAACTGGCCTTATATTGTATAGCTTTTAGAAAATAACGAACACAAAGTAAGCAAAGCTGGTTGAAGAGTGACGGTAGAGGGTTCGATTTTCATTCGGAAAGGTATGTGAGGCGTTAAGTTTCGCAATCGGCAAAAACGTGCAATGTCTCGTAAATTAAACGAGAAAAAAAAACGTTAAATTCTCAAGTCGGATGAATCCGCTACTCATGACTAAGTTATGTATTCCAATAATATACTCGTATGCGATGCAATTTCAAAATCCATTTATGAATGAATGTGTGTTTTTTTTTTCTTTTTAAGCTCTAATCTATATATATAAAAGGACTTGTGCTGACTGACTGAGGTAAGACGCACGCAGAGCCGTAACCGCTGATGGTAGAAACGTGAAACTTAGGCAGATGTTTATTTTCATATTCTGGACATCCACTAAGAAGGGAATTTCAGAAATTTTAACCCTAAAGGGGTGAAATAGGGGTTGAAAGTTTGTATGGAAAAAAAATTTAATCTGCACCGATTGTTATAAAATTTGAAATTCAGACTCTTAAAAATATTTCATTGAACACGTGTTTCATGGTTTTTAAGAATTCACCCTCTAAGGGTTCAAATAAGGGGTTGAAAGTTTATATGGAGAAATCTTTAAATTGCCACCGATTTTTATAAAAATTTAAATTCAGACTGTTAAAAATATTTTATTGAACACGTGTTTCGTGGTTTTTTTAGAATTCACTCCTAATAAGCGGGCGAAGCCGCGCGCGCCCTCTAGTCTCTATATATAATAAGACAGTAAAAATATTTTGTCTGTACATTTAGTAATTTTGACTGAAATGGATAGAGGGACACTTAAAAAGAATAATAGAAAGCAAAAAGATTTTTTTTGAATTTCTTGTCTGTCTGTCTGTCTGTCGACATATTTTTGTCCGCATTTTTCTCTGAAAGTACTGAACCAATTTACTTGAAAATTTCACCAATTGCTTTGTTTTAACTCAACTTAAGTACTAAAGTTTAGTTCATCAAAATCGGTTCGTTAAAAAAAAGTTATCGTCATTTGAATGAACTCAAGGCATTACTTTGCCTGCGAATATTATATAGCAATCGCGCTGGTATGACCCTGGCTAAAGAATGACATTCGAAACGTCTGTTTTATATGATTGTTGATAAAAATATATATTTTTGAAGCACTATTATATTATATTTTATACAATAAAGTAAGCAAAGTTGAATTGTTAGTGGAGATTACCTTCATAAATTATAACAGTTAAGTTTAAGTCGTAATTAATTCAACCGGTCGGTCGTGTCGCAGCGGCACGAGGTGTGACTGCAAAACCGACTGGTTGTGGGTTCGATCCCCACTCGAGGAGATGAAATATTTAATTAAATTTATATTTCCATTTCTTCGCTCTGGTGTCGAGGTTAAGCGCGGCGTTGAGTTCTGCCACTCAACACGCAATGCCTCCAGAATTCGGCAGAAAGTGGGGAACGGAGTGTCTTAACACTAGGTTCCCTCTGCCTACCCTGCTATGTGCGGGATACAGCGTGAAGCTTAATTTTAATTTATTTTAATTCAACACAGAGATAAAGAACGATCTTGAAATAAATATCAAGTAAATACAAAGATATTTTGGTTGGTTCGTTCATATAATATATGTAACTAATTTAAAAACTGTACAGGAGTTAATATGCAATTAATACAGTTATTTTACAAAGAATATTATGAATCCTACAACCTAAATTAAATTATTCACTGACATCAGCACATTTTACAGAGTATATTATATAGGTAAAAAGAACATAAAGTTACAAAAATATATACGTGTAATACATAATGAGCTTTATGTATATTTTATAAATATCAAATATCAACAATGGTCGTATTTTTTTTATTTAAAACAATCAAAAGTTCTTTGACGATAATGTCGTAAAAAAAATCATATTAGAAGTCATTATAGTTGTCAATCGATTGTGCTTATTAAATCAGTAATCATGTATTTTAAGCGGGCGAAGCCGTGGGCGAGCCGCTAATCTTTAATATTATTTCTAAAATACTTAAAGTAAACATTTTCATTACTGGTACCTCCAGAAATCAAAATGTTATTCCAGAACTCGATAAAAAATGGGGAACGGAAATGTCTTAAAGTTCCCAAATTTTTTCTGGATAAATACTATGTGTTGAATACAGCGTGTAGAGTTAAAAATGCGGTATTAATACTAAAAAGAATAATTATAAACTTTCTGCCAAAGATATAAAGTTTAAATCAGCTTATTCCCATCATATAAATATAGTAATTGAATGATTTATAAGAAAGGATGTTGAATCAGATGCTTGAGTATCGAGTTATTTGTCCCATTGTCAACTGACAATGTTTCTCGTATTATTGAAGTGTTCTTAGCTTTTAAATTGGAAACAATAAGTTATGATAAAAATATGTTTAGATGTCATCATGTCACATATAAGTGACGACTATAAGTATAATTTTATTTTTGCCCGGGTTTTTTTTCCGACTACTAAGGAAGGGTTATGCTTTTCGCGCGTATCTTGTGTGTATGTATGTACGTATGTATGTATGTATGTAATATTTTTTATTACCTCATATCTCCTGAACCGCTGAAAGGATTTACATAATTGAGGTATCGTTAGATTCGTATTAGCAGCCCAAGTGTTCTTATATAGGTAACGTTAAAAAAACAATCATGGCGGCTGTGGGAGGCCATTGGACTTAGTGAAAAAAAAATCGTGTCGAATACCACAATATGGGTATCAAATTCAAGAGCTCAATACGAGGATTTCAAAAAGGTATATCATAATTATCATTACCATAATGAATCCTAACAAAAAAAGTGAAAAATAAAAAAATATGAATTACTTATAGGTCCCGACTGTTCATCCTAATAAACTATTGGGTCGTTTATTTTCTTTTTAGTTTTATGCAGTCGGGGTTTTTGTTTTTATAAATATATTTTTTTATTATACGATGCGATACTGGGTTGCATAATACGTGGAAAGTCTTTTGAATGTTTGGAGTGTAAAAAATTTAACGTAGCGGGATTCGAATCCGCGCCTCTTGGAAACCGCTCAAAAGACGTGAGTCCCTCTATGTTAATTTTTTTTAACGTTTTCTAAAAATAATTTTATGCTTAGTCTGGAAGTCTGGAACTTTAAAAATGTTAGTAAAAGTTATTAAGAGTAATAAACATGGAAGCTGTATTAATAACTAACTGACCTCACATAAAACTTGTGAAAACGCATATATTATGAAAAAAAAACGGATCAAGCGTGAATCGAATTCGTCCACTAAGTTCACCGTATTGTAACGGGACGTACAGCTTTTAAATGTGGACAAACTTAAGTATTCACTTATTTGTATGAAATGAACTACAAATATAAGTTTGTAATGGATTTTTCCTCTAAATTACCTAAAAAATTCTGGATGTTTTTCTTTATTTGTAATGGAAATTCTTAGTCTTGACAAGTTTCAGTGGTGTCCTATAGGCTTGAAGTACCCTATAAGTTTTGATTACGCGCTAATTTCCATAAACAATGCAGCAAAAGCGATGAACAAACGAATCTTTTGTCTCGTTTTGACATAGAAATTTAATTTTTTCTATGCCCTAAAAGACCGTAAACTTCGATATTTGATATTAATTTCAGCTTTAAACCTCCACGCGATCTCAAAACAATTATTCTTGACAGACAATCAAGAAAGTACGAAATCCTAATTTTTTTTACCTAGGAATCGAACTTATAACTATCAACTGTAACTCGTAGGCCATATTATAAACATAGTTATTCACCAATTTAATCAGCCAGCGTAAAATAGCGTAAACCTAACTAATTTACCCACGATCAAAAATTCCATGAACACAGGCCATGGTTAACGACTGTTGACTTCTTTATGGGATATAAAAAACCTCATAACTAATAACAATACTTTTTTATGTTTTACTTCCATATCCCTAGAAATGCTACCGGAAACGTATACAAAAGCCTCATTAGCGGTGACGGAATCCACATGATTTTCATTTTTATAGCCATTTTCCTAGTTATTCAAAGAAATATATGAAAAATATTATATTTTGTCAGTTAATTTTGTTTAATATTTCTTGGTAATATTTTAGTTGTATTATTGAATAAATTAGTAATTCGAAATGTATGTAATCTAAGCAGAATAATAATGAATATAGGTTTTATAGCGCAGTAGCATTGTGTCTGTAAGGTTGTTGGTTCGATTCAGTCTTGAGGGAATAATTTATTTTTATTATTTTCATCAACACCATCTCCAAAGTTTTCTATTCTATTAAGCGGGACAAAGCGTGACGCTGCCTTTTTTACCCGATTGCGTCGAAGCCCAAAAGGAGATTTTCAGAAACAATACGTCATTGGATTGATTTTCATAGTGTTGTAGCTCACTCCCCGCCCTACTCAATAAAATATTTAAATAAAATTATTTAAATGATAATTTTAATATTTTAGTATGGCTTGTGATACATCTAATATAGTTAGACCCCTTCTGTAGTGATCGTAAGTAATCCAAGATCTTTTTGAGATCCAGAGGTAACAGTATTAATACCATAAATTTAATATAAATATATATGTGTATGATCTTTTTGAACGTACTTGTTACGCTTGATTATATTAAGATTGTATTAGAATGGTGATTCGTGACGTTGATTGATTTGAGAGATCAATATAAGTCGTTGGATCGAACCCACTATCGCAAGGCGGCCGTTATGTTAAATAAACGCACGGCACGCACCCCAAAGTCGTGTCTCAATTGTTTTCTACATTAAAACACGTTGTTAGACTCATAGGTGGGCACTACTACATACACCGGAGTTCCAGGGCATAAAATAGCACCTCGTCATACAACGAGTTATAGAACAACTGTAGAAACTATTTTACATAAATGACCGCGCGAGAACGTCGATCGCAGTTTAACAATAAAAGGCCATAGCAATTTGCCTAGCAAAGCATATTAGTAACAGCGAAGCCAAGCAGCAGTCAGTTGTGACTCCAAGATCAGTTATTAGTAAAACATAGGGTCAATGAACTCCGACAATCGTAGAAATAGTTTATAATTAATATTTTGTTACTGTCTATATCTTTATGATAATTAATTAAATATCTTAACAGATTACCTTTATTGTAGGACATTAAATAGACTCATATTATATAATATTTATAAATTGTAAATACGTATTTTAATATAATAATTTTATAACATATTATAAATGATACTATTATATTTATATTTCCTCTTATAGTAACATGTGAAATATTTCCTAATATAATATATGGACATTAAATTTATAAGTAATTACTTCACCAAACCTATTTAACTTTCATTTCACAATTCACATACAAACATCTGACGAATATGGCGGCAGGCATTCTGCGTACATTAATAAAATTGTAATTTTACATACCTCATAAAAACATCTTCATTTATTTATTTCCATTTACTAAATAAATAATAATTATCTCTGGATATTGAAGGCATTACGTGCATTAATATTACTCTTCTTCAGTTTTAATAATAAGCTATTAAAAACTTACCGACGAAGTATTCCAAAACAAACAACCGTAAATACGTAATAAGCACTTATAACTTATTTTACCAACCTCGAATACTTATATCACTATTACATGTACTAACTCACATGCTTTTTACATATAAGATGTAACTAAATATATATTATTTATAAATTAAAACTTCTCTAAACATTTTGAATAACTATCTTTCACCCGCCTTCACCAGATGCGTCCGCCATCTTCCCCTCTCTTTCTTTCCTTTTTTATTCACTTTGACGTTGACAGTAGCTTATTCAGCCAACATGATATTTTACAATAATTAAAATATTAATTATGTTATTATTTATTTTGAATTATAATACAAAATGATAACTTATAATTATTTAATTATTTTTAATAAATTTATTTTATATCTGCATTACCTACGGTATATTACGTCACTTTAATATTACTTGTGAACGGAACGCGTAATTAAAGAACTGAACTAAACTATTATTTATAAGATTGTATTTATTGTAAGCTACACAATAAATAATGTTATAAATTATATTTATAATATTTTTATATAAATTATTATTTTTTTGAATGAATTATATTATTTACCTACACATTTTAGATCTGGTATGGATCGTTACAGTGTGAGAGTGCTACTAACCTTAATTTAGATTATAATTAGGTAAAAGTTTCATATTCAATCAATAAGTGATTATACAAAGTGGGCTAGGATAGTTATTTCACGCTAGTTCCAATAGCCACTAAAAATATTTTAAATTGATTTAACTGGATGGCATTAATTTAGGTGAATCTCTTTTTACAAACATTTCCTTAAGGGTTGCTCTTTTTATAAGTATAACTTTCTTCGTGCCCTCCATTCAAAGTGACATTGGTGATGTGTTTAGTACTCAAATAGCACATCACTAACGCTATTTATTATCTAAGAACAGAATAATAGAAAAATATTAAAAATTATTCTAAAATAATTGAGAAATATATATATATATATATATATATATATATATATATATTTTAATATGTATATATATATATATATATATATATATATATATATATATATATATATATATATACATATTAAAAATTATATTAAAAAAAATATATAACCAGAAAAATCATATTAAAACATCGATCAATGCTTAAGAAAATATTCGCAAAATCTCTTTTACTTCAGTGAAACGATTCAAATGAAAATCGACATTAAAAGATTGACTTGAACGTCAGAGATGGACTCGGACTACATTTTATTCAGGAAAAATGTGTAATTTCCGCAGAAAGCATAACATTTGTTGGCTGTTCGAGCGAAATATAAATCGGTGATAATTTTTTATTTACTTTTATTATATTTTGAAAATAAGTTGAGTCGTATTATATACATAGGTTCTCAGATTCCCTATACCTAAAACTAATACGTCAAAAATAAACTATTTCTATATTAAAATATAAAAATATAATATAAATATAATAAATATGTACATAATATATGCATTCTACTATTTTTTATTCTGTAGATGCTTAATATAGTTAGTTCCCTTCGTTAGCTTGTTCATTAACCACTAAGGCCATTCCGTTGGGAGCACAAATTTCTTCGGTGAGTGCTCTTTCAATATAACAAATTACTATATATTTATATATATAATGAATACTAAAATAAACGTGATGTTCATACTTTGTATATCATTATGTAGAGAATTTTCCTCGTCCTGGTAACAAGGAGAAGCCTTGAGTTCTGCCTCTCAATATGCAATGCCTCCAGAATTCAGTGGAAAGTGGGAAACGCAAGTGTCTTAATGGGAACAGAATGTTTTAACATTAGAATTCAGGTTGCCCTGCTACTTTGCTATGTGCGTGTGAAATAACCAATCATTGATATTTTATAAATATACAGTTTTTATTATTGTATTTGAGTAATCTTCCAATATTATATCAGGCCAGCCGTAGCACAGGGGGACTGAGTGTAACTGTAAAATCGACTGGTTGTGGGTTCGATTCCCACTCGAGGAGATAACATATTTACTTATATTAATATTTTAATTTCTTCGCTCTAGTGACAAGGCAAAAGCGCGGCGTTGAGTTCCGCCACTCAACACGCAATGCCTCCAGAACTAGAAACTGGGGAACCGTCACACACTCTTAACACTAGGTTCCTTCTACCTACCCGGCTGTGTGCGGGATACAGCGTGAACCTGATTTATTTATTTGAGTAATCTTCTAATATCATATTTAACGTAACATTTGCAGAATTTACATCAAACCCAAGTTATCTGAATTCTCCAATACAGTTCCTGATATCGATTTAATACATTACATTGTTATTTTCTTGGCCAGCATAAATAAGTCCGCTCTCATAAGGAATCCCGACCACGTATAAATTACGAACAGTGGATATTTTATGATCTCTGGTGCGCTATGCAATATAATATATTCCTTTGGGGATATTGGTGCATATGTTTCTGATATATAATATAAAATTTATTTTAAGATTTTCTTTGTATATATTTTATTGGAGAAAAGTGTAAATTTGAGCGATCAGAACGTAGGTAACAATAATATAATTGTATACAGGAAGGCTTGTAATCTATAGGTCGCGTTGAATAATAAAGATAATATAAAAATAATTAAAAATTCCCGATAAAAAGTTCCAAAAAAATAAACAAACAACTAGAAGAACGCTGATAGTCTTCATTCAATTGGCAGAACATATTATGTTCTTGAATCATTATTTATTATTATTATTATTTTTTCACTCAAAATCACCAGTGGTAAATGCATTAATTTTACAATAATAGTTATCATTACTTTTAGTGTCATGACGAAGAACACTATTGATGAGCTATCTGTTAAGCAAAAAAACCGGACAATAGCGAGTCGGGCTCGCCCACCGAGGGTTCCGTACAAAAGTTGGAGGTCCTAAGCTTTTTCTGAAATTCAAGCTTAGCTTAGCCAGAGAACTTTCATCTGATACCTCACTTGAACTATCGGCTTTAATTCCAAATTTTGCCCCTCTCTTATTATAGCCTTTAAGGCTATTATTTTTTAGAATTTAACCACAATTTTTTATGTTAGTTTTCAGATTTTGCTGAATGATGTCAAATTTCATAATTCTGCGTTAGTCAGAAGCAACCTATGAATTTTGCTTCCCTTGATAGTGTCGAAATATTCCTTTATTGCAATAAAGACGGTCTTTTTTAAGTAAACGTGAAATATTTTTTTTAGGAACTCTTGTGACCGTAGATCTGAGTATGTGATTTGGGTTTCGACTCGATATCTCCAAGCGTTCCTGAGATAAAGGCTCTTGACAGACAAACAGACGGACTACAAAGTGATTTTATAAGGGTTCCTTTTTCCCTTGAAATATAGGGAACCCTAAAAATAAATGACAATCGGTTTATCCGTTTGGGAACTACGTAGCCACAGATAGACACACAGATAAACACTTACATAAATACGTCAAACTTATAAATTCCTTCTGTTAAAAAGAAAACAACAGAAACGATCATAATTCTTATTTTACTAGTTCATAGTTAAAGATGCCATTCAAATACAAAAATCGAAGCCAACCAACATTTCTATATAAAAAAGGCACCAGACAATCAAATATCGGAACTTCTGGCAATGACAGCACCATTTCTTGCAAACCTATCCACATAAATTAAACCAGTAAACATTATACTTATTGCGATCGAGTTCTACTTTGCCTTATTGAAACGGCCGTCACTGGAAATTGAACGTTGTACAGTCGAATTAAGGTCGTAAAAAGCTTGAAATAATAATGTTGTAATCCCAAATGACTAATTTTAGGACCCTCCATCCGCCTTTTGCAGAAGACGATCGATTAATCTTGTCATCAGAATTATTGATGTTACTATAGCAACGTATTGGTTTCACGTTTTGATTCTAAATATAAGTATGTTTGTGAAATTATGTTATTTTTTACAGTTCCATGCTACATCATAAAAAAAAACTAAAATATAACAAATACCGCAAATAGAAAGGTCGGCAGAGGGAATCTGGGAACCTAGTGTTAAGAAAGTCTATTTTTGTTAACATGTTTCTTTTCTTCAATCACTTTTTTCTAGTATCGATCTGGATAAGCTTTCGTGGTGATTAACGTGATGCAATATATAGTTTAGCTGGGTAAATAGAATGTCCAACAGAAAAAGATATTTTTTTTATTGGAACCAGTAGGAAGTAGTAAATTAGAATGCTCAACTAAACAAGTAAACATTCTAGCAATATAATACTCGTATTGCGTCCAGTCGTGGCGCAGGGGTACAAAGTGTGACTGTAAAAGCGACTGGTTCGATATCCACTCGAGGAAATAAAATATTTATTTAAATTTATTTATCCGTCTCTTCGCTTTTGTGTCAAGACAAAGCGCGGCGTTGAGTTCCGCCACTCAACAAGCAATGCCTTCAGAATTCGGCGGAAAGTAGGAAACGGAGTGTCTTAACACTGCCTACCCTGCTGTGTGCGGGATACAGAGTGAAGCTGATAAAATAATATTCATATTAGTATTAGTTAAAAAATCAAGTTTCCAGACTTGAGTTTATAAGAATTAAAAATCGAAAAATAGAATACAATGAACTGATTTTCTGTTTTCATTTTACAAGAGATACATATATACTGATGTGTTGTTAACTGTTATTAAGTGTCTTCTTATATTATTACGTATTAGGTTGAACTTTTATATACAAAATACAAGAATAAAAAGTCTTGTTTAAAGTCGATATTTCACTGCAGTGCTTATTATTGTATCTGAAAGGAAAATAATTACTTACTCCACGACACTGGAAACTACTATTGATTTAAGCATTTTTCTAAGTGGGAACCCATAATCACCCAGATCCAATAGGGGCACGATGGCATCAAATATAAGAAATAACATAGTGTAATTAATATTTAAATAAATAAATAAATCCAATTTGAGGCCAGTAGTGGCGCAGCGGCACGAGGTGTGACTGTAAAACCGACTGATTGTGGGTTCGATCCCCACTCGAGGAGATGAAATATTTACTTAAATTTATATTTCCATTTCCTCGCTCTGGTGTCGAGGTTAAGCGCGGCGTTGAGTTCTGCCACTCAACACGCAATGCCTCCAGAATTCGGCAGAAAGTGGGGAACGGAGTGTCTTAACACTAGGTTCCCTCTGCCTACCCTGCTGTGTGCGGGATACAGCGTGAAGCTGATTAATATTTAATATCCAAAAAAGGAAAAATCAGCGTTTCTTGACGTCCTGACGAAAGGTGACGTTAATTAAATTGAAGATTCAAAGAAATGAATTGTTAGCATTTCTTAATTACAAGTTAGTGACGGTCTCGTTTTTATTAATTTGCTACTTGGCGTTTTCATCCTTTGTAAGCATCATTTGCAAGGTACCGATACTCAAGTGAATTTCTATTCATTAACTTTTTGATCGTTTTAGTATGAAAGAATGAAGCATGAAGGAAGGAGGAAAGGAAGGTTTCTACAGAATTGTACATGCTTTTTAGGGTTTCGTAAATCTAAAGGAAAAACGATATTCTTACAAGACCACTTTGTTGTTAAAACTATTTATCTTGTTTAGTGTGGAGGTATCAGGCTGAAATAAACATCATATATTTAGTTTTATGGTCGTTTGGAGCACAGATAAAATAAGTTTCCTAGTCAACGTAATCCAAAGGTTTTTTTTAATAATTTTAACTAAATACTATAGACACGTGGTCCGTACTTTTTTTAACTTTGTCATTATTATCAGCTAATGAACAGTTTTATATTTATCTGCATAATGCATATCTAAATAATGCTTAAAACTAGAGATAGAGAGATAGATAGATAGACTCTATCTCTCTCTAATCCAAAGGTTTAAAAGGAAACATTCACCGTGTTTTCAAAACCTATAAAGTACTCTCATGGACCTACAATTATAAAATCTTAGCAAGAATTGGGAACTTATAATATTTCATAGTATTACAAAGTTATATTTGTGGTTAAAAATGAGTGATACGTATGCAAGATTTGATTTTGTCAACTTTGATACGTTGTATTTCCCATTGACCTACAATCTTGAAATTGATATCGAACCCTCGCTGCGGGAATCAGTAGGATTCCCGCAGCGAGGGTGCTCTAGACCGATATTTTTATATTTTAGCTTTACACTGTATCCCCCATATATCAGGGGAGGCAAAATCGGTGTTAAGACACTCTATTGTTCACTTTCTGCTTAATTTTTCAAATCGATACGTGTTGAATAGTATGTAAATAGTAAATTAACAAATAAAAAAAAATGCAAAGTATAAAAAAAAGAACCCACTTACCCGCGCCAATTAGAACTACGAGAACGTTCACATCCGCGTGACGAGCGGATGATCTTATTTCCTCAATCTATTCTATAGATTGTTGCGCCAAATGTTGTTGCCTTTCGGATATGAGGTTTATTGTGTGTCATAACTTTTCTTTTATACCTTTATTCGCAATATTAGATATTGACGCACAAAGTGTGACAGCCGAGTGGTTGTGTTTTCGATCCCCACTCGAGGAGATGAAATATTTATTTCCATTTCTTCGCTCTTGTCTCGAGGCAAAGTGCGGTGTTGAGTTCTGCCACTCAACACGCAATGCCTCCAGAATTCGGCAGAAAGTGGGGAACGGAGTGTCTT
Source organism: Heliconius himera (assembly GCA_021202915.1). NCBI lineage: Eukaryota > Metazoa > Arthropoda > Insecta > Lepidoptera > Nymphalidae > Heliconius > Heliconius himera. Next base: position 61,801 of record JAJHJA010000154.1, on the reverse strand, counting down.
AACACTGGGTTCCCTCTGAATACCCTGCTGTGTGCGGGATACAGCCTGAAGGTAATTTAGTTTAATTCGATTTTAATTGATCATTTCAATTTGACCTACCTGTAACTTTCGGGATTTTAGAATATGTCTTACTCATACATACATCTCAGTTATAGCCACGGAAGCAAAGCCACAGGTCAAAATTATATTTAATCGACTGGTTATGGGTTCGATCCTCACTCGAGGAGATGAAATATTTACTTAAATTTATATTTCCATTTCTTCGCTCTAGTGTCGAGGTTAAGTGTGGCGTTGAGTTTTGCCACTCAACACACAATACCTCCAGAATTCGGCAGAAAGTGGGGAACGGAGTGTCTTAACACTAGGTTCCCTCTACCTAACCTGCAGTGTGCGGGATACAGCGTGAAGCTGATTTGAAGAGATTATAGCGTATCTACTAGTATCAAAATCATCATAGATATATTAATATAGACTTGTTAGGTTCAGTAACGTTTAATTCATTTAAAAGTTGAGATATGCAAATGATCTTCAAGATCTCAAGAACTTTTTCAATTTTCGAATTACCATCAGTGACACTCCTCAGATAAGCGATTTTATTAAAGAAATTGCTAAGAACCATTGTGGTAAAAAACATGTTTAAAAGGGTTATAAAATGTACTTTATTTCGATTTTACTTTAGTATTTAATTGCACCCAACACCTACATTTTCTTTGAAGTTGTAGGCCTTGAACCCATTTAACGTACATTCAGATATTGCTGCATTTAAAACTCTTAAGTAACTTGCGGCGTTGAGTTCTGCCACTCAACACGCAATGCCTCCAGAATTCCGCAGAAAGTGGGGAACGGAGTGTCTTACCAGTAGGTTCCCTCTGCCTACCCTGCTGTGTGCGGGATACAGCGTGAAGCGTAATTTATTTTATTTATTTATTTAAGTAAGTGGAGAATAGCTAAATATTATACGATTAATATTTTGAGGTCGTCGTAGTGTAGTCGGCGTAGTGGCAGAAGCATATGACTGAAAACGCGACGGTTGTGAGTTCGATTCCCAAAAAAATAATTATTTATTAATATTTTTATTTCCTCGCTCAGATAACAACGTAAAGCGCGGCATTGATTTCCGCCATTCAACACGCAATGCTTCATCCGACAGAAAGTGGGAAACAGAGTGTCTTAACACTAGGTTCCCTGCCTAGCCTGCTATAAGCGGGATACAGCGTGAAGCTAAAAAAAAATTCTCATCATACACGTGAAAACTGCAATTTAATATACTAGCACCATATACGAGCTCTTCTAGCATCTTTTCATAGCTTTCAACACTCATAAATGCCCTGGAGACCTCAGTAGTTCGAGTGTAGCTCCGAGAAGCTTTTAACTTATATTATTTGTACAAAATTTCTACGTATACGAGTCGCTTGACTTTTAAAAAGTTAAAAAGTTTAAATTACGATATGAATGTATGATTATTACTTGAGGATTTTAAAAAAAGTAATTACATTTAGATTTAGATTTTCATAGATTTTGTTTAGGGAATCTCTGGATATATATGTATGCTATAGTTTTACAATACTATTTAAGCTAGCTATTAGCGATGCTTGTGGACCCGTTCTATAATGAGGTGAATGTGTTTATAAAGAAAAACTTTTTTTTTCTAATTTGGCTAGACAAAACACGGAGTTAAGTTCTGATATTCACCACACGATGTCTCTCAGACAGTGACAAAGAGTGGCTTAATATAGGTTCCATATTTTATATCTCAGCAAGAGTGAGAAATGTATATACTAAAAAAAATTATAAAATTAAACAATTATACTTTGTCTTAGTAAAGGCACAAGAGTGCGACTATAAGCATGACAGCCTGTCGGTTCGATTACTATTCCCTTTGGTGACGGGGAAAACCGCAGCGTTGATTTCCGACACTCAACACAATGCCTTCAGAATTCGGCTGAAAGTAGGGAAGGGAGGTCTTAATGGGAGCAGAGTACCTTAACACTCGGTCCCCAGGTTCCCTGCGCCTACCCTACTATGCGCGTGACACTTAAAAAAAACATAATAATTAATTTCAATATATTTTTTAGGATATTTTACTTCAATACAAACATAATAATATATTTTTAATGGCTCGCATTTCGCCTTGTACTTAGCAGCTGCTAACGAATATGCTTAATGAAGGCACCGCATAGAACAAACGTGTAAATACTGAATAAAAGCCAGCAAAGTCTGTATGTTGAAAAATAAAATATATAAATTGAACTTTATCTTGATTCCTTCTTGTTGAGGCCAGTCGTGGCGCAGTGGCACAAAGTGTGACTGTAAAACCAACTGGTTGTGGATTCGATCCCACTCGAGGAGATGTAATATTTATTAAAAATATTTATTGCAATATTTATTTTGATTTATTTATTTTATCAATGTTATTACATTTGATTGACTGCAATACCATATATATATCTACATTTCAAGATAATATCCATATTAAAATTAACTGTCCTGCCTGTCACTTGCACCATCCGAAAGCTGCAATTTTGCACGAGCACGCTCTTAAGAGCGAGGCTTTGTTTGTATCCAACTATTGCTATTTTCATCCTTATTTATAATATACATAGGCAGCATTTTTGTATAGCAATATTGTGAAGTATTTTCGTATTGACTGTTCGAACACATCCACTGATAAAGCTGGCTTATTATGCAGTTCACGTCAACCGTGAAGTGTATGAAAGTATTAAGAAATTTAGCAGATTTATATTAAGTAAAATTGTTGTCGATGGAATTTTGAGAATATTAGATTATTATATGTTAAGTGATCAAATTTTCTTATATTTTTTATTCTGAATTTAAATTTATTTTTAGACATGTCTCAAATCAAAGCGCGGCGTTGAGTTCTGCCTCCCAACACACAATATCTGGATAATTTAGTAAAAATTTTTTAGGATTCCGTACCACAGAAGGAAAAAACGGAACCCTTATAGGATAATTTTGTTGTACGTCTGTTAAGACGGAGATATTATTATTCGCTGCATTTTGTATAAAACTCGCCAAGTTTCCAAAAACTACAGGGTTCTTCCCGTCGTAAGAACTTACAATAAAATTAAATGAAAATCACCGAAAAGTGAAAATTTATAGATATTTCATAGAAAAAAATATTAAAAACTTATTTAAATAAATCAGCTTCACGCTGTATCCCGCACACAACAGGGTAGGCAAAGGGAACCTAGTGTTAAGACACTCCGTAAACGAAAAGGAACGAAAACTAATATTTTTACTATAATTATAGATTACGTTATTCCACTGGGTCTAGGTGGTCAAATTAAAAAATATATATATTTAAAAAAAGGTATACAATATATAAACTAAGATAATAGCAGTTTAATAGCAATAGTGATTATGCGCAGTTGCTCGGTCAGCTATAAATTATACCTAAAGTTATCCGGTAGCGTCCTGAACTTTACTTCATAATTCAAACTTGGTTAAGACTGGGTTAATTTTAGCACTTTTTTTGTATATTATATAGTATTATATTCTATAAAATTCAGTAGGAAATATTACAGACCGACGTGTACATATAAACAATTTATATATATACAGACAGACGTGTCCATGCAAACAATATATATTATTAAATTTTTATATATATAAGTTATAGGTTATAGGGTATAAAAATTTCGAGACATTGTTGCGACGGATCCTGTTGAGTGACGGATCTCAACGCTGTACTATGTTTTGCCAAGAGATTACATATTTAGTCGTCACTATCCCATATTGGTTTATGACAGCTTTCTATGAAAATCTAAATCTAAAAATCCTTTTTGTGTTGGATAGTTCGTCGAGGAAGTCCCAATCAATCAAGTTACTTCGGACATTTAAAAATTGTTACGTGTCATAATTTTTCACATAATTTTTAGTTATCAATTTGGCAATGCAGACGAACGAAGCCGAACATTAAAACAGATTTTAAAAATTTTTTTTTTCTCAACTTCACTCTCTATCCCGCATTTAGCAGAGTAGACAGAGAGAGCCTAGTGTTAAAACACTCCACTCCCTACTTTCCGCCGAATTCTAAAGGCATTGTATGTTGAAACGCAGAACTCAACGCCTTTACCTCGACATCAGAGCGAAGAAATGAAAAACATATACCTAATAAATAATTTATTTCCTCAACTGAAAATCGAATCACAACTCGCGATTACACGCACTCGTGCCCTTGCGCCACGACTGGCCTCAACTATTATAAATATTTGGCCTACAAACACTTCTAAAACGAAATTTTAAGAATTCCTTCAAGAAAATTAACTTATTTACTGTGTATATATAAAATCAAGGCTCTCGTGTTACACGATACCCGTCACAGTGACGCGTTCCCGCCAGGAACATTTATGCTGAATGTCAAACTTAATAGCGCCATTAGCTTGTTCATTCCGCTTCATTTCAACGTTTAATATTTCTATGTGTGGAATATTATGACGTTTAAGGGGGGATTCAGACTATAGTACCGTTGGGATTGATTCTCGGTTCGATCTCATATTCTTATATGAAGCAGGTACTAGACCGGACCAGATAATATTAATAATGGCTTTTAAGATCAGCTTCACGCTGTATCCCGCACACAGCAGGGTAGGCAGAGGGAACTTAGTGTAAAACACTCTGTTCCCCATTTTCTGTCGAATTCTGGAGGCATAGCGTGTTAAGTGGCAGAACTCAACGCCGTGCTTTGCCTCGACACGAGAGCGAAGAAATGGAAATATAAATTTAAGTAAATATTTCATCTCCTCGAGTGGGGATCGAACCCACAACCAGTCGGTTTTACAGTCACACTTTGTGCCGCTGCGCCACGACCGGCCTCAAATCTCTAATGTTGTAATGTTCCCCACTTTCTGCCGAATTCTGGAGGCATTGCGTGTTAAGTGGCAGAACTCAACGCCGTGCTTTGCCTCGACACGAGAGCGAAGAAATGGAAATATAAATTTAAGTAAATATTTCATCTCCTCGAGTGGGGATCGAACCCACAACCAGTCGGTTTTACAGTCACACTTTGTGCCGCTGCGGCACGACCGGCCTCAAATCTCTCTAGCCAAAATTAAGTATTGTGGGATTAAGATTTCTCAATCTGAACTGAACTGACTGATCAGCCATCTTTACTGCTAAATCGACTGGACTAATATGGTCATGTGTGAAGTATAATCAATGATATACTTTGCACCAACTCCTTTTGCAAAGTAAGATCGAAATCGGATTTCGAAAACTTTTTGTTGGTTTATTGCACTCGTGGCATGAAAAGTCCTCTGTATACTTCTCTCAACTTCTACAAATGCCACAGATCCCGCACCTTTAGACCCGTGACTCGCGGGATTCGAAAATGAAACGGGATCCCGCAATAACGGGATCTCTGTATACCGGGATTGGATTTGTCTTAGTATGAATGCACTCATTGTTTCACATATATTTTTTTTATTGACAGTTCCGATCAAAAAAGAACCTTGACTGAAAGTATAGTATGAATTCTTCCTTAACAGAACAGTTTTGCTTAAGTACGTCGTTAGTGGTGTTGAGTTTACCCATACAGAGTAATGTTGTAACAGGACTAATATTGACACCGCTTTAAAAAAAAGAAAAATTATGTTACATTGCATTTTTTAGTTCCACGCATTTTTCCTAGCAATCTAGCCAGATAAAACAGAACGTTAAACGCTATAGTCTAAACGAATGCATGGCGTCAGGGACCGCCACCCAACACGCCATTTTTGGAACGGCAGGACGTGGACTTGGACGTGGATTTTTATTAAAATATTTATAGCATAATTTGAGCAAGGCAGATTGAAATGATATAATTTACTATAACACACATTTAAGTGACATTCATATTGACGTACTCAATTCCTCGCTCTAGTTCAGAGTTCAGCAGAAAATGTGGAACAATAGTGACACAAGGTGGCGTCAAATGTGGAACAGAAGTGTCACTTCACTTAGAGAGAACCTGTAAAGTTCTCTCTAAGTGAAGTAATGAAAAAAATAAATCAGTTTTATGCTGTATTCCTAACAAAGCAGGGTACACAGAGGGATACTAATTTTAAGACTCTCCGTGCCCCGCTTTTGGAGGAATTACGTGTTGAGGGGCGCAACTCAACGCCTCGTTTTGCCTCGACCCCAGAGGGATAAAATGAAAATATAAATGTAAATAAATATTTCATTCACTCGAGTGGGGATCGAACCCACAACCAGTCGATTTTACATCGTACTTTGTACCCATGCGCCACGACTGAAAAATATATTTGTTATACAAACATACTCCTATGTATGTAGAGACGAACATCTAACATGGCCAACAAAAAGTTCGAAGTAACAGTTGTGTTCCTTTAATCTACCAGGACTTTACATTAGTTTTCTTATACTGACAGTATTTTGTATTCGAAACAGTCTGAAACTTCTCAAATGCGGAATGCACTTGCGCGTGTAATTTTAAAGTTTTCTGAAAGTTTTTTAAAAACTAAAAAAACTGTAGGTACTACTAGAATGTTGCGTGGAAGTAAACCTTACGTTGTGTTAAAACACTTCGTTCTCCACATTCTGCCGAATTCTGCAGGTATTGCGTGTTGAGTTGCGGAACTCAACGCCGCGTTTTCATTACCTCGAGAACCCACAACCAGTCGCCTTTACAGGTACACCACGACTGGCCTCTGATCGTATTATATATATTTTTATTTATTAATAATGATTTTTTAAGCGCTACGTTGAGTTTCGCTACTCAACTCGCAATTTGAACCTTCGCCTCTTGGAAATTGTCACGTTTTCGAATTCTGCTGCGTTTTCTAAAAAGGTATTTTTCTTTCCCAATATTATCACATGTAAAAAATAAAAGTTTTTAAAGTAACTCTACAGATATGTATTGCTTATTAAACTTTTTAAAGTGACTCTACAGTTATGCGTGTATATAAAATGTACATCAATATAGCTGCCTAGCGGTGTATTAAGTGTTAAATCACTAATTTTTCTCTATATATCTCATTAATGTAATATAACATACAACTAAGAGGGCGTAGTGGCACAGTTAGGAAGCAAAATGAATGTAAGCGCGATGGTTGTAGATTCAATCCCCACCTGGAGAAATTTATACGAATTCGGAGGAATGATTACATTTAAATAATGTTTATATGGCTCTAGTAGACAAAGAACAGCGTTAAGATGCGGCACCCAACTCGCAATGTCTTTAAAGTTGAGATAAAAGTAGAAAATGGAGTTTCTAAACTTGGACGAAAACTAGGAACTAGAGTGTCTTAGCACAAGGCCTGGCGTGCTATACGGGAAAAAGCGTGAAGATGTTTTATTTTTCTTTCTCTAAAAAACATTTTATAAACCAAATGCATCGTAATTAAACTCCAGCACACAGTATTTAAGCAACTCAGTAAATGTTATTAACCGCACGACAAATCTGTCCAAGTTGTTTATCGTATAATACATTGACATTTATGTGGGGAGCTTTCACACTAGCAACCCATTTCCAATATAATACGAAGGTTCATTCATTTTTCATAATAAAATACGATCGTAATATGTTTTAATGAAGTATTCTTTGTTATTTTTCTGAAATAAATGGTATTATTCCAAGGAAAGTAGGTAACGGTAGTGTCTTAATGGGAACGGAGTGTTTTAAGTAGGTTCTTAGGTTCACTTTGCCTATCCCGCTATCCGCGGGATAAAGCGTGAAGCTTAAAATATGCTGTTGTTGTTTCCTTTTGTTATGAATAAATTATATATGGCGAATATAAATTAGAATTGGATAGGATTCTTGATTTATATTTACTACTAGCTTTTAGCTGCGGCTTTGCTTCGTGGTCAACTTATAGTTAGTAAATAAAATTGAACAAATTAGGGTGTTGTAATATAACCAATAGCCTGCCTCAATAAATAGACTAAGTATACAACACGTAACACAAAAAGAGTTTTTCTTATTTAGAAAACGTATAAAAATATAAACGCAGCGGGACTCGAACCCACGCCTCCTGGAAACCGACCAGGCGCTCTGACCACTAAGCCATGCGTTCAAATTTTTATACGTTTTCTTAATAAGTATTTTTCTTTCCTAAGTTGGAATAACACTTTAAAAATGTTTAAAAAAGAGTTTTTCTATTGGAACCGGTACTTCCTGAGATTAGTGTTCAACCGAATAAACTCTTGAAGTTTATAATATTAGTTTGTTAAACTTACTATTTATATAATTAAAGCCATCTTAAAGCATTTCCGTAATTTGTTCGTTTAAAACTTGGGACTACAAGTAATTAATGTATTTTCCGGATTAGTGAGACAATATGCGGCGTTGGGTTTCGCCACTTAATGGGTAAGATACGGAAGATCTGTCAGGCTAAAATAAAAAAAAATATTTCGTAAATATTAACTCTTTTGTATATTATAACCACATATGTATGTATATAAAAGATTGAAATTTCATTTAATGAACCAATAAAACCACAACCAATAACAAGCAAAATGTTTTGCGCGTATATTCCATATCAAAACATCGATTTAGTATTGTGTTACTTATTTGACATTTGTAGAGAGTACATTTGGTGCCACGAAATGAAGGAAATCCATTAAATAATAAAATTTATCTACCCGTTGTGGCCCAGCGGTCCAGCTTTTGACTGTTGTTTGGGGTTCGATTTCTAATCGAGAAAATGAATTATTTTTATTTTCCCGCCCTGGTAACAAGATAAACGCGAATTGGATTCTCCATTTTTCTTTCAAACAGCACGCTGTCTTGAAAATCAGGCGGAAAGAGGAAAGCAGAGTGTTTTAACTCTACGTTTCTTCTAAAACTTTATGTTAAAAACCCTGTAGAAGTGACCACTCAATTCATATTTATTTTATACTAGCGACCCACTCGCGGCTTCGCCCGCTTACACTACTGAATTATGTACTTATATTACGTTCCTTAAACAAACGACACAAACAATATAATATTTAAATGGTAAAAATCATAAACAACATAGTAGGTAGTCTACCTAATATTCTTTTATCTAAAAATACTTAAACGAAAGATGAAACCAACTATGTTGCGTTGAAATAATACATTATAATTATTTCGAGAGATCCAAAATACGTGCAATTGCTTCTAAAACTACTTTACTATAGAGCTAGCATTGACTCACGCCTTTTAGAGCTAGCCTCGTTCTTAGGGGTAGGTGGGATCTGAAGAGTGGTCGCAACAGGAACATTGCGGCCCTTGCGGCTTTCTTGACTTGCCCTGTCATCGAAAGTCTTCTGTCAATAATAACTTGCAGGTAGTCGCTCTGCTGTTCCAGGGGACCTGCTGGCCCTGCAGGCTCAGCGAAGGATGTAATCAGCTGTGTCTTGGCGACGTTAAGGGCAAGCCTATGCTCCGTCAGCCAGTTCGGCATAAGGTCAAGGGCTCGCTATAGTTTCTTGGTTGTTTGGTAGGGATTTAGAGACTTCGAAAGGGCAATGTCGTCGGCATAGAGCGCCAATACCGTGGCTGGCTGCGTTGGGATGTCATCGGTGTATAATGGGCAGGTGACAAAATGCTGCCCTGGGGAACTCCGGCAGCGATCGAGTAGCTGCTACATTCTCCACTTTCATGCAAAATTTCCTATCAGGTAGATAGTTGGTAAGGATATGCGCGACGTGATAGTGCCGGCTCTGAGCACATTATAAAGTAGCCCCGGATAACACACACGACCGGAAGCGGGTGCTATGTCGAGGAACTATTGCACTCCCCTTTTGGTTATTCATTGCTACAGCGTTCCCGCTCCCGCTCTGGCCACCTGCAGAGTGGTTGAGTGCCCGCTCGCCAAACTGCTTGCTTCGTGGTGCTGGAGAAGTGGGAGGAATAACTTCTCGAATAGCTTCGCCACCGCGCTGATGAGAGTTATAGGTCGGTCCTCAGAGCGTCGTGGGCTCTTCCTAGCCTTAGGCAACATGACCAGGCCGTCCTTCTACACCCGGGGGAAAGAAGCCAGGCGGCCGTGGCGGATGCACATTTAAACGACGTAATTTTTCCCACATAAATTCCGCAAAAATTTCGGGTTAAAATATAGCTTCTAATAGTTATTACAGCGCATTCAAGATAAGAATATTTTAGAAAGTTGTTTAATTCTATTAGAATTATAAAAACTACCAAAATTTTTATACATAGTTAAAAAAATATGTTCTTATGTTTTCCACCTGAAAAGCACTAAAGGGTGAAAAAATATTAAATATATATAAATATACCACATTAGTATCGATACTGTACTGGTAATAATAATTGAAAAAAATAGATATACTACGGGATACCTTTGTATGCAAAAAAATTAAATTATTATATTTTAAAGCTGTTCATTATGACAGAATATAAAACAGTATATCTATAGAGGAATTACACAATCCTTTTATTTTTTTTCAGCTTCACGCTGTATCCCGCACACAGCAGGGTAGGCAGAGGGAACATAAGACACTCCGTTCCCCACTTTCGAGGCATTACGTGTTATATGGAGATACTCAACGCCGGGCTTTTCCCTTGGTGGCAGAGAGAAGAAATGAAAATATTAAGAAATAATAATTCATTCGCTTGAGTGGGGATCGAACCCACAACTGCTGCGTTTCAGTCACACTCCTGTGCCACTGGGCCTCGACAGCGTCGACTCTTTTTATTCTATCACAGTAATACGTATATTTTTTTTAATGTCCCTCTGCACTACTACGATACGAACTTTGAAAATTAGTTATTGTGCCATAATTCTAACAGTAACACATGGTATCGTAAACTTTTTTGTAGATATTGATGTCTATAAAATTGTAGTACATCACTTTACTCTATTCTTTATAATTTCCACACCGTACGCGATATAAGGTTTTTTTAAATATTTTTTTACACGTTATTCGTCTAAAAGAAAAATTCTTTTTCAAATCCCCTCCCATAGTTTCGGGGCCTATTCAATTCAAATAAAGAAATAAAACACCTAATCGGTTGTCTTCATAATGTTAGTGATATCGATGCAACTTCCCCCCACTCTGCAGAGTTACTTACTCGCGCACCATAGTGCGCGAGGCTACACTCTGTATTTTTTATTATTACATGATTTTCTTTAGAGTGATATTTTTAAATTCGTTGTATCTTTTGAATGAAATGTCCGATTTTGTTAATTTAAAAAGTACTTTACACATTGAAATTATCTTTAATAAAATATCATTTAATAGAATAAGGATTAATGCAGAGGTATGAATAAAATGGTTTCATTATTGCCGGCACTTTCATCAACTTATAAAATATAAAAATGTAGTTATATTGTCATAACTATAGTAGTTGGACATATGGTATCGCGGACTTTTTTATAGATATTGATGCGTTCTATAATACTGTAGAACATTATTTTGTTCTATCATCAATAGTTTTCGCAGCGCACGCGATGATAAAATTTTTTAGACCAATTTCTACACACCTTGGGTTACATTATTGCATTTTTCTTAGTGATCCCTATTTTTTTTGAAAATGTAATATAGCCTATGTGGGACAGTGAAGATGCAGCTTTCTAATAGCGAAAGAATTTTTGAAATCGGTCCGGTAGTTTTTGTGTGAAAATAATACAAATACACATACATACATACATACATACAAAAATACAAATCTTTATAATATTAGTATAGATTTGCACAGACAGCAGTTTTATTAAAATACAAATTAATTATACAAATTAATTATATAGGAATAAAATCAAATTAAAATCCAATCAAGTCTCATTCCAACAAAAATTGTACAATTTTGTACATGGTATCTACCAATAAAACCACAACCAATGATAAAGAAATCGTTCCGCGCCACTAATTCAAATCAATATATCAATATGGCATTGCCTTACTTATTTGACGTTTGCACAGATAATAAACTTTAATGCCACAAAATACAGATACATTATTACCAATTCATTAATCTTCCTAAATTGCCGCATAAGCAATTTTCAATTAATAAATAAAGCTACGTATGCACAGATAATATTTTTGCTGGCTTCACATACAACAGTAACATATTTTGAGAAATAAAATAAGTTAATTTTTAACAAAAAGAAAAACCGACTTCTAACAACGAACTAAAAAGTGAAAAAAATTATTTTACATAACGTCAAACGTACTTTGATTTTGTTAAACAAAAATAATTAAAAAAAAATATATAAAACCTCCTTCTTTACGAAGTCGTTTAAAAAATGGCCGCCTCCAAAATACAGATTAAACAATCCACCCATACATACTAGATGATATAATTTCGGTCGAAGAACCAATAAAACCACGGTCGATAACAAACAAATCGTTCCGCGCGACTGGTTCAAATCAAAACATCAATATAGCACTGCGAACACCAATTCCTTTTAGGAAACCCCTTCTGAATGATTAACGCGGGAATCATTCAACGTCAGCGAACATTAACCGTTCGTTTGTTGCCTATTTGTTCATTCTTTGCTTCGTTCACTTGGTTATATAATGTATTTCTATCTTTATTGTTATATTGAGGCCAGTCGTGGCGCAGCGGCACGAGGTGTGACTGCAAAACCGACTGGTTGTGGGTTCGATGCCCACTCGAGGAGATGAAATATTTACTTAAATTTATATTTTCATTTCTTTGCTCTGGTGTCGGGGACAAGCGCGGCGTTGATTTCTGCCACTCAACACGCAATGCCTCCAGAATTTGGCAGAAAGTGGGGAACGGAGTGTCTTAACAGCTGATTTATTTTATTTTTTGTATAAATTCTTTCTATACATATCCTACTAAACTGCGGACAGAGTTACTTTGAGCACTTACGCCCAATATTAACCCATTTAGACCCATACCTTAACTAGCAGTAAATAAAAAGTTTTTTAAGTAATAATTGGTACATTCTGATGTAATAAAATAAAAAATGTAAAAAAAATAATTATTTTACTTTATTTTAATAATAAAAAAAGCCGTCCTCAAATGGGGCCACTGGGCTCAAGTGATATGAAAACTTTCGAAACAATTTTTGTCGACGCAAAGCGTTTTACAACACTTTTTGCATTGCCAACGTGCCTTTTTATGGCACACTGCACAACTTAGTTGCTGGGAAAGTTTTTGGGGGTAGTGTCCCACCCCACAGACAGACTTGGCACTGCAGAAGCTGCTGGGCGCATAGATACGCTGCTGTTTCCGTCTCTCAAATAGTGACGAGTGATGTAACGATGAAAATCAAGCTGATCTATCTTGTTTGTATTGCTTAGTAGGTTTAGGCGCCATGAATTTGCAACAGCGAGATCCAGCACGTATGTAAATAAAACCCACCACCATTTTTACCACGTACAGCAGTATGATACAGGGAAATAGATTGATCTGTCTGATCCACCCCGTCCATACCCTTGCTACAGTTTTGAAAAACTTGCGGAATGCCAACGTCCATTTTTTTCTTTTCTACAGCACTCCATCTCTACTTTATCCAGAGGAAGAACGCTGTCGAAATTTGACCCCATTGTGCAGACGCAGTTGTCAAACCATCGCACAAATAAAATTCGGTCGACTTAGTCAAAGCGGTTTTCATTCATAATTCATATCCTTTACTGCTGTAAGAGGACAATTTGTAATTCTACTTTCGCGAACAATACCAGTTGTTCGATAACCTCGATGTTGTAAATCTCGAAGCAATACGTAACCAGAAAAGAAATTGTCGAAGTATATGACACGGTCATTAGCATTAGTATCCAGTTTGTTGAGTAGTTGTTTGACTACTCTTGTACCCAAAAGCTCTGTAGGATTGGCTCCTAGAGTTTTCCCTCAGTATAAGTCATTTGTCGATTATTTCTATTAGTGAACACTTCCACCCTGTCTGGTATGTCTCGTGGAATAGCAATGCTTTGTATGTTGTCATCATCTCCTTTTTCTTCATCGGTAACCACACTTGATTCTCGAGGCACCGCAACTAAATCTACCTCTCCGACGTCTTCTTCTTCAATAATTACAGCTTCAATTGCTTCTTGAAGACTCTGGTTTTTATTGCAACCGCTAAATGTTCTACGTATCATTATGAACTTGAGATGGACCTACCAATAAAAAAATATTTTTTTACTTCTGATGTGCCCATTGTCCCTAATTGGGGACAGCATAGTAAAAGCTAAATTTATCTTATTAAAACTCTTCTTTTCTAATTAAAAGTAATTATATTATATAATATACTATGTAATTGAGTATGTTTTGTACCAAAACAAATGTAACTAGAAGAAAAAGTTAAGAATAAAAAATACTTACTTTTTGTCTTCACTAATTTATGCAACAGCTCCACAAAAGGCACAAAATGAACAATGATAAATGTATTTTAAATGACTTTTAGGGCTACAACATAAAGATACACTATTTATCGACACAATTGTAGTCATGAACTGCATAAACATAAAAACATAAAAATAACGAGGGTACTTTTATAAATGTTCCCATTTGGGCACGGCGGGTCTATATGGGTTAATAATCTGTCTCTTACGTCAATCTTCGATTGTTTCATATATCTATCCAATCTAGAGATTGGATAGATATATGGAACAATCGAAGATTGACGTAGGAGATAGATTAGTAATATTGGGCGTTAGAATATATCAATAACAACGTGAACAAAACCACAAGCATATACTAGTATTATGTATAGTCTGTTACAGATTTACTAAAGAAAGCATTTTCAATCAATGTTTATCGAAGTGAATATTGAAATGTTCAGACATGAGATAAATTTTCTTCAATTCAATAATATAAATGTATTCTATAATATAATAATATTTATAAATCTTGGTTTCTTCTGTATGCATTAACATTGAGATTATTAACCCCCGACGTAAAGGAGATCTTTAAGTTTAACATGTCTGTTTAGTTTTGTGTCTGTCAGTGGCATTGTAGCTCCTAAACAAATGGACCGATCATTTCTTTTTTTCTATTTTCACCATTTTTTTTTATAGAAAGCACTATAAAAGCCATATATTTTTTAGAGTTATTGTTATTTTATTAGATTTAATATTAATAAGATGTTACATGGCCTAGCAAATTAACTGAGCATTCGGTCATTGACACAAAGAACGAAAAATAATTAAAAACAATTTATTATCATCATCGATAATAAATTATTTATAATTTATTTATTTATGTGGCAAAGTTATGAAGATAAACCATTTTCATACTATCAAGTGAGATTTCTAAACCTAGACTACATATTAGTAGCCTTTTCCTGCATAGCATGGTAGGAAGTGCCAAGACTCTCTGTATTCCTTTATCAAAGTATTACACATTGCTCCATGGTGAAACTCACCGCTACGCTTTAATCTTCTAGAGAAATCGAACCCGTTACCGTTCATAATTTATCACTCAACACGACACTCAACACCGAATCGTTACAAAGATAATGAAAAACAAACGAGCCGTCATAATAAACGAAAACATAAAATTTTAAAACGCACATACTGTACGTATATTATTTTTTATGTATAGAATATTGAATTTTTCATACAGCCGCTCGCTCAGCTGTGACAAAGCTACGCATTGCGAAAAATGATGCTGGATATATCGTAGGTAGTTTATTCATTATTTAACTTTCATATAGAAATATGACATTTTATTATATTTTATATACTTACCTGTATATAATCGAAGCCAGTCCTGGTGCAGGGGGACAAGTGTGCTGTACTGTAAGCGAGACAGGTTGTAGGTTCGAGCCCCACTCGAGGAAATGAAATATTAATTTTAATTTATATTTTCATTTCGTCGCTCTGGTGTCGAGGCAAAGCACGGCGTTGAGTTCTGCCACTCAACACATACACACACATATTTAAAACTAGCGGCTCGCCCAAGGCTTCGCCCAAGGCTTCGCCCGCTTAAACTACATGATTATTGATTTAATAAGCAGAATTGATTGACAAATATAATGACTTCTAATATGATTTTTTACGACATTATTGTCAAAGATCTTTTGATTGTTTTCAATAAAAAAATACGACTATTGTTGATATTTGATATTTATAAAATATACATAAAGCTAATTATTTATTACACGTATATATTTTTGTAACTTTGTTCTTTTTACCTATATAATATACTCTGTTAAATGTGCTGATGTCAGTGAATAATTTAATTTACTCATTCAGAAACAGCCTTGAATGTTAAATTATTGATTTGAAGGATTCATAATATTCTTTGTAAAATAACTGTAACAATTTCATATTAACTCCTGTACAGTTTTTAAATTAGTTACATATATTATATGAACGAACCAAACAAATAATCTTTGTATTTACTTGATATTTCTTTCAAGATCGTTCATTGTCTCTGTGTTGAATTAATTACGACTTCTTTCAAATGACGATAACTTTTTTTAATGAACCGATTTTGATGAACTAAACTTTAGTAGTTAAGTTGAGTTAAAACAAAGCAATTGGTGAAATTTCAAGCAAATATTCAAGTAATTCGGTCCAGTACTTTCAGAGAAAAATGTGGACAAAAATATGTCGACAGACAGACAGACAAGAAATTCAAAAAAAATCTTTTTGCTTTCTATTATTCTTTTTAAGTGTCCCTCTATCCATTTCAGTCAAAATTACTAAATGTACAGACAAAATATTTTTACTGTCTTATTATATATAGAGATTATTATAATGTTTCCTACTCGTTAAACAAACCGCAGCGTCCTGTATACTTACTAAACACGCGATGATTCAAAACTGGGTGGAAAATGGGGAACGGAGTGTCTTAGCACTATGTCCCGTCTAAAAAAAGCTAAATTAAACATGCTCCTAAGAATTTAAAAAGCTGTTTTCTTGAGGCCAGTCGTAGGGCAGGTGCAAAACTGTGTGACTGTAAACGACTTGTAACGATTATTTGTGAGTTCGATCCCCATTCGAGGAAATAAAACATTAACTTAAATTTATATTTTCGTTTCTGGTGTCGAGGCAAAACGCGGCGTTGAGTTCCGCCACTCAACACACAGTGCCTCCAGAATTTAGGCGGAAAATGGGAAACGGATTGCCTAGATATATTTATTTAACTTATAACAACACTATAAAGACAAAGTTATGCATATATATATATTACATTTAAGGCGTGTATTCAGAAACTATTTACTATAAACTACTAAGTAAACATTATAGCCCATGAACAGTAGTGTAGTAATGTCTGTTAATTTACGAGAGCGTTAAACGTGAAAGTAAACAACTATAAACATAGCAGTAAAGGCGGAAAAACTTGGACAAGACTGAATAGCTATAAAACGTCGCCTTTCTGATTATTCCTACTTTATTTTATATTGATAGTATTATTTTTATCTTTATATGTATATAGGTTTTATGTTTTTATGAGTTAGATATGTTTAAAACAAGATTGTTGTCCATTTAAAGGTGGCATGTTATGTTGCGGATTACAACGCCATTCGTTGTCTAAGTAGTTGTCTTTGCGGATTTTAAAGATATTGTTTTGTCGTATTATATTAACGTGAAGCCAATACTTTACGATAATTGTAGTTATATATGAGTATGAAATTTGGTACATATTTATGTAGAGAAAGAATGCAGAATTTTTTATTAAATAATTTATATACATAGAGGCCAGTCGTGGCGCAGTGGCACAAAGTGTGACTGTAAACGCGACTCGAGGAAATGAAATATTTATTTACATTTAGGTATATTTTCATTTCTTCGCTCTGGTGTTGAGGCAAAGCGCGGCGTTGAGCTCCGCCACTCAAAACGCAATACCTCCAGAACTCAATGGAAAGTGGGGAACAGAGTGTCTTAACACTAGTTTCCCTCTGCTTACCCTGCTATGTGCGGGATACAGCGTGAAGCTGATAAAAAAAAATATTACATTAAAATAATAATGTAATTAAAGGTTTCATAGAAGAAACAAGAACATAATGTAACACTAGTATTATTGGAAACACACCCCAGCAAATACAATGAAATATGGTAAAGTGATTACGGGGGTTCCCCTCGACCGCGTCGAGACGTAACTTATTACTCTTGTAATTAGAGAGATACTTTCTGAAGGATAGTGATGTTTCACGCTTTGGAATGGATTTTTATTCTGAAATGGTAAAAATCGGAAGGTAGATAGTTTTACTTTATTTATTTACTTTCCAATTGTTTTCTTAGAAAATAAATAAATCAGCTTCACGCTGTGGCGGAACTTAACGCCGCAAGTAGTGCTTAAATGTTATAAATTATTGATAAAATATTATTTTGCTTGAAGAGATAGATAAATTGAGGCCGTCGTGGCTCACAGCATCTTACTGTAAATACGACGGTTATAGTTTCGATTCTTACTAGGAGAAAAACGAATTGTTTTCGTTCTTGGTTCTAGTAACAAGGCAAAACAGCAGGGTAGGCAGAGGGAACCTAGAGTTAAGACACTGTGTTCCCCACTTTCCCCGAATTCTGGAGGCATTCCGAGGCGGAACTCGACGCCTCGATGTTAGAACGAAGAAATGGAAATATAAATTTAAATAAATATTTAATTTCCTCGAGTGGTGATCGAATCCACAACCAGTCTCATTTAGTCACACTTTGTGCCCTACCACCACTGGCCTATGTATCTTTTTTTTATTAGTTATTATTTTGAAACATATATCTTCTGTAAAAAGTACCTTCTGTAAAAAGAAATTTGGTCAGTAAGTGTTGAACGAAATATCCTAGCCCTATGATACAGAGTTCAGTTATTTTTCTATTCTTTTTAAAGAAACACATAAGATAAATATTACTTTTACCCCCAACATAAACACATAATTCGAGGCAAAGCGCGGCGTTGAGTTCTGCCACTCAACATGCAATGCCTGCAGAATTCGGCAAAAAGTGGGGAGTGTCTTAACACTAGGTTCCCTCTGCCTACCCTGCTGTATGCGGGATGCAGCGTAAAGCTAAAAAAATAAAAATAAATAAACACATAACGATAACGATTATGTTATCCATCCATCAATTTCATATATTACAAACAAAAAAGGTGTCCCTAAATTTATTCTTATCAAAGACATAAATATTTATTATCAAATTTCTGTTATCAGGAGCCCTATTATGCCTTAAATGTTTAAAGAACAACCTCGAATTATTATTGTCGGTGGAGATAAAAAGTCCGTCGTGGCGCAAGGGTGTGACTGTAACGCGATGGTTGTGGATTCGATCCTCACTGAAGGGGACTGGATTATTATTTATTAATATTTTAATTTCTTCGATCTGGCACCAAGGTAAAAGCCCGGCGTTTAGTTCCGCCATTTAATATGCAATACTTCAAAAAAATCGGCGGAAAAGTGTGGAACGGAGTGTTTTAACCCTAGGTTCCCTCTGCCTATCCTGCAATAAGCGGGATACAGCGTGAAGCTGATTTTTTTTTTAGATAAAATGACTTATGTACATAAAAATCTTATCAGCCCGTAAATAGGTAGCTTTTTCGCATAATATGAAAATAAACATTCAAACAAACGATATTGCTGAACATAAAGATATATATACGGCGATTATATAGTGGCTTTTGTCTTGACTGTTATGGTTATTTGTTTGAGAATAGTGACCTATAGGTACTGATATTATAAGGCTGAAGTGTTTGTTTGGTTGAACGAGCTGATCTCTAGAACTACTGGTTCGTATTTATATACATTTATTGGAGATGGCTATAGCGTATATTGCATTCTGTTTATTATTTCGATATAATCTACAGTACCTGCGTTCAGAAGTATATCGGTCACAAAAAGGTACGAAATGGTTGTGGATTCAAATTTTAACCGGCAGAATTATATTAATATTCATAATATTGAAATACATAAATAAATTTATATAAAGTTATATTATATTTTCATTTATTCGCTCTGGTATCGAGACAAAGCGCGGTGTTAAGTTCCGCCACTCAACACGCCTACAGAATTCGGCGAAAAATGGGGAACGGAGTGTCTTAACGCTAGGTTCTCTCTGTCTATCCAGCTGTAGGCGGGAAACAGCGTGAACCTTAATATTTAAAAAAAAAATCTTATATTTATTAAATAAATCCGCGATGAATCTTTTTGAAAGGAAGTAGCAGACAGAGTGGGTCAGTTATTTGTCATTTGAGTCACTGCATTCTTTACTTTAAGAGTAAAAGCTATGTTTATTTTAGAAATATTATTAAATGAAAATGAATAAATATAAAAAGCTATTATCAAAATATCTATGTAGCAATGATTTATAATTGGTTACAAAATAAAATACATTGCAAAGACAACCTCTCCTTTTTTTAACTCGGTTAAAAACTACTCTTTCAAGTAACATAAATTAATATTTGAAAGAAAATCGAACTGGTAACTACCTTATAAGTGCAGACAAATAGATCCTTACTATGTCACGACCATATATAGCAGGATGAGCTTAGTATATAATGCGATTATTAATATCAGCCCGGCTCAGAAACGTGTGGGTATTTGTTAAATATTCATACCCTAAATACATTAGGGTATCCGGGCTTACGTAACCGGTTAAGTTATGGACGTTTTGCTGCGGGGTCCAGGTTTTTGACCTATTTTCAAATCTATATGTATATATACATATATTAATAAAAAAAATATAAAAATAGACTATTTTTTTTAATATTTAGCTAGATGTAGGTACTTTCAGTACTTTCAGCGGTCCTAATCTATGCTTGCGTCTTCAAGTATTATCCCGTACATAGCAGGATAAACAGAGGGAACCTGGGAACCTAGTGTTAAAATACTCTGTTCCCATTAAGAAATTTCCGTTTTCCAGTTTCCACATAATTTTGCCACCATATTTGTGGAACAAGCATGACGGTTGTTTAAAATTTTTACACTTTTAACTTATTAAGGTTATTCAGATATATGTGGAATAAAATTTGAACGTAGGCGCTCTGACCACTAAGCCATATGTTCCGTCCGAGCCCACTTCTCCTTTTTCTTTTATTTTATATCTATCTATTAAACGCATAACCTTTATGTTGCTCCACTACCTAAGATAGAGGATCTTCCAGTTAATGTTTCGTAAATATCAATTTAGACCTTTCGGAGATCAGCCTGAACAAACAGAAAGATAGGCAGACAGACAAAATTTTTAAAATATTTCATTTGTTTTTTATAGTGCAAATAAATCTATATACTAATGCTATTTTTAATCAACGCGATCGCAGCGTTGAGTTACGTCACTCATTACAAAATGTCTCAAAAATTGAGGAATTCATGGAGAATGGCATGTCCTGATATTTATATAGTAGGTAAAGGGAACTAAGGAAATTAAAAAGATAACAAACATACATACCTAATGTATAAAAAATATTTTTCTAATTTATGACATTATTTTTATCATTCTTTACAATTAATATTTCACTAACAATTTAGACCATAGGCTATTTCACCTAACCTTGGCCCATTTGCTTACCTGGATTGGACCCAATATACGGAAACCGGGGATCTCTCACATGAATTTATTATAACCGAACCCTACAACGGTCAAACTGTGCAGAAAATGTAGGTAGAAGTATTATAGTATTATCTGTGGCAATAAAAAAATTTTTTTTTGACATTTTGGCTAATTTAACTAGAATTTAGTTGCAATTTTTCTATTCTATTTTTTTTCTATTCTATTCTATTAATCTTTTGAAAATATATGTATGTCTAATATCTAAACTAAAACTCTAAACTCGCTTTATCAATTTTCATGATCAAGAGGAAGATCAGGAGAAAATTTTCTTAGAATAACTAGTGAGATTTATTTTGTTCTGTAAGAAAATAGAGAAATAACGAAATAGTTCTTAAGAAGTAGTATATTTTTAGTTTCACTGCTGTATCTACCTAGTATCACTCTGTTTCCCATTAAATCACTTATATTTTCCACTTTCCCCTGAATTCTCGAAAGATGTTGAGCGGCATAGCTCAAAGCCAAGCTTTCCTCGTTACTAGAGCATGAAAAAGAAAATATTCAACATATCTTATAATACTCCCCCGAATGGAAATCGAACTCACAACCGTCACGTCTACAGCCTTTATTTAGCCTATATTTCCTGCTTTAAAAATCGAACCCGTAACCTGAAAAACCTTCTTCACATGTGCCGGGCGTCCACATCAGTAGTTATTCGGAAATAAGAGCATCAAGCTTAGGAAGATCTTCGCTGGTTTCCATGGTAACAGGCAAGGTTAACAATTATACCAAATGACCCCTTAGAGCGACCTCTCTTTAATGAAACCAGCTAACAACACAGTCGTTTGTAGTAGTTTAGTGTAATATCCACTTGAATCCACGTAGGTCATCTAACTAATTAAGGTAAATTTACTAAACTTGGGTAAATCATTTTTATCAGTTTTAAAGTGTTAATCCACACTTAGGAAAGTAAAATTTATATTTCCATTTCTTCGCTCTGGTGTCGAGGTTAAGCGCGGCGTTGAGTTCTGCCACTCAACGCCCAATGCCTCCAGAATGGAGTGTCTTAACACTAGGTTCCCTCTGCCTACCCTGCTGTGTGCGGGATACTCCCACTTTCTGCCGAATTCTGGAGGCATTGCGTGTCGAGTGGCAGAACTTAACGCCGCGGTTTGCTTCGACATCAGAGCGAAGAAATGGAAATATAAATTAAAATAAATATTTCACCACTCGAGTGGGGATTGAACCCACAACCAGTCGGTTTTACAGTCACACTTCGTGCCGCTGCCCCACGACTGGTCTCTATATCAGTTAATTCGCATTAACATCTGATTTCGAAATGGGGAAAATCTCGAAAATCACTGACAGTGTTCCTGGTAACCGTCAAAGTTACCCCAAATGACCCCTTAGGGTGACCCCTCTTTAATGAAAGCAGCAAACAACGCTCTCATCTCCGTATTTTTGTTTGAGAGCAACTCGAGTCCATGTCAGTTTCGACATTTATAATATTTTAAAATAGAAGTGAAAAAGGTAGATAAGTACGAATGGTTAAGAAGGACTTTTTACGTATTGTCTCTGTTTATATGTTTTATAATGGTATGATGCGGTAGAATTTTTTTTTTCGTTGTTTTGTTACGAAGACAAAGCGCGGCGTTGAGTTGCGCCACTCAAAATGAAATTTCTCGAACATTTTACGAAAATTGGTAAATATTAGTCATTGGATAATGAGTCAAAATTCTGTAAATGTTAAAATTTTACATACAGCGATGGTTTGATATTCGTCTAAAAATAATTGTTAAAATAAATTATGTTTCTTCATATTCATTTAATAAGAAATACTGTTAGTTACTTCCAATTTATACAAAACTTTTTTTTTATTTTTGAACACTGAAGAATTCTTATTTTTTTTCTGCCAGGAATTTCTAGCTGATTTTTTTAAACCAAATTAAAAAATTAGAGTATATTTACTTATATGTAGATGACATAGCATGTTTCTTGTATATATATCTAGAACTCGTTATGAGTTGCAAAAGAATATTACGACGAATTCTGTAAGAGGATTCTAGATATATTTAACTTCTAATGAGTAAGTTGCGTTTATGTTCGAAGCTATAATATATAACATATAAAAAGTTAAAACTTACATGTTTATATGTTTTCTTTCACAGGCAGAAGGAACCTGGAAAGCCTTAACCTTAAGACACTCCGTTCCCATTTAGACACTTTCGTTCTCCACTTTCCTCATAATTCTGAATATTGCGAGTGGAATAGCGGATCTCAACGCCACGCGTTTCCTCGATTACCAGAACGAGAAAATGAAAATCTTAAATATTTAATTTCTTCAAAGGGGAATCGAACCCACGACCACCTGCGCCACGACTGACCTCAATTTACTTAAACAAAAAGAAAGCGGGCGAAGCCACGCTATGACCGCTGGCTGTCAATAAAAAACCAATAAACACATGGTAAGTTGAAAAAAATATATATAAAGCTTTTATTGAAATAAAGAATTAATCATTTTATTTTAATCTTTATAACAATAGGCATAAGATTGAATATTGTTTTATATATATAAGTGGTATATTGTATACAGATTGTGTTTTTACTATTCAAGCATGAGGCATTGTGAGGGAACGTAATCAGCTTCCTATAGAATATTATTATCGTTTTTAATACCTATTTTTCGATATTTTTCTTAACGGTTCAACGATTTTGAAAATAACTTAAACGAAAATATAACAAATCGGGGCTAAAGTATTTTCGTGTTTTTGAATGTATTATTAGTAATCAAAAAAGTCTTTGGCTGTACTGAATATAAGTGGTCTTAATACCATTAAATGTTACATTCTGAAGATGCAATAAATAAATAAAAAACTCGTTCCCGCCATTTTTCAATTGTTTTTCAAGCAAGCAAAATAAACGTATTTGACAAAGAAATTTGGTACATTTTAAAGTTTTTGCCACCCGGTAATACTATCGATTTCAACCTCATCTGCCAGCAGCAACTGATGAGGTTAAAAAAGTTATTGAGAAAAACCGGCCGGAGTTGGTGAATAGGAAGTGCGTGCTGTTCCACCATGAACACGGCAGACCGCACTCATCTATAGTCACAGAGCAAAAATTGAGAGAGCTTGGCTAGGATGTGTTGATGCATCCTCCGTATAGCCCTGACCTTGCTCCATCAGATTTCCACCTGCTTCGGTCATTGCAGAACTTTTTAGGAAGCATAAAGTTAATCTCAAAAGAACACTGTGAATGTAAATGAACCTCTTCAGATATTTTTAATTAAAAATCTCAAAATTTCTACAGAATTTTGAGATATACCCATAAGATGGCAATAAATCAATTTGTATTAAAGCCGCTACTTCAAGTGAGATGAAGAAGTGAGTATCAGATGAACAGGTTCTGGCTAAGCAAAGTTAGAATTTCAGAAAAAGCTCGAGACCTCCAATTTTTATACGGAATCCTCGGTGGATGAACGCGACTCGCACTTGTCCGATTTTTTTAGTAATAATAATATAATTTCCTTGAGTTTTGGATTTGATTCTTTCAAATCCAAAACCTATCGCGTTCACAACTCGCCTCAAATATTTAAAAATAACATTTTTATTGAATTTTATAGTATCTATATTATTATTTGTCTAGTACTCTTGAATAGAAAACCTTTTACCTCAATAAAAAATCTATCAAATATTCATTTCGTACAAGATATTTTTAGCATTGTCTATATAGCCTCCAAGTTATTTATTATTCTTAAAGAAAATGTTATACTATGTTATATTTCAAACTAATCATGACAAGACGGATCTTATGATTATTATTCATTGTTTATATTCAAAGGGGATGTTATATAAATATATTTTATTTTTATTTTATTTATACTAGTGGCTCCCGCGCGGTTTCGTTCACTTTTTACACGATTTTTTAATAAATCTGGTACTAGCGCTCAGTATAAGTGGTTTATTCCACTTAAATTCCAATCTCGTGTTATTTTATATAGCTCCAAAACATCCTTTATATTCCAATAGTCCAATGAAAGTCTCATTAAAATAGAGATATTTCGGAGATAAGTGGACAATCAGAAAGACAGATAAAAGTTTTAAAATCGTTAATTTAAACTATAGTATATATACCACTTGAACTAAAACATTTATTTTGCAATCACAGACAGACATTTATATTTTATGTATATGTATAAATATTTTTATATTGCCAAATCGCCTTACTTTTCCATTCGTAGAATAAAATTTGTATGAGTCAGCAAAATTTCAAGGAGGAAAGGGAAACGCTTAGTTCTGGGACAATGAATGCTGATAAAGCTGTATATATCGGCTTTTTGTAGTGAAATAAATTTTTTTTTTTATTGATTTTTAGGATGACTTACCAAGAAAAAGAAAAACAAACCCTTTATTTATAGCTATATCTTATCACTAAAGATACTTTTCTTTGTTTCTAGGATCATTTCGTTATTAGCCTCTGTCAAAACCATTTTTCTCAAGATCACGTGGAGGTATTAATTTAAAATTAACTTCAGATAACCAGTCCCTAATAGATAGAGAAAAATATTATATTCTAAGTGTTTCCAAATTTGAAATTGTTTTTACGACTCGTCTTATAAAACACAAGAATGCTAGGTATATAAAAAGGGCAAAAAGTATATATATGGAGTGTTTTAACACCAGGTTCTCTCTGTCTACTCTGCTTTATGAAGAAATTTTATGAAGAAATCGTGATTCTTTTTTAGCGTCACGATGTATCATGCACACAGCATGATAGGCAAAGGGAACCTAGTTATACCCATTTTCCGGCCGAATTCTGAAGATATTGTGAGTTGAGCGGCGGAAATAAACGCTGCGCTTTGCCTCAACACCCTCAAACTCACAACCTGTCACCTTTACAGTTACACTTCGTACCTACTCCTGCGCCACGACTGGCCACAAATTAAGTAAATGCATAATAATATCAAAATCGAACCAAGAACGTAACCCATTATACCACACTTAAACGGTAAATGGATTTGAAGCCCTGTCTTAACTCCAACGGCTTCTTATTTATATTATATCATATAAGCAATTCACTTCGCCTCATATTGAGAAACGCAAGCACTTCACTCTGCCCGTATAATACGCCGCGCCCTACTTACTCCGTGCGGAGTTTATTTTTCTTGCATCATAACTTCCATTTTCATTTTCTTTTTAAAACACCATCAAAATCTATTTGGATTTAAATATATTGTAGCGTAAGTTTATTGTGTAGTTTTAAATGTTTGGTTAAAATAGATTCTCTCTCTCTCTCTCTCTTCCTTAAAATAAATAAATCAAATAAATCAGCTTCACGCTATATCCCGCACACAGCAGGGTAAGCAGAGGGAACCTAGTGTTAAGACACTCCGTTCCCCACTTTCTGCCGAATTCTGGAGGCATTGCGTGTTGAGTGGCAGAACTCAACGCCGCGCTTTACCTTGACACTAGAGCGAAGAAAGGAAATATAAATTTAAGTAAATATTTCATCTCCTCGAGTGGGGATCGAACCCACAACCAGTCGGTTTCGCAGTCACACCTCGTGCCGCTGCGCCACGACTGCCCTCACTCTCTCTCTCTTCCTTGTTTTTTTTAAATAAGGAAGAACCAAATGACTAACTTTTGTGCCTTCTGAGAAGGTTAGACAGGCTGTGCCCACCCCAGCGCAGTCTGTTGCCCATTAAAAATTTGCTATGCTGCTATGTTGAATGTAGGTGAAATTGAAAAACAGAATGTGAACTTGCTACCATCACAATAAAGAAATTTCTATATTATTTGGGCATATTGCGTCTGAACTAGCTATATTCATTATAGCCTATTTGGTTGGGCTCGCGCCAAGACTTCTAGTTTTTTTTTGTAAATAAGAAAAAGGATTTCCTTAGCGTTAGGTAACGAATGTTGTAGCATTTTGTTGGTGATTTTTTTATTCGTCTCCCATTTGGTAAACACAGGCGGAACTAAATGTCATTTGTGAGTTGTGATATAATGTTCTTTCAAATGTTATCTTTATTTCTATAGTTATAATAGAAAAATAACGTATCGGGTATGTACGAGGAAGACACATGTACTCGTATAAGAAAAAATGTCATTGGTGCTTGTAATATTTATTTTAAATTATTATTATTAATATAAAATAACTAATATTAAATATATATTAAATAAAATCAAATCAAATCAGCTTCACGCTTATCCAGCACACAGCAGGGTAGGCAGAGGGTACCTTTTGTTAAGATACTCCGTTACCCACTTTCCACCGAGTTCTGGAGGTATTACGTGCTGAGTAGCGGAACTTAACGCCGCCCAATATCTCATTTCCTCGAGTGGGGATCGAACCCATAACCAGCCGGTTTACAGTGACACTTTGTACCCCTATATCTGCGCCACTATATCTGGAATATAGATATTAAATATTATTAATATTATAATATCCAATATTAAAGGACGCTAATGTGGCGTTCTTCATTCGTTAACTGTATTGCTGTAACTTATGAAATTTTCTTTTTTTTTTTGCTTCAGAGATAACTAATTGGTAAGACACTCCGTTCTCTACGCAACGCCTGATTTTGGAGATGTGCTGAGTAGCGGAGCTCAACGCCGTGCTCTGTCTTCTGTCTTGTTATTATAGCGAAAAAATAAAATATTTCATTCCCCCAAGCTGGAATCGAAGCCGCGTTTTGAATCAAACGCTGTGTGGCTGCGATGATGGCCTCTATAAAGTTTCATAGAAATATTAAACAATATCCCCTGTTTTGTGATTAGATCACAATTTTGTATTTAAATAAAGGTTGTTAGTAACATTTGTTATTCATTACATTAATTTAAAAATAATATTTAGAAACGTATAAAAATATAGGCACTCGCGCTGTTTAGATATTGTCCAAGCGCTCTAGCCAACTATGACTAAGATATTTTTAACATTTTTAAAGTGTTAATCCACGCTTGGGAACGTATGGCTCAGTGGTCACAGCGCCTGGTTGGTTTCCAGGAGGCGCGGGTTCGAGTCCCGCTACGTTCAAATTTTTATACGTTTTCTAAAATAAGTATGATTAAGATGTTCTTACATTACAGAAGTGAGGTAGGCTTCCTCTGCCCACCCTACTATATGTAGAATACAGCCTGAAGCTGATGAAAAAAAACAAGACCAAATCAAAGAAATAAAATATTGAAAACTTTGTAATTATCTACAGCAATGTAGATCTTGTGTTCAGACACTCTTTTTCTGACTATCGTCCGTCCTCGTCTAGAAATTTGACGAAAAAAAATTCTCTTACACTTTTATAACCTTTTTACAATACCGTATATTGTATTTCATTATTAGATCCCATATTCCAAACTTTATTGCAGTAAATTGATAAGCGAAGCTAAAACATGAAGTAGGTCGCCTTGTACTAGTATAGAAAGTTTTGGGAACGCGCCAACCGTTTCGAATTAGAAACAGTACTCCGTTAGGTAAATTGATAAGGTGAGAACTATTCAATTTATTTATCTGTGCAGCATATTAATATTATTAGATTGGATTCGTATAGGCTATCTATATTTTTGTTATGAGTAAATGAGTTCGATTTCCACTCGAGGAAATCAAATATTTATTTAAATTTATATAATAATTCCATTTCTTCGCTCTGGTGTCAAGATAAAGGGAGTGTTGCTTGCCACCACTTAATGCTTCCAGAATTGTGTTCTCTCTGTCCACCTGCTGTATTAGTATTCTGGTGATTTTACCAAAAAAACATTTTTTTCTTTGACTTTAAAACATATACTTAAATAACTATTGCAATTGGTTAAAATTGTCAGTATATGATTAAGCCTTAAAATCGTAAAAAAAATCTTGATATCATCACTCATTTCTCTACTTTCCACAAATTGA
This sequence comes from Heliconius himera, assembly GCA_021202915.1. Taxonomy (NCBI): domain Eukaryota; kingdom Metazoa; phylum Arthropoda; class Insecta; order Lepidoptera; family Nymphalidae; genus Heliconius; species Heliconius himera. The sequence continues at coordinate 32,581 of JAJHJA010000154.1, read as the reverse complement.
TATAAGTATTTCGTGCTAATAGTCATAGCCGCTATAGTAGCAGAGCGACACAGCGTCTGACTGTAAACGCAACAGTCGTGGGTTCGATTCCTACTCGGGGATTGAATTATTTTACACTTCCATCCTTAGTTAACGCTTGTTGATATGCGGAAAGTCACGCCGCAAACCAAACAAACATCTTAAATAAGGATATGACATATGGCGGATCTTCTTCAATAATAGCAATTTTACATATGTTGTTCAATGTCCATATACCTATATATTAACAAAAGTAATAAAAATAAAATCAAATTTTACAATACATTTAAGTTACCATATGACTTAATTTCCCACGAAACTGGTTAGACCGAGAGAGCATAGTGTCAAGACACTACATACTACTAGAAAGTCATTGAGTATTCATGACGGAACTCAACGCCGCCTTTGTCGATAGCACAAAGAGCAAAATAACGAAAATAATACATGAAATTGTTTCTAAATTTATAAAATAACTTTATTTTGATATAATAAATCACATATAGGAATATGTATGTATGAAAACCATCCCGCATCCCCTGAGGGTGCGCGCTAATCCGAATTTCATTTAGAGCTTAACAAACAAACGCGTCAAATTTCCACACATTGTTTACATTATTTTAGCTTATGGATCCATATTCGATACTTTAATACTATTAAGCTTTTGGTATATTTTATTTTCTAGATCAACAAAATGAATTATGTAAATTTAAATTTTAGTTAATTATTTTTAATAAACCAAGTGATAACATCGAAATATCTTATATATAATAAGGGTTTTGGACCAGGACACATTCTAAGTACTCAAGGAATCCCTGATCTCAGGAACAACGGCTTGCATTCGAAACATTCATCATTTTACCCTACATACCGCATATAGCAGGCTAGGCAGAGGGAATATGGAAACCTAGTGGTAAGACACTCCGTTTCCATTAAGACACTTTTATTTTTCACTTTTCTGGAAGCATTGTGTGTTGAGAGATATATATGCCGCGCTTTACCTCATTACCGGAACAAAGGGATGAAAATATTAAATATTTAATTTCTTCGAGTGAGATTCGAACCCACTATCTATTGTGTGTATCATCATACATCGAAATAATTAGCGTGTTGTAATATTGGCCTCCAAGACAGATAAAATACTCAAAATAAAAAAAAGTAAAAGTTTAAAAAAAAGTTTCTGAGATTAGCACATTAATTCAAACAAATCATATGACGTACATATAAAAAAATGTAATTAAAGTATTTTCAATATTGGTTATTATGTATAATTTTTTTCTAGATTCTCCACTTCTTTTTAGTTTATCTCAAAACCAATACTAAATGAATATACAAAAATAGGTCAAGGCGTTCCGCCTATAAGAGATGTTATACATACATACACACACGCCAGCCAACAAAATAACTTAAATAATTCCACATAAAGAATATCGTACCCCACACATGTTAAACATAACACTTCTGGCTAATCGGTGCTACGAACATTTTGCTAAGATATTGGCTATATTCCAAATTAACAGAGGGATTTGTAGTGACAATAAATTTAAGTGAGCTGTTACTGTAATGTATATTTTGTTCGGTCGTTGTGGCGCCGTGTGTTAAAGTCTGAAGGTGAACGGTGGATGTAGGTTTGATAATCATTCGAGGACTTGAATTATTTTCAAAATACGGTGTTGTGTTCCGCCACTCAATAGGTAATATATATAATGCAGAATTTGAATGTCTTGACACTAGGTTCCCTTTAACAAATGTGCTATACAGGAAAAATCTTAAAGTTGCTTTGGTGCTATGTCTTTCCAGAGCAAAAGATGGAAACTATTACGGTTTCATGAAGATAATGTAAAATACGTAATTCTCGTTGAGGCCGTCGTGTTGCTAGCTGCGTAGTGGGAGGGTAGCTAGCGTAGTGGGTTCAATCCCCACTCGGGGGAATGAATTATCATCTATGAATATTTTTATTTCTTAGCTCTGGTACCAAGGCAAAAGAGCGTTGTAATGCCGCCACTCATCACACAATGCTTAGAAAATTCCGTGCAAACGGAGTGTTTTAGCGCTAGCGCTACGCCGCTATATGCGGAAGTGAAAAAAAAAACTACATTCTCTCAAATAGAGACTATAATCTCGTTTACAGCCGGATGCTTTCCCACTGGGATACGATAGCCTTATACAATGTATATCAGATAACACCGTAGGTAATGCCTTCATAATCCAAAATATATTTAAAACCTTAAATTTAAAATTTTACTCCCGAATTCTGTTCTTGTAATCCTAAGTGCAACCTACAAACATATTTGAAAAAAACAATATTCTCACGTAATTTAACGCTGCAAACTAACAATCCCTTTTAAACATAACCTACTTAAAATTAATACTATTATTCTAAACCAAAAAGATTCTCAGGAAATAAACAAATCGTGTGAGTATTTCATTTCTATGTATTTTCACGCGTCCTCCGCCCCGCGGCGTCCGTGACCAGAATCCGGCCGAACGTTAAATATACAACAGTTTGACTGTGTTATGTAAATATACTAGCTTTTGACTGCGATTTCGCTTATTTTGTTGACTACTTAAATGACTTCATTATTGATAAGTAATTTCAAAAGAAGATGAGGCCTATCATGGCGCAAATGTACAAGTGCCACTGTTAACACGTGAGGTAGTGGGTGCGATTCCCACTCGAGTTAATCGAATAATTAATTGCTTTCGTAAACACGCCATACGGAATGCTTAGAGAATTCGTGGAAAAGTGGAGAACGGTAGTGCCGTAACGGAAACGGAGTGTCTTAACACTAGGGTCCCAGGTTCCCTCTGCTTTCCCTCTATGTGCGGGATATAGTATGTAGATAAAAAAATGGTTTTAATATATATAAATAAATTAAAAATCAATTAGCTTCACGCTGTATCCCGCACACAGCAGGGTGGGCAGAAGGAACCTAGTGTTAAGACACTCTGTTCCCCACTTTCTGCCGATTTCTGGAGGCATTGCGTGTTGAGTGGCAGAGCTCAACGCCGCGCTTAACCTCGACACCAGAGCGAAGAAATGGAAATATAAATTTAAGTAAATATTTCATCTCTTCGAGTGGGGATCGAACCCACAACCAGTCGGTTTTACAGTCACACCTCGTGCCACTGCGCCACCACTGGTTTAATATATATGCTTAACGAAATAAAATGACCCTAGCTCGGTTTAATTAAAAATGAAAGGTATAAACGCAAACCGCAATTTTCTACTATGTTGTAATAAATAGTTATTTCTACCAGATTCTGATGATACCCTTTCGTTGGAATACGTTACTTAAATAACATTCATCGAAATAAATTTAAATTCATTATATTATATAAATATCGTCAGAGGCCAGTCGTGGCGCAGCGGTACAAAGTGTCACTGTAAAACCGAATGGTTGTGGATTCGATCCCCACTCCAGGAGATTAAATATTTATTTACATTTATATTTTCATTTCTTCGCCCTGTGTCGTTTGTTGTCGAGGGGAAAGCGCAGCGTTGAGTTCCGCCACTCAACACGCAATGCCTCCAGAAATTGGCGGAAATGGAGGAACGGAGTGTCTTAACACTAGGTTCCCTCTGTCTACCCTGCTATGTGCGGAATATAGCGTGAATCTGAAAAAAAAGTCCTTTAGTTTGCTCAGTTTTAAATATATATTTTGGGCCTGAACCGCTCTTGCTTTTATACTCCTAAAATATGAAAATACTTTTTGGTAGCATTAAATAATTTTTAAAAACTATAATATTTCTCGTATATTTTAAACGTGACGTGCTCTAAACTCAGACCATTTCTCACACACGGGATGCAGTAGTCATTTATAAAATGTTGTAGCAGTAAAAATTAATGGGAACGGAGTGTCTTAACAATAGGTTCCCAGAGAGAATCTGCCTACCTTGCTATGTACGGAATACATCGTGAAAATAATACATATTTTTTTTATATTGTATATATCTGACCATCGCATAAATAGCGTCGGTTAATAAAATAAAATTACCCTTGTTCGGTATACTTAAAAATATAAAAATATTTTTATTATTGGTAGATAGTTCAAGCCCCATACGAGCAAATGGAATATTTATCTCAATTTATATTTCCATTTCTTCTCTTTGGTGTCGAGGCAAAGCCCGGCGTTGAGTTCCGCCACTCAACATGCAGGTCCTTCAGAATTCGGCGGAAAGTGGAGAACAGTGTCTTAATACTAGGTTCCTTCTGCCTCCCTTGCTATGTGCGGGATACAGCGTGAAGCTGATAAATAAAAAAATTGAAACGTGAAATATTTTTTAAATCCATAATATTTCTTGTATATTTAAGCATGATGTGTGCTAAACTCAGAACATTTCTCATACACGGGATGTAGCTGTCATTTATAAAATGTTGCACCAGTTAAAATTAACCTTTAAGTGTTTCTGACATTGTTATAAATGGTTTAAACGTCTTCTAACGCTCGAAGTAAACTAGTGCCTTTTATTAATAATCCCTGAAATTGACTGCTTTATTTTTCCATAGAATGTTTCGATATTTTCAAAATATGAGGGTTAGGTTCGGAGAAAACGGAGTGTCTTATCACTCGGTTTCCTCTGCCTATCCTGCTATGTACGGGATACAGCGTGAAGCTGATTTATTGGGGTTACGTAGAAAAATCTCGTAAAAGTAAATGCTCATTAACAATAACATAGGTATGTAGAAAGAATTTATACCCGACTGCGGCTAAGCTCAAAAGGAGGATTTTGTTTTTAGCGCGTATGTATGTATGTATGTAAATATGTCCGTTTCTTTGTTACTTTGTATCTGTTAAACCAGATAAAAATAATACGTTCTTGGAATTGGCATTGATGGCTCGTTAATTTAGTTTAAGCAGTGAGGTTGGATCTATACCTATATTATATTCTCTAACTTTGGATTACATACATTATATTTCTCATTTGGTGCGTCAATGATGGAATTACAGTTTGGGTTTGGCCATGTCGTTTTTTTAAGTAAATGTAGAAATACGATTTTAAGACATGAAGGAACCATAGACCTGATTATATGATTTAAATTTCAAATCGATATTTCCAAGTGTTCCTGAGATAGAGGCTCTTCACAGACAAACAGACGGATGGAAAACATAATGATTTTATAAGAGTCCTTTTTTTTAAGACGTACGGAACTCTAATGGAAAAATATTTAAATAAATGCGGAAAGACAAATTATAAATTTTGATTGCGTCTCCTGCAATATTTCAAAAAGTGTAAATAAGTCATTCGAGATTATGAAGTATTTAATATTTTCATATCTTTACTTTGATAACGAAGACTCCCAAGGGTTCCCGAGATCAGCGTGTTTAACTAAACAAGCCCTTCAGCTTTATGATATTAGTATAGATACTCCACATTACAGACATTATGCAATTATTATGTATTTAGTTACGTGTATATATATATACATATATATATATATATATATATATATTTAGCTTCACGCTGTATCTCGCACAAAGCAGAATATTCATATTGAACGTAAAAGTGTTAAAACACTCCTTTCTAATTATCACACTTCCGTTCCCCACTTTCAGTACAATTATGGAGTGAGTCCTTGTATATTAGTGGAGAAACTCAACGCCGTTCTTTGTCTCGTTACCAGAGCGGGGAAAATGAAATATTTCATTTCTTCTAGTGGGAATCCACAACCCTATTGTTTACATACGCACGCCTATGCCCCTGCGCCACCAATAATCTCAATATATTAAAATCAGCTTCACGCTGTATCCCGCACACAGCAGGGTAGGCAGAGGGAACCAGTGTTAAGACACTCCGTTGCCCACTTTCTGCCGAATTCTGGAGGCATTGATTGAGTGGCAGAACTCAACGCCGCGCTTAACCTCGACACCAGACCAAAGAAATGGAAATATAAATTTAAGTAAATATTTCATCTCCTCGAGTGGGGATCGCACCCACAACCAGTCGGTTTTACAGTCACACTTTAGTGCCGCTGCGCCACGACTGGCCTCATTATTATTATATAATTATAATTAATAAAATATATACAAACATATATTTAAATAACCAATTAAACCGTTATAGTCATCCCAACACGCATCCCATTTGAAACGAACAATCAATTTATCACAGCGGGGCCATACTGCAAATGTGGCCCGAGACAATTTGAGCGCACTTGACGTCCGACGACCGTTTAGCGCGTTGTTACGCTAGAACGTGGGCATGGATTGCTTTTACGACATATTTATCTGTGTTTTGTTGTTTCCCTTTATTTAATAGGGTTTTTAATTTTCACGCTGTATCCCGCACATAGTAGGGTAGGCAGGGCGTAGTGTTAAGACACTCTCTGCCGAATTTTCCGAAACTTTGAAGCCAGGTTTTGTGTCTTAGTGCCAGAGTGGAAAAATGAAAATATGAATAAATTATAATTCATTCCCTCGAGTGGGAATCGAACTCACAACAGTCGAGTTACAGTCTCACATTTGTACCTCTGCGCCACGACCGCCTCAACGGTTTTTGTTGTTATGTATTGAGTTGTTGGGTGTGGAAATAGGATATTGAAATTAGGCTCTTTTTGCTTAAGCATTTATTTACAGGAACAAAAGAATTTTTAAAAACAAAAATTAAAGCCTGGTATATAAAAAAACAACGTTTACTCAAAAACATCAGTTTAAAGCTAAAGTTAAGCACAAAGGTGAAGATTATAAAAAAAATAATATATACAGGATAGGTAACCTGGGAACCTAGTGTTAAGACACTCCGTGCCTATTATTATTAGGACACAACGGTTCCCCACTTTCCGATGAATTCTGAAGGCATCACATGTTGAGTGCTTGACACTGTACCAATCTGTGCAACTGTAAAAAAAATGATTTGTCATCTTGCTTCATTACCAGAGCAATATAATGAAAATAATAAATATTTCATTTCCTTTCTTTCACTGGGAATCGTATCCGAAACCTGTCACGTGTAAACGCAACAGGATACAGGATGGAAGGAACATAAAAAATGGCGTTTGAAGCCGTGGTGGTGCAAAAGCACAAGGATTAGACTGTAATGCGACGGTTTTGGGTTCAATTCCAAGGAAATAAGTATAAATTATTTAAATTTCTAAACTCTGGTGTCGAGGCAAAGCAACGCGTTGAGTTTCTCCACTCAATACGCAAAGCCTCTCGAGTTTAGCGGAAAGTAAGGAACGAATGTGTCCTAATGGGAAAAGAGTGTCTTATCACTAGGTTCCCAGGTTCCGGCCTGCCCACCCTGGTACGCAGGATACAACGAAGAGCTAAAAAAAAGGGAAACACCTAAAATACCCTACAGACGTTTAAGGGATATATTCACATTTTATTACTGTTCCGTGATAAATTGTTGGGGCCATTTGCAACGAGACGGCAACGCGTATTCAGTACACCCTATTGATTGATTACACCGTTGTTGCCTGTTTACGGTGCTTTGTTTTGTTTAATATGAAACTGGTTAGTTTAAATTTTGGAACAGGTTCGATTCTGATGATTAAAGAAATTGAGGCCAGTTGTGGCGCAGGGGCACAAGCGTGTGACTATAAATATGAGAGGTTTAGGGTTCGATTCGCACTCGAGGAAATTAATAATTTAAAATTTTTATTTTTTCGAAGCGGTAAGATAGGTGGGAGACCTCGGTTGACCTTCGAAAACCTCCAGTATCAAAGATACTTGAGGAAGATCACGTAAAAAGCATGAGGATCCCCCGAAGGGCATGTATGAAGAGGTTGATGACAGTGGACGCGGCGAAAGAGGTATGCAGAGACCGTAGCGTTTGGCGCTCCGTTAGCTCGGACTTTCCTGTTAGGTATACAGCTTGAAGCTAGTATAGTATTTTTTGCTCACTCTGGTAACAAGGCGGCATTGAGTTCCATCAAAATATCAACGAAAAATGGAGAACGGAAGTGTCTGAATGTGGAACAAAGTGTTTAGCACTAGGTTTCCTGGTTTCTTCTGTCTATCTAGACACGGAATACAGCGTTAAGCTAAAAAAATATTATCTTCGACAGCGTTGTGGCGCGTTAGAACAGCGTCTGACAGTAGATGTGACTGTTATACATTTAATCTTTAATTGGGGACTGATTTTTTTCTCTGGTGGACAAAGCTCAGCGTCGAGTGTCACTTCTCATTACGTAATATTTTGATTTTTTTCGAGACATTGCGTGTTAAGGAAAAGGGAGAAAAGTGGAGGGTTATAACACTAGATTCCCTCTGCTACGCGGGAAAATGATGTAAACTTGGTTGTTTACATAAAGAACAGCATCATTTTCCCGCGTAGCAGAGGGATCATTTATCATTTAAATTTAATATCGAAATGAAAATATGAAGAATAAAGAATTAGTGTTGAAGCAGTTGAATTTATGTTTTTCTAATGCTTCAGTTTTTATTTTCCTCTCCTTTCGTGATATGTCGTCGTCGTTTAGCTTGCAGAAAACAACTCCGCAAAGCGAGAACAAAAGTATCTATATATTGCAAAAAATAAATAAACATATTTTACAATTTTTTAATAATTATTTAACTTGTGCCCCTGCGCCAAGACTGGCCAGTCCTGGCGTGGCTATAAAACCGAGCACTAGACTGGTTGTAGGTTCGATTCCCAGTCAATAAAATGATAATTTCATTTCTTCGCTCTCGAGTTGTTGAGTTGAGTTCCGCCCCTCAACACGCAATTCTCCAGAATTCAGGAGAAAATGGGAAGTAGAGTGTTTTAATAATGTTAAAACACTCGGCTTTCTCTGTATACCCTACTATATGCGGGATACAGCGTGAAGCTAAAAAAACAAGAAATAATTAAAGGGATTTCATTAACTACGGAAAGGAAAATATTTAGAAAAAAAACTGGACAAGTGCGAGTCGGCCGCCGATGGTTCCGTATAAAAATCGAAGCTTAGCCAGAGCTCTTACATCTGGTACCTCAATTGAACTAGCGGCTTTAATACCATTTTTTTAAGGATTTAACCAGAAATGTATAGTTTTCAGATTTTTTCCTGAACTAGTACCTACTTGTAGATCTAGGACAACTGGAAGTACCCTATTAATTTTGATTCCCTTTCGAAATACACGTTTTTTGCGATATAAGCGGCCTCATCTTTTTTTTAAGTAAATGTAGAAATAGATTTTTTCAGAAAGCCATGGGGCCGTAGATTTAAGTATATGGTTTGAGTTTCAACCAAGCGTTCTTGAGATCAGAGGCTCTTGACAGACAGACAGATGGACAGACGGACGGACAACAAAGTGATCTTAGGGTTTCTTTTTTTTTCCTTAAAAGTTATGGAACTCTAAAACATTTTTTTTTTCTAGAAAGTCTAACATACTCCCAATTTAAACATATAACTGTTACTTAGTAATAATTTAATATAATATACTTAGTTTAGTTAAACCTTTTGTACTCACTGATACCTACACTAAACTAAATTTCGCTGATATTTACACACAGTCTTGTAACTTAGTATCTCACTCAGCACCGTCTTAGTACAGTAGCGTCGTCGTAAACAAACATTCACATATATCTACATATGTATATATGTCTAGTGGTCTATATTTACCTTTGAGGCCAACGTGGCCCAGGGGCTCAAGGGGCACTTTACCTACGGTTGTGGGTTCGATCCCCCCTCGAAGGTATGAATTATTATTTATTTATTCATTAATATTTTACTTTCTTCGCTCTGGCAATATACCAAAAGTTCGATGTTGACACACGCAATTCCTCGAAAAATTCGAAACAAAAAATTGGAAAGTGGGGAATAGAGTGTCTTAACATTAGGTTCCCATTGCCTACTCTGCTGTGTGCGGGATACAGCGTGAAGCTGATTTGATTTAATTTATTTGATATATCTGTTATTCTGGAACTTACCAGCGTATAAGATTACATTAAACCAAATCTAATTTGCAACGAGGCACTATGTATATAGACATGTATGGGATAGGTATATATATAAGCAATTTCCTGCCTTCGTGACTGGATGGTAAGTGAAATAGTAATACGATATATGTATATATATATATATATGGACCATAGTGGCATAGTGGAAGAGCGTCGTGATGGTTGTGAGTTCGATTTGTATTCAGGGCAATGATTTAAGCTCATTTCTTTGCTCTGACAAGACAAACTGTTGAGTTTCGTCACTCAATATGCAACGTCTCGGCTTAGGGTGGAAAGTGAAACACTGTCTTGACACTAAGTTTTCTCTGCCTACTCTATTCTGTGTGAAATAACGTGAAATTGTTACTATAAAATAAATATTATGATACAGCAAATTCAAATGTATGTACCATAAAAAATAATTATGATTTTGTTATTTTAAGTTATGCTACTAAATTTTAGATGCACATTTTTAAGTCCTGCTACAAACATAAAAAATATATAATATTTTTTGCATTAAGCTATCTATACCTACTACTAGTTTTATAAAACTGAAGCATTTCTTTGGCTGAATGCGTTAATCTCAGGAACTATTGGTACCAATTTAAAAAAAAATGTATTTTATAATCTATTACAGTTTACATTGAACTAAGCTACGAGTATAAGGTTATGTTACATTATGTTAATCATTTAGATGTAATCCACTCCAGTCTGACTTACCACAGTCCCTTAGAATGTGTGACGTCACCGTGGTAAAATGGAGATAACTAGAGTTATTTCTATTTAAATAAATATAAAAATAGGTAAGATGGAAATAACTGGAGTTATTTCTAATTCACCACAGTAGTGTAGTTTCCATTTTACTTAAGAGTGGTTTCCATTTTACAAAGAAACCGCAAATCATAGATAGTGATGAACACGACATGTAGCTTCAAAATATTTGACCGGCGTCATTTCTAAAATTTTAAACTCTTTGGAACTCTCCAACGTGACTAATATATTACTCGCTCGAGTTTCATGAAAAGTTTAAGCGAATTTGTACGCCGTAGTTGTTTTTAACCTCTGCTAATTAGAGAGGTTGGAAAATATTTTCTTTTTTTCTTCTGATTTAAATGTTTATTTCGTTTATATCTGATATACGTTTTCGGTCATATTTGCATATTTTTAGCTTAGATTTTTAGTTTGTGTTGTATAGTGGAGGCTGTCGGTTTGATTATTACTTGATGCATTTTTTTTATAGTCACGCCGTAACCCGCACACAGCGGGGTCCAGAGGGAACCTTGTGTTAAAAAACTCCGTTCCCCATTGTCTGCCGAATTCTGGAGGTATTGCATCTTGAATGGCGAAACTCAACAGCCGCGGAGCAATACCACAGCGAAGAAATGAAAATATTAAATATTTAATTTTCTGGGGTGGAATTAACCCGTTACCGTTCGTGGTTTACATAACGTTAATAACGAGTTCAATTTCCATTCTGTGAAAATCAAAATATTAAATATTTAATTTTCTGAATAAAGAATCGCTCGCTACCTCTTAACAATCTTATTAAAATAAAAAAAAAATCAGCTTCACGATGTATTCCTCATATAATAGGGTACGCAAAGGGAACCTAGTGTTAAGACACTCCGTTCTCGTCTTTCCGCCACGCGAATTTTTGGAGGCATTGCGGGCTTTTGCCTTGTTACCAGAGCAAAGGAATGAGAATATTAATAAATAATGATTCATTATCTCGAGTGGGGATTCAACCCACAATCGTCGCGTTACAGTCACACCCTTGTTCTTCTGCGCCACCACGGCCTCTTTTTTGTATATCTTATTATTTATCATATAAAATTAAATTTATCATTAAAAAAAAATCTTTAATGGTAGAAAACATTCTGTATAGCTTCTAAAGTATCTTTAATTATTTCTAAATTGCACGGTTTATTTGCACTGAGGTTAGGGGAGGGTGAATATTTGGCGAGGCCCGCTGCTTATACTACGAGTTTATGAACGAAAATTGTTTTTTCTTTGTAATTTAAAGCCAATAACTGTAAAAAAATGTAATACAGGGAATTAAGTAAGAGTAAATGAAAAGAAACCGATAAACAAAATAATTCTGTGAAGGTTCCGTTGGTTACCTGTGAGCTACGAAACCCTAATAAACGTCAATGGCATGCATGCATGCATGGCGTCTAGTTGTATGCAAAAAAAAAACAAAAAAAACTTTGAAGTTAAAAAAAAAATACAATATTATTTTATTTATTTCAAAGTAAACTTTTAGTATTGATAATAATTAATTATATTTAGTTTTTTTTATTTCACGCATTTTCCAGTAAGGTAGAGTAGGCAGAAGAAACCCAGTGCTAAGATAAGTATCTTCTCGTATCGTTCTCCACTTCGGCCCCGATTCGAGATTTGTCAATTCAAATCAAATTTTGAGAGTAACTCTATTCCCAGGAGAAGGAATCGAACCTACAATCATCATGTTGGCGTTATCCACAATCTAATATTATAACAATATTTAAAATTTCTATATAAGCACATTATAAAGAAAGAGACGTGCTCTTTGATAGTGACGATAAGTAAACACAAAATATTTTTCAATTTAATAAGCTTCAAATTTCTTCGAAAAATGAATTTTGATGTTAAACTAGCAAGTGCCTGAAACACAGCTCACATGTTCACTACAGAAAGAAAACGGAAAAAAAAGACCTCACACCGATTTCATACACTTGCGTAGTGTAGTACCCGTGTAGTACAGAATTTTATAAAATACATCTTGGATGTATATTTTTAACACATTTTGCTTTTACGCCAAGTATAAAGTAAGTTTAAAGAATTATTTTTTAGCATTACGGTGTATTATAAACATAGCAGAGCAGGCAGGGGGAACCTGGGAACCTAATGTTACGACATTCTTGACTTTCAGCTGAAATTTGGAGGTATTAGATGTTGAGTGGCGGAACACAACGCCGCACTTTCTGTAATTACCAGAGCAAGGAAATGCAATGATTAAATATTTTATTTTTATATTTCTTATAGAAAATAGCTTATAGTCTCAAACTTATCCTTTCATATTGTAATGATATGTATCCTTGTCCATTTAAATTGATGCTGAAGTGGAGACCTGGTGACCTGTCACTCGGGTTTCGTACCTATCACAGGCACCAGCACCCATTTACTGTATTCACTACTTTTAATGTTGTGGTTGAAATAAAGAATTTTTGTTTAGTTTTTTGTTTATTAAATTTTTCGTATACAGTTTTCCTACGCCACGACTACTGCGATTACTAAAATGTAAAAAATCGTTATCGATCATTCTTATATCTATAAGAAAATGGTTGTAAATAATATCTTGATTGATATTATTGTCTAACTTAAAAACAGCAGATTCCCGTTTTTTCCCGCATACGAAGAGGGAGCCTAGTGTCAAGATACTCCGTCCTCTGCTTTCAGCCCTATTACATATTTAAGGCCTTCGTGGCTTATAATGATAATTTATATGCAACGATACAAAGTATCTCTGTTTACTCTATTACGCATGAAAAAGAGTAAAGCTACTTTTTAAAATTGTTTTTATTATATACATATTTTTTTGAAAGCATGCAATATTTTTTAAATTGTCCAGTTATGTAATGAGATTATGTGAGCGTTGGACTACTAGAATTTCTGCCCACATAATAAAAATATATTTTAAGATTTATGGTGTATCCCTAATATAACAGGACAGGCAAAGGGAACTTGGGAACCTAGTTCACCTACCACATTAAGACACTTCCATTTCCCACTTTTGGCTGAATTCTGGAGGTATTGCATGTTGAGTGACAGAACTCACTGCCATTGCCCCGTTACCAGAGCGAGAAAGTCAAAAAATATTAAATATTTCATTTCCTCAAGTGAATATCGAACTCAGAACTACTAGCCCACCCAATATAATATTTTAAAAAATACCATTAAAAATGAATCAATCTATTTTTATTCCAATACATTTTTCTATAGCTCAAGCCAACTGTCAGACAAGTCACTGTCTAACGTCACAGTTGGATAGTTGTCAGAACTATACAGGCTTCTGTAAGGTGGTAAGTAGGTCGAGACTCAAGAAGCGTCCGCTCAACGTGCCCTCTGATGAGATTTGAATACCTATCTTAGTTTGACTAAAGAAAATGTTGCCCCACATTGTATGCTATTATATTAAATAAATCAGCTTCACGCTGTATCCCTCACATGGCAGGGTGGGCAGAGGGAACCTATTGTTAAGACACTCCGTTCCCCAGTTTCCGGCGGATTCTGGAGGCATTGCGTGTTAAGTGGCGGAACTCAATGCCGCGCTTTACCTCGACACTAGAGCGAAGAAATGAAAATATAAATATAAACAAATATTTTATTTCCTCGAGTGGGGATCGAACCCACAATCAGTCGATTTTACAGTCACACTTTGTACCCCTGCGCCACGACTGGCCTCAATTCGTTATTATATTAATAGGCTTTAATTGCCTTTAAAAGATTTTTTACTAGTTAATACATTAGTGGAGATGGTTTATTACGTTATTAAGATGAAGTTGAAATGTTACTGGTTTATCATGAACGATTGTAAGTTTTTATTCTTCACTTATTTTTAATTTTTATTATATTGTATGTATTTATTATTTATTAACTTTTATTTGTAATTTATTATGTTTGTTTGTAAGTATTAAAATATTTTCTGGAATTCAAGACAAATTGTTTTTATTTTCTTTGAAAGTGGTAAACAGAGAGACCTTCATTGTATAACATTCAGAAACATTTAATAATAGCTGTTTTTTTAGTATTATAAAGAATCGTTCAGTTTTTCACAGACTTAAATTTAAGTCAACATTTTCCTAATTTTATGTTAAAATTTTATAATACAATATGTTAAGAAATAAATAAAGTATTATACATATTTTTTTTATATATAATTATTTAAAATAAATATTCAACTTAAAGACTTAGAACCTAGTTAATAAAAATGTTTTTACACATTGTCTTCCTTGTTTCACCATTCATTTTAACTCATATAAGAAAAAAAAAACAACATTTCAAAAGAGGATTTTTCGTGAACAAAAACTGGCTTTTCATAAAAAAGTCATCTCAGTACAGTGTTATTGTTTGAATTACATACTGATATTTGAAAGGAATTCTGTCTCATTAGGAAAATGAAATGCTATAGTATTTTACTATTTGAATAATATAATAACTCTCGGCTTATTTAACATTGACAATATGTTGTTTTTGATTTTAGCGAAATTTTTTGTTTCATATAGAATATGAAAAAGTTTTTGTAATGATAAGAAAGTAACTTTGGGATATGTATATTTCCAGTTTTTAATCAATTTCGAAATTGTGAAATTTAATAAAATATGAATATTGATCTCTGATAAGAGACTCTTATTACTTCCAGAAAAAAAATAGCTGTATCCCGCACATCCATCCCCACGGAAGTTAAGTGGCGGAACTCAACGCCGCTCTTTTGCGTGGTTACCAGATTGAGGAAATGAAAATATTAAATATTACATTTCCTCGACCACCTACAACCAGTGCTTACAGTTACATATATGCTTGTGCCTATGAACCAAAACTGGTCTTGCTAAAATATTTTTCATCGTTTTAAAAGTTGTTTTTTTAATTATATGTTAGAGAAAGAGAAAGTTCGAACAAAAAAAAATTAAAAGTTAAAATAAGAAATAAAAGTTCAAATTTTAGTTTTTAGATATTTTTATTTTTTAACTTTCTATATTTTTATATTTCTACCGGCTTTTAGCTACGACTTCACTTCCGTGGTGTAATGGAAATAAATAAGAATTGTAACACATGACTCAATTTAAGTACCGCAGGTATAGTAGTTACATTTATTTAATTTTTTTTAGGTGTAGTATAGGCTATAGCTTTTCTCTATGAATAAAGTATTCAACACATAAAGTACTATCCTATTCGAACCAGTAGTTCCTAAGATAAGTGTGTTCATTCAAATAAATTCTTTAACTTCATAATATTACACTAATGTATACAATACTGTTACAATTTTATAACAATCTATTTATATATTATTAAAATAAAATTATATGTACATACGTACATATATTTTTTCAAAACAAATTAAAGGAAAGAGCCAATATTTCTTGTCGTAGCATATTTTTTTATGGAATATAAATGTCTGATACTGCAATTACTTTGAAATCTACTTATGTATTCATAAACGTAGAGCCATTTAAATAACTAAGCAACGCTACGATAAATTTATAATAGTTCTGTTTCTTATGTATAATATTATTTTAAAATAAAAAATGGTATAAATATATTTTTCTTATTACATAATAAACAAAAAAAAATTGAAAACGTAACGTCTTTGTTAACAACACAACCTTAAAATACCTTAACTAAATACCAACCTATTTTGGCCGGGTTACATTCCACAGCTGCATATACCAGGGAGACTATTATAAGCGAAGCTTTCCAATCCATTATTGCACTTAAAAAAATTCACTTCTCAAATAAATATCGCGTCTCATTCTCTACGTAGAGTTCGGTGCTACGCCGTAGACGACCGTCCGACGCAACGGCGCCCGGACTACTGAGCCACATCGGTTACATTTGGTTGTTATTGATTCTTTTAAATGTTATTTTTGATTATTTAAATTATAACAATTGTTATTTTGTTATATTTTTTGAATTGATTATGAAATTTAATTTAGTTAGATTTTGTATTAAAAAATTATTTACGAATTATTAATACGTAAAGCACATAAATTTAAAAATAATATCACACTGATATGCATATTATCATAATATTTGATGTTATTTATGTATTTTCTTAGTCAGATTAAATTAGACTTTATTTTATATACGATATATTGAGGCCGTCGTGGCCCCGTAGCACAAGGGTGTGACTGTAAGCGCGACAGTTATGGGTTTGACTCCCACTCGGAGGAATTAAATATTTATTGTAATATTTTTATCACTCTGATGATGGAGAAAAGCGTAACGTTGAGTTCTGCCACTGCACGCCTCAGAACTGAGCGGATAGTTGGGAACAGAAGTACTTTAGCACTAGGTTCCGTTTTTCCACCAGATAGGGGAGACCGGGGTTGGTTGACCAAGTTTCAGCTTAAACGTTTCTATTTTTAATTCTCTTGAGTATGTTAATTTTAAAATAGATTCAATTAATAGATTAACTATTAAGCTTTGGAAATATATGGAATAAAGTACCTTATTGATTACGATATAGAGTACAGGGCAGTTCTTGTACAATAGAAAAAACTGGTCAACCTACCCCATGCATGGGGTTGGTTGACTATAACACTGGGGTAAGTTGACCTATGAAGATGCAATGGTAAAATTTACAAGGAAATGGAATAAAAGACACAAACATGTATTACTTATTTATTTTATTATAAATTCCACCACTTCAATTACACACAATAAAATTCAAATTATAAGAATAAATAATTAGATACTTAATTATTAGGCAATTTAAGTAACTAAAAATAAACAAAGTAATTTCTATATATTCTTGTTTACAAATGTTGTGGATGCCACAACTTGTAAGCAGTGCATTGAATACATTCTTCTCCTTCGATTCTAGAGCTATACCATTTAGTGCATTCCAAATAAAATGTTTTAACCTCATCACTTCCATCGTCGCTACTTTTCTTCTTTCTTTTTCAGTTCCTATAGACATTCCGCCTGTTGTCTTTGGCTTCTTTGTTTTCTTGTTGTCTTGTTTGGATAAAATTTCAAAAAATCCTATTTTATTTTATGTGTAATTGGAATATCATAATATTATAGGGCTGATTGACCAGGTGGTCAACTAACCCCATTATACATTAGTCAACTAGCCCCAAACCACTTTTTAATCTTTAACCACGTGCCATAACCTCAAGACTGCGACGAAATCATATAGAATAATACACAAAATAAAGAGCATAAGCCACAATTTCTTTATAAATTCTTTGACAATCAATAACTATGAATATAGACCAGTTATTACAAATAACATTACGACAATATTAATTACTTACGTGTGTTGTTTTTTAACATTACGTTCCTTCTCTCAAATGAAATGCGTGCTCGATGCCGCGTTCCCGGTGGCTGTGCGGACGGAGGTGATGGGTTCTCCTTCCACACTACCGTGCTTAACGCTATTGCATCGGACGAGTTATTGATAGTTAGTCAACCTACCCCTATAGTCAACCAACCCCGGTCTCCCCTACAGCGTGCAAGTTGCAGTTTATTCATTTTTACCTGCATGTAACAGTGTGGGTTTAAATTTTACTTTTTTCCAAACTACAGAGATAATGTACGCAGTTCTACTTTCTCTTTTACATTAAAGACAGAGGGTAAGGAACGAAATATTTTATTAATTTCTCTTACAAATAATATTTTGTTAGACCAGGGGTTTCCAATCTTTTCTTGATATGGGACCACTCTTATAGAATTCTTGTTAGCAGGGATCACTTTGTAGGTGTAATAAAAATAAATTAATACTTAAACATTTTTTTTAATTTCAAAGTCAAAAATCTGAAATGTTGTGTGCTCCATACTCCATGTATTTAGAATCTTTAAGTAAATATTAAAAATCAATGAATTTCAAATTATATTAAATTTAAATGTCAAAATATTTTGTTTTACCAAAATTTTAAATCATTCACATTAAATTAAATTATTAAATCATACACATTCAATCAATTATTAACATATATTTTGCATTTTACGCATACGTTTTTGTGTAATATAATATACAAATATAAGTAACGATCTTCGTTACTCTTCAACGTTATTTTATAATACAAGGAAAGTAAAACTAACAACAATAAAACAGCATAGAGTATAACGACTTATTATCTGAGTTCGAATTTGCTTTTGATGTTATCTTTTACATTACTTCTTTTTTTTTGTTTTTTTTATAGTATTAAAGCTGCATCAGCTGCATTTTGTATGCAATTCGCAGCGTAATCAAAACTTATATGGTAGGGTAACGTATATAAACCTACAGTTATAAAATTTGGCATGAAATGAAAACTTACTATACATATATATGTTAATAAAATCAGCTTTACGCTGTATCCAGCACACAACAGGGTAGGCAGAGGAAACCTAGTGTCATAAGACACTCCGTTCCCCACTTTCTGCCGAAATCTGGAGGCATTACGTGTTGATTGGCAGAACTCAACGCCACGGTTAACCTCGACACCAGAGCGAAGAAATGGAAATATAAATTTAAGTAAATATTTCCTCTCCTGGAGTGGGGATCGAACCCATAACCAGTCGATTTTGCAGTCACACTTTGTGCCTCTGTGCCACGACTGGCCTCAAAAAAATGATTACAAACTTATATTTGTTGTTCATTTCATATATTATAAAATGATTGCAAAGTGTAATAAATATAAATTTGTCAAATTTTACAAGTTATACTTCCCGTTGACTGAAATCGTGAAATTGATACGGAAGCCTCGGTGGGTGACACCGACTCGTACTTAACTGGTTTTTTAAAGAATATATTTGCAGTGCTTTTATATTTATTAACTATTTTTTATACTTTGGTAACCCTAAGGTATTACATTTTATTATTAACGTTATTTCCATAAAGTTTTTTGATTGATTTGGAAATAAAAATATCCACTCTACATACCACATTAAATATTATGCCTCTCTCTGTCTCTGTCGACGCCCCTACTCCGCACGTGGTAAAGCGTGAAGATAAAATAAATTTGTAAGGTATTCAGAGGGAACCTAATGTTTTAATGTGTGTAGACTGTGAAGTGGGAAACGAAACCCCTTTTTCGTTTAATTTTCAAAACATTGTATATTTAGGGTAGAACTTAATGCCCCATTTTGTCTTGTTACTAGGCGAGAAAATGAAAATAGCTCATTCCCTCAAACGAGAATCAAACACACAACTGCTTCACTACACCATGATGACTTCAACTTATTATTATAAAATAAAATTAAATTATTATTGTACAAGAAATTTGTTATAAAATATAGAATAATTTATTAATAATCTTAAAACATTTAAGGTCAAAAGCAATAACTGTTTTTGAATCTAAACATTATTTATTATCAAACAATATTAAAGTAATCAAAGAAACTTGTTTATTTTATAAATATAATTAACGATAACTTTTATTGTGTGTACAGACTTCGTTAGTTCAATGATATTGATATTAATTTCGTGTACTTAGTTCTTGTAAATAAAATATAAGATTCGAATTCAGGCGTGGCGCAGGATCACAAAGTTGACTTAAGTAAGGTAAGTGCGAAAGGTTGTGGGTTCAAATTTCACTCGAGGTAATTCAATATTTAATATTTTCATTCCTTCGCTCTGGTAACGAGGCAAAGCGTGACGTTGACTTCCGCTAAAAAGTTGAAAATTCGGTGAAAAGCGAGGAACGGGAGTCTCTTAATTTGAACGGAGTGTCTTAACACTTATTTCATTTGTATACCCTGTTCCCTCTATCTACTCTGATGTATGCGGGCCACAGTGTGAAGCTAAAAAAAATATATATGAGATATTTGTAATAACGCCAATACAGCGTAGTGAGTCAGTTGTGGGTTCGATTTCAATTCGATAATTTGATAATATTAGATGGGTACCCAGAGGAAACCTAGCGCAGTAACTCCGTCCTCTATACACTGTCCAATTTTCGAGACATAGCAAATAAAAAAAATAAATATCATTAAACCCTCTGAGTGGGAATCGAACTTACAACCGTTAAGCCACTTCACTTTTTCGCTCAGGTAAAGCAAAACTCGACTAGAACGTCTATATGATGGGAAGAAATCGACGTTTGTATATTTATAGCCGCCGGAAGCGGCGATTGATATAGAAATTTGGGCAATATCGCAGGAAGCCTTTACCTAGTCTGGGGATCCTTCATGGAAAATATTATTAAGCGGTCAGTTAGAGTTGACTTATTCACATTAAAATGTGTCATGTGTCATACATAACTATTATTTACGTACGATATATGTGGGTAGGCGTAAATAAGTATACAACAGATTTTTGAGCTCCTTATTAATTTTAGTATTTTATTATTTTTACAAATAATTTTTACGTGACCAATGTGCTTGTGAAATCAAAAACCTACCGCTAGTGTTATCCTATATTAATTTCCTCGAAATCATTGCAAATTCTAAGAAAAAAATAATCACTACTTATCATGGACGCAATAAAGGAGTCTATAACTGCTATGGCCGAGATGTTTGATGCCAGGATGTGTGAATTTCAACACGATCTGAACAAATCTGCTTCACCAACTACAATCACTTCTTTGGCAGCAGATTTTAGTTCTTTTAAAAATTTTATCCACGCTGCACTGACTACGCTGCAAAAACAAGTGGAACTTTTAACACGTAATGTTGACCGTATCGAGATGTCTAGAAGACGTAAAATGCTCCTCTTCCACGGGGTCGAAGAAAATAAAACAGAAATACTTGACAGCCTCGTTGCTAATTTAATTGTGAATAATCTCGAAGTAGCTGATTTCACGACTTCAAGCATCAAAACTGCGTATCGGTTAGGTCGTTCGCATGAAAATAAACACAGACCAATAGTGGTCAAATTTTCCAGTCCGCAGGCGCGTCATTGTGTTTGGTTTTCAAAAACCAAGCTGAAGGGTTCAGGTATCACTATTTCTGAATTCTTAACAAAAAACCGCCATGATGTGTTCATGCTTGCGAGACAACGTTATGGTGTGGGGAAGTGCTGGACGCGTGATGGGTCCATCAACGTTATTGCCCCCAATGGATTGCGATATCGTGTTGAGTACATGTCTGAACTTCAGAGTATACCCGTCGCTCCATCGAAGTCACCACCAGTCGTGCAGGAAACAGTTGCAGTTCCAAAATGCTCCAATAATAAAGTGACAGTCCAAAGATGTAAGCGAGTGATGAAAAAGTAATTTTGTTTACTCCTTTAGTTTTCTCTGTGATTTTATTTTTATTTTACTTTTTTGTCTTATCTTTTTTTGTTTTTTTTATTATTATTATTTTAAGTTACATATGTTAAGTTATTTAAGACTGTCATAAGTTTTTATTCCCTTTTTACTTCTTTTTTTTTTATTTTATTGTTATAAAATATTTGTTCATTACACTTATTTCTTCTATTCTTACAATATGTCTTTGTTTACATTTAAATCTGTCGTCGTTTATTGTTATAATTTGAAATTTGTTGCTTAAAAAAAAATGTAAATAATAATTGAAAGAGTATAATATGCTAGCAATATACGGCAGGCTTTTATCCTTGATGATGATTATATTATCATTGTAGTTATTTTTTAAACATTTTTAAAGTTTTATTAGGAATCATTGTAGTTGTTAAGATATTTTTATTTAATTAAGTAAGGACTATCTTTTGTTTTGTTTTTTGCATATATTGCTTTTTTTTTGTTTTTTTAATGTTCGTTCATTTATTTGTTTTTACAGATCTATTTTATATATTTTACTTTTTGTTGTTTTTTTTTATTATTAGTGATATATACACACACATGTATGTATGTGTACTTGTGTTCGTGGTATGAGTAAAATGTTCTTGCATTGTTATTAATATTATTATTTATTTATTTTTTTAAATTTAATTGCTTATCAGTTTTTTTTTCTCTCTCCTTGCAGCTAGCGGGCGGTTTAGCAAATTTAGAGGTTAGAACGGGTCACGGTTATACCTTTATTGATTTGTATTTTTTTTTATTTTTATTTTTAGCCTTTTTTTAAATATTTATATTTTTGTTATTTATTAGTATTATTATTATTTTTATTTTTTATATATTTATATATATATATTTTTTTTATATATATTTTTTAATATTTATTTTTAACTTATAATGGCAATCAACAATAATTCTTCCAATGATTCTTTCCTTTCCTTTTCAGCTACTTCTGACGGATTGAGCAGTAATGACAGCTTTCTGAATATCCCCACGTTAAGTGATACATTAGATTCAACCTTCTCAGATGTACTGAAAAATTTTAATATTATTCATTTGAACGCGCAGAGTATTCCTGCACACTTCCCAGATTTCTTATCGTCTTTCAATAATAAAAATGTCCATGCTATTTTAGTATCAGAGACATGGTTAAAACCATGCCTGCCGTCAGCTTCTTATTTAATTCCTGGGTTTCATTTGATTCGTAACGATCGTGTAGGCCGAGTGGGAGGTGGTGTTGCCATTTACTTACGCTCACACATTCCTTATAGTTTAGTAGACTTTTCCAAAAGTGAACCTAGTGGATCAGAACACCTTTTTATTGAAGTGTGTTTTACACATCATAAAATCCTTCTCGGTGTTTACTATAATCCCAACCTAACGGTCGATTACTTTTTATCATTTGAGACCCTGTTAGAGAATCTTAAGCCATCCTACGATCACACTATTATAATGGGCGACTTTAATACTTGTATTTTGAAAAAAAATCATCGTTCTTCCCGCTTAAAATCTATAGTTGACAGTGCTAACTTACATCTACTCCCCCTATCTGCTACTCATAATTTCCCTAATTGCGTCCCCTCACTACTTGATCTTATTATTGTTTCTTCTATTGACCATGTTGAGAAGCATGGTCAGTATCCTGCTTTAGCTTTCTCATATCATGACCTCATATTTTTATCTTATAAAATTAAGCCCCCTAAAGCTAAATCAAGAACCCTTCTGCAGCGTAATTTTAATGGTATAGATCTAAATTGCTTGCGTAAGGACGCGGCTGCAATCGACTGGTCAAGCGTACTAAACTGTACAGAATCTGATGATCAGCTAGCTCTTTTTAATTCGCACATAATAAAATTATATGATCAACATGCCCCATTGCGTCCCGTACGAATGAAACATTTTCCTGCCCCTTGGCTAACAGACAATATCAAAAAGCTACAACACAAAAAGAATATTGCTAAAATGAAGTTCAAAGGAAACCCTAATGATACTAATCGGCAAAAGTACAATAAAGCTCGCAATCGCTGCAATATGATGTGTAGAGATAACCAACGACGCCATATACACAAATCTGTTATTGAGGAAAGTGATTCACACAAAGTTTGGAATTTTTTAAAATCTATTGGAGTTGGAAAAGCGCAACAAATCATAAATCCCAAGAATATCAATTTAAATGAACTTAATAGACATTTCTCTTCTTCCTGTGTTATTGATAACACAACAAAAATATCTACTATTAACCATCTTAATGCTTTATCCACTTCAAGTGTTCCTAATTTCTTCTTTAGTTTATTTGCAGAAAGTGATGTTAAGAAGACTATTTTAGCCATAAAATCTGATGCTGTTGGTGCCGACGGCATTAGTCGTAAAATGATCATCCCCATCCTGGATATTATATTACCTGTGATCACTCATATATTTAATCACTCTATAACAACTAAGCAATTTCCTTCATTATGGAAAGATGCTCAAATAATTCCTTTACCCAAAAAGCTTAATCCTGTTGATTTCTCTGATTACCGTCCCATTTCTATTCTTCCTTTCCTGTCCAAAGTCCTTGAGCGCTTAGTTCAAACTCAACTCACTCAGTTCCTTTACCAGCATAATTTTATGAATCCTTTGCAATCCGGTTTCCGTCCTGGTCATAGCACGACTACAGCATTAGTAAAAATTACTGATGATATTCGTTCGGGCATGGAAATGCAACAAGTCACGGTCTTAGCGTTACTGGACTTCAGCAATGCCTTTGGCTCCGTTGACTTTGATGTCATGCTGGCTACTTTAACGTCTCTTAACATATCTCCTGATGCAATTGACTGGTTTCGTGAATACCTGTTTGGACGCCGGCAACGTTTACGAATACAAGATTCGTACTCTGATTGGTCTCCTGTCGTTGCTGGGGTTCCGCAGGGTGGCGTGTTGTCTCCTTTATTATTTTCTGTATTTATAAATACTATTTCCGATACTATCTCTTCTCTCTACCATTTATATGCAGATGATTTGCAGATTTACAACCAAGCAAAAGTATCTGACTTGCCTACTGCAATTAAGGACATAAACAAAAGTTTGGAGAGTATATCTTGTTGGAGTAAGTCATTTGGTCTGCATCTTAACTCAAAAAAAACTCAACTGATTTTAATTGGTAGTGCTAAACTAATTTCAAAAATAGATGCATCGACTTTACCACCAGTACTTCTTAATAGCGACATTATACCATACAGCAAAACAGTAAAAGATCTTGGTATTACTCTGGATAATAATATGTCTTGGAACTCACAGGTAACTGAGGTAAGCAGAAAAATATTTGCATCCTTAGGGTCTCTAAGACGCTTGCGTAATTTTCTTCCTATACCAACTAAGATTTCGTTAGCAAATACTCTCCTTCTACCGATTCTTGATTATGCTGACATTTGTTATCTTGACTTAAGAGAGGAGCAATTGAATAAACTTGAGCGTATTCAAAATTTATGTATTCGATTCATATTTGGCTTACGCAAATTTGATCACATCTCTGATTTCCGGAAAAAACTCAAGTGGCTCCCTATCCGCCTTCGCAGGAATTCTCACATACTTCATCTTCTCTACTGCATTCTGTTCAATCCAACTTCCCCTCCTTACCTTAAAGAACGTTTTGAGTTTTTAGGCGAGACACATTCCCGATCTCTGCGCTCTGAACGTAATCTCACCCTAAAGATTCCTTCTCACACTTCTTCCTTTTACAGCAGTTCATTTACTGTAACTGCGTGTAGATTGTGGAACTCACTTCCTTTAGAAGTCAGAAATTCTAAAACATTTCTAACTTTCAAACGTCGCTTAAAGTTACACTTTATGTCACTCTAAGGGTAATATTCTTTTTTTTTTGCCATTTCACTGCTTACTCTTACCTTTTAGTTTTTTTATATCGTTATATATGTATGTATGTGTATGTTTATGTATGTTTAGTTGTATATATATATATATGTATGTATATAGTATATATATTAGTATATATATTTATATATATGTGTATGTAGTATGTATTTATTTATATGTAATTTTGTATATTATATTTTTATGTGTATATTATAGTGCAACAGTACGTCTGTATTGTGTGGTATGTATAGATATTACATTTTATTTATTTTAACTCTAAATCTACACTATTTGCACCCTATCCCTATCTTAATTTGCTATTTCCTCTGCCTTAAGGTTGCCTGGCAGAGATTGCTATTAAGCAATAAGGCCGCCTTTTGTACATTTATATTTTGTTTTTATTATATTTCTGTATCATTTCTTGGGTGTACAATAAAGAGTTATTATTATTATTATTATTATTATTATTATTATTACGCAGCAGGATTTGAACCCGCACCTCTTGGACAGTTTCCAAGAGGCGTGGGTTCAAATCTCGCTACTTTTAAGATCCTATACGTTTTCTTAATAATTATTTTTCTTTCTTAAGTGTGGAATAAGACTTTAAAAATGACAAAAATATTAAAAAAATAATATTGGCGCTAGAACTTGCTACATATACGTAGTAATGGTTAATAAAGTGTTTTATATATTATTTTATTTCATTATTCTTTATAAAATTATACGTTAAAAGTATTGTAAAATTTCATAAATTCTTATTATTATTGTAATCATTTAAAATGTTTAAATAAGTACTCTAAATCTGATGAGATTACTCATTTAACAGTAAAGGGAATTTTATGACGAAAAATAATTAAAACTTTTCATTTCATTAAAAACGGCTATAATAAAATTTGTTTAATTATATCTTGAAATTAAATAAAATTTTGTGTAGATTATTTTAACCAAGGTTATAATTTAAGATGACATTCATTGAATGTGTTTCTAACAAGAACTGTTTTTTTAATAGCTTCATGCTATATCGTGTATTTAGCAAAGTAGGCAGTTATTAGTTATTTACCCTGCTTTACCTATCGCTTACTCAGTTTTTGAGAAATCGTGTATGGAGTTCGAAAATATAATATCACACCTTGCCTTGTTACCAGAAAGAAAGAAACTGAAGATAATTTTTTCTCCAGTGTGGGAATAGAGCTTCAAGTTTACAATTAGATGCTGTATCGGTACGCCACGACACACGTTACTATTGTTGAACAGTTACATAATGTCAAAGCATTTTTTTTAGCTTCTCGTTCTATCTTTTACATAGCAAGGTAGGAGGCATAGGGAACCTAGGAACCTCGTGGGTGAGTGATTTTTAATACTATAAACCCATTTTTTAAGACAGGATACAGGAGTCATTGCGTGTTGAGTGTCGGAACTCAACGCAACGTCACCAGCAACGAAATGAAAATAATTAATACATCTTTTCAGCGAGTGGAAACAAACCCATGTTAAGTTTACAGACGGACGCTTGAGCCCTTGAACCACGACTGGCTGCAAATTATGATTGATTATATTTGAATTATTTTATTTTTCTACTTTAGTATAGCAAACTATGGTGTAAACGAAAAACGGACCGTCTAACACTAGGTTCTCTCTGCCTTCCCTGCTATGCGAGTATAAGAGAGACTGAAGGTAATAAATATACTTAATATCTTAAACAAGAAAATAATAAATAATATAGAGGCCAGTCGTGGCGCAGCGGCACAAAGTGTGTCTATAAAAACCGACTGGTTCTGGGTTCGATCCCCATTCGAGGAGATGAAATATTTACTTAAATTTATATTTCCATTTTTTCGCTCTGGTGTCGAGGCAAAGCGCGGCGTTGTGTTCTGCCACTCAACACGCAATTCCTCTAGAATTTGGCAGAAATTGGGGAACGGAGTGTCTTAACACTAGGTTCCCTTTGCCTACCCTGCTGTGTGCGAGATACAGCGTGAAGCTGATAAAAAAAATATATAATAAATAGTTCTATAAAGACATCGACTTTTGGAACTATTCTAATATACAGTTCCAACACAAATAGGTATTCGTATTGTTTGGGAAACAACTGCTGTCAGTTTCCATGGGGACCAAGTTGTGTTAACTAAATTATTATCAATCAAAATATGAAGTGGGCTTCTTCATGTCAATATTATATTATAATTGACTACTGAAGCCGTCGTGGTGGAATAGCGTATGACTGAAACGCGAAGATTTCGGGTTCGATTCCCACTCAGAGGAACGAACGAATTTCGAAAAATGTATGGTAAGCAGGAAACAGAGTACCTTCACTCCGGTTCCTTTCGCCTTGATTTACTCGAGTTACAACGTGAAGTTAAATAATTAGATTTATCATATTTTTAGGATTTCGTTCCTCAAAAGGCAAATACAGAACCCTTACAGAATCACTTTATTGTCCCCCTGTTAAAAGTATTTATTTAAAGTGCGCGTGGATGTATCAATTTAAAATAATATGAATTTTTAAAAAATCGAGCTTCTAAGTTAACGCAATCTAAAGATACGAACGTTAATACATAGTTTTTGCTGTATTTTGTATGTATTTCGGCGCGTAATTAAAATCTATAGAATACTTCCCGTAAACCTACAAAAATGAAATATAGCAAGAAGTGAGCAACTTACAGTATAACTAAACGGATAAAAAAAGTGAAAATTTATAGATATGTCAAAGAAAAAATCATTACAAACTTATATTAGTAGTTAATTTCATACAAAACGAGGGCATATGCCTGCGAACAAATTTTGACAATTTTTATTAATTAAATTAAATTGGTACGGAACCCTACGTATGCGAGTCCTACTCGCACTTGACTGGTTTTTTAATTATCAAAAACTTAAATTTCTAACCGATCTGAGAAATGAGAAACAATAAAGAATTCCTTTTACAGCAATATGTCTGGCCGATTTATTATGCAAGCTGTAATTAAATATGCGCAAGCTATTCAGGAGTTAGTGCTGTGAACGTTCTTGTCAGCAATTTTTAATACTATAAAACCATTTTACCATTCTTTTGGGGTCCTCTAATTAGCCAGGGGGATGATTCTGAAGTCGAAAAGTAGTTGAAGCCCTCATTTCACGTTTGTGATATGTTATCTTTATTCATTTATTGAAGACTAGCGGCCCTCCCGCGGCTTCGCCCGCTACAACTACATGATTATTGATTTAATTAGCAAAATTGATTGACAACTAAAATGACTTCCAATATGTCTTTTTATTACATTACATTATCGTAATTTTATTCTTGAGTGCATTCAAATGACGATAACTTTTTTTAATAAACCGATTTTGATGAAACAAACTTTAATTGTTAAGTTGATTTGAAACAATTGGTTTTAAGTAAATCGGTTCAGTACTTTCGGAGATTAGCGTGACCATAAGTATAGACAGAGAGACAGACAATAAATTAAAAAAAAATCTTTTTGTTCTATTATTCTTTTTAAGTGTCCCTCTATACATTGCAGTCAAAACTACTAAAAGTACAGACAAAATATTTTTACTGTCTTATAATATATAGAGATATAAATTGCACAAAAAAATAAGATAGAATCATTTTAAATAATAAATCTAATAATAATTTTATACATATATATTTAGATCGATTGGCCGCTATGGTATTGGCTCAGCGTAGGGTTCAGCCACTCAAAATTCGAAAAGATGTCAAGGTCATTTTTTTCATCGTTTAAGTGAACGCAAACACACAGACAAACACAAAACGTCGATTTTTTTCTATATACGCACAGAGCTTGATTCCATTACGTTTTATGTATACTTAACCTGAAGCATATGTTACATACATCTCACTATAGCATAATCTAATATCGCTTATGTTTGTACGTGGGATATAAAGGCATTTTTATATCTTAAGCCAGGGATGGCCTTTTAGTATATTAATTTTGATATTTTTTTTCGTATTTTTAACTTATCTTCTTAAATATTGAATATTTTTTCAGGTAATTTAAGAATGCAAAAATTATTTTCAAAATCCTTACATCAAAATTAAAACGTTAGACAAATATGTTTTATAATGAGTTACGTTGTTCTACTAGGTTTTTTTTGGTTTTTACTTATGCACATAGCTGAAGATATGCTTATACGTCAAAGCGCGGCGTTGAGTTCCGTCACTCAACATGTAATGTCTCAATTTTTGGTAGAAATGGGCGTACGAAATGTCTTAACATTAAAAGCTATCGATCTATTCTTATAACTGCGGCTAATCTAAAAATCTAGAAGATTAGGCAATAGGAATTAATGTTAAAGCACTCCTCCACTTTCCACACCATTTCCAAGACATTGCTTATTGAGTGGACGAACTGGGAATCGAACCCACAACTGTCGCGTTTGGAGTATATATATATAAAAACATACTAACGTAATTACATAGAACATTTATATATTTTATTTTCATTTTACCACCCCTGTAGCCCTGGATGTAAAGACTCTTTATAGGGGTGCTAAAATTTGATGTCAACGGGTGTTACTTTGGATTGACTTAGACAATAATCTGTTAGTGACGTGTTTTGTGATTACAATTCAGTGTGGTTTTGATATTAGATTGCAATTTAAGAAAAATTGCTTCTAGAAAGATCTATTAGTAGTTTTAGTTTTCTTATTTGTGTATTTAGAATTTTAAAATAATGTGAACTGAATAAGTTTATATTATAATGAAATTATTTGGAGAATTTGCTATATATACAGCGTAAAATTGATAAATATATTTATATTATTATTGTGGCCAGTCGTGGCGCAGCGGCACGAAGTGTGACTGTAAAACCGACTGGTTGTGGGTTCGATCCCCACTCGAGGATATGAAATATTTACTTAAATGTATATTTCCATTTCTTCGCTCTGGTGTCGAGGAAAAGCGCGGCGTTGAGTTCTGCCACTTAACATGCAATGCCTCCAGAATTCGGCAGAAAGTGGGGAACGGAGTGTCTTAACACTAGGTTCCCTCTGCCTACCATGCTGTATGCAGGATACAGCGTGAAGCTGATTTGATTTTATATTTACATTATTCAATACTCTCTTGTCGTAATGAAATATCTTCATATTCTCGCTTTGGTAACAAGACAATGATCGGTGTTGAGTTCCGCCACTTAATACGCAATGTCTTGAAAATTATCGGAAACTAGTGAGTAAGTGTGTCTTAGCAGTAGGTTCCCTCTGCCTACTCTACTATACACGGAATATAGTGTAAAGCTAAAAAAATATTCCAAATATTTACTTTTCAACTTTCATATTTAAACACCTTATCAATATTTGCCAGACCTTAATTTTTTTTATATTATATCATTATTGAAACAATAATAAAATGGAAATTGAACCCACGTCTATTTTATATAAAGGAGCTTCCTACATTATATTTGTAGCTAAAGCAGTATTGTAAGTGAAACTTTTATATTGTTAAAATATTTACTTGTTTATTTTTCGGTTCTACTATTTTTCTAACATTTATATTTTTATTCCATATAAAGGTAAAAGAAACTCCTTTTTGTTAAGAAATTTTCTTGATTTTACATCGAGGAAAATAATTTTTTACACTTTCTCTAGAAAAATACCTTATTGATTTTTTACATTTTTAAAGTGTTAATCCACACTTAGGAAAGAAAAAATAATTATTTAGAAAACGTATAATATAAAAATTTGAACGTAGCAGGACTCGAACCCGCGTCTTCTGGCCGGTTTCCAGGAGGTGCGGGTTCGAGTCCTGCTACGTTAAAATTTTTATACATTTTCTACATAAGTATTTTATCTTATTTATATTTACGGATCTGTGACAAAAAAAATTTAACTATCATTTAAACAATGGATTCACAATCATCGCGTATGCATTAAGACCCGTACTGTAACAATTTTATATATACATATATACATATATTTGTATCCCGCCTATAGCGGAGTCGGCAGAGGGAACCTAGTGCTAATTAATATTCCCCCGAGTACGTATCCCCCATCGTCCCGTTTACACAGTCATACGCTTATGCCAACTGTGACTTGACGATCACAACACATACATATAGATAGATATGTTTAAATATATATTTGAAAAGAAAAAGTTCACTAAAACATATTTACTTGCTTATATATCAAGTATTAACAGCATCTTCATATAAACTTTCGACCTCGAACCCGTGGGAAAACTTCTATTTTCAGTTTAGATATACTTGCGTTTTCTCGTGAAATATCATTTCAGTGAATATCACACTTCCTAACTTTAGATAATGGAGTCTTTGAATCATATTTTTTCATGGACTTGGACAGTACTTACTACTACAAACAAAACATACAATATGATTTTTTATGAGGCCGTTGGGGCACAAGAGTGTGACTGTAACGCGACGGTTGTGTGTTCGATTCCTACTCGAGGAAATTAATGATTATTTCTTAATATTTATAATTCTTCTTTGTGGCATTAGAAAGAGTACAGCGTTGAGTTCTGCCGTTTAACACGCAATACCTCGAACCATTCGGCAGAAAGTAGGGAACCTAGTGGGAAACGGTTCCCGCCTACAGTGCTGTGTGCGGGATAAATAGTATTTTTTTATTTTTTATATACATAAACAAAGTGATTGTTTTTCCTTTGTACAGAATTCTAAAGTAGTGTTGAGTGTAACAAGACAACAAAAAAATTTTTTTTTTCAAGAATTAGAGAAAATTTGTATGTAATTAGGTGAGTAAAGTGTTACTTGGTAGAATTTGATGTCACGTTTTATAATTAAACCTGACCATACACTATGAAATAAATATTTGATTTTCACACCATGGGACAGCGTATGACTTTAAATGCAATGCTTGTAGCATCAATG
This sequence comes from Heliconius himera, assembly GCA_021202915.1. Classification (NCBI taxonomy): domain Eukaryota; kingdom Metazoa; phylum Arthropoda; class Insecta; order Lepidoptera; family Nymphalidae; genus Heliconius; species Heliconius himera. Next base: position 86 of record JAJHJA010000154.1, on the reverse strand, counting down.
GGGTACTATTAATGGGAACAGAGTATCTTAACACTAGGTTCCCAGGTTCCGTATGCCTACGTTAACAGCGAGAAATTAAAAAAAAA